>OW626784.1:31498908-32207964 GCA_939628115.1 Tribolium freemani | reverse complement strand
AAACTTTACAGTTCTGAACCAACAAATTTTGATTGATTTCTATTAGTAAGTACTTGGGACTGTTGGACTTATCTAATTTTCGATATGCAGAGGTTCTACTGTATTATACGTTTTTCGTAAAATTAATTAACAAAATAACAAACTTAAAAATAGCAGTCTTCTGCACATTGTTTGTTATTAGACCGAAAGTGATTAATGATAAAATCGTTTAGTAATGAGCTTTGTTAATGAATAAATTAGTGTTCGCTAATGGTATCTGTAAATAATCTAATAGAGATTAGCATAAAACATTGCTGATTGTTTGGCTTAAATCTGAATGCAGGAATTCGTAACAACACTAAGTTTTTAAACTTTATTCTTTGAAGTTGTAACAAGTGACATTGAACAATTACTGAACACTAGAGTTGGTGTACTTAGTGACCGCTAAAATTTATAAAAGCTTTGGGAGTTATAAAACTACGGTATTACAAAGTTACTTTGTTCAGTTGACAAGTCCCAAAGCTTTTATAAATTTTAGAATTTTAACCTGTGATTGAAATTCATTATTTTTTACTTTTTAGTGCATCTTTTAAATAAAAGTTTTTTTTTAAACATTTTTTTATATATTTTTTTATAATTGTCTGCACGTCTTCGTATCACAAATTTGAAATTTCTGGCGAACTTCAACACAAATCTCCTGCAAAATCTCCAAATTTGTGTATTTTTTTAGTCAAAAATAATAAAAAATCATCCACTAACTTTCGTCATATTTGCACAATTATTTAACTTTTTCAAAATTTCAGTGCATTTTTCAGTCTCTTCGTGAAATCAAACAATACCAAATAGAGTCAAAAAACACAAATGTGTTCTATTTTCAAAGCGTTTTAGCACTTTTTCAACCTGAAACACAAAAGTTTTGTGTAACATTAGTTTAACAATCAGAAAATTTAGTATGCTTTTCATGTATTGTCGTTAAATTTTGTCAAAAAACGTCAAAAAATCTCAATCATAAAGTAAACTTTACAGTTCTGAACCAACAAATTTTGATTGATTTCTATTAGTAAGTCCTTGGGACTGTTGGACTTATCTAATTTTCGATATGCATAGGTTCTACTGTATCATACGTTTTTCGTAAAATTAATTAACAAAGTAACAAACTTAAAAATAGCAGTCTTCTGCACATTGTTTGTTATTAGACCGAAAGTGATTAATGATAAAATCGTTTAGTAATGAGCTTTGTTAATGAATAAATTAGTGTTCGCTAATGGTATCTCTAAATAATCTAATAGAGATTAGGATAAAACATTGCTGATTGTTTGGCTTAAATCTGAATGCCGGAATTCGTAACAACACTAACTTTTTAAACTTTATTCTTTGAAGTTGTAACAAGTGACATTGAACAATTACTGAACACTAGAGTTGGTGTACTTGGTGACCGCTTTGGTGCCCTCAGACACGGCATGTTTGGCCAATTCTCCAGGCAGAAGAAGACGAACTGCAGTTTGTATCTCCCTGCTGGTGATGGTGGAGCGTTTATTGTACTGGGCCAAATGCGAAGCTTCCATTGTGATGCGTTCAAATATATCGTTAACGTAGCTGTTCATGATATTCATAGCTTTGCTCGAAATTCCGGTATCGGGATGAACCTGCTTCAAAACCTTGTAGATGTAAATGGCGTAACTCTCCTTTCTGCGCCTTTTCTTCTTCTTATCACTCTTCGAGAAGGCTTTTTGCGCTTTTCGGGCGCTCTTCTCGCTCATTTTTGGCGACATGACAAGCGAAATGTCAAAACTTTGTTGTAAAAAAATTCGCCGCTTTGATTCAATTCACCTACCTGCTGTTTCATCGATCTGTTGTGAGTGGAATGAGACAGGATTGCAACACGGAAAACCTCTTTATTATTTGCGGTGAGTGTAATTTATGAAATGGATGTGGTTTCGCTTTATGAAACGATATTCGATATCATTAGAGCGCTGTCCCGGCTTTTTCATAATGCATTTCATTTCGTACTCAGGAGCACATTTATTGCCAATAAAATTTGCTCTAATCCGACTGTATTCACTCGCCCTTCCATCTCCGTTTCGAAAATGATAAACTGCTTGTTTCAACATGGATAAGTTGTTGCGCATCTGCGATTTGTTTACTCGTTAATTTAAATGAAATTTCAGGGGTTGCAACTACTTGAACTCAATCTAGATGACTTATTACAACTAGAGATCGAATCATAGGACACGTCCCTAAACCGCAATTTTTAAGGGCTTTTCTTGAAGCTCGGAATAAATTTGTTCCGTTAAAAATGTAAAATTTGACTCCTTTTATATTTTTTAGAAATTCCTAAATTGACTGCGATTGTATCCTAAATGTGTTTTAAACATCCTAAAATTGCATTTAATCTTCCTAATTCAAAACATTTTCATAAGCTTTTCCCTAGTAGCACACTAATATAATCGAGATATAACCTTTCAATATAACCGCGCGCTCCCAATATAAGCTAACTGTTAGTTAACCACCTTATTTAACCGTTATCTACGCGCGGTTATGTTGCGGTTACATAACTCTTCTTATATCTCGGTTATATTGCAATTATGTGTTGTTATCCAACTTTTATCTACGCATGGTTATATTTTGGTTATATAATTGCACTTACATCTCACTTATATTGCGGTTATGTTCTTTAGGTAACCATTATATATGCGTGGTTATATTGTGGTTAAATAACTGTTTTTATATCTCGCTTATATTTCGGTTATGTTTCGTGATCTAACCTTTATATTGTGCTTATATAACCATTCTTATATTTTTCTTGTATAACTTTTGCCTAAGATTTATTGAAACATTGTCCAGTGTTTTTTTGTTGATTCCTTGTTGAAGACTTCCAAAAGAACTTTTAGCAATGACTTCTGCAGAACTAAGATGGAACTACTTATATTAAGACCGAACAGGCTGTAGGCGTAATAAGAAAGATGAGATGCCATCTTACGGCAAAGCTTCTAACTTAGCTAACCGCTATTTGGTAGAAGTAATTATTGATTAATGATTACCAATTATTCATCTATTTAATGCAGTGTTAGTAAACGCTGGTTTTGCATGATTTATCGACATGCAGAAAATTAGATGGGTATTTGTTCAGTGTTTTTGTGTTAACATTTTCCTCCAAGGAACAAGAGTTGGCCAAACTGTAAACAAATTACAGTTATAATAATAATAATAATAATAATAATAATAATGTTTATTGTCCTACAGATCCAATTACAGGACAATGTTATTTTAATAAATACATAATATGTGTGATAATTTTACAAAACATTTCTTATTCTCTCTACTAACTTTTTACAAGTACAGTTATTTATATCAATTTCCGTTGAAATTAAATTAAAATAACGTGACATTACATACAGGGTGATTCTTTTAGGGCCTACATTAGAAACTTTTTAACTTCTAATATAGCTAGAGCTTTAAAATTTTGCATACGATCCAAATCGACCATTCTGAGTTTAACTAAATTATTTTCAAAATGGCTGAACTTCCGGAACTACAAGAAATTGGCGCCAAGTTTGAAATTTTAAATAGTAACCTCACATTTTTATTGCATTTTTGAATTCACCTTCTCATACTGAGTAAAATTTACCCAAGTTGTTGGTACTTATCTGTCATAGTTTTTGACATATGTCAATTTTTTTGCTAAAATTTTCATTTGCAGGGGTTTATTTAAAATATCACAGCCCTTGAACCCTTTGCGATAAGTAAATAATTTTTTTTGCATTCGATAACCAAAGATTAGAGGAGCCTTCCGGAATTTTCAAAATTATTAACTGTCAAAATTCAAGGCTAGTATGATTTTTTTTAAATTCTTATTAAAAAAAGGTTATAACTCAGTTTTTTCAAACGGAACGACCCTATTTTCTTAACGGCAATCGAAAGAACATCTATGGTCACTTTTATCAACATGTCCTATACGTATCTCTCGCAGTTTTTGAAATAATCACAAAAAACTGATTTTACTTTGTAATTTTCATCGTTAATCAAGTAGGCCTTGCAAAATGGTCAACAATTGTCAAACTTTAACATTTTATTTAGTTTTTAGCTGGTTGATTGTGGAATAAACAGTAAAACAATAATATTTAATTATGGTTTATTATAACTTAGTGAATTATGTAAAATAACTCATCAGTCTGCCATCTAATTTTGAACTTTTTAAATGAAAATGGTGGACAAATCGAACATTTTTTTTGGGTAATAGCACAACTTTATCGTATTTTTCGAAAGTTTACTCGATTAAAAATGAAAATAAAGAGCTAAAATTTCGTTTTTTGCGATTATTTCAAAAACTGTAAGAGATAGGTATAGAAATTGTTGATAAAAGTCTCCAAAAAAATCGATGTTCTTTTGATTGCCATTGAAAAAATAGAGTCATTCCATTTGAAAAAATTGTGTTATAATCATTTATTGATTATCATTTTAAAAAAATCATAGTAGCCTTGTAATTTGACAGTTCAAAATTCTGAAGATTTTAGAAGACCCTTCGAACTTTTGTCTATCAAATGCAAAAAAAATTATTCAATAACTGTAAAGGGTTCAAAAGCTGTGCTATTTTAAATAAACCTTCGCAAATGAAAATTTGCAGAAAAAAATTGACATACTTCAAAAACTATGACAGATAAGTATTAACAACTGGGTATATTTTAGTCAGTTTCAAAAGGTGAATACAAAAATGTAATAAAAATAGGTGGTTACTATTTAACATTTCAAAGTTGGCGCCAATTTCTCATCGTTCCGGAAGTTCAGCCATTTTGAAAATAATTTAGTTGAACTCAGAATGGTCGATTTGGATAGTATACAAAATTCTAAATCTCTAGCTATACTATAAGTTAAAAAGTTAAAAAAAGACTTTTTTGCACTATTCGTTCGACATTTTTTAATAACAAAATATTGTTGATTTCTTGTAATATAGCCTGGGGCGTGTATATTTAATTTACTTAATAGAAATGAACAGTCAATTGCATTGTGTGTTAGTTTGTACAGGAATATCATAAAAGAAATCATCCTACGGTTTTCTAAAGAATCTATTTTATATTTAATTTGAACTGTATTAAAATCTACATATCCTCTAGGATAGGAATTGTCTAGGATAGGATTATCAGGAACTAAAGTATTTCCTTTTTCAAAAACGTATTGTTTACTGTTTTCTTCATTTTAAAACTGTGATTCTAAATGCATATAACTGTCACATAACCATGCTTAGATCACCGATATATAAACTGAATCTAGTATACGCTATGTTGTGTCACATACATAACAGTTATATAACCGTCACATAACCTCTGTTGTATACGCTAGACATAACCATGGTTAGATAAGTGATGTATACACTGAATCTAACATGGGCCATATTGCTTAAGAATCATAACGGTTATCTAACCGTAATATAACCATGGTTATATACGCTAAACATAACCATGATTAGATAACCTGGGTCTAACATAACCAATAGTTAGTTTTGTGTATTGCGGTTATATAACGTTATATAACCGAAAAATAACTCAGTAAAATTGTGCTACTAGGGTTAGTTCAAAAATAATACATCTGGTGGTTCAATTTAATGGTTTATTAGTTTTACATCTACAGATTTTTTTCGTTTATTGTTTCAAGCACACAGTTTCTCAGTATTTCAGCTTAATTTCGCCACATTTCATATCCATTTCCTAAATTTTTGAGTTTTTTGTGGTTTCACTTTTTTATAATTTCAGTTTTCCAATTTCTTACTGTTGTATATTAAATTATTTTTTAAGGTTGCACTGTTTTGAAGATTTACAAGCCCTTGCACAATATTATTTTAGTTAAGCCACTTTAAAAACTGACTTACTTTTTCACTCTGAAATTTTAGTTAACAGCATCATAAAAAAATTGGAAAAAATAGAGTCACTTGTTGCAGCTATAGAACTCGTGAATAAAACGAAATTTTTTGTAAAATGTACTCCAGGAGTTGTGGACAAATCTGAATATAAAAATCTACTGAAAATAAAAATATCAATTGAATGAAAAAATATTGGTAATGGTAATTGGTGATAAAATCAGATGCCTGATTTTAAAACTACTCATCTCAACCTAAAAAATGAACTGAAAAATTTTACAGAATAAAAAATAATTTTACAAGAGAAAATTTAGTTAGGTTCAACAATTAATTAACTTCTTTTTGTGCAATAAAGAATTTTAAGTTTTTTTTCATTTTTTTGTAATGGCATTTTGCATTAAAAATAATGTTTTTATTTTTCCTGCAGTAGAAATTACCAGATTTCAGTTCCTAATGTCTGTTTTTTTACAACCTTTTTGACACCCAAATGAAGTTTTTAACTTCCTAAAAATCCGGTCCCTAATTATAACTTGAGGAATTAACCGGTTTTTCACACACCAAAGTGAAAATCGAACGAACTCTTTGTTTTCATGGCTTTATGTCGCGTAACAAATTCAATTCTTGAATTGTGTACACACTGAATTAAGTGTAATGAGTACAGAGTAGCGGCTATATTGCCACTTCATTAGCAATTTACATTTATTCAAAAGATAATAAAACGTTTTATTAGTTTAGCACAAAAATGGCGAGTTAATTGAAAGCACAGAGACTACCATGTATTATTTAAAAAAGATTAAAAAAGTAATAATTGGGACGACTTTAATGAAGCTTTCTAGACACAAATGCTCCTGTTCCGGTTAAACGTGCCAAGATATTCATGCTGAATATTTTTCGCTCCATATAAAAGTTCGCTTCAATTAAGCGATAAATGCACACACGCGTTTAATAGCTAAATCATTTTTTCAACAAAATACACAACAAACAAAACAGAAACAGTTAATAATAATAATAACAATAACTTACTTCAGGTTCTTCTATGGTGTTACTGTGTATCAAACTTTTTTTCATAAAATGTTATTAAAAAAGTGTTGTGAATTATGAAGCGAGTTGGGAGTTTGATAGAAATGTTCCCAATTTGCGTAGTTACTTTGCTTGCAGAAAACGGTCGAATGGTCCATAATCCTCGCCTGTTGGCGCTCACGAATTCCAGGTGTTTGCTGGTTTAGGTCTACCGTTTTAAATTTCAATGAGATTGTCGAATTTATTATTTATGATAAAAGTTTGCGCCTAAATATTTTTGCTGTTCAATTAGGTAATTATTTGCGAATAAAACTTGATTAAAGCTCGATTCGGAGAGATAAATTTTCCATTACAAGTGTAAGGGAGTAAGTCTACCCTCTATCAATGGAACGGCAGCTGTGACAGCGATCTCGTCAAACGCTGCTTCTCCCAAATCCAGATGATTAATGAGGCGACCTCCTCACAACATCCCAGTCAGGTCTTCTGTTAGGCATAATTCGGGCAATAATATAACTTTCGAAGAAATAAATACGGATTCAATATTGTGTTGGGAAAATAACTGGTGGAGAACTTGTAATTAAACAACGATTGTTAATTGATAAATAATTGACATTTCTAAATACACTTCTATCAATAATGAGTTTTTGGCTATTTTGGCTAATATTGTTATGCAAGATCACACACAGGATTACTTACTTTGGACTTTAAAATTCCTTTTTTTTTTAATTACGTGGATGACATAATTGCAGCAATATACTTTTAATAATAAACACATCTTTGATTTTGAAAATGTTATTATTTTTGATATTGAAAAAGATTATCCAAAAAGGTTAGTGTTAGAAAAGTTATTTATTCAGAAATTTAAAAATTCAGTTAATTTTAGAACAGATTTATAAATTCTTAAGTTTGAGACATAAAATTTTAGATAAGCTAAATATTTCATAACATATCATATTGAGTGTTTAATTATAATTTTTCTATTTTTTATGTATTGACTTATAACATGAGATTGAAAATATACTCAATTAGGACAAGCCTTTAAAGTGAAGTGTATCTTTAGCCACATCATATGGTGTGTAAAATCAACTCAAGACAACATAACTTCAAAAGTGCGGCCGTAAATAAACGGCTAAAATGTGGCTACAGTTCTGCAGACACACCTTGCTCTAATTGAGTATATTTTCGATCTCATGTTATTACATTCAAGTTTTAGTAGTATTATGAAATTCGTATTTCGCGCCTTTTCTTATACATGGTGTATCAGAAATACGTGTGTTAGTTTTAACAGGTCACAGAGTTTAACAAATAAAATGTTTTTTCGATTTGTAATTTTTTAATAAGTTTTGCAAATTTACTTAAAATTTGAAACGTGTGCCCGCCTATGACAAACAATTTAAACAATTTTAAACAACAATGAAAATTGTTGCTATGAATACAAACTAATTATTAAACACTGACCGGCTCGTTTGCACAAAAGAAAGGAAGAAAACAGTGAAAATAATACGTAAGAATTTTGCAAAACGTTATATAGAAAAGTTGTTGTATTTGATGAGTTTTATTACGTGGTAAAATTAACACACGTATTTCTGATACACCCTGTATATATTTTTCGTAAGATGTTAAACTAAACTTACTGCTTATATAATATTACTTTTAGTTTTCCAAATTTCGATTAATGTCAATTAAATTTTATACAAATGTATTGTTAATAAATTTGTACTGTTTTAATTGTCGGTGTTTTATGATTGTTCTTTAACAAGTGCCTGATGATGTATGTGTTATAATAGACGAAACGTTGTGTGACAACGTTGTTTTATTACAAGATAATTTCTCAACCTTCAATTAAACATACAGGGTGTTTCAAGTTTTAGGTCCAGTCAAAACATAAATACTTCTAGTTGTCCAAAAAAAAAAATATATCTCAAACGATAGAGTTTCTAACACGCTTCAATTTGATGCTTTAATGTTATACGAAATTTTCATGGTATGAGCGTGAATTGTGAAAAACTAGATAAAAAAATTTTTGTTTCCAAATTATTGCAATCGTTTTCTCATAATAAAATTCCTCCTATTTTTTAAGTGAGACTTCCGAAACTGAAACAGTAAAAAACCCAAGGCGTATTGAGCAATTGAAATTTCAATTTGCAAAAGATCAAATAAATGTTTTATCTTAGTCACCTTTGAAAAAACAGAGCTCGTGTCTTTGCTTGATTCACAAAAAATTGAAACGTCATTAACTGTCAGACTAAAATTTTACTTGTCAATTAAAAAATGCCCTTTTTTTTGCAAATTGAAATTTCAATTGCTCAATACGCCTTGGGTTTTTTACTGTTTCAGTTTCGGAAGTCTTACTTAAAAAATAGGAGGAATTTTATTATAAAAAAATTATTGGAGTAATTTGAAAAAAATTTTTTTTAATGTACTTTTTTGCGTTTTACGCTTATATCATGAAAATTTGGGATATCAGCAAAGCATCAAATTGAAGCGTGTTAGAAACTCTATCGTTTGCGATATATATTTTTTATTTTGGAATACTAGAAGTATTTATTTTTTGACTGGACCTAAAACTTGAAACACCCTGTACAAGAGGGCGTTAAACTTCACACGGATTGTGTTGAGAAAGTTGATTTTAATATGCGGGAGCAAAATTGATGGTTTAACAGTAATTGGTGTTTGGTCGAATCTAAGGAGGACATAATCCAATAATCCTGTCCTAATTTATGCCTCAGGCCGCACCTAAAACCTGATAAATATTTCAGCAAGGGTGCAAGATTCGGTTAACGACCACCTGCACTTGGAAGGTAGAGATATGTGCCTGCAGTGGCGATTACTGCAACTTCTCCAATCGATATGTCGACCTGAACAGCAAATTTCAGACTCCCCTTATTGATGATCGGTACATTTTACATCACGACCTCTATTTACACATATATTGCTTTTCGGGAGTGCAGTCAGCGAATTGAAATATGGCGATTTATATCAAATTTTAAATTACCTGGTCAAAATAAATTATTCAAAACTAGCAGTTGCCCATGGCTTCGCACGCATGTCCACAACCACTTTGAAACACAGAAAAACATTGCAAAACTTAGTATAACAAAAAGTACACACAAAATTTTATTGTGAACTTTAAAACCGTGACCCAATGCTTGTTCTCAACTCATTCCCTGTTTAACCCTCTTAATCCTGAAACACATTTTCTTTATTTTTAACCGGAAGTCCAAATGACAATTTTCTTGGATATGACTTCAAAAATGCAGGAGTTTTGCGTTGAACTCTTTTGGGGGTGGAATTTCTAAAAATCCTGAAATATACGCCTCTTCCTTTTTAACCGAATGTCTAAGATATCAATTGATAACTTCAACAATAAAGAATTTTTTATATGTATAACTTCAACAATGAAGGATTTTTTGTTTAACCCCCTTGGAGTGGAGTTTTCAACAAACCTGAAACACGCGTTTTTTATATTTAGACGAATGCCCAAATACCAATTCTCTTGGTTATAACTTCGAAAATGACATATTTTTATATTCAACCCTCTTGGGGGTGGAACTTTCAAAATCCAGAAACACGTCTTTTTTCATTTTTAACCGAAAGATCAAATAACATTTTTCATTAATATAGCTTCAAAAATGACGATTTTTTATGTTTAACCCTCTGTGGGGGTGGAATTTCTAAAAATAATAAAATACCTGTTTCTTTATTTTTCACCGAATGCCCAAATACAAATTTTTATAAATATAAGTTCAAAAATTACGGATTTTTATATTTAACCCCCTTAGGGGTGGAAATTCCAAATGTTCTTAAACACACGTTTTTCATCTTTAACCGAAAGCTCAAGTACCATTTGCATGGATACAAATTAAAAATTACGAATTTTTATACAAATTTTAACCCGTGTTCAACCCCCTTGGGGTTGGTATTTCCAACTAAAACACGTGTTTCTTCACTTTTCACTGAAAGCCCAAATACCAGCTTCAATTAATGTAAATTCAAAAGTTACGAATTTTTATTACGCCATTTAACCCTCTTAGGGGTTGATTTTTCGAAAATCCGGAAACACGTGTTTCTTCATTTTTAACCAAAGGCCCAAATACTAATTTTCAAGGATGTAAGTTCAATGTAACTTCAAAAATGACAGATTTTCTAAACTCTAATTCTAAATTCAACTGTCCATTTAACCCCTTTAGAGGTTGATTTACCAAAAATCTTGAAACACGTCTTTTTTTATTTTTAACCGAAAGCCCAAATACTAATTTTCAAAGATATAACTTAAAAAATGACGGATTTTTATTCAAATTTTAACACCGTATTTAACCCTCTTAGGGGGTGATTTTCGAAAAATCCTTTCTTAGTACACCCCTACGTTACAAAAGCTATCTACTGTAAAAATTTCAAGTTTCTATCCTTAGCCGTCTAGGCTGTGCGTTGATTGGTCAGTCAGGCCAAGCAATTTTATATTATACAGGGCTTTCATTTCAAAAGGAGCCAGTCTCAATAACTTTTGACATTGAGCAAATCTGTTTTCAAGCAAAAACAGGTCGATTAGGATCGCAAGGGGGAAGTTCAAAACCAACATTTGTTACATTTAAGGTTTCATCCCTTAATCGCTAGCTACCCCTACTTTAAAATTTTTAATGGCACCCCCTACTTTTTCAAACATTTTCGGAAAGGGAAAAAATTTGCGGATCAAACTGTCAAGGAAAAACATTTTTTTGTCTATTCGTTTCTTAGTTAAGGGTGGTTTTATTTTTGAAATTTTTAATCCTAGTAGCCTTTGACTGGAGGCCAATTTAATTTAAATAAAAAATTTGTCGATTAGAGATGCAATGAGAGAGTTTAAATCCAACATTAGTTACATTTTAAGTTTCATCCCTTAGTTGCTAGCCACCCCTAATTTAAAATTTTAAATGGCACCTCCTACTTTTTGGAACATTGTCGGAAAGAGAACAAATTAGCTATCTAACTATCAAAAAAATATTTTTCGATTCGTTTTTTAGTTAGGGGTGTTTTTATATTTAAAATTTTTAGTTATAGTGGCTTTTGATTTGAAGCCAATTTTATTTAAATAACAAGTAGGTATGTTGTTTTGGATTGCACTGGGAGAGCTCTAAACCAACATAAAATACATTTTAAGTTCCATCCCTTAGTCGCTAACCACCATTACTTTAAAATTTGTAATAGCACCCCCAACATTTTGAAACATTTTATGTTGGTTTTGAAATCAAAAAAAGTTGAGGGAGCTATTTCAAATTCTAAAGTAAGGATGATTTGAAATTTGGGGATGAAATGTAAAATGTACTTTGTCTTGAATTTGAACTATTTCATTGACAAATTTCTTATTTAAATTAAATTGGCTTCAAATCAAAGGCTAATAAATCCACCCTTAACTAAAAAACGAATCAACAAAAAATTTTTTTTGTTTGACAGTTAAATACGCAAATTTTTTCTCTTTCCGAAAATGTTTGAAAAAGTTTAAAATTTTAAAGTAGGGGTAGCTAGCGATTAAGGATGAAACCTAAAATGTAACAAATGTTGGTTTTGAACTTCCCCCTCGCGATCCTAATCGACCTGTTTTTGCTTGAAAACATATTTGCTCAATGTCAAAAGTTATTGAGACTGGCTCCTTTTGAAATGAAAGCCCTGTATATATAGATTTTGCCGTTGTAAAAATGGTGGAGGCGCCGGGCTAGGTAAGTTTATCAAGTGAGAATTACATGCAGCAGTTAACCCATTGTTGATTACAGCAGTTAGTATTTAGTCTCGTTTAATTAGTGCTCGTTTATGCACGTTTTAATCTCGTTAACACGGTAGATTAAAATTGGCAAAAAGCCGTTCTCCACATTCAATTAGTAAAGTTGCAACTTTATACATCGAACAAGAAATGGATCACGATGAATATTTAACGCCATTGTGCCTCCAAACACTTAAAGTTACCTAAGTGCGATAATTAAGCTCGCAAGTGTAGAGGTGTTTGGCCAATTTGCCTCAAGGATAAGCTCTTCTAAGTTATGGGAAGGTTTATGGCAGTTGATCGCCCCTGCGGTACACAGACTTCTTAGCTTTTCAGTACACGTTGTCGTTATGACTCGACTGACCCAATTTTGCATGCAGAATACCAAAAATAATTGACTTGACTCTATTATCGTCAATGAAATCTCACAGGGACCCATTTGCTTTAGGTTTGCTGGGTGCTTTAATACCACTCGTAAAAGAATTTTATAAAGGTAGTCTAACTTCTTTACGAGCAGGAAGTCGAAATTAGAAAAGCACCAAGAGAAACGGAAAATTTTTAATATTATGTTTGCGTATTTTCACTTATTACGTATTTAAAACAAGTAACATTTCATATTGGTAAATGCCAAAGCTTGTTTTTCATCGAAAATAACATTATCTGTCTACGGACTTATTAAATATTTATTCCGGGAGGTATTTTAATTAAGGTCGTTTGCTTTTACTGTGTCTGTGCTTGTAAAGAGGCGTATAATAAAAACTTTACACTCTTTTATACAACAACTAAAAAATAAAATGATAAACTTTTTTGTTTTATTTTTTTATCTCAGAATCGTCGTTAAGGTACTTTAAACAATACCTTTACATATTGCTACTAATAGATAGATATAATATAAGGCGACCCGCAACTTTTGAAGGCTTTTTTAACACTTGGAACAAATTTGTTCCGTTAAAAATGTAAATATTAACACCCTTTTTATTTTTCCTAAATTCCTAAATTGACCTGTTGTATCCTAAATGTGTTTTAAATATCCTAAAGTTGTGTTTAACCTTCCTAATTCAAAACAGGCCATTTAAAAAAAATTATTAGCATTTAGTTCAAAAATAATACATCTGGTGTTTCAATTTAATGGTTTATTAGTTTTACATCTGAAGATTTCTTGTTTTACACACTTCCAGTCTTTCAATCATATAGTTTCGTTTATTGTTTCAAGCACACAGTTTTACAGTTTCTCAGTATTTCAGCTTAATTTCATCATATTTCATATTCGTTTTCTAAGTTTTTCGTGGTTTCACTTTCTTATAATTTCAGTTTTCCAATTTCTTACTGTTGTGTATTAAATTATTTTTTAAAGTTGCATTGTCTTTTAATTTTTAAGATTCAAGAGCTCTTGCACATTATTTTAGTAAAGCCACTTTAAAAACTGACTTACTTTTTCACTCTGAAATTTTAGTTAATAGCATCATAACAAAATTGTCAAAAGTAAGGTCACTTGTTAAAGCTATTAAACTCGTGAATAAAACGCAAATTTTTGTAAAACGTACTCCAGGAGTTGTGAACAAATTAGTTTGTGGCAAACTATTAAAAAAAACAGATATAAAAATCTACTGAAAATAAAAATAGCAAATAATTGAAAAAATATTGGTAATAGTAATTGCTAATGAAATCAGATGTCTGATTAACTAGTACTAGTATGAATTTCCATTCAGTGAGTTTATTTACTACACCTTTTTCAAGTGTAATTCAGAAATTATCACATGTAATTCAGTATAGTCAATTTAATTTCAGAAACCGTTAATTGTAATTCAGATTAGTCAACTGTATTTCAGAAAGTGTTAATTGTAATTCAGAAAAGTAAACTGAATTTCAGAAAATATCACATGTATTTCAGATTAGTCAATTTAATTTCAGAAAACGTTAATTGTAATTCAGATTAGTCAACTGTATTTCAGAAAGTGTTAATTGTAATTCAGAAACCATCACATGTAATTCAGGTGTAGTACTACACCTTTTTCAAGTGTAATTCAGAAATCATCACATGTAATTCAGTATAGTCAATTTAATTTCAGAAACCGTTAATTGTAATTTAGATTAGTTAACTGTATTTCAGAAAATGTTATTTGTAATTCAGAATAGTAAACTGAATTTCAGAAAATATCACATGTATTTCAGATTAGTCAATTTAATTTCAGAAAACGTTAATTGTAATTCAGATTAGTCAACTGTATTTCAGAAAGTGTTAATTGTAATTCAGAAACCATCACATGTAATTCAGATCCAGTAACTTACTTGCATGATACTATGTATACATAACCAAAAATATTTTATTTTCAAAATTAAATTACATAAACATTAACAAGAACAGCATAAATATTTAGCGGCCTAACATTGTTTCCAAAGGTAGGTATTTTAATAATTTAATGTTTAAATGAAAATATTGAATTCTGAATTACAATTGACGAATTCTCAATTAGAAATGACGTATTCGGAATTACAATTAACGCTTTCTCAAATATAAGTTACTAATCTGAATTACAGTTAACGTTTTCTGAAATTAAATTGAGTAATCTGAATTACATGTGATGTTTTCTGAAATTCAGTTTACTATTCTGAATTACAATTAACACATTCTGAAATACAATTGACTAATCTGAATTACAATTAACGGTTTTTGAAATATATCTTACGGTTTCTGAATTACAATTGAAAAAGGTGTAGTTACCTCAACCTACAAAATGAACTGAAAAATTGTTACGAAAAAAAAACTAATTTTACAAGAGCAAATTTAGAACAATATTTAGGTTCAACAATTAATTAACTTCTTTATAGCTTTTTCTCTGTGCAGTAAAGAATTTTAAAGTTTTTACAAATCGTTTTTAGTTTTCATTGTTTTTGTAATAAAATTTATTGCATTAAAAATTATGTTTATATTTTTTTGCAGTAGGAATTAATAGAAAATATATTACGAATTACCAGATTTTAATTCCTAATGTCTGTGGTTTTACTTTTTTTTTAAAGCTTTTATTTAGCTCACAATGTTATCTTTCTGTCTGCTATTTTTTCGGAGCCAAATTTGAAAGGGTTCCTGTTGTCCCATTGAAGTGAAATTTGGCATATCTGCGTGACAATGCAATCCCATGTAGTTAAATACCCCCTAAAGGGGTTAAATGGGGTTTTCAAATTTTAGGTTATGTTTACAAAGGGGTTCTCGATTTGTACATACCGTAACTTATACCGACATAGACGGTATGTTGGTCATTTGAACGTCACGGTAGATGCACAGTGTAATAACAATCAATCTAAATAAAGACTAAAAAGCAAAAAATAAAAATATATAAAAAATGTTTTTTTTAAAAAAGCTTTTATTTAATAGATGCACTAAAATGTAAAAAATAATACACGAGAATATTTTTTCCTACAGATTAAAATTTTAAAATTTATAAAAGCTTATTTGGGAGTTATAAAACTACGGCATTACAGAATTACTTTGTTCAATTGACAACTCCCAAAGCTTTTATAAATTTTAGAATTTTAACCTGTAAGAAAAAATATTCTAGTGTGATTGAAATACATTATTTTTTAATTTTTAGTGCATCTTTCAAATAAAAGCTTTTTTTAAAAAAAACATTTTTTTATATATTTTTATTTGTCACCTAAATAAGGTTTTTAACTTTCCAAAAATCCGGTTTCTATTCATAAATGTGGTAGGTTCTTTTAATGAGGTTTTCGTGGCTTTTTAGCATCTTGACGCCATCGAATGAGCAATCCGATTTAGTTTGGCGGTTCGATTAAGCCCTGGAATTATGTGGGTTCGATATTTAAATCTATAAGTTAGCATTTCAGTGCAAAAGGACGCCGTCACGTTCATCCCTTTATCTTTATCTCCCCAAATTGGCGGTTAGGGCTCCTCTAATCAATTGTTTCCTAAGTTTATAGGCCTTTTAAATTGGAAAAATAACCGGAGAAAACGGATAATTAAATTTCAAATCGAACCACAGCGCTGGAAAATTTTTCATCCAAAATCCACGCTGCACGTTATAAATAAAGCGAACCTGAGGTGCAGTATTAATTCCTGGATCAACGAAAGGATCCATTAAAAGCTTATAGCACCATATTTATGTCTTGTTCCGCGAATTCAATACATAAACTCGTTAATTTAAGACGTGACCTCACCTTCACATTGTTGAGTCACTTTTTAATTTAATTAATTTAATTTTTAATCGCAGTATTAAACGCTGTTACAATGATTGCAGCTTTTAGTCGCTCTTTGACATGTTCCACCAATTTACTAACACACACAGGTATGAGAAGCGGCATTTAATTCGTGGATCACTAAAAGGTCCATTAAAAGCTTAGTTTACTCTTTATATCTTGTTATACCTCTGGCGTGTTTAATTTTATATTTGGTAGAGGAAACTTATAAATTACGGAAGTTTGGTAAGTAGACACGTCGGGCGAATTTAACTTACTTACTTTAATGGCAATTCTTATAGTTTGACGAAAGTAGTGAACGCTTTTAATTTTTAAAATGGTTAAAGCGATCAGGTGTTGTATTCTTTATTCATAATCATGAAAGCCTCGACTAGTTTGTTTTAAAAATTTATAAAAATTTGTGCCTTTATGTCGCAAGCTTTGATATTCAAAGTCACTCGTGTGCGGAACGAAACAAAGGTTTATTTAACTCATAACTTAACAGTAATCTAAATCAAGCAACTTTTTGAAAAGCCAGTTTTTATTATTTTATAACACACGTTCTCTGGCCATAATTTGACAGTTGATATTCGTCCAAATCAGCCTACAAATATCATAAAGTTAAACCGATTTTTGCCGTTCGGACAAATAAAATATGAATGAACATATTTATAGATCCGTTTGAAACTGCATCGCTTTTGTTTAAAATATGAATAGCAAACGCATTATTAATACAAAATATTTACTCTGGAAATGAAAATTATTACTGTTTATTGTATGCACATGGCTTCTGGTTGATTTATTTATGTATTCGCGTTTACTTCACGCTTGAAAAGACGCCAAGTTTTTCATTCGTTGTAGAACTCACCTTCAGTCGTTAAAAATCCATAAATTCAGAAAAAATCAGAGACCGGACAACTAATTAATTTTTTCCATCTACTTGTTTAAAAAAGTACAATGCGTTTTAAATGATTCTCGTCTAGTTACCTTTGAAATTGGTTTACATGTAAAAAAAATTGTGCCGCTCTGCTCAATTGAATTCTCTGTCAAAACTGTCAGTTGTGAAATTCACAAATTGTCAATAAATTAATTTTAAAAATTTCGTTAAAATGCAACTAAATTCTCACACTGTGCAAGAAAACACTTTTATTATCGCGAATTGGAGACTTAATAAATGGAGAATGGTAATATTCGCTGTCTAAATGCCTGTCATTAGTTCTATAAAGCGGCATTTCTGATTTTACATGAGAAATTCACAGACGAATACATGAGAATCATTTAAAAACACACTGTAGAAGTGAAACTGAGAAAAAGCATAATTAATTAAAATTAAAGCTGAAAAATTATTTGATCTGTGATCTAACCGCAACTCGAATTCTACCCCAATTTAGGTTATAATTTCTGGAAAATGCTTTTCCACCCCCAATATATCAATTATGTCAGATAATACGCGACCCTTTGTTGATCTTTTCATCGTACTTTTTACCCCTTTTATACCACACCTACATACAGGGTGAGTCACTGATATGGGCATGCTTGATTACATCTACACCGTCAATGATATCGAAATAAGTCAAAGGACACAGCAAATGGGAGGCCAAAGTGCATTTTTTAAATTATTTTGCTCTATACAGGGTGTTCCATTTTTTAATAGCACCCCCTGTATATTTGTACATATTTTAACTTGCATTTCTTTAAGTTAAAAAATTCGTTTAATTTTTTTAATTTGTTTTAACCGTTTAGAAGTTATTTAAGTTTTTCTACAATTTAGTGCGTTTGCAGGCACATTATTAAAAAATCGCAGTACCCTTGGTTTTTGGGATATCAAGTTGGGACTTTGTCCATATGTAAACAACTGTTTGAGGTATCTTTCGGTGGCAAGATCGTTCATTTTTATTGTAGGATCTCCTTGCTGTGACACATTCATTTTAGGACAATTTGAAGGACCATAACTTGATTTTTTTAAATAGCACCCCCTGTATTTTATTACTAGATCCTATTCAGTGTCTCATTTTACATCTTTTCTACCTCTTAAGTCTTTTCCTAAAAGTTGATAATTTGGGAGATAATTCGGTTTTTCTGAAAAATGCACACAAAATGTCTTGAATATTAATGTAGCATGTCATAAAAAACAATAACTTCTGACATATTAACATCAAACTGGCATTTATTGTACGTCACTTTTTTAATTTTGTTGTGAAAATGATTTTTTCGTGTTAAATGCATACAATCTCATCGAGATATAAACTCTAATTTTGAAAAAAAATAATTAAACAAAAATGAAAGAAACGACGGCTCTACCAGAGAAAATATGCAAGAAAAAATTATAAAGGCTTTTCATAGAATAGATCATGCCACATTAGAAGCGGTGAATTTTTAAAAAGAATTGACGAATGTTGTGCTTTATTGCTTAAGAAAGCCGTCATTTTAAACAGTTTTGTAATTGCAAGTAAAATGTTATCGCTATTGATTTTTATACCTCAGTAAATATTGTTTTATTTCCTTATTTCTCCATTGTAAATGTCTTTCATTTTTATTTAATAATTTCTTGTCAAAGTTTTTATCTCGATGAGATTTGTAGATTTGCATTTTACGCGAAAAAATCATTTTAACAAGAAAATCAAAACGTGACATACTATAAATGCCATTTTGACATTGGTATGTCAGAATGTATTGTTTTTCATAGCACGCTTCATTAGTATCCAAGAGATTTTGTGTCTATTTTTCAGAAAAACCGATTTATCTCCCAAACTATCAACTTTTAGGAAAAAACTTAAGAGGTAAAAAGATGTAAGATGAGACACTATTTACACTATGTTATAGGCTGCACTGTAAAAATGGAACACCCTGTATAGAGCAAAATAATTTTAGAAAATGCACTTTGGCCTCCCATTTGCAGTGCCCTTTGACTTATTTCGATATCATTGACGGTGTAGGTGCAATCAAGCACGCCCAGATCAATGACTCACCCTGTATAGACGTTTTTTTACGTTCGGTCATATTATTGGTATTGTCAGTGCTGTAACTTTGTACAACACCGGTTGACAACGACAGTTAAGTTTGATTTATTTGTGTGTGTTCCATTGTCAATAACAGCACAAAGAAATATATTATCGACTTATCACGAACAATCGTCGGATGAGCCGAAATTTCGAAAGATAATTAGAGTTCATTGTTGAAACAAAATTGGAGTCGAATTAGGTAAAGACATGTTTGTTGGATATTTTGGTTCGTGTGATCGTTGGAGCGTTGAGAATCGATCCAGTCAAATGAATGAATAGATAAAGTGGTAAAAGAAAAATCCGATTGAAATGTGCACACCTGTAAAGGTCTGGCAACTAGCTGGCAGCACAACCATTTCGTTTCTTTTTTCCTTCGGAGGCAATTTTTTATAAAAGACGTTTTATGTGTGAAAACCCTCACATATAAAGGGCGATCCGTTATTTCCGAGTGGGTTGTGTGCAAATGTCCCAACTCTCTTTTAGATCATCGTTTTTCTTCGAGTTTTTCTACTGCTGATAATGTTTCTACTGTCGACAGTGTTGAGTAATTACGCAGAGACTTTATCTCAAAAGGTGTCACAGGACAATAGCCCTGATATCATCTGGAGAGGCAAACTGACCGATAATAGTGAAACATTGCACTTTGTAGCTCTTTACTCCTGACCTGTATGATGTACGAGCTTGGATATTTATCTGAAAATAGCTGAGAGATTTACGGCCGCATAACTCTCCAGATTATAATTGATTTTATCATGGAAATAAAACGGACAGCGTTTTTGCACCGCAATAATAAGTTTCTTGTAGTGTTTAATTTAATTATTTAAAATACAAAAAGGGTTGCGTAAAAATCCGGCTTGTATTGTTTCTTTTTTAATAAAACGCCGATTAAATTTTAATCGAGTTGGAACCGCCGGCTAAATTGTGGCTTGAATTATTTAGAGAGAAAATTCTCGAAAGACTCGCACATTATGGAAAAACTGGAGTCAACTTGTTAAAATCTTATCCGACATTCGCTCCAAAGTCAAGCTGTTGCTGGTTTCACCATCGAGATTTATGAGTTAGTAGACACTTGGGATTTCGTGGTCATCATTGGAGTCAAGAGATCCTTCCTTGTTTCGGTGTATATTGTCCGGTAGATTTCTTACAAACCCCTCTTCAAATAAATCCCTGTCAGACGCACCAACCCTTGGCCGAAATGTAATAATGATAATAACCAGAAAAACAGTGAACATCCGGACACTTTTCGGTAATAATTCTTAGCTTTTTTCCATTCGAATAAAAACGCTCTCCTCCACAAATTCAATCTCACAATTACAGCTCAATATTTTCAAGGTGTACAATTTTTGTATCAGGTGACACTGATGCATTGGAACTCTTGTTCACTTCTTGGAACGGCACTCGTTAACTTATCACACATGTTGTGTGCTGAAGAAAGTTTTTGTCTCTAACGCCGATGGACTTTTTAGCAAATCTCCGCACAAAATATCGAACAAACTCGAATCAAATTCGCATTAACCAAAATTTCAAAAAGTTTTGGAACGTTTTGTGGCGATTAAACAGTTCACCAATTACAAAACTTTGATGCAGATCTAAACCAAAATAATGTATTTCAATCACAGGAGAATATTTTTTCTTACAGGTTAAAATTATAAAATTTATAAAAGCTTTGGGAGTTGTCAACTGAACAAAGTAATTCTGTAATGCCGTAGTTTTATAACTTCCAAAGTTTTTGTAAATTTTAGAATTTTAACCTGTAAGAGAAAATATTCTCTTGTGATTGATTTTTTACTTTTTAGTGCATCTTTTAAATAAAAGCTTTTAAAAAAAAACATTTTCTTATATATTTTTATTTTTTGCTTTTTAGTCTTTATTTATTGCATAGATTTATTGTTATTACACTGTGCATCTACCGTGACGTCCAAATGACCAACATACCGTCTATGTCGGTATAAGTTACGATATGTACAAATCGAGAACTCCTTTGTAAACATAACCTAAAATTTTAAAACTCCATTTAACACCTTTAGTGGGTAATTAACTATATAGAATTGCATTGTCACGCAGATTACGTAAGCATGTTAAATTTTATTTCATTGCGACTACAGGAACCCTCTCAAATTTACAAATCGAGAACCCCTTTTTAAACATAACCTAAAACTTCAAAACCCCACTTAACCCCTTTAGGGGTATTTAACTAAATAGGATTGCATTGTCACGCAGATTAAGTAAGTATGCAAATTTTCAATTCAGTAGGACAACGGGAACCCTTTCAAATTTGGCTCCGAAAAAATAGAAGACAGAAAGATAACATTGTGAGCTAAATAAAAGCTTTTAAAAACATTTAATCTCTATCTCTATATACAGTGAGTTTAAAGTATTTTTTTACAAATAAAAGAATTATGAGTTTTGTGTTACTTTAAACTCACTGTATATAAAACACTTCTGTGACTGATTGACTGACAGACAACACACAGCCTAAACCACTGAACCTACAAACATGAAATTTGGAAGATAAGTTTTTCCTCAGAAGGGATTTTTCGAAAATCAGTCTGTAATAGGGTGAAATAAACTGTTATTTTTAAAAAATATCAAAGTTATACCTTGAAAATTGGTATTTGGGCTTTACGTTAAAAATTAAGGAAGACATGTTTAAGGATTTTCGAAAAATCAACCCCTAAGAGGGTTAAATATAAAATTCTGTGATTTTTGAACTTACATCCATAAAAATTGTCTTTTGGGGTTTCGGGAAAAAATGAAAAACACGTGTTTTATGATTTTTAAAAATCCCACCTCCAAGAGGGTTAAATATTAAAAAAATATTTTGTTTTAATTATTAAAGCCGATCCTGATTAAATTTGCAAATAATTTGCAAATTTACAGAAAAAACCTGCCACAGTTTCCATTTAATTAGTCGCACGGGTTTATTCTTACAGTGGTAACAAGCTTACAGATATGTTGCTACATTTTATATAGGAATAATAGATAATAGATAATAGAATTTTTTTCCAACAGACTTCTTAGTCTATAATGGACAATATAATAATAAATGGACGAGTAGTCCTTACAAATATAACAATATAATACATAAAAAGAAATACTAAAGAACAAAATTGACAAAATTGAGACTATCAAATTATACAAAACATTATAAATTACGAAGAAAAATATTCTAGTAGTTTGACCTTTACAGTTTTAGTTTGGAAATTATTGAAGAAAATATCTAAATCTATTGTAATATTATTGTATAATTTAAAACATTTAAAAAGTGGAGAATTCAGATGATGAAAGGTATTAGGGGTGGAAAAATTAAATGTAAGAGGATTTCGGTTGTTAGCTCTAGGTACTATAATGTTCACTTGATCCAGAAGATCAGAGCTGATAATCTCACCACTTTAAAGTTTTTGTAAAAAAATAATACAAAGAACATTTCATTTACATTTTTTAAAAGGTCACTTTGATCACAGTGCCTTACAGGACATCTATTATAAATTTTCAAATATAAGTATTTACAAAATTTTCTTAAAATATTTTCCAAAAAACTGGTAGAACGGACACCAAACAACACAACAATATTCAAGCTTAGACCTAACTAGAGCATAAAATAAAGTTTTAATGCAAGATACATTAGTAAATTCTTTTGTATTTCTACATATAAAGCCCAGAGTCTTTAATGCACTACTAGTTAGCTGAATAATATGAGGTGTAAAGTCCATAACTATGCCCAAGTCCGTAATTTTATTGCACGTTTCAAGTACGGTACCATTTATATTACAACAAAAGTTAATCAAATTCGATTTTCTAGCAAATGTGATCTTTTCACATTTTTTAATGTTCAACTCTAATCGATTATAATGGCACCACGAGATTAAAACATCAATATTATTTTGTAATTCTCGACAATTTTCATAAAATTTAATAGTGTGTGCAATTTTTAGATCATCTGCATATACAATCCTTCATAATATCCCTGATAACATCATTATAAAAAATAATAAATAAAAGCGGGCCTAGATTAGAACCTTGCGCACTTTTAGCACAAAATAACTCCGCTTTGAATAAACGTATCATTATTAAATCTGACCTTAAAGGGGCAGATAAACAGCAGTGTACTGCAGATTTCACAATTGTTTGGTAACAATTTATATCAACTTACAAAATATTCAATTTTTGTTAATAGGTATTTCTGAATTTTTGCCAGAATGGGTCTTTCTGAGAAAAAGTGCATTATTTAATTACATTTAAAAAAAGGTCCCGCATATGATTAAGTTAGCGAATAAAACTTAGAGATAAAGAGCATAAATTCACGATTTCAATTTGAAATTCCAATTTAAATAAAAACATATAAAAAAATGTTTTTTAAAAAAAGCTTTTATTTAAAAGATGCACTAAAAAGTAAAAAATAATGTATTTCAATCACAGGAGAATATTTTTTTACAGCGTTAAATTCTAAAATTTATAAAAGCTTTGGGAGTTGTCAACTAAACAAAGTAATTCTGTAATACCGTAGTTTTATAACTCCCAAAGCTTTTATAAATTTTAGAATTTTAACCTGTAAGAAAAAATATTCTCCTGTGATTGAAATACATTATTTTTTACTTTTTAGTGCATCTTTTAAATAAAAGCTTTTTTTAAAAAACATTTTTTTATATATTTTTATTTTTTGCTTTTTAGGCATTATTTATTGCATAGATTTATTGTTATTACACTGTGCATCTACCGTGACGTCCAAATGACCAACATACCGTCTATGTCGGTATAAGTTACGGTATGTACAAATCGAGAACCCCTTTGTAAACATAACCTAAAATCTTAAAACCCCATTTAACACCTTTAGGGGGAAAATTAACTATATAGAATTGCATTGTCACGCAGATTACGTAAGCCTGTTAAATTTTATTTTATTGCGGCTACAGGAACCCTCTCAAATTTACAAATCGAAAACCCCTCTGTAAACATAACCTAAAACTTCAAAACGCCATTTAACCCCTTTAGGGGATATTTAACTACATGGGATTGCATTGTCACGCAGATTATGTAAGTATGCAAAATTTCAATTCAGTAGGACAACGGGAACCCTTTCAAATTTGGCTCCGAAAAAATAGCAGACAGAAAGATAACATTGTGAGCTAAAAAAAGCTTTTAAAAATAAAACAACTTTACCCATTCACACAAAAAAGAGGAAAAGTTTTCATTATTAATTACAGCATTCAGAAACTACAATAAGCATTAGAACAAGGAATTCCATCAACAACTACATGAAAAAAAACCATTCATAATCAGTCTGAATTAAAATTTACGCGAACGAAGTCGCGGGTAACTGCTAGAAATAACATACTCGTATTTATAAAAATTTCATTTCAGTTTTAGAAGCTAAAGCAGTGTAATAATTTCTCCTCAAAGATGTTGAAGAGTTTTTATCCCTACCCTATACATTTATAATATTCTTTGAACGTAAATTATTTACTGGGTTATAATTGCAAAACGTTGCTTTTAAATCTGAGTTTGGTATAAGAAATATTACGTGAAGAAGCCAATAAGTAGATTGAAAGTTTTTATGTTTGAAGCAACTTTTGCCCCGACTTTAATCCATTTGCTTATTTGATTACGGTTACAGTTTAAAACTATTCTAATTAGTTGTTGAGTTTTTTAAACGGTATTTACTGGCTAAAATTAATTACATCAGTCGGCCTATCTCGCTTTGATTGACCGCGTTGATTTAATTTGGCGTTTGTGGTCCTCCAAGTTGATGAATTGCACTCTTCGTTCCAAGTCTTGTAAGACGACTGTTCCGTCATTAAATTATCACACGTCTTGCGAAGCTGGTTGAAGGGAAATGTAGATGTAGCAGCCGCAACACATCCCTTGCTAAAACTCGCCATATGCTCGTCCGCTACATTTAAGCCGCACATGTAAATTTATGCAGTCACTGAAACTGCATGAATTGCGACTTGATGTCTAAGCCAAGGCATTCACTCGGAATTACGTTCCAGGGCATTTGCTAGTGTCATAAGTGTTGTATAAGATTGCAATTTGTCCTGAGTAATTGCGCCCGTAGTTTAAACCAAGAGCTGAAATGCAATAAAGCAAATGCACCGAAACGATTCTGCTGCACTTATCAAATGTCACCATTCAAATCAAACGTTATTACGCCCCCAAGTAGCACAGATTGTTATTTAGCGGTTGTAACAAAAATGATAACTATTTGGTCACCGGAAAACGTTTCACCAAACTTGTCATAACGTCACCGTGCCAAAAATTGGCATTTATTTTTGGGTTATATAACGGTAATATTACCAAATAGTTGCCAACAATTTGGTTGTTTCAAAGCTCTAACGAAGTTATGCTCTGGAAGCTATTCTATGACTAAATGACAACTATTTACTACATAACCACCGATTTGTTGTTAATTGGCTATCGTTTCCAAAGTACAACCCAACAGCAACTACAAAATAACATTTTATCTTTGGTTGTAATTTAGGAAAAATTGGGGGACATCAAAATATAACAATATGGTAATTTAGTGGTCACTGAAGAGTCACGAAAAAATTGTTATTTTATTCAATCCTTGTAGACATCATGGATGGCGATTAACATATTATATATCACTGTAATGCATATACAAATTCCAAATACTCGCTAACCAAGCAAAAAATTTGTTTGGCGACATTACTTTTCTGACAAATACTTCGAAAAAATCGACGCGCCTTAATAAAAGCAATAATTTATTAAACATACTAATTTTTCTTTGAAAAAATTAAGAGAGTTTTTCTTTTAAATTAATTTCAGTTATAAAAATGTATAACTTTTATTTATTAAATTTTATAAAATAGCAGTAATTATGATTCTGACAACGACAAAGTTATTAAATGGTTATAAAATAGTTGTAAAATTGACACACATAAGAAAAATTTAACATGGCCGCTGTCTGCACTGTCGTACTTGTCAAAAAAATCGCCATTTTTGTATGTCTTCTCTGATTGTTAGGAAATGGTTGCCGTGCTGACTCAGAAACCTAATATTGACTAGGGCTGGGAATTTTTACCGATATATCGATAAAAATATCGATATATCGTTGATCGATATAATTATCAAAAAGTATCGACATACCGATAAATATCGATAATTATTATCGATATACCGATAAACATCGATAATTGTCAATATTTTTTGATATTTCGACAAATTTTGATAATACCGTTTTAGTTTAGTTAAAAGCTTAATTCATAATTTAATTGTGCAAAGAACTACGAAACACGTCGATTGTTGTCTTTTCTTTTAATAGAAAAATTGTGTTGGAATAGTCATCTGTTTTTGAACAGTGTAGATATTAATATTCTCAAAAAAATTATCGTACAAGATTTTATATTTTGTATAATTGTTGAATAGAGGACTGAAAGATGTAATGAAAAACAAAAACAGTTGAGGATTGCCTACCCAAAAAATTGAGGATGACATCATAGTTCAAAAACAAATGACGACGTCACTAACAAAATTTGTATGTGTGTAAAGATGGCGATTTAAAATCCAAAATCGACGGGTTCGAGCATTTTTTGCTAAAAAAAACATTAATTAATGCAAAAGCCTTAGCTACATAACTATAAGTACAAAACTTTATGATCTCTGTATAATTTAGACATATTTAACAAAAAAAACAAGTATTTTACCATGTCAACTTTTTAAAATTTAACAGTAACATTTATTAGATACTATCATTTATCTACAAATACGATATTTATCGATATATCGATAAATATCGATACTTCAATATAATATATCGATATTTCGATATGTATCGATATATCGATATTTCGATATTTAGCGATATATATATTTCGATATATCGATGTTTACCGATAATTTTAATGTATCGATTATCGATATTTAAGTCTTAATATCGCCCAGCCCTAATATTGACTAAGTTAAAACCAAATGGTTTTTAGTTATTTTTTACGTTTGAGGGGACTTTTCTGGCTAAATAATGACTAAATCGAAACAAACTAAATAAGTTGAGTCAGTCGTTCGACGTTTTAATTTTCTGTAATATGTACTGCTTTTCCTAAATCTTTTTAAGGAAAAAGCAGTTTGTTTAATGTCAACTTTAGGCATAATTCACACTCCACACTACAGAAAATACACTTTTGTTGGTATAGGAAACGTAGATGTGGTATACAACAAATAAAATTTGACAGTTAAAATGATGGGAAAAATATTGTGTTGCTACGAAAGGGAAGAGTTATAGACATTACGTGGTAATGACAACTAAAATTTTGCTACCAAATTGCCACATTCTGGAGATAGATTTTCGTTATATTTTAGCTTTTTTATTTTTAAGAAAACGTTGCGGCAACTTCGGAAATTTTCCAAATAGTTATAAGATAGATTATTCACAACTATATGGCAGAATAGCCAAATGGTCATGAAATAGTAATATTTTAGACATTATTTTGTCATTAAAATATGTGTGATAGCTATAATATATCAACTTTAAATAGCTGTGAAAAGGTTATTTTTTGGGTTTAGGATGGACATAAAAGCATTATGGCAACCTAAAAAATAACTATTTAGTTACGTAGAAACCAAATTAAAGCTAAATTGTGGTGCAACTATTAGGAGTCTAATATAAAGCCAAATGAGCATATTATAGCTTTTTTAAATATTAATCTAACTAAAAAACAACTTCATTTTAAAAACCAAATTATGACTAAGATCAGGTTGCCATAACGTTACTGCAACAACCTTTTAGCTGCCACAACCAAAAAGATATTTTGTGCTACTTGGGCCCTGGAGGACAAACTTCAGGATATATTTGTGTTTGAGAACGAATTAAGCTAAGTAGCTGAGGTTTTAGAGATAGAGCGAGTCTCTAATTGTCAGATTGAATTATGCAAAGGGGATCAATCCGTTCTTGCACTTTTATTAACTCAGGCCCTATTTCAAGGTTTATCCTTCCTAAAGCTTTCGACATTTTATTTAATCGAGACGAAGGTCGTACATCATGAGATTTCGACAGGTCTTAATTCATTCTGACAGATTTTCATTTAATTTATTTATTATTTTCTTGGTTTGCATCTGCGTTTCGCCAAACTTTGCCGACACGACGACTTGATGAACTAATCCAAAATCGATCAAGAATGAAATTCGCACGTTGTGGAAGCGCGTGTTTTATTGAATATTTTCGCTTGACTTTGTCCTTGCGCTTTTAAAGCTGGACTTTTCTTCGACGTGATAAAATTATTTCACTTTTGTCTCTCCTGTTATTTGCTGCTCCGACACAAATTTCATAACTGTAACCCGATTTTGTGTGGCGGGAAAGCAGTCATCCAGATTACAATAATAAAATTTAGGAGCTGAAGGAATACCTAATTGTGATTGTAGTTTTTCAGTTATCAATTAATCTTGTATTAATAAAATTAATAACGTAACAGAGAAATTAGTATTAATAGCTGATTTTGAAGCAAAATGATAAAAAAGTGCATTGGGCTCGTCCGGGATTTGAACCCGGGACCTCTCGCACCCTAAGCGAAAATCATACCCCTAGACCAACGAGCCAAACGTTGGCGTACTTAATGAAACTGGATCGAATACAAAATGTGGGAGGTAAAATAAATTAATTAAAACGATTTTTTAAAACTGCCAGGTCTTAGCTCTAGAAACAATATTATTTAACAATATTCACAGCAACAGAAAATAAATTTATATAAATAGGTGTCTCAACGAGTTGGTTATTAATCCATATTATTGACTTTTAACATCTAAGGGACAAAAAAACGTTTTTCTCCAGTGTTATAAGTTATAACACTTATAAATAACATATAATATTTTCGAGGGCTTCTTCAGAAAATATCGTTTGTGATCTTCCAAATATTTCATGAAAGTACGTTATTTCGAGTCTTAAAGAAAGAAAATAAGGATGGAAATTTTTTTTTTCAGTAATACTAGAGATCGGATCTTAGGAAACTTCAAAAACGCGCAATTGTTAAGGGTTTTTTTGAAACACGGAATAAATTTATTCTGTTAAAAATAAAAACATTTGAGACCCTTTTTATTTTTCCAAAATTCCTAAATTGACCTGTTGTATCCTAAATGTGTTTTAAACATCCTAAAGTTGTGTTTAACCTTCCTAATTCAAAATAGGATATTTTTTCAATTTTTTTATTAGCATTTGGTTCAAATACAATAATACAAAATACAGATTTTTTGTTTTTAGGCTTCCAGTCTTTCAATCTCAAAAAAGTGTTTCAACTACACAGTTTTTAAGTTCCTCAGTATGTCAGCTTAATTTCCCCATATTTCATATTCATTTTCTGAATTTTTCAGTTTTTGTGGTTTCACTTTCTTTTCCAATTTCTTACTGTTGTATATTAAATTATCTTTTACGGTTGCACTGTCTTTTAATTCCGAAAATTCACACAAATTACACAGCATTATTTTAGTTAAGCCACTTTAAAAAAATATATAAAGGCATGTTTTTTAAAAAAAGCTTTTATTTAAAAGATGCACTAAAAAGTAAAAAATAATGTATTTAAATCACAGAAGAATATTTTTTCTTACATGTTAAAATTCTAAAATTTATAAAAGCTTTGGGAGTTGTCAACTGAACAAAGTAATTCTGTAATGCCGTAGTTTTACAACTCCCAAAGCTTTTATAAATTTTAGAATTTTAACCTGTAAGAAAAATTATTCTCCTGTGATTCAAATACATTATTTTTTACTTTTTAGTGCATCTTTTAAATAAAAGCTTTTTTTATAATTTATTTTTTGCTTTTTAGTCTTTATTTATTGCATAGATTGATTGTTATTACATTGTGCATCTACCGTGACGTCCAAATGGTCTATGTCGGTATAAGTTACGGTATGTACAAATCGAGAACCCCTTTGTAAACATAACCTAAAATTTTAAAACCCCATTTAACACCTTTAGGGGGCAATTAACTATATAGAATTGCATTGTCACGGAGATTACGTCAGCATGTTAAATTTCATTTCATTGCGACTACAGGAACCCTCTCAAATTTACAAATCGAGAACCCCTTTGTAAACATAACCTAAAACTTCAAAACCCCATTTAACCCCTTTAGGGGGTATTTAACTACATAGGATTGCATTGTCACGCAGATTAAGTACGTATGCAAAATTTCAATTCAGTGGGACAACGGGAACCCTTTCAAATTTGGCTCCGAAAAAATAACCGACAGACAGATAACATTGTGAGCTAAATAAAAGCTTTTAAACATGACTTACTTTTTCACTCTGAAATTTGAGTTAATAGCATCATAACAAAATTGGAAAAAGTAGGGTCACTTGTTAAAGCTATTGAACTCATGAATAATATGCCAATTTATGTAAAAAGTACTCCAGGAGGTGTGGACAAATTAGTTAGTGACAAACTATACAAAAAAATCTGGATACAAAAATCTACTGAAAATAAAAGTATCAATTAAATGAAAAAATATTGGTAATGGTAATTGGTAATAAAATCAGATGCCTGATTTTAGAACTAGTACTAGTATGAATTTTCATACAGTGAGTTCATTTTCTGAAGTAAAAATTTTTTACGGAAAAAAACTAATTTTACAACAATTAACTTCTTTATAGCTTTTTCCTTGTGCAGTAAAGATTTTAAGTTTTTTACAAAACGTATTTTGTTTTGTTTGTTTTTTTAATGAAATATATTGCATTAAAAATTATGTTTTTATTTTTCCTGCAGTAGGAATTATTAAAAAAATATATCCTAAATTATCAGATTTTAATTCCTAATAGCGGGTATTCTCTAACTTTTTTAACGGGCTGTTAAAATTTAACACTGGTTAAAATCAGAAATCTAGGAATTTTATTGGTTATTGTTATAGCAACAACGATTAACGACATTTAAATTTTAACGTCTGTTTTTAATGTCTGTTTTTTACATACCTTTTTTGACACCTAAATAAGGTTTTTAGGTCCCTAACTTTAGTGCTTTCATTTAGCGTTAATAATTTTTTTAGGCAGATGTGAAACTATTTTTTTAGCAACTCTTTTAATAGATGAAATGCTTTAAATTTATTTGATTCAAGTAAATTTACAAATTTACTATTTGTTTTAGAAAAAAATGAATTATACTTTGTTTATTTACTCGTGAAAAAGTCCACTAGTAACTTATACGTTTATTGAAATAACCTTTCGTTTAATTATTTCCCGTTTAAAACACATGTTTGAGCTGATCGTTCTGATTCGAGCAAGGCCAACATCCGCTTTCTCGCTGAGAGCTTGCAGAAGCTCTCAAAGTTGTACAAGTGTGATAACCAGGTTTCCACCCCCATATATACCTCCAGCTCGACATATATTGCAACAAAGTCCGTGTTAGGCAACATGTTTTGCGCCCACTCTATAGAAGGGGGCGGCTTTAATCTCTCGGAGCGAATTACACCCACCTTTGTCTCTCCAGATGACTTCCAACAAACTCCCAGAATTGTCTTTTAAAGACTTCTTTTGTTCGCTCTTCTGACGTATCTGATCCACTTGACGAGGACTCGGGCCAACAAGCAACGTGCAAATTGCGAGCTTTGTTTGCAAACTTATCCTTCACAGTGACAAAGACCAAGTTCATCAAAAATTGAAAACTCACTTTTTTCCGAGAGGTTATTAGCGCTTCAAAAGGGTTAGTCTGTGGGCCTGGGAGTTATGAACAAGAAGAGTTCGGTCCAACACGCACACCTTTATAATTAGATCGAAATTGGGCTCGGGAACAAATAATCGAACAAGTAAATCAAGATAACAAGACAATGATGAGGCGCTCTAGCGTGACCATTAATCGGACCCTGCAGGTCGAGGGCTCGCAGCATCAATACTCCATCAGATGAAAACCAGATTTACGAATTGTGAGCTCTCATGTTGAGGGTGGATTATTGATTGATGCCGCGAAATTTGAGAAATTGACTAAAACACCCCAAGCACTTTTGCTTAAAAATTAATTCAATTATTTAGACCGATTCCCAAAGTGATTATTGTAGAGACCAGAAGGAAATTTCCCTAACACGCAATTTTTATTTTCTAGATATCTATCTTAACGTCGAAAATGAACTGAAAAATTCTTACAGAACAAAATTCATTTAACAAAAGCAAATTTATAACAATATTTAGGTTTAACAATTAATTAACTTCTTTATAGCTTTTCTTTTATGCAGTACTAGCAGTCCACAACCACTTTGAAACACAGAATAACAATGCAAAACTTAGTATAACAAAAAGTAGAAACACAAAATTTTATTGTGAACTTTAAAACCGTGACCCAATTCGAACCCGAGTAAACATTGCTTGTAGATGTAATTTTCAAAAATCCTGAAACACATTTTCTTTATTTTTAACCGGAAGTCCAAATGCCAATTTTCATGGATATGACTTCAAAAATGCAGGAGTTTTGCGTTGAACTCTTTTGGGGGTGGAATTTCTAAAAATCCTGAAATATACGCCTCTTCCTTTTTAACCGAATGTCTAACATATCAATTGATAACTTCAACAATAAAGAATTTTTTATATGTATAACTTCAACAATGAAGGATTTTTTGTTTAACCCCCTTGGAGTGGAATTTTCAACAAACCTGAAACACGCGTTTTTTATATTTAGACGAATGCCCAAATACCAATTCTCTTGGTTATAACTTCGAAAATGACATATTTTTATATTCAACCCTCTTGGGGGTGGAACTTTCAAAATCCAGAAACACGTCTTTTTTCATTTTTAACCGAAAGATCAAATACCATTTTTCATTAATATAGCTTCAAAAATGACGATTTTTTATGTATAACCCTCTTTGGGGGTGGAATTTTTAAAAATAATAAAATACCTGTTTCTTTATTTTTCACTGAATGCCCAAATACCAATTTTTATAAATATAAGTTCAAAAATTACGGATTTTTATATTTAACCCCCTTAGGGGTGGAAATTACAAATGTTCTTAAACACACGTTTTTCATCTTTAACCGAAAGCTCAAGTACCATTTGCATGGATTTCATCTTTAACCGAAAGCTCAAGTACCATTTGCATGGATACAAATTAAAAATTACGGATTTTTATACAAATTCTAACCCGTGTTCAACCCCCTTGGGGTTGGTATTTCCAACTAAAACACGTGTTTCTTCACTTTTCACTGAAAGCCCAAATACCAGCTTCAATTAATGTAAATTCAAAAGTTACAAATATTTATACAAATTTTATTACGCCATTTAACCCTCTTAGGGGTTGATTTTTCGAAAATCCGGAAACACGTTTTCTTCATTTTTAACCAAAAGCCCAAATACTAATTTTCAAGGATGTAAGTTCAATGTAACTTTAAAAATGACAGATTTTCTAAACTCTAATTCTAAATTCCACTCTCCATTTAACCCCTTTAGGGGTTGATTTTCCAAAAATTCTGAAACACGTCTTTCTTTATTTTTAACCGAAAGCCCAAATACTAATTTTCAAAGATATAACTTTAAAAATGACGGATTTTTATTCAAATTTTAATACCCTATTTAACCCTCTTAGGGGGTGATTTTCTAAAAATCCTATCTAAGTACACCCCTACGTTACAAAAGCTATCTACTGTAAAAATTTCAAGTTTCCATCCGTAGCCGTCTAGGCTGTGTGTTGATTGGTCAGTCAGGCCAAGCAATTTTATATACAAGGTGATTCACATAACTTTACGACCCTGACGAATTTTAAATGCTACCAGTAATACACTACTCAATTATAATTTTATTCAATTCAAAATTTGGATATTCCTTGCAAACCTTACAAAATTAGGTTCTTATTGCAGTCTCTGGCGTTTTTGTTTTGGCCAATTTAGGCGTATTTCAACCTCCAATGTATAATGGGTTGCATTAAAGTTCGTCAGGGTCGTAAAGTTATATGAATCACCCTGTATATATATATATAGAATTTTAAGTTTTTTACAAAGCGTATATTTTGTTTTGTTTGTTTTTGTAATGGAATTTATTGCATTAAAAATTATGTTTTTATTTTTCCTGCAGTAGGAATTAGTAAAAAATGTATCCTAAATTACCAGATTTTAATTCCTAAGGTCGATATTTTTACAACCTTTTTTGCCACCTACCTAAATAAAATTTTTAACTTTCTAAAAATACGGTTTCTAGTGATTAGTCATTTCGAGAAGCTCCTATCGATTATCCTGGAAATGATTTTACTCAGACATAAACTTCAAAATTAGGACTTTGGGTCGTAAAAGTCAAATTCCTGTATGAGCTATAACTCCGGAAGGAGAAGGGAAAGCAAATTACTTCGAAATGGGAGAACTTACTATGCACAAACTTTATGTTTGTTTGTACAGGAGACAGTGGTGCTGTTTTAGTAACTAAATCGCTGCTTTAAAATTTTAATATTTTATGTCAAAGGACTCGAACTGCACGCTTGCGTTTTAATTAGAAGAAACTTACTTGGAACCAACACTAGTTAATTAAATGTTATACGTAAATAGTGATTCACATAATTATTTAAAAAATCAGTAACATGCCACTCCAGACTCCACTAATTTCTTTGATTTGGCGTTCGTTTTAATTTAATAAACATAGGTTTTGCTTTCCTACATCTTTGTGTACTAATTACGTTACAAAAAAAATTCAACATGTTACATTTACATTTATATTTAATTTTTTCGTTTCGTTTTCTGGTGGTTTTAGTTCAGATTTTTGTTTTTCATTAAATTTGCTTAAAACTGCTTGATGGTTCATATCTCCTTAGCTGCTAGTGCGTTATCGTTAATTGTGGCATTGTTGCGAGCAGTACAGCCAACATGCTCTTATCTATTTAGTTTGCAGAGCTCGCCAGATTCAGTTACTGCTTGCATCCCCCTAGCGTTTACGTCGTGACACATGTATCACAATTATCTAACTAACTGGTTGTTTATTACATTACATCCCTTCATCACAAATCTCATTAAACATTAAATTCTCACTTTCGTTTTGCATATTAAAACTTTAAAGCCCAAGTAGCACACACAGTTTTTATTTGGTCACCAAAACGTTTTCGCAGCAAAATGAACAGCCATTTAACTTTTACAGCTAGCCACAGAAGCGCTTTGGTAAGGTTGTACTGACCGATTTGGCGCACCATTTTTTGGCAATTACAGCTTTAAAACAGCCATCAATATTTGCTGAAATACAGTCATTTGGCTGTGAGAATTACAAAGTAGCAGCTTTTAAGCTTTTAAAGCTAACAAGCTAAAATATAGGAAAAAAAAGCTAAAGAGCCATAAAAACATCTTTTCAACCTAATTTGATCTTATGCCCAAATGGTCAAAACATTTGCTTTTGGGGAGAAAATGGTTATATTGTAGATAAAGAAGAGCAAAAACCTGTATGCATCCATCCAGAAAACTAAACAACTACAACATGGCTACACCAGATGTAAAACTCTGTTATAGGAATGGCGGATGATGTTACTTTTTTGTGTTCTTGATAAATAATATTAGGCTTGATATTCAGTCCCAGTAATATAAAAGTTTGTGCGAACTGAGGTTTATTGATAAATACGCATAAAAAAGATCCGAAATAGTAATGCGCCTTTAAAATAACAGAAAATACAATAAATCTTTCATTGTTGCAATTTTTTAATACATCTTTAAAAAAACATTTAACTTGAAAAAAAATTTTTACATCTTTAGTAACGTTACACTTGTATATTGCGACGGTAAATTGAATAAATCTGCTAGAAATTTATTATTTGCTATTTTTTTTTAATTTTAAAACAACATGGAGGATCTTTCGCTTTCATCCAACATGTCCTCCTGCTCCCTTGTAACGCCATTTAAAACTATAAGGTTGTGATGTGGAATAATATGTTAGTTTTCAGCTTAATTTTCCCTAAAATGTATTTTACAGCTATTTGGCTGAAATCTGGCCGGCAGACCATGAATGATACCTGTGGGTTATCTCTTTCTAACTTTCTAATGTCTTACACTTTCTCTTTCTATCTGTGAGGGGTTTGCACCTTTGGTTGTAAATTCCTCTAAAATAGCGGGAAAGATCTGTGACAATGAGATGAGGCAGATGGCGCAAAAATTTAGGTATCGAAAGTACCGCATTGTACCGTTGTGTTAGAAAGAGATAACAATAAAACCACCCTAATGTGGCTGAATGACATGAAAAGTTACCAGATTTTATTTACTTTCTTACTAACTCGATTTTGTTCTAATCCGCATTTATTTTTTTTGTCCTTTCTTACTTTCCAAAATAGGGGACAATAGCGGTGGTTTCCACATTTAGTGACTTTAAGCGCGTGTTGAAGTATGACTGAAATTATGTAAAAGTCGAAATAAAAGAGAAGTCTTCTTACTTCGCCCAATAAACAATTATCAGAGAAGCATCAATATTTAAATTCCTTTGATGACACTATCCAACTTAAAAATGGAAGATAATGCTGTGGCTGTATTTTGGCTTAGACATGAGTTGAAATTGTATGATTTAAAGCTGACTGAAAAGCAATAAAGTAATTCGCAGCAAAGAAAGACATTTGATTCGGTTTTGATGACGTTTTCATGACTATCTTTTGGCTGCAATTGAGAAATGGTCCAACTTAAAAATGGAAGATAATGCTGTGGGTGTATTTTGGCTTAGACATGAGTTGAAATTGTATGATTTAAAGCTGACTGAAAAGCAATAAAGTAATTCGCAGCAAAGAAAGACATTTGATTCGGTTTTGATGACGTTTTCATGACTATCTTTTGGCTGCAATTGCCAAATGGTTGAAGCTGTGCTACTTGGGAGCTTGCATGTGACCGATGACGATATACTAAAAAAAGACGGTGATGTTTTTTATAAATTTTTAATTAAAAATTTAATACAACGACGGCAAATAATACCTGCTGAATTTCATTGAAATTATTTTAATTTGGGCACTCATGTAGAAACTGCTATGATACAATATACAGTAATTAAATTTCTCTATCGGAGATTTTTTAATTTGCGACATGCCATTATTGAGCGCTGGTTGGTGTAAACTGGCTCCGAAATGAACCCAAAAGCAAGCTTATTTATAACTGAAGTATTATTTAATAAAATAAAGTATTATGTTACTGATGTGTTGCTTTTTCGAGTAGTTCAAAACATCTTGTATTTCCATCCATTACCGCGCATTTCCTTCAATAATAATAATTACAGTTGGCTCTTGCAGCTGGGCAAATCTCATTTCAAATCAGCTAAAGCATTCTAAAAGTACGTAAGTACGTGCAGCGATTGCAAAAACGGCTCGTTAATTTTGTTCTTTTTTTTTAAACCTTTCTGTTTATAAACGAACCCTAATAAAACGTCAAATGAAACTTCGAAACGTTGCTATTCCCAGGGAAACTCATTATTGTGTACAGCGCTATAATAAAATAGGAGCGGAAATTGCATCAAACCTTCTTGTTGTATTCGCAAAAGCTTGAGCTTTGCTCGATATTGGTCACACATTTGATTTGATGAAGTATTTGTTTGAAGAATTGTTATGCATGATAAACAATTATGGTTATTATTGATGGGCTTGGCACACTTGTGGAAAGACGAGGCTGGGCATAATTTGACTTTAATTTGATGGGATGTTTCGAAGCGAAATCAATCAATGTTTGTGCGAAAGCAGTCGATAAAAATGTTAAATGTACATAATAATTTCGTATAATGGCTGTTAAAATGATTTATAGGTGGAACGTTTGTGCTTGAGTGGCACAGGAATTCGTAACCTGAGTCTGGATTGTGTAAATTTATATTTGAAAGTTCTCCGGTGGTAGAAATGTCGTCCGATAACGAGATTTATTGACTATCTATTTCCGAATAACTACAACAAAAGTAATCAATTAGATTTTCTGCATGAAAGGCTTGGTCAGCGAAGTCTGCCTAAGTATTATAAATTAAAGGACGGTCAAGCACGTTCTTTTTTTCGGGCGGACAAAGAAACAAACAGTGACAGGAAAAGTTCCTGGTTTATAGTCCGAAATAAAGGACCTGGACCTCTGACATTCGGGAATGTGATTGACCAATCAAGTTAAGAGATCTGCCAATAATGCTGACCCGAGTTTTATTATTAACCCATCTCTGTTACCCACGCCCTTCCAATTATCCACAACTCGATGTAAATCACTTTGATTAATCTCGTGGACAAAAACAGAGCCACTTGGAAAACCTCTCATAGTTTCTAACGTTTTAATTATGAGAGTGAGCAAAGTTACTCAAAGCCGAGTGGTTTCCGCTGCAAGTGGGGATTTACAGGGTGTTCCGTCTAAACCCCACATTAGAAGTATTGAAAGTTCTAATAAAGATATTTAACTGAGAGTTGGTACTCAGGCATAATCCGTTGAGTTATGCTCAATGAAAATATTTTCAAGATGGCAGCACTTCCGGTTATACCGGAAGTCGCTATTAACTTTCTTATTTTAAATGGAAAGCTATATTTTTCACTGCGTTTTTGGATTAGTTGAGTTATTTTAAGGGAGTTTTTATTAGCTTTCCCTATACCCAAGTTTAACCGTTTTCGAGATATTTAGGATTTTTGAAAATTTTTGAATTTGCACCTGTCCTTTAAAAAATCGGTAACTCGCTTAGTTTTAGAGATTTCGAAATCATGTTTGGAGAATTGAAAGAGAAAGCCTATATCTGTTGTTCAGTGTGATCAAAATTGGAATTGAAGTTAATAAGCCCAAAAATTTTAAGGTTAAGTTTGGACAACTTCAAGTACCCAAAACTTAATTTTTTCGAATGGGATGTCCCAATTTTTATTCTACTAGATGGAGGAGAATTTTTTTCTGCATCAATCTGTATTAGCATTCCCTATACCTATCTGTGATAATTTTCAAGTTATGTTGTTTTTTTTGTTATTCTAGGAAATTTCTTACTAACCACAGCTTTTTTTGCATAGTTTGCCAGAAAAACATTTCTGATTAAACTTAAACGACAAACTCTGTTCAAAATTGTGTTATCAGACTGTGAAAACAAAATAAATTCATTGGGTGTTGGTTTGAAAAACTTTAATTTCTCACATTTTTTCATTTGTTTCCATGGCAACCTATGAGAAAAGGCCTATGGCTAATGAATTTCTCAATCCCAACAAAAAGGTATTGTAACTTGAAAACTATTAAATATAAGTATAGGGAATGTTAACACAGATCGAAGCAGAATTAATTCTCTACCATCTAGTGAAATAAAACTTTTGTCATTTCATTTGAAAAAAATGAGTTATGGGTGCTTAAAGTTTTGCAAACTTAATTTTAAAAATTTTGAGTTTGTTATTCTTTTTTAGAAATTTGAAAATAACAAAGGATAGATCTAGGCTTCCTCTTTCAAATGAGCTCAAAAATATTTCCAAATTTTTAAAAATCGCAGAGTTATCGATTTTTGAACTGGAAGGTGCAAATCCACAAAAAATTTAAAAACCGTAAATATTTCGTAAACGGCTAAATTTAGATATAGGAACAGCTTATGAAAACTACCTTAAAATAACTCTAGTAATTCAAAAACGCATTAAAAAATATAGCATTCCATTTAAAATAAGGAAGTGCTGCTATCTTGAGAGTATTTTCATTGAGCAGGACCTAAAAGATTATGGTTGTACACAAATTTTCAGATGACTATAATTATTAGAACTCCCAATACTTCTAATGTGGGGTTTAGACAAAACAGCCTGTATAAGGTGAACTTGGAAATCAAATGGAAGAAGCTTGACCTCGCTGCAATCCTCCAGGATACGTCTAGAGGCAATCTCTGATGTTCGCTATCGACCTGCTCATTTAATTTCTCACCAACGACACGCGAGGCGCAACTGAATCAGCTTCTGCTGCTTCATACCAAATGTTTGCACGAGAAAACCACTCCTGCTTGATTTCGCTTTACCCACTATCGGCACTAACTAACTATCATTCGCCACTTCTGCATCTACACACAAAAATTCACAAACTTTTCCAATTATGCGCTCCAACAACATGCTCCGTACTCCAGTTACGAACAAAAATTAGAAACTTTTATTTATTAAGTTTTGTTAGAAAATTATTGTTATTATTTATTAAGTAACTGCCACTACAGATTTTGTCTCCATTTATGGGGCAGACAGAAGTCAGAAAGAATTACGAGTATGAGAAAGCAGCTTTAAGATTTCTTTCAATAAAGTTAAATAAATCAATGAAATAAATGTTCAACAATGTGATGACTGCGGTATAAAGGAGAAAATTGTTGAATATTAGTTCTTAGGCAGGGTAAATAAAAAAGGGTATTAGATCTAGAAGCTATTCTCATGGAGATGTAATCTATTTAACAAATCAAGACAACTGTATCATTTACAAAAACTACTTGAAACTGACAAATAATAAAAACATATAAAATGTTTTTTAAAAAAAGCTTTTATTTAAAAGATGCACTAAAAAGTAAAAAATAATGTATTTCAATCATAGGAGAATATTTTTTCTTACAGGTTAAAATTCTAAAATTTATAAAAGCTTTGAGAGTTATAAAACTACGGCATTACAGAATTACTTTGTTCAGTTGACAACTCCCAAAGCTTTTATAAATTTTAGAATTTTAACCTGTAAGAAAAAATATTCTTCTGTGATTGAAATACATTATTTTTTACTTTTTAGTGCATCTTTTTTTAAAAAACATTTTTTTATATGATTTTATTTTTTGTTGGTCCAAATGACCAACATACCGTCTATGTCGGTATAAGTTACGGTATGTACAAATCGAGAACCCCTTTGTAAACTTAACCTAAAATTGCAAACCTCATTTAACACTGTTAGAATTGCATTGTTACGCAGATTACGTAAGCATTTTAAATTTCATTTCATTGGGACTACAGGAACCCTCTCAAATTTACAAATTGAGAACCCCTTTGTAAACATAACCTAAAACTTCAAAACCTCATTTAACCCCTTTAGGGGGTATTTAACTACATATGATTGCATTGTCACGCAGATTAAGTAAGTATGCAAAATTTCAATTTAGTGGGACAACGGGAACACTTTCAAATTTTGCTCCGAAAAAATAACCGACAGACAGACAACATTGTAAGTTAAATAAAAGCTGTAGGTTACTACAGGTTAAGTATTTTAAGAAGCGTCTCTGTATTTCCTTTAGTTTGATTTTGTGAATTTCATATCTAGGAGACTAAACAGCACAGCAGTCTAATTTAGAACAAACACAAAGTATACCTATAGTTGTTAATAAAATATTTATAATAAAATTTCTTTCTTTTCTTATAATGAAGCCTAAGGACCTTATTAATGCAGATACAACAGAGTCAATAAGAGATCTAAAAGTCAGGTCAGGTCAGGTCAGGTACAGTTTTAAAATATTTATATTCGTTTTTTCTAATGAACTTTAAAGATCTTAATGATACAGATGCAGCAGAGTCAAGACGAGATCTAAATATTAGGTCAGGTCAGGTCAGGTCAATATGAGATCTAAATGTCAGCTTATTGTTGTCGAATAAGACGCTCAAATCTTTATTATTCTGTAGTCTTTCTGAAGAAAGATTGTTGATAGTGTAAATAAATTACCACTGAAGATATACAACATTAATTGCTAAACTATTTGTCGTGCATCAGTTACCAATTTTAATTAGGTCCGTTTGCTTTAAAAAGTCATCTAAACTAAAAACGATATTTTGCGAAAGATCAGCTGTTAGATCATTGATGTAGGCATTATTGTGTAATTAATTTTCGATCAGTAGATATTGTTATTAAATTATTTGCTTCTTAGGAACACTGTTAGCTGATTGATTATTCGATGTATGTACGAGGGCTTAATTATTATTGAATACGTTGTTGGTTTGTTGCTCGTTTAAATATTGCATTTTCTCGAAGTGACAAAGCATGAAAATGTTATTAGAAATATCCTGTCGGAGTAATTTATGGAGATTGTTGAAACAAAGTTTCATTTATGTCCCGCCGTTTGCAATTTTAGAGGTAACAAACAAGTCAAAGCAGATCTGTGTCCTGTAAAAGCAATAATAAAATATTTGCTGAATACATGTTCCATAAAGGGAGCTAAAAGTTTACGACCGGATAAGCTATTTAGGTCGAAAAGCACATCATTACAATTTTCATACAATCAAATGAAATAAAAATTTTATTGGCCATGAACTGGATTATTTTGCACTAGGAATTAAATGAATTCCGATGACTGATTACTTTGTTAAAAAACTGGGACACTCCAATTGATTTAGTGAAATTATTTCTGGTTTAAAAAATTTGTCCCAGCTTTGAAGATGTTAATGTAAATCGTTAGTCCCTCTTTCTTCTCCTAAAGTAATTTGGGGCGTTGTAAAGGTGAGAGATCGTTAAATAGTTGGCAACTTTGGCCGATTCTAGTAATTTCCTATCCGGCTGGGGTTTTATTTTCTCTTTCCTGTTATTGATCGGTGGCGACCCGATCAACTAATTGTTATTGTGGATGGTGTGAAATACACCCTCTGTTTCTTGTTAGAGTCATTAAAAAGTCATTAAGTCGACGATATTTTGTTTAAAGTTCAATTAAAAGTTTGCCAAGCCTGCCATATGACACCTTCGAAATGAAAAATTTGGCTAAGTTCATAATTAAGAGTCTGGTGTACTTCAAAATTTATGGACTAGTTCGAGATTAATTAAGCCAGCAAAAATAAGCAACAAAAAGTTTGGCAGTTTATTTAAATTCCACTTGCTGCGGAGGTGGAGAGAATGAGAAAAATCTCTTATTATTATAATTAATAAGATTTTGCAAAAAATAGTTATTGAAACGTCTTGTACTGATGGAAGTATTAAAAGCCTTAAAAGCTTTTAGATTTGTTTGAAAACTGAATTTTATTATAAAAGGATTGCTACAACTATCTCCACAAACTTTGTACTTAATGTGGCTCTTTTACGATTTTATTAATCTCTATTATCGTTGTATACAAATATTTTTTTCATTTCTGATTCGTTGCAAGCTGCCACAAAGAGCTTTATGCAGAATCGCAGCATCTAATAAAACGTTTCATTTGATGTTACAAAGCTGAATAGCGTCAGCAAGATAATTTAATGGCATAGGTTAAAATTGTCATCGGTTTGAGCGTGGGATTAATTTGATAGTTGTATGCAAATCAAAGACAAAAACCAGACTAGATCAATACTCTTGGTTATTCCTACCACAGTTAAATGGAGTAACAAATAACTTTGTTTTCCACGCTGTGTTTTTGTCACATTTTGATTATTATTCATAAGGAGTCGGTGTTTGTGCTGGCAAACTTCATATCCATTTAAAATAAATTTTTATTTACTTTCCATTTAGGCGTGTGCAAATACATAAAATTAAATTCCGTTTTTAGCACTACATTTTTCCAAATGAAATGGAGATTATTTCAGAGTGGGAATTCGTAGTCTGCGACAATACAGACTCTTGAAATAGCCTCTTCATCAGCGTAAAAGTGATAATTATCCGCCTGGAACTCTCGTTGCGTTAATCTCATGGTGTAGTGGAGGCAATTAGATTTGAAGTTAGAACCAAGGATGGAGGTTAAAGTCTCCCATTTCGTACACAGAAACTAGGTCAAAAGCACAAGTAACATATGAATATTCAATTTCAATGAGCTTCGCCTACACTTCGTTCGGTTGTTATACTTAATTTCTGCAAGATTATTTCGCAAAACGAAACATTGATGCTTGCTGAAATTTTAAACGTGACGAGATATGCGGTTTATTTATTACAAAAACATCAATATGTAAATAAGTATAAGTTTCAAAACTCTGTGTGTTCCCTCAATTTTTAATGGATTCGGGATTATGGAAAAGCTAGCTGATGTGAGCCTGGAAAATATGGAACTGTAACGAGCAAACTTGAGCTATTTTAGAAATGGTAATAACACGATATCGAATTTTATATAACAATCTATAAAGTTGTAAGGGCTTTAAAAATATATTTGAAATGGTTTATTACTTGTTTACAGAAGTTTCGGTATTAGTTTTATGAAAAATATTTTACGTTAGTTCGGTTAAAAAGTTAATAGGGTGCTATAAATTTTGAAATTACTAACGCTTTTAAAGCAATTGGATTAAATGCACTGCTACATTTCCATCACCCTTTATAATAAATGCACAATAATACACGAAAGCTTTTAGCATTAGCGCTTTTTTATATTGAATAAAATGATACTGAAACAAAAAATAAAGCATCACGATTTTGTAGAAATTAGCAATTGAACAAAAATCAAGCCAAATTATGTTAAATCGTAATCTTGCAAAACGGATTTAATAAACTCCGTTAAAAAATGTGGGACAAAGTACCCAAGTAGCACAGCTTCAACCATTTGGCAATTGCAGCCAAAAGATAGTCATGAAAACGTCATCAAAACCGAATCAAATGTCTTTCTTTGCTGCGAATTACTTTATTGCTTTTCAGTCAGCTGTAAATCATACAATTTCAACTCATGTCTACGCCAAAATACAGCCACAGCATTATCTTCCATTTTTAAGTTGGATAGTGTCATCAAAGGAATATGTTAAAAGCCAGTTAACAGCAAATGATCCATTTAGTAAAGTTAGAAAATATCGATTCCAGCAAAAAAATGCCAATATACAGCTACAGCCAAATAGCTGACTTTGAGACATTTGCTTAGATTTCCTAAACCTTATTGCAACTATATTACAGTTCTATAGCTGTGAAAATTTTTTGGCTGTTAATAAGTCATGAAAGCCAATGCGCTGCGTTATCAGTGTTGCAGCATTTTAGCCAAATTTTGGAATTAGTAAACAAAATGGCTGTTTATACTTAATTTTAGCTAAAAAGTCTGTTGCTTAGAGCCTTATTACAACCTTATTTTCGTCATGTTAGCCAATACGCTGTGATATACCGTTACGGATCTGTGGAAACATTTTAGCTATTGATAAATTATGCACTCTAATATGCTCCGATTTGACTGCTGCATTTTATAGTAGCTACTACCTAACAGAAATTATAGGTACAAAGAAATTTGTGGCCAATAGACATAACGACATAACTGATGTTGTGGAATTTGTTGAAGCTCAAAGTAGCATAAATATTTTGACCATTTGGCCATAAGAGCAAATTAGGTTTAAAAGATGTTTTTATGGCTAGTTAGCTTTTTTTTCCTACATTTTAGCTTGTTAGCTTTAAAAGCTTCAAAGCTGCTACTTTGCAATTCTCACAGCCAAATGATTGTATTTCAGCAAATATTGATGGCTGTTTTAAAGCTGTAAATGCCAAAAAATGGTGCGCCAAATTGGTTAGTACAACGTCACAGAAACCTTACCAAAGCGCTTCTGTGGATAGCTGTAAAAGTTAAATGGCTGTTCATTTTGCTGCGAAAACGTTTTGGTGACCAAATAAAAACTTGGGTAGTTTGATAAGTCCAACTTTTAGAACTGCAACATTGACATACATTTCTCAAGAGAAGGAATTCCAACGGTCAAGATTACGTAATTTTCTGTTTATGTTGTGAGCATAAACGTTTGTTGTTTTTAATTTTGTAAAGTTTGAGAAAAACTTGCTTTTGGCATTAATGCAAGATTTATGTTTGGTCTAACGTCAAAAATAAATGTGTACGCTCTTGGATGAAATTAATTTTACGAATATAGGACGTTCACGTGACTGGAATGTTGGAACAAATGAGCTGTTTGTGCCTGGAAAGTAATAGATTTATCAGCGAAATAATAAATGAATGTATTTTACTTATAAGTTTTAAAATAAAGCGTCATGGAGGAGGAGAAAAATGGCTGTTCTGTTATTGCAAATAATAAATTTCATCGAATTCGCACTAATTTTAATTAGTGTCAAAATATAGAGTGCAATTTATCAAAAACACAATAACATGAATTGTTTTGTAATAACGTGTTTGAAACTGTAATGGCACTGTTATGACAACAGATTGATGTAGCCGCTTGGAAAAGTTACAAATTTGTCCGGCATGTTCGAGCCCGATAACAATGTAATTTAATTAAAACTGAACATAATAATTACATCGTCGCAGCTCGTGTGTGGTTATTAATAATTGAAGCAATTAAACTATTACCGTTTAGTTGCTCGAAGTGATAATGGTGTAGCTTGGCTAGTAAACATCCTTTGTATTATTAACTAGGGGCGTTTTATACTCGTACGTACACACTGACAACCAATAAACCAAATGGAAACCCTCCTTAATGATCAAATGATAAAAACCCGACTCAAGCTTGATCAAAGCTTCGAGTTTCGTTTTGTTGGCGATTTTTAAATGGTGACTGTGCTAGGCCATTCAGTTAGTGCTTTTGTAGCACCCTCTCTGGAAATATGATTAATGATCAACGATTTTAATTGGTAGATCCACCGGATATTTTTGCCGAGTTTGCACATTTGATCTCTTATTGATGGGCTAAATAATTACTCTTCCATTTCCATCTATCAGCTGTTTCAAAACTATAAAAATGCTAACGTCGCATTTTACCGAATTATTTTTTTAATTAAGATTGATAAAATTGTAAAATAGTTATTAATGATTCGATCTCTCATTGAAAGTATAAATTACGTTACCTATTATTTTTTTGAAGTGCATGAATATCTTGTAACTGCTAATTTTGAGAGAAAATGCGACGTTGGCGTTTTTATAGTTTTGAAACAGCTAATCTATATACAGGCTGTAAATGAAATAAGTACATTAATTTTAACTGGTAATAGAACTCGTCAAGACAAACAATTTTTCCTAATAACTTTTTTTTCAAAACGTTTTAGTTTTTGAGTTAAAATTATTTTAAAATCTTGCACAATTTTCTTACACGCCACTGGAAGCAAAGTTACCTAGTCGACAAGATTACCATTTGAAACGGTTACCTTGGTTGCAGCTATTATTTATTGTTACTTTTCTTGGAGCATTTCATAAAAGGCTCGTCAATTTGTAGGGGGAAAAAATGATTTTAAAAAATGCGATTTTGAAAAAATGGTACATATAAAAAGTGTTTGTCTTGATGAGTTCTACCACTGGTTAAAGTTAATGTACTTATTTCGCTTACATCCTGTATATATATAGAAACTTTTTAACTTATAGTATAGCTAGAGATTTAGAATTTTGTATACTATCCAAATCGACCATTCTGAGTTCAACTAAATTATTTTCAAAATGGCTGAACTTCCGGAACGATGAGAAATTGGCGCCAACTTTGAAATTTTAAATAGTAACCACCTATTTTTATTGCATTTTTGAATTCACCTTTTGAAACTGACTAAAATATACCCTAGTTGTTAATACTTATCTGTCATAGTTTTTGAAGTATGTCAATTTTTTTCTGCAAATTTTTATTTGCGAAGGTTTATTTAAAATAGCACAGCTTTTGAACCCTTTACAGTAATTGAATAATTTTTTTTGCATTTGATAGACAAAAGTTCGAAGGGTCTTCTAAAATCTTCAGAATTTTGAACTGACAAATTATAAGGCTACTATGATTTTTTTAAAATGATAATTAATAAATGATTATAACACAATTTTTTCAAATGGAATGACCCTATTTTTTCAATGGCAATCAAAAGAACATCGATTTTTATGGAGACTTTTATCAACAAAAACAAAATTTTAGCTCATTATTTTCATTTTTAATCGAGTAAACTTTCGAAAAATACGATAAAGTTGTGTTATTACCCAAAAGAAATGTTCGATTTGTCCACCATTTTCATTTAAAAAGTTCAAAATTAGATGGCAGACTGATAGAGTTATTTTACATAATTCACTAAGTTAAAATAAACCATAATTAAATATTATTGTTTTACTGTTTATTCCACAATCAACCAGCTAAAAACTAAATAAAATGTTAAAGTTTGACAATTGTTGACCGTTTGGCAAGGCCTACTTGATTAACGATGAAAATTACAAAGTAAAATCCGTTTTTTGTGATTATTTCAAAAACTGCGAGAGATAGGTATAGGACATGTTGATAAAAGTGACCATAAATGTCGATGTTCTTTCGATTGTCGTTAAGAAAATAGGGTCGTTCCATTTGAAAAAACTGAGTTATAACCGTTTTTTGATAACAATTTAAAAAAAATCATACTAACCTTGAATTTTGACAGTTAATAATTTTGAAAATTCCGGAAGGTTCTTCAAATCTTTGGTTATCGAATGCAAAACAAAATATTTACTTATCGCAAAGGGTTCAAGCGCTGTGATATTTTAAATAAACCCCTGCAAATGAAAATTTTAACATACTATTTAAAATTTCAAACTTGGCGCCAATTTCTTGTAGTTCCGGAAGTTCAGCCATTTTGGAAATAATTTAGTTAAACTCAGAATGGTCGATTTGGATCTATATATCTATATCTATATCTATCTATATCTATATCTATATTTGGATCTATATTAGAAGTTAAAAAGTTTCTAATGTAGGACCTAAAAGAATCACCCTGTATATAATTGCTTGGCCTGACTGACAAATCAACGTACAGCCTAGACGGCTAAGGATAGAAACTTGAAATTTTTACAGTAGATAGCTTTTGTAACGTAGGGGTGTACTAAGAAAGGATTTTTCGAAAATCACCCTCTAAGAGGGTTAAATAGGGTGTTAAAATTTGAATAAAAATCCGTCATTTTTTAAGTTATATCTTTGAAAAATAGTATTTGGGATTTCGGTTACAAATAAAGAAAGACGTGTTTCAGGATTTTTGGAAAATCAACCCCTAAAGGGGTTAAATAGAGAGTTGAATTTAGAATTAGAGATTAGAAAATCTGGCATTTCTAAAGTTACATTGAACTTACATCCTTGAAAATTAGTATTTGGGCTTTTGGTTAAAAATGAAGAAACACGTGTTTCCGGATTTTCGAAAAATCAACCCCTAAGAGGGTTAAATGGCTTAATAAAATTTGTATAAATATTCGTAATTTTTGAATTTACATTAATTGAAGCTGGTATTTGGGCTTTCAGTGAAAAGTGAAGAAACACGTGTTTTAGTTGGAAATACCAACCCCAAGGGGGTTGAACATGGGTTAGAATTTGTATAAAAATACGTAATTTTTAATTTGTATCCATGCAAATGGTACTTGAACTTTCGGTTGAAGATGAAAAACGTGTGTTTAAAATTAAAAACATTTGGAATGTCCACCCATAAGGGGGTTAAATATAAAAATCAGTAATTTTTTAACTTATATTTATAAAAATTGGTATTTGGGCATTTGGTGAAAAATAAAGAAACAGGTATTTTATTATTTTTAGAAATTTCACCCCCAAAGAGGGTTAAACATAAAAAATCGTCATTTTTGAAGCTATATTAATGAAAAATGGTATTTGATTTTTCGGTTAAAAATGAAAAAAGTCGTGTTTCTGGATTTTGAAAGTTCCACCCCCAAGAGGGTTGAATATAAAAATATGTCATTTTCGAAGTTATAACCAAAAGAATTGGTATTTGGGCATTCGTCTAAAAATAAAAAACGCGTGTTTGAGGTTTGTTGAAAACTCCACTCCAAGGGGGTTAAACAAAAAATCCTTCATTGTTGAAGTTATACATATAAAAAATTCTTTATTGTTGAAGTTATCAATTGATATGTTAGACATTCGGTTAAAAAGGAAGAGGCGTATATTTCAGGATTTTTAGAAATTCCACCCCCAAAAGAGTTCAACGCAAAACTCCTGCATTTTTGAAGTCATATCCAAGAAAATTGTCAATTGGACTTCCGGTTAAAAATAAAGAAAATGTGTTTCAGAATTTTTGAAAATTACATCCACAAGCAAAGTTTACTCGGGTTCGAATTGGGTCACGGTTTTAAAGTTCACAATAAAATTTTGTGTTTCTACTTTTTGTTATAGTAAGTTTTGCATTGTTTTTCAAAGTGGTTGTGGACATGCGTGCGAAGCCGTAGGCAACTGCTAGTCACCTATAAAGCTACGATCTTTTGTCTCCTCCGTCATTATAATTTCAGATCAGCCGAGTGAAATTTGGGAAATGTTTCGGCAGCGAAATTATGCGTCGCTAATTTATTACATGCGACAAAAAGCCAATTGTGTTGTAGCTAGGGGGTAAACTATATTGAAGTTGGTGGAATTGAGGATGCCTCAAAGGTGATTTGTAGGTTATTGGGGCGCTATAAGGAAACAAATTACACGCCCTGGAGATTAGGGTAGGCCCGAAATAGATCAATTAACTTCGAGATTGCTTTGGTTAAAGTAAATCTGCCGATTTACACTTTTTATTCTTGGAAATAAGCTAATTGTACCCGAGCGCATTTCACCGTGTAGGTGAGTGCTCGTGTTTTATATGTTTCTTTTTACTGCCAGTCCTTTGCTACGCTTAACTGAGCTAATTTAAACCTTTCGAAGGGATATCGCAGGATCAATAGGCTTTTTGTCTTACAAGGCTCTGTATACGAGTGTTATCTTTGGTTCTAGACCAATTTTACGAGGTGCTTTCAGACCGACGACTTTTCCTGCAATTTCGTTAATGACAAGTAGCCAATTAATTCACTTATTTTAATTAATTCCACTGCAATAAAATTAAAAGTACCAACCGAGTTTATTTGCTAAAACTCAACTCTTGATTGTTTAACCACTTACTTTGCACAAATTGTTAGATATTTATTCGGGAAAGTTGACTCGTTTCAATTTGCCTAATTTGTATTCCAGACTAGTTACATCGATCGCTGTATTTTCGGTGCGGTTACTTCAAAAATTGAAAATCGGGTTTATATGGTTATGTGCACTTTGCCTAACCCGGAACACTCCGGTTTTGCCCGGAGGCTAAACAATGCCAGGAGCTGAGAGCCTCGCCCGGTTTATGCGATCATAATTCACGGTTTTACTTCAGCAGTGTCATTGGTTGTTTTATTGCCTCCATTTGATAATGTAGTGGACCTGCAACGCTCGACAAAATCTAACACCAATAGGGACATTTCACAACGAAAAAAATTTGACAACCTGAAATTCGGTTATATTTAGGATAATTGTTCTCCTAGAAAGCATAATTGTAAATACATAATAATTTTTTTGTGTGAGGCTTATTTGTGAAGATATTGACTTCTAAAAAATTGACGAAATATGAGTCACAGAGTTTTTGGAAGCTTGTATTCAAAAAACTAATGCATACCAAAATAATTAAAATAGTGCTTTGTATAGAAAATTCTTTGTTCTTTTTGATTCTGAAATCCGATTTATAATTTGAAATTTTTTTTGTGTTGAAAACCGGAAGTGAAGTTTCAAATCCGAATTTTAGTAACTTGGACCGTTTTTTTTTTCATTTATTTTTATTTCAAAAAATAGCTTATAATATATAGATTTTACACTATAAGTCGCAAAATGGGATCTCTATTCGTTTAGGAGATATAGTACTTAATGTACATGGTGTTGCATTTTGGATGTCCGAATAGGGGATCTCCGAAACTAAGAGGTTTAGAGAAAAATGAGTGACACATTTTCAGGTCCGTTTTTTGAGAAAATAATTTTGGTCAAAACCGCATCCCGCTATCGTCTTTTGTTTTCGACTTATAAACAAAAGTTGATATTTTAGCAAAATTTTAAAAAATTTATATCTTCCTTATTATAAAACATACACATTTGAAATAAAGACATTATACAGGCACTTTTTTACAGAGAATTTAATAATGTTATCAGCGATTTTTTTTAACCATTCGTTTAGCTGTAATAACATAAAGTTGTATTTTTTTAAATAGGAATCATAGTTGGCTATGACATTTTCGAAAAGCTTTTTTTTTTTGAACTAAAAACAATATAAATACAGTTTGATATTTTTATATACTTTTGATAAAAAATATATTTAAAATATTTGAAAGTAGTTGGCCATGGAAAAATTATTTCACATAAAAGATGTGAATAATCTAGAAATTTTGTGAACGGTTATTAAAGTAAAAAATGTGAAATTATAAAAATAGCTATGTTAAAGTTATTTTCAATTGAACAAATATACGATCTTTGCAGATTTTAATTACATAAAAAATGTGCAAAAAATTGAAAACGATGTGTCACTACCACTTTTTTACGATTTAGTGAAGTGCAATGGAGATGACCTTGATAATGCTATGTATTTTTTTACATCAGATGGGATTTGATATTGGTGTTTGGATTGACATTTTTTTGAAAAATAAAATTTCATTGACAAGCAATCACACAATTAATAAGATTTTTCTTTTTCCGACATTGCATGTTTAATTAGAAAATCGAATAGCAATAAGTAAGCTTGCCATTTTAAATCTAAAAATAAATAATTTTTATTAATTGCAAAAAATTGATCTAATAATAATTTATTATGCCGTTTTTGAATTAATTACTTTTTAAAAAATTATTAAATTATAAATACTTGTTGGGTAATATATTTTTTATAGTTTTAATTGAAAATCCAAAATTTTTTCATGGCCTACTATAAAGAAAAAGCGAAATGTTATGTTTTTTTTAATATTTAAAAATAATGTATTAGAGAAATAGAAATATCAAATCAGAAAAAAATAAGCTTTTCAAAAATATCACAGCCGCCTATGATTCCCATTTAAAAAAATACAACTTTATGTTATTACAGCTAAACTAATGATTAAAAAAAATCGCTGATAACATTATTAGATTCTCTGTAAAAAAGTGCCTGTATAATGTTTTTGTTTCAAATGTGTATCTTTTATAATAAGGAAGATATGAATTTTTTAAGATTTCGCTAAAATGTCAACTTTTGTTTATAAGTCGAAAAGAAAAGACGATAGCGGGATGCGGTATTGACCAAAATTATTTTCTCAAAAAACGGACCCGAGAATGTGTCACTTGTTTTTCTCTAAACCTCTTAGTTTCGGAGATCCCCTATTCGGACATCCAAAATGCAGTACCCTGTACATAAAAGCGCGTAATTTCTTGCGTATCACGTACATTAAGTACTGTATCTCCTAAACGAGTAGAGATCCCATTTTGCGACTTATAGTGTAAATTCTATTTACTTTAAGCTATTTTTTGAAATAAAAATAATTTAAAAAAAATGGTCCAACTTACTAAAATTCCGATTTGAAACTTCACTTCCGGTTTTCTACACGAAAAAAATTTCAAATTTCAAATTTGATTTTAGATTTAAAAAGAACAGTGAATTTTCTGTATAAAGCACCATTTAAAATTTTTTACTATTTACTGTTTAATTAGAAATACAGTTTACAAGAACGTTCTGCTTAATATTTGGTCAATTTTTAGAAGTCAATAACTTTTTAAATAAGTCGCTGGTGAAATAATAATAATAATAATAATAATAATAATAATATTTATTTAGGTAACTCTACACATAGTAAAAAACCGTGTGTAGAGACCACGTCAATACATACATTAAATAGACATACATACGTTAAACATACATTAAAAAGACTTAAAATCTAAAAATTTTGGAAAAATTCTTGAAAATTATATATTGTATTTCCCAGAAGTAACTTTTTTACTTTTTTCTTTAAGATATAAGCATTTGCCGAACATTTGATTTCCTTCCTCTGATAATTTATTAAAAAATTTGCAACAGTTATAATTTATACTTTTCTGAAATAATGCAGTTCTATGTTTATTTGGAATCAAATGTTCTTTACATCTGGTGTTATAGGCGTGGTTATCACTAGAATCCTTAAATTTGACTATTTTTGAAGACAAAAACACTGCTTCATATATATAAATACTGTATAAGGTTAAAATATTGAGTGTTTTAAATGCCTCTCTACAGGAATCTGTCTTTTTTAATTGAGCAATATTTCGGACAGCCCTCTTTTGTAATCGAAATACTTTATGGACACTTGAAGAATTACCCCAGTGTAGTATGCCCTGGCGCAACAAATTATGAAACATACCAAAATAGAGGTGTTTAACTATATCCTTACTACAAGTTTTAGAAGCCGCTGAAAGGGCATAATACGTTTTGCAAAGCTTTGTATACAGGCTGATTCTTTTAGGGCCTACATTAGAAACTTTTTAACTTCTAATATAGCTAGAGCTTTAAAATTTTGTGTACAATCTAAATCGACCATTCTGAATTCAATTAAATTATTTTCAAAATGGCTGAACTTTCGGAACGAGGAGAAATTGGCGCCAACTTTGAAATTTTAAATAGTAACCCCACATTTTTATTGCATTTTTGAATTCACCTTCTCAAACTGACTAAAATGTACTTTAGTTGTTGGTACTTATCTGTCATAGTTTTTGACATATGTCAATTTTTTTGTTAAAATTTTCACTTGCAGGAGTGTATTTAAAATGTGACAGCCCTTCAACCCTTTGCGATAAGTGAATAATTTTTTTTGTATTCGATAACAGAATGTTTGAAGAGCCTTCTAGAATTTTCAAAGTTGTCATCTGTCAAAATTCAAGGGTAGTGTGATTTTTTCAAAATGGTTATCAAAAAACGGCTATAACTCAGTTTTTTCAAATGGAACGACACTATTTTCTTAACGGCAGTTGAAAGAACATCGACATTTATGGTGACTTTTATGTACATGTCCTATACCTATCTCGTACAGTTTTTGAAAAAAATCAGAAAAAACGAATTTTACTTTGTAATTTTCATCGTTAATCAAGTAGGTCTTGTAAAATGGTCAACAGTTGTCAAACTTTAACATTTTATTTAGTTATTAGATGGTTCATAATCGAATAAGCAGTAAAACAATAATATTTAATTATGGTTTATTATAACTTAGTGAATTATGTAAAGTAACTCAATCAGTATGCCATCGAATTTTGAACTTCTTGAATGAAAATGGTAGACAAATCAAACATTTCTTTTAATTAATAGCACAACTTTATCGCATTTTTTGAAAGTTTACTCGTTTAAAAATAAAAATAATAATCTAAAAGTCAGTTTTTTGCGATTATTTCAAAAACTGTAAGAGATAGATATAGAAGATGTTGATAAAAATCTCCATATAAATCGATGTTCTTTTGATTGCGATTGAAAAAACAAGGTCATTCCATTTGAAAAAACTGAATTATAATTATTTCTTGATCATCATTTTCAAAAAATCATAGTAGCCTTGCAATTTGACAGTTCAAAATTCTGAAGATTTTAGAAGATCCTTCAAACCTTTGGTTATCAAATGCAAAAAGAATTATTCACTTACTGTAAAGGGTTCAAGAGTTGTGATATTTTAAATAAATCCCGGTAAATGAAAATTTGCAAAAAAAATGACATACGTCAAAAACTATGACAGATAAGTACTAACAACTAGGGTATATTTTAGTCAGTTTCAAAAGGCGAATTCAAAAATGTAATAAAAATAGGTGGTTACTATTTAAAATTTTAAAGTTGGCGCCAATTTCTCCACGTTCCGGAAGTTCAGCCATTTTGAAAATAATTTAGTTGAACTCAGAATGGTCGATTTGGATCGTATACAAAATTTTAAACTTCTATCTATACTAGAAGTTAAAAAGTTTCTAATGTAGGCCCTAAAAGAATCATCCTGTATACATTATCAATATGTTGTGTCCAACGTAAAGTCGCGTCAATAGTTAGCCCTAACATGGTCACAACGTTTACACAGGGAAGAATCATGGAATCATCTAAAATCAGATCATTGCTTACATTTTTTGATTTAGAACTAAATATTATACAGTTAGATTTTTGATGGTTAATAACTAATTTATTACCCTCTACCCAGACATTTATTTTATGATATACCTCCGTAGAACTGTAATCGCCTCTTGCATACTATTGCTAGTAATCAGAAAATTTGAATCGTCAGCATACGATACTATAGTACAACTAGGATTAGAAATATATTGAAACATGTCGTTTATGAAAATCAAGAATAATGTAGGTCCCAGTATCGACCCTTGTGGAACGCCTAATTTAATCTTTTTTTTAGCCGAAGATACCGATGCTAAAGACACCTGTTGTTCCCTATTCTCCAAAAAACTTTGGAACCAATTAAGGGCAACTCCTCTAATACCATATTTCTGCATTTTAAACAATAAGATGTCGTGCAAAATCAATGAATAAACCAATTGCTGTTTCCTTTTTGTCTATGGCTGAAACAATAGCTGTTAAAAATTGAAAAAGGGCCGTATCTACACTTTTACTTTTTATGAAGCCATGTTGACAGTGTGACATTAAATTATTAAATGATAAAAAAGATGTTAATTGCTTATTTACTACTAGTTCTATTGTTTTAGAAATACTGGAACACAAACTTATAGCTCTATAATTGGATATATCAGTTTTCGGACTTTTTTTATGCAAAGGAATAACATTAACAGTTTTCAGTTTATTTGCTGAAAAGATATTATTATTATATGAGTTAACGGAGTTCCTATTGATAAGGCAATTCTTTTTAGTAAAATATTAGAAATTCCATCTATACCCGAAGCACTTGAGTTTCTCAAATTGTTGATTGTTAAAATGACATCATTTTCTGTTACACCAAGTAAAAAAAAGGATTTACTAATATTTGACGTGCATGCTTTGTTGATAAATTCATAATCAATTTTTTTAGAAATGTGAGAAGTCGCTTTTGAGGGCGCTTCAACAAAAAAATCATTAAAGGCGTTAGCTGTTTCGGTTTGACTAAGTAGTTTATTGTTTTTGTCTGTAATTTTAAATTTGTGTTTATTGTCCATTTTTCTACCAGTAGTTTCATTGATAATTGCCTTATTTTTGTTACTTGAATTAAGTATAAAGTTGTCATTAGATGTTTTTTTTAAGTCTGTTAGGGCACTTTGATATTTTTTATTAATTTGTTTAAATTCTGGGTAAGATCTACACAAGTCTCCATAAAGAGAGACCTCATTTTTTAATTTAATCACAGAAGGTGTTAATTTCAAGTTATTTTTCTTTATCTTATTGTTTTTTGCCCCAATAGCTGAAATTCATGAAACAAACCAAGAACAGAAATGTTTCAAAAACAAAACCGTTTTCATTTGAACTTTTTTATTACTCGGGGGTCGAATAAAGTCGGGATTTAATCAGGCGCTTTTTAAGGTGAACCCCCTGGACGTGCAGTTAATTAGTTATTACAGTAACCAGTCGGTGTTGTACGCAGTGCAAAGTTTCAGTTTGGAAAACGATCGCTGGAACCGTTTTAATTAAAGGCTTTATAATAGTTTGCCTGTTTTAGACAAATTTCAAAACTGATTTAAGCACAGTACACAATGAAACAAGCCGAACTGAATCGCGCTTCTTGCTTATTGATCAGGTTTGAGAGTAACGACTGCATCAACGGAATAACAGGATTAGAAGTAAATGCAACCTGGGCTGTCTCTAAAAGGCAGTAATTAGATTGAAAGTTGTAATTTCGTGCTAATCAGCAAACGGTTGTGAAATGGCGTAATAATGGATTTGTGTGTTAGTGTACTTGCGACCCCATTAAAACTTACTGAGGATATGACAAATAATATTTTAGAAACTTCTTACTCGGGGAAACTTTTTCATTACATGCAAGTCGCCAGAAAGTTGGATTGTGGAACACTGGCGATAATTAAATTTTCGTCCACCTGTAATGGAGTTTGTAACTGCATTTGCATGCGAGATTGAAAAATCGCCAAGCTCCTCGGAATAGTTATTAGGAGATTCACTTTTATATTATGAGATATGATTTTCCCCTTTCATCTCAATAAAACTACTGTGCAACCTAATTTCGGCGAAACGGGCAAAGCGAAGATAAATGTTTAACTGGCTCTACCTAATTCATTTCGCAAATTTAAATTGCAATTTGTTAAATTGTGCCTAACAATGCGAGATTTATGGCTAAACTTTTGACTCGTTTTCATCTTTCTTTGTTGACCGTACCTATGTTGTGGGAGTCACGGACATGGACGTTTTTACAACTTATTTCATCAATATTTTTTCTTTTTTACTTTTACAGTTGTTTTTATAGACTTCCCCAGGACCGGCTTCGTTCGACGTGATATTACAGAAATAATAGACTTATCTCGTAGAGTGACAGCTTTCATTAAATGACAACTCGAAACCGTGCTACAAGACGTATTGTTGGAAGGGAGAAAGGAATATGTTGAAAAGGAGATTTTTAAGAAATGCTGCAAAACTGCAAAGCAATTTGACACATCTGTTCATTTAGGACCTTATTGTCTATTAAACGAGTGCTTTTTATCTAATCTGGCGTCGAATACAACAATAGGAAATTTTAGTTCATTGTTGGAATGAATCTTTGTCAAGTTCCTAATAGTGATTTAACTTTGCTGCTTCTTGTTTCGACGTGTCCATAGGAGACAATAATGTGAACTACTTAGTGATTTATTCTAGCGAAGTTGTAGCTTGCGCTAGTACTTTGTAGCAAGCAATTATCTAGTAAATTGTTAATTACTAGAGCGAAATGTTAACTCGAAAGCAAGTTTTGTACCATTTTTTTACAGCGTTTAAATTAGGGTAGCAATTTCATAGTGGTACTTTATTCTCCAACAAAAAAAATCGTAACTAAAAAACTAAAAGTCGTAGAACAAAACGGTTTGTTCCAGTGTATTTTGCGGTTCATTTTACGTACTATACCAGCTTTTTACGAGATTTAACATTTTGAATTTTTTTGCTTAAAATTTTAATGCACTTACCTTCATAAAAATGAATCAAAAAATTTTTTTGCTTAAAATTAGGGTAGCCTCATGCATACTGGTACTTTATTTTTCAACAAAAAAATTCGTAACTAAAAAACTAAAAGTCGTAGAGCAAAACGGTTTGTTCCAGTGAATTCTGCAGCTCATTCTACGTATTATATCAGCTTTTCATGAGATTTAAAATTTTGAATTTTTTTGCTTAAAATCAGGGTAGCCATTTCTTAGTGGTACTTTATTCTTCAACAAAAAAAATCATAACTCAAAAACTAAAGGTCGTAGAGCAAAACGGTTTGTTCCAGTGAATTCTGCGATTCATTTTCCGTATTATATTAACTTTTCATGAGATTTAAAATTTTGAATTTTTTTGCTATAAATTTTAATGGTGAGGAACTTACCTTCATAAAAATGAAAAAAAAAATTTTTTTAAACTTACTCTAGCAAAGTTTTATGGACTTTTCTATGTCTTTACAACTCTGTGGAGTTGTTAAAAGTAAAAAAAAAGTCAGTAGGTTCGATTTTAAAAATTTTGATTTTTTCAATTTTTATCGCGATTTTGGTCGATTTCCGGTACCCGGAATATTCATCGAGTAATAACTCCGGAACTATTAGAGATAGCCCCATGAAGTTTGTTATCGTTGGAAAGCTCTTTTAATTATCTATCTTTTTTAAAAAAGATTATTGTTCTCCGACTAATAGTTTTCGAGAAAATTACGAATAAAGAAAAAATAGGTAAAATTTAAAAAAATTCATAACTATGAAACTATTGGCAAAATTCATAACTTAAAAACTAAAAGTCGTAGAGCAAAACGGTTTGTTCCAGTGAATTCTGTGGCTCATTTTACATATTATATCGGTTTTTTAACCGATTTAAAAATTTGAAATTTTTTGCCTAAAATTAGGGTAGCCTAATGCATAATGGTACTTTATTTTTCAACAAAAAAATTCGTAACTTAAAAACTAAACGTCGTAGAGCAAAACGGTTTGTTCCATTGAATTCTGCGGCTCATTCTACGTATTATATTAACTTTTCATGAGATTTAAAATTTTGATTTTTTTTGATAAAAATTTTAATGGTCAAGGCACTTACCTTCACAAAAATGAAAAAAGCAACATTTTTTCACTCAATCAAAGTTTTATGGACATTTCTATGCTCATACAACCCTCTAGAGTTGTTAAAAGTAGAAAAACAGTCAGTAGGTTCGATTTTTAAACTTTTGATTTTTGCAATTTTTGTCGCGATTTTGGTCGATTTCCGGTACCCGGAACATTCATCGAGTAATAACTCCGGAACTATTAGAGATAGCCCCATGAAGTTTATTATTGTTGGAAAGCTCTTTTAAGTGTCTATCATTTTCAAAAAAGATTATTGTTCTCCGACTGATAGTTTTCGAGAAAATTTCGAAAAAATGCAAAAATAGGTAAAATTTTAAAAAATTCATAACTAAAAAACTATTAGGAATTTGGCGATTTTCTCGACGAGAATCGATTCCCCGGATCATTTGCATCGGATAGCGCTTGAAATTATCTATTTTATCGTCAAAACCCGGAGCCGCTCCGGGCAAAGGTTCCGGGTACAGAGGCATTCAAAGTTTTACACTAAAAAAAATCATAACTTAAAAAGTAAAAGTCGTAGAGCAAAACGGTTTGTTCCAGTGAATTCTACGGCTCATTTTACATATTATATCGGTTTTTCACAAGATTTAAAAATCTAATTTTTTTTTCTTAAAATTAGGATAGCCATTTCTTAGTGGTACTTTATTCTTCAACAAAAAAATTCGTAACTAAAAAACTAAAAGTCGTAGAGCAAAACGGTTTGTTCCAGTAAATTCTGCGGTTCATTGTTCGTATTATACCAGCTTTTCATGAGATTTAAAATTTTAAATTTTTTTGCTTAAAATTTTAATAATCAAGGCACTTACCTTCATGAAAATGAAACAAAATTTTTTTTTTAAACTTACTCTAGCAAAGTTTTATGGACTTTTCTATGTCTTTACAACTCTCTGGAGTTGTTAAAAGAAAAAAAAGTCAGTAGTTTCGATTTTTTTTCGAGAAAATTAAAATATAAGGAAAAATAGGTAAAATTAAAAAAAAATCATAACTAAAAAATTGTTGGGAATTTGGTGATTTTCTTGGCGCCAATCGATCCCATGATCATTTTGCATAGGTAAGTGTTAAAATAGTGCCACTTTTTCGAATAGTTTAGCCGTAATCAAGTAAATAAAGAAATTGAAAAATTTGTTACCCTACGAAATGGCCGATTTTGAAAGTGTCTCAAAATCAATTAAAACCCATCATATCTGATAGATTTTGTTGTGCTCTTTACATTGTAGAAAAGCGTTTTCTCTTAGCCGTTTCGCCGTAATCAACGATTGAAATTTAATTTTTTATAGCCGGAGCCGCTTTGGGCAACGGTTCCGGGTACAGAGGCATTCAAGCTTTACTCTGAAAAAATCATAACGCAAAAACTGAAAGTCTAAAACTAAAAACTAACAGAAAAACTTATTATTTTTTTATACATCCAGGGCGATTCAATTATGGATTATTTCTTATGTAGCTATTCATAATTATTTCATGCCTCGTGATGTCCTCCAGGTCCCAGAAGACGCAAAAATCCTGAAAGTCCCTTGCTTTCATCGTGAATTATCCATATCGACATATCAATCTCGTGAAAAGCTTTCTTGTGCAATATCAATCCATATCTATCAATCATTGATAATGTCAATATTGCATAAGTTCTCTGGGTATAGTCATCTAGCGCGTGCTATAATCGGACCTCTGGAGGAAATATCGGGCATGTTGGCTGTTCGTCCGGTTCATAATCATAACTTAAAAAGTAAAAGTCGTAGAGCAAAACGGTTTATTCCAGTGAATTCTACGGCTCATTTTACGTATTATATCGGTTTTTTACAAGATTTAAAAATTTGAAATTTTTTACTTAAAATTAGGGTAGCCATTTCATAGTGGCACTTTATTCTCCAACAAAAAAATTCGTAACTCAAAAACTAAAAGTCGTAGAGCAAAACGGTTTGTTCCAGTGAATTCTGCGGTTCATTTTACGTATTATACCAGCTTTTTGTGAGATTTAAAATTTTGAATTTTTTTGCTTAAAATTTTAATGCACTTACCTTCATAAAAATGAAACAAAAAATTTTTAAACTTTTTAAACTTACTCTAGCAAAGTTTTATGGACTTTTCTATGTCTTTACAACTCTCTGGAGTTGTTAAAAGTAAAAAAAAGTCAGTAGTTTCAATTTTTTTGCGAGAAAATTAAAATATAATGAAAAATAGGTAAATTTAAAAAAAATCGTAACTAAAAAATTGTTGGGAATTTGGTGATTTTCTTGGTGCCAATCGATTCCCAGGATCATTTTGCATAGGTGAGGGTTAAAATAGTGCCACTTTTTCGAATAGTTTAGCCGTAATGGAGAAAATAAACGAAATGGCCGATTTTGAAAGTGTCTCAAAATCAATTAAAACCCATCACATCTGATAGATTTTGATCTGCTCTTTACGATGTAGAAAAGCGTTTTCTCTTAGCCGTTTCGCCGTAATCAACGATTGAAATTTAATTTTTTATAGCCGGAGCCGCTCTGGGCAACGGTTCCGGGTACAGAGGCATTCAAGCTTTACTCTGAAAAAATCATAACGCAAAAACTAAAAGTCTAAAACTAAAAACTAACAGAAAAACTTATTATTTTTTTATACATCCAGGGCGATTCAATTATGGATTATTTCTTATGTAGCTATTCATAATTATTTCATGCCTCGTGATGTCCTCCAGGTCCCAGAAGACGCAAAAATCCTGAAAGTCCCTTGCTTTCATCGTGAATTATCCATATCGACATATCAATCTCGTGAAAAGCTTTCTTGTGCAATATCAATCCATATCTATCAATCATTGATAATGTCAATATTGCATAAGTTCTCTGGGTATAGTCATCTAGCGCGTGCTATAATCGGACCTCTGGAGGAAATATCGGGCTTGTTGGCTGTTCGTCCGGTTCACGCACTGAGTCACGCATCACGCAGCAATCTAGCTGGTGCAGAGAGAGCAGAGCAGATCGGCAGCAGAGTGCGCCGTGTCAATTGCACGACGGTCGCGCTTCAACCAGGTCGCACTGTCAGTGTCGGTATGGCTTTCGTGACGTGTGTGTGTCTGGCACTGTGTGCGGCGGCGGCGGCGGCGGCGGTGGCGGTGGGGGCGGCGCCCAGGGAGCCCATGGGGGAGCCCTGCCAGCCCGAAAAGCTCACCGTTTATAAAGTGGTCCTGCACACCTTCTGGTCCAGGGATAAATTCCCAAAGCACTACCCCGACTGGAGGCCTCCGGCACAGTGGTCCAAAGTTTTCGGTGAGTTTCAACACGAAAAATACCAAAATCAAACTGAATACAACACCGCCAAAACGGACTTGAAACAATGCCCACGGATTTGTTGCTTACCGATGGTTTATTTAATCCGCTTCCAAATTTTATGCTGAAAAGACCGGTCAGGCCGAAATGTTCGTAATTTCAATATTAACTTTCTGTTTTAATATGAATGGAGTAACTGTTACGACTTGAGAATTTCGGTCTTCCATTCTTTCACTCTCTAACATAACAAATAGAAGATATGGGTGGTCGGTAAACATATTTCTTAATAAAAAGAGTTGGCAAAGAAACACGGACTTGTATTAGGTCAAACCATAAAGTCTGCTTTCTTTTTTATTTTGGAACAGATTTTTTACATTTTGGTATGTCTAACCCTTTGAAATACAAATCGTCTTCAAATTTTAAATGAGCTGCCAAGTGCTGGAAAAATGTTGGGGTTACTGGATGTTTAATATATTCTGCTCCACAACAGTTAAAGAAGTCTAATCTAATAAAAACAAATCAGTAAATATGTACCTATTTTTAACTTCAGTTGATTTTCTCTAAAATTCAGTATGATCCTTAACTTTTTTTTAATCAGTTTATTTGAATGAAATAGCAAACCCTATTCTAGCACAAGTCTACAAATGCAAGATAGTTGTGAAGATGTTCTGAAAAAACCTGAAAAAGTTCTTTGTAATGTCACCAAATACAGGGTCAAGTTCTTTGCAGGGATGGTAATTTACGCGTAAAAAACGTTTTTTACGTTTACATGTAAAATATGCGTAAAAAACGTAAAATACGTAAAATATTGGTTCGAAGGTTAGGTACATGTAATGTTGTCGGTGTGTGTGTATATTGAGTTCTTTGATTTTTCGTTTTTCAAGATTATGTCTCGACCAAGAAATAATTTATACGAGGATCTGGACTAAAAGTGAACCTATGTTAATTTGTTTTTTCGTTGATTTTTAGATTAATATTTTTGTTTTCATTTTAAGAATCTTATTGAGTTATTTTGCAAATCGTTGTTTGTATTTTAAGTAAAAATTTTGTATTTTTTAGCATTTTTTACGTTTTTTACATTTTTATCGGTTTTTACATCTAAAGAAATGGTGTAAATTACGTATTTTTTACACGTAAAAAAGGATGTATTTTACGTCAAGTAATTTACTCGCCCATCTCTGGTTCTTTGTAATGTCACCAAATACAGGGTCAATAGTGGGTTACTTCTGACGTGTCCTAAGATGCAACCAAAAATATTAATTGCACTTACCACTGGATACTTCGTTTGATGTTTTAAAACATTAAAAACACTGGTTTTTTAGCTTTTAAGTAATAGTCCATAATGAAATTTTAGCAAAACTATCAAGACAAACTTGACAATACTCAAAACAATGTAATCGTGGATTTTAAATTTTTAAACTATTACCGATCTGGTCAGCTGCAATCAGTATTATTAGTTGCATATTTAAAAAAAATCAGAAATAACCCACTACTGACTCACCCTGTATGCACCAGATTTTTAAATCTCTCTTATTTTCTAAGATAACTATTAAAAAATCACCTGTATTTATTTAAAAATTTTTGTTTTTGAAAAATGTAGTCGTTTGTACACTTTTTTCTATAATACAGGGTGAGTCAATAGTGGGTTATTTCTGAAGTTTTTCCAATAATACTGATTCCAGCTGACCAGATCGGTAATCGTTACAAAATTTCAAAATTAATCCACGATTATTGTTCTGGGTACTGTCAAGTTTGTCTTGACAGTTTTGCCAAAATTTCATTATGGACTATTATTATTTAAAAGATAAAAAACCAATGTTGATTCAATTAATGTTTTTAAAAATTAAACGAAGTATCCAAGTGGTAAGTGCAATTAGTATTTTTGGTTGCATCTTAGAACATGTCAGAAATAACCCACTATTGACTCACCCTGTACATACAACATTGTTGTTGACTTTTTTCAAAGACATTTTTCTCAGGCTTTTCTACCATCATTCATCATGAATTTTTTATAGTATGAATTAAAACTACTAAAAACTTCTTTAAACTTAAGAATTAACAACTTTCGATTGATTTATGAAAAATACAATTGAAAAATGTAGTCATTTACACACTTTCTTCGATAATATTACGTGTTCGCTGACTTTTTTCAAAGACATTTTTCTGTATTGTGTACTACTCAGGCTTTTCTACCATCACTTATGGTGAATTTTCTATAATATAAATTAAAACTACTTAAACTTATTAACAAAAAAATTAAGAACTTGCGATTGATTAAAAAAAAGCAACTTCTCTATTTCCATTTAACTTTTTCTGGTTTATTTGATTTTTTTATTTCCTTATTTTCAAACTTGCTGGGACTAAAAATAGAGATTTGAATAACTAGTGATGCACAAAACCAAAGCTTTGAGGGTAGGGATGAGCTTTTTCCTTTCATGCTCCTGCCACACTGATTAAAAATGTGCTAATGAGTGTGTAAACAAACACTATTAGGGTCCATAAGAAACTAATCACACTCAGCTTCATAATGACCTGGACGATATTGAAAATAGTTATTTCGTTAAGATTTTGTCGTTTTATAGACAAAAATAAGTGGCATTTTTTATCCCATCACATCAAATGCAAATCAATGTTTTCATTGCTAGATTTTTATTGTTACAGTTTATTTTAAAATTAACTTGAAGCAGTAAAAACAATTTATAGCAATCGATCTTATCTTCAGTAATTAGGGGAGCTTTGGGCTGAAATTTTACTTTCAAACGAAACATCAATATTTACATTGGGGGAAGCTTGGACTTATATTAAATCGTGTTTGCTAAAGGTGAGTTGTAATTGTTGCAAATTGGGGCGATAAGAGAGTTGTGCGTTATGGAATTTAGCCCCAAACTCTAATTTGCGAATGGTGGAGCTAACCATAGTTTGAAACTAGTTGTGGAAAAATGCTTACTAAATATATCGTACTGATATTAGGGCATTATTAAAATTGATGCTAAACCGCCGTAATTTACTAAATGTTGACTGTATAGAACATTGCAAATATGATTAAACAGCTTGCATCACGTAATGAACATCAAAGTCGCTTGATTTATAAATTAATTTATTAATAAATTAATCGCTTAGTTGTCCGATTTGCATATTTATGGTTTCAATTTATTTGACTGGACCGTAGTCATTAGTCTCATTTTTTCAGTCGGAATTAGCATAGTTAATAAATAAAACTGTTTTGATTAGAAGTAAAAATTTTATTTTTTAATCTCGCGCTTGATGGAATTAGTTTTTTACTGGCTAATTAAATTCAACATTATCCCAAGTGTATTCGAGCTTATCGGCGGTTTTCATTACAAGCGAGCTTTATCGTTTTTAATGTATCCGAGCAATAAAGCGTGTTCGAAGTTTGCCGGAAGAGTGCAAGTTTTTCTTGTTTATTTTTAATGCCTTTTCCTTCCATCTTGACGGATATTAGCATCCTCATCAATCATCGCTTCTCAAGCTCACGTGTACGTGTTTCTAATTTCAATTATCCTGAATTTAACTTGTCCGTTTGTTCAGGACCAGAAATATGCTCAAATATAATATTGGGCTTGTAGCAATTAGTCGGTGGATAATAATGTTGACAGGGTCAGCGATTCATAACCTTGCCAATAATATTGGAAGCGGGTGCGGATTTGAATTTGTATTTATAAGCCGAACGGATCAGCCAAAATCAATCTCGCACCCTAATTAAAATTCGGGCGACAAAGCTCCACATTTGTTTATCAAGCTAGAGGGAAGTTGAGTGATTTGTGTGGTCAGTTAGCGAAAAAAATCTTCCCGTAACGATAACTAGGGGTGGGCGATATTAAGATTTAAATATCGATAATCAATACATTAAAATTATCGATAAAGGGGATTGATCCTCTTTGCATAATTCAATCTGACAATTAGAGACTCGCTCTATCTCTAAAACCTCAGCTTAGCTTAATTCGTTCTTAAAAACATATATATCCTGAAGTTTGTCCTCCAGGGCCCAAGTAGCACAAAATATCTTTTTGGTTGTGGCAGCTAAAAAGTTGTTGCAGTAACGTTATGGCTACCTGATCTTAGTCATAATTTGGTTATTTCATTAGGTTTTTAAAATGAAGTTGTTTTTTAGTTAGATTAATGTTTAAAAAAGCTATAATATGCTCATTTGGCTTTATATTAGACTCCTAATAGTTGCCCCACAATTTAGCTTTAATTTAGTATCTACGTAACTAAATAGTTATTTTTTAGGTTGCCATAATGCTTTTATGTCCATCGTAAACCCAAAAAATAACCTTTTCACAGCTATTTAAAGTTGATATATTATAGCTATCACACATATTTTAATGACAAAATAATGACTAAAATATTACTATTTCATGACCATTTGGCTATTCTGCCATATAGTTGTGAATAATCTATCTTATAACTATAATTTACAAAGTTGCCGCAACGTTTTCTTAAAAATAAAAAAGCTAAAATATAACGAAAATCTATCTGCAGAATGTGGCAATTTGGTAGCAAAATTTTAGTTGTCATTACCAAGTAATGTCTATAACTCTACCCTTTCGTAGCTACACAATAATTTTCCCATCATTTTAACTGTCAAATTTTATTTGTCGTATACCACATCTACGTTTCCTATACCAACAAAAGTGTATTTTCTGTAGTGTGGAGTGTGAATTATGCCTAAAGTTGACATTAAACAAACTGCTTTTTCTTTAAACAGATTTAGGAAAAGCATTACATATTACAGAAAATTAAAACGTCGAACGACTGACTCAACTTATTTAGTTTGTTTCGATTTAGTCATTATTTAGCCAGAAAAGCCCCCTCAAACGTAAAAAATAACTAAATACCATTTGGTTTTAACTTAGTCAATATTAGGGGTGGGCGATATTAAGACTTAAATATCGATAATCGATACATTAAAATTATCGATAAACATCGATATATCGAAATATATATATCGATAAATATCGAAATATCGATATATCGATACATATCCAAATATCGATATATTATATTGAAGTATCGATATTTATCGATATATCGATAAAAATATGGGTATTTGTAGATAAATGATAGTATCTAATAAATGTTACTGTTAAATTTTAAAAAATTGACATGGTAAAATACTTGTTTTTTTTGTTAAATATGTCTAAATTATACAGAGATCATAAAGTTTTGTACTTATAGTTATGTAGCTAATGTTTTTGCATTAATTAATGTTTTTTTTTAACAAAAAATGCTCGAACCCGTCGATTTTGGATTTTAAATCGCCATCTTTACACATACAAATTTTGTTAGTGACGTCGTCATTTGTTTTTGAACTATGATGTCATCCTCAATTTTTTGGGTAGGCAATCCTCAACTGTTTTTGTTTTTCATTACATTTTTCAGTCTTCTATTCAACAATTATACAAAATATAAAATCTTGTACGATAATTTTTTTTGAGAATATTAATATCTACACTGTTCAAAAACAGATGACTATTCCAACACAATTTTTCTATTAAAAGAAAAGACAACAATCGACGTGTTTCGTAGTTCTTTGCACAATTAAATTATGAATTAAGCTTTTAACTAAACTAAAACGGTATTATCAAAATTTGTCGGAATATCAAAAAATATTGACAATTATCGATATTTATCGGTATGTCGATAAAAATCGATATTTATTAATAATATCGATATACAGGGTGTAAGCGAAATAAGTACATTAATTTTCACCACTGGTAGAACTCATCAAGGCAAACACTTTTTCTATGTACCATTTTTTCAAAATCGCATTTTTTAAAATCATTTTTCCCCCCTACAAATTGACGAGCCTTTTATGAAATGTTCCAACAAAGAAAAATAATAATAAATTTAATTTGATTTTCATGAACTTGCTTGGAAATGGTAACCATGTCGACTAGGTAACTTTGCTTCCAGTGGCGTGTAACAAAATTATGTAAGATTTTTAAATAATTTTAACTCAAAAACTAAAACGTTTTGAAAAAAAAGTTATTAGGAAAAATTGTTGGTCTTAACGAGTTCTATTACCAATTAAAATTAATGTACTTATTTCATTTACAGCCTGTATATCGATAATTATCGATATATCGATACTTTTTGATAATTATATCGATCAACGATATATCGATATATCGATATTTTTATCGATATATCGGTAAAAATTCCCAGCCTTAACGATAACGCAACCCACACGTCATCCGAATTTGCATAAAGATAACTTTGCGGCATAACTGGAAAGACAACATGTTAAATAAATTAAGAAGCGGCTGCAGACAGCTTATTGTCGCTCTGATAAATTCCCATCACACAGCAATTACTTGTTATTTTGCTACGCATTCAAGACGAACAATTCGCCTTTATGTGCTTAATCCTTGGAATAAATGTGGGCAAATTTTTCGCGATTTTATCTACAGGGCATTTTTATCTTTGTCCCTCCGAAGCTGTAAATCTGATAAATGTGCTTTGTATTCGTTTTGTTGTGAAGAGTGCGATGATAAATGTGGCTAGAGGCGAAGGTGCGGTTCTGGCACACCCTGTATATCATGGAGTTTCTTAATAAGCCAGTCATGAATAGACAAGTTAATTCAACACTATCAAAAAAGACTAATTTATTGGATAAGACAATGAACACTTAACTTGTCAAAATGTGAATTAGTGCGCTCCTAATTATTGTTATTGATTTTTGCGTACTGAAAACTATGCCAGAAAATTTCAATTTTTTCGCACACGCACTTTTTGGAAAGGAGTCCACCTACACGGACAACATTTTTATCGATTTGTTTTCAATCAAGTTTCGGGAAAGGAGAAAATAATTTATTGGGAGAGAATAGGGGTCAAGAGTTTTCATTCGATTAATTGGTTTTGTTTTGGGATTTTTCTTGCCGCTTTTCTTTGACATGATGACATATTACACGTTTCGGCTTTGCTTAGGAGATCTATGTAATAGGTACTTCCACAGGGAGAATGCTAATAGAAACATGTGTTGGCAATATTTTGTGGTTACAGCAAACGTGTCCTCATCTAATATTAGAATAAAACACCGGGAAGTCTCCACATACTTAATTCGTATCAAGAGACTTGACGTAATTATTCGGATTGGTTTCATAAAGCCAAAAACCCTGTGTATGAAGCTATAAATAATGAAACCACCACCATCCATAATCCGCTTACGTTTTCAGCTGTATTTGTAGTCCTTTGCCATTACGCTCAACTCGCAAAATCTTACTTTATGTTTATTTATGCGAAATTCTTCAACCAGCACGGTTTAAATCACAATCAATAACTAATTTGCGGTTTAATTAAAACACAGTGAGTGAATAATAAACTTTTAATCAAGCCTAATTTATTATCTACAATTTTATAAAATTTCTGATGTAATCAAATCCCATGTTAATCACCAAAACAGTAAATAAAGCGATCGATAGTACATATCCCAGTTATCTGCAACAGCAATCCATCAAATGAGATTGGACGAAATTTCACCGAATTGCCGATTTCCATAAAATAAGCGCAAATGCAAGGGCTTTTCCTAAGCTGATTAATTTAAACCTTCAGTTTACAAAGATATCCAAATCATAAATTTGGGTTTAACGGATTTGGACGGCGGTAATAAAACATCGGATTTTTAAATCAATCTGATCACCGTGCCCGAAATTGGATTACAAAATGTGCGATTGAAGCGAGCGATGAGCGAATCAGTTGCTAAGTCATGTAACATATTGATCAGCGTAATTAATTTAGAGTAATTAAATAGACATGCCAAGTAGCACAAAACATCTTTTTGGTTGTGGCAGCTAAAAAGTTGTTGCAGTAACGTTATGGCAACCTGATCTTAGTCATAATTTGGTTAATTAGATTTTTAAAATGAAGTTGTTTTTTAGTTAGATTAATATTTAAAAAAGCTATAATATGGTCATTTGGCTTTATATTAGACTCCTAATAGTTGCCCCACAATTTAGCTTTAATTTGGTATCTACGTAACTAAATAGTTATTTTTTAGGTTGCCATAATGCTTTCATGTCCATCGTAAACCCAAAAAATAACCTTTTCACAGCTATTTAAAGTTGATATATTATAGCTATCACACATATTTTAATGACAAAATAATGTCTAAAATATTACTATTTCATGACCATTTGGCTATTCTGCCATATAGTTGTGAATAATCTATCTTATAACTATAATTTACAAAGTTGCCGCAACGTTTTTTTAAAAATAAAAAAGCTAAAATATAACGAAAATCTATCTGCAGAATGTGGCAATTTGGTAGCAAAATTTTAGTTGTCATTACCAAGTAATGTCTATAACTCTGCCCTTTCGTAGCTACACAATAATTTTCCCATCATTTTAACTGTCAAATTTTATTTGTCGTATACCACATCTACGTTTCCTATACCAACAAAAGTGTATTTTCTGTAGTGTGGAGTGTAAATTATGCCTAAAGTTGACATTAAACAAACTGCTTTTTCCTTAAAAAGATTTAGGAAAAGCAGTACATATTACAGAAAATTAAAACGTCGAACGACTGACTCAACTTATTTAGTTTGTTTCGATTTAGTCATTATTTAGCCAGAAAAGCCCCCTCAAACGTAAAAAATAACTAAATACCATTTGGTTTTAACTTAGTCAATATTAGGTTTCTGAGTCAGCACGGCAACCATTTCCTAACAATTAGAGAAGACATACAAAAATGGCGATTTTTTTGACAAGTACGACAGCGCAGACAGCGGCCATGTTATATTTTTCTTATGTGTATCAATTTTACAACCATTTTATAACCATTTAATAACTTTGTCGTTGTCAGAATCATAATTACTGCTATTTTATAAAATTTAATAAATAAAAGTGATACATTTTTATAACTGAAATTAATTTAAAAGAAAAACTGTTTTAATTTTTTGAAAAAAAAATTAGTATGTTTAATAAATTCGTGCTTGTTTCAAGGCGCGTCGATTTTTTCGAAGCATCGTATTCATATTTGTCAGAAAAGTAATGTCGCCAAACAAATTTTTTGCTTGGTTAACCAGTATTTGGAATTTGTGTATGCATTACAGTGATATATAATATGTTTATCGCCATCCATGATGTCTACAAGGATTGAATAATATAACAATTTTTTCGTGACTCTTCAGTGACCACTAAATTACCATATTGTTATATTTTGATCTTGATGTCCCACAATTTTTCCTAAATTACAACCAAAGATAAAATGTTATTTTGTAGTTGCTGTTGGGTTGTACTTTGGAAACGATAGCCAATTAACAACATTAACAATTAACAACAAATCGGTGGCTATGTAGTAAATAGTTGTCATTTAGTCATAAAATAGCAACAGCTTTCAGAGCATAACTTCGTTAGAGCTTTGAAACAACCAAATTGTTGGCAACTATTTGGTAATATTACCGTTATATAACCCAAAAATAAATGCCCATTTTTGGCACGGTGACGTTATGACAAGTTTGGTGAAACGTTTTCCGGTGACCAAATAGTTGTTGCCAAAACGTTTTTACAACCGCTAAATAACAATCTGTGCTATTTGGGTATACCTTCCACTTAACTGGTGATTAAAATGTTAATTGAGATTATGCGCTTGCTGAAGAATTGTTAGGTAATCGCTGGTGTGTTATAAATTGAATGATTGATACGTCTGGTCTAAGCAGCATGAGTAACAAGTCATAAATATCAATCTGAACCTGTTTATACAATTACAGAAGTCTGTATGGAAATCGCATATAAAAGTGCAACGACATTCGAATTGAGTTGGTTAAAATTCGCATACATTGCCAATGTAATACTTTCTTTCATTGCGAATTTCTGGGTCTCCCCTAAACCGGATATGAAACGGAAGCTAAAGGGCGATGCAAATTCAGAACTGTGCGAATTTATGTCTTTTTGTGTTATAGCCAACATATCGGAGATTTACATAATCCTCGATGATTCTTTTTTCCACTTTGACAATCTATTAAAATAGATATTTTCCCGATATTTGGGTTAAGTCGAGCCTTTGGCCAAGTGAAATATCTCTTATTTAACCTGAGGGTTGGCCATTTGAGGGACCATTTAAAGACAACCGTCGGTGATAAAGCTCTCACCGATTCGCAAACGTTTGAACTTTTTACCACATGTGTGGCCTCATAAACTTTGATTGGCATCATTCTAATTCATGCCAATTATTTTCGGCTAAAATAGCTGGGCCTTATTTGGGGCCTGTTGTGTCATTTACAAAGGGGTACACTGAACTCGCAGTTTAACACACGTGTTGGTTCAGGAAGCCGAAATCAAATTGCGAATCGATTGAGACAATTTTTTAAGCTAATTATAGACACTGGAATGCCAACAGTTGGCAATTTACAGCCGAACGATGACACGAAAGAATGGTATTTTTACCCACGCCTTAATTATGTAAACATCATTCAAATGAAAATAGTTTCCGAAATTTATAGAAAGTGTAGACTAGGGCTGGGAATTTTTACCGATATATCGATATATCAATATATCGTTGATCGATATAATTATCAAAAAGTATCGATATATCGATAATTATCGATATATATCGATGTTATTAATAAATATCGATTTTTATCGACATACCGATAAATATCGATAATTATTATCGATATACCGATAAATATCGATACTTGTCAATATTTTTTGACATTCCGACAAATTTTGATAATACCGTTTTAGTTTAGTTAAAAGCTTAATTCATAATTTAATTGTGCAAAGAACTACGAAACACGTCGATTGTTGTCTTTTCTTTTAATAGAAAAATTGTGTTGGAATAGTCATCTGTTTTTGAACAGTGTAGATATTAATATTCTCAAAAAAAATTATCGTACAAGATTTTATATTTTGTATAATTGTTGAATAGAGGACTGAAAAATGTAATGAAAAACAAAAACAGTTGAGGATTGCCTACCCAAAAAATTGAGGATGACATCATAGTTCAAAAACAAATGACGACGTCACTAACAAAATTTGTATGTGTAAAGATGGCGATTTAAAATCCAAAATCGACGGGTTCGAGCATTTTTTGCTAAAAAAAACATTAATTAATGCAAAAACATTAGCTACATAACTATAAGTACAAAACTTTATGATCTCTGTATAATTTAGACGTATTTAACAAAAAAAACAAGTATTTTACCATGTCAATTTTTTAAAATTTAACAGTAACATTTATTAGATACTATCATTTATCTACAAATACCCATATTTTTATCGATATATCGATAAATATCGATACTTCAATATAATATATCGATATTTCGATATGTATCGATATATCGATATTTCGATATTTATCGATATATCGATGTTTATCGATAATTTTAACGTATCGATTATCGATATTTAAATCTTAATATCGCCCACCCCTAGTGTAAACGATACTTTCAAATTTCAAGCTAAGACATTTAAAGCTGTAAAGCTTAAAAATTATAAAACTCAGATGTACTTATAAATAGTGTGTTTCCTTTAATTCTGCTGATTTCAAATAATCAACACGTCAAGTTTGTAAATAATGTCAACAGAAATTTTAAAAATTTTAATTATTGCTTACAAAAATTATTTTTACAGTTGAACACAAAAGAACGAAACAGGATGTTTTTTGCACGTTATTTCCATGTGATTTTTAATTTTTCTGATATGTTTTTACAGTAATCTAGTTTTCGCCAGAACAGTAACAGCGCTCAAAAATTATTTTGACAACTAAAACTTACAAGATATTTTAAAGCCTGTTACAAAATTCGCTTTTATCATAGTTCTAATAAACTAACAAAACATAAACCTTTAAGAAAGTCATAGAAATAAAAATATCGTAATTTCATGACTGATAAAAATGATAACATCAAATTTGTGATGTGAAATGACTTCGTGAACTATAGGCCAAGAAGCATCAAATTTTACTCAAATTGTTCAAAGGACAAAACTTGTGTTGAGTAGTGGCTATTGATGTTTTTAATTTAATTGTTATTGGTCTCTTTTGCTGAGTTTTGAAATAGTTTTATTTTTTTGACACGTTTTTAAAAAAAATTGTTACATTGAAATTAGTAATTTTAAAAAAGTAGGACCTTCCCCACTTTAAAGGAGAAAGTTCAAACTCACTGCAGTCAAAAAGATAAAAAAAATGAAGGGTTTGTTCCAAGTTGAATTACTTTTTTATTTTTGTCACTCTAAAAACATAACAGTTACGAGTAAGTATTCGGATTAATCAAGACATATTTAACTTTAATCATTAAAAAAATTCTTAACTATTGTTAATAATAAGCTAATAATGTTGCCTTTAGGATACTATTTGTTAGCTATCACAGTGGAATAACTAAATTTTACATAAAAATTTGTTATGCGTATTGATTGAATCCCTGTTTAAATTTGGATTTAAAATAAACAAAATTCCCAAGCGATTATGTTTTTATGTCCGTATTTACCCAAATCTAATTTTAATGATTGTAATTAAGTCCGTGGTGGTTATCCTGTGACATCTCTCCAATTTGTAATTTTTTGGGAAGCCAGGCATTATTTTTGTAGGACTGGTTTAGTTCGAGAGGGGTGTTTTGTGTACATTATCATCCTGCAAACATTCACCCTTGTTTAGGGTTCTGTAACATTTTGCAAGGGTTTAAATGGTTTCTGAGGACATCGTAATAATGGAATTTGCAATTTTAGTACTCTATAAAATATAATATTTATTCCTTTATTCCGGCTATAAACGTTGTGACGTGGTGCAAGTCTCGTCACTTTGGGGGCATTTCACGTGAAGCGGACAACGAAAAAAATTTGACAACCTGAAATTCGGTCATATTCTCTTAGGAAGCATAATTGTAAATACATAATGATTTTTTTGTGTGAGGCTTATTTGTGAAGATTTTGACTTCTAAAAAATTGACGAAATATCAGTCACAGTTTTGGAAGCTTTTATTCAAAAAACTAATGCATACCAAAATAATTAAAAGAGTGCTTTGTATAGAAAATTCTTTGTTCTTTTTGATTCTGAAATCCGATTTAGAATTTGAAATTTTTTTTGTGTAGAAAACCGGAAGTGAAGTTTCAAATCCGAATTTTAGTAACTTGGACCGTTTTTTTTTCATTTATTTTTATTTCAAAAAATAGCTTATAATATATACATTTTACACTATAAGTCGCAAAATGGGATCTCTATCGTTTAGGAGATATAGTACTTAATGTACATGGTGTTGCATTTTGGATGTCCGAATAGGGGATCTCCGAAACTAAGAGGTTTAGAGAAAAACGAGTGACACATTCTCAGGTCCGTTTTTTGAGAAAATAATTTTGGTCAAAACCGCATCGCGCTATCGTCTTTTGTTTTCGACTTATAAACAAAAGTTGATATTTTAGCAAAATCTTAAAAAAATTATATCTTCCATATTATAAAACATACACATTTGAAATAAAGACATTATACAGGCACTTTTTTACAGAGAATTTAATAATGTTATCAGCGATTTTTTTTAACCATTCGTTTAGCTGTAATAACATAAAATTGTATTTTTTTAAATAGGAATCATAGTTGGCTATGACATTTTCGAAAAGCTTTTTTTTTGAACTAAAAACAATATAAATACAGTTTGATATTTTTATATACTTTTGATAAAAAATATATTTAAAATATTTGAAAGTAGTTGGCCATGGAAAAATTATTTCACATAAAAGATGTGAATAATCTAGAAATTTTGTGAACGGTTATTAAAGTAAAAAATCTAAAATTATAAAAATAGCTATGTTAAAGTTATTTTCAATTGAACAAATATACGATCTTAGCAGATTTTAATTACATAAAAAATGTGCAGAAAATTGAAAACTATGTGTCACTACCATTTGATAACACTTTTTTATGATTTAGTGAAGTGCAATGGAAGTGACGTTAATAATGTTATGTATTTTTTTGCCGCAGATGGGATTTGATATTGTGTTTGCATTGACATATTTTTGTAAAATAAAATTTTATTGACAAGCAATCACACAATTAATAAGATTTTTCTTTTTCCGACATTGCATGTTTAATTAGAAAATCGAATATCAATAAGTAAGCTTGCCATTTTAAATCTAAAAACAAATAATTTTTATTAATTGCAAAAATTTTATATAATAATAATTTATTATGTTGTCTTGAAATTAATTAGTATTTAAAAAATTATTAAATTATAAATACTTGTTGGGTAATATATTGTTCATAGTTTTAATTGAAAATCCAAAATTTTTTCATGGCCTACTATAAAGAAAAAGCGAAATGTTATGTTTTTTTTTAATATTTAAAAATAATGTATTAGAGAAATAGAAATATCAAATCAGAAAAAAATAAGCTTTTCAAAAATATCACAGCCGCCTATGATTCCCATTTAAAAAAATACAACTTTATGTTATTACAGCTAAACTAATGATTAAAAAAAATCGCTGATAACATTATTAGATTCTCTGTAAAAAAGTGCCTGTATAATGTTTTTGTTTCAAATGTGTATCCTTTATAATAAGGAAGATATGATTTTTTTAAGATTTCGCTGAAATGTCAACTTTTGTTTATAAGTCGAAAACAAAAGACGATAGCGGGATGCGGTTTTGACCAAAATTATTTTCTCAAAAAACGGACCCGAGAATGTGTCACTCGTATTTCTCTAAACCTCTTAGTTTCGGAGATCCCTTATTCGGACATCCAAAATGCAGCACCCTGTACATAAAAGCGCGTAATTTCTTGCGTATCACGTACATTAAGTATTGTATCTCCTAAACGAGTAGAGATCCCATTTTGCGACTTATAGCGTAAATTCTATTTACTTTAAGCTATTTTTTGAAATAAAAATAATTTAAAAAAAAATGGTCCAAGTTACTAAAATTCGGATTTGAAACTTCACTTCCGGTTTTCTACACGAAAAAAATTTCAAATTTCAAATTTGATTTTAGATTTAAAAAGAACAGTGAATTTTCTGTATAAAGCACCATTTTAAATTTTTTACTACTTACTGTTTAATTAGAAATACAGTTTACAAGAACGTTCTGCTTAATAATATTTGGTCAATTTTTAGAAGTCAATAACTTTTTAAATAAGTCGCTCACAAAAAAATCATCACGTATTTACATTCATACCTTTTAGGAGAACAATTTTAACCGAATTTCAGGTTGTCGCATTTTTTTCAGTTGTCCGCTTCACGTGAAATGCCCCTTTGATCACATTTACCAACTTTGGAAAAAAGCAAAACTTGTGCGGCTGGAAAGTTTGACTTGGGGAAATGGAAAAAAGCTCGCAAGTAATTGAATGATGCGAGGGTTAAGCTGCAAATTAAGTGTATTGAAATATCACTTTTTGCCGGGTTAAATTTCCATAATTGAAATGGGAAAAGCATGGTGGATATGATAAATCTCCACGGAAGCAGCGAGCCAGACGCTTTGCGGGATTATCAACTCTGCACAGGCTGTAACAAGGGTTGCCGTTAACGACTGCGTTGTCCTTTTGGGCAATGTCAGGACGACTTCTCATCCGTGCATGTAAAGGCTTAATCAGAAGGATGGTGAACTTGCGATTCCCTTCAGTTTACCGGTTATTTAACGGATACTTTAATGAATGACTGCCTGCATACTATTATCCACCCCTAATTTTAACGGGGCCGCAAAAGGGCGATTACCTGAAAATAATTTTGTGGCAGCGATCGCAAAAACGCGTAAAACACGAATTGGATGGATTATTGGTCTACCGAGTTTTGGAAAATTTAGCTTCAGGGACGAGAGAATGGACAAGCACACAAAGAACCAGAATCTGATTTTTTTTTTAAATTCGTATTTTAAAAATATATTTATTATTATTAGCCTAATTCTATTATAATTGTTAAAATTTATTATTTAGATAACATGAGATCGAAAATATTCTGAATTAGAGCAAGCTGTGCCTGCTGAACTTTAGCCACATTTCGTCGTTTATTTACACTTGAAGTTATGTTGTCTTCTGCTGGTTTTACACAGCATAAGATGTGGCTAAAGTTACACTTCACTTCCAAGGCTTAGGGCTGGGAATTTTTACCGATATATCGATATATCGTTGATCGATATAATTATCAAAAAGTATCGATATATCGATAATTATCGATAGGTATATATCGATGTTATTAATAAATATCGATTTTTCTCGACATACCGATAAATATCGATAATAATTACCGATAATTATCGATAATTGTCAATATTTTTTGACATTCCGACAAATTTTGATAATACCGTTTTAGTTTAGTTAAAAGCTTAATTCATAATTTAATTGTGCAAAGAACTACGAAACACGTCGATTGTTGTCTTTTCTTTTAATAGAAAAATTGTGTTGGAATAGTCATCTGTTTTTGAACAGTGTAGATATTAATATTCTCAAAAAAAATTATCGTACAAGATTTTATATTTTGTATAATTGTTGAATAGAGGACTGAAAAATGTAATGAACAGTTGAGGATTGCCTACCCAAAAAATTGAGGATGACATCATAGTTCAAAAACAAATGACGACGTCACTAACAAAATTTGTATGTGTAAAGATGGCGATTTAAAATCCAAAATCGACGGGTTCGAGCATTTTTTGCTAAAAAAAACATTAATTAATGCAAAAACATTAGCTACATAACTATAAGTACAAAACTTTATAATTTAGACATATTTAACAAAAAAAACAACTATTTTACCATGTCAACTTTTTAAAATTTAACAGTAACATTTATTGGATACTATCGTTTATCTACAAATACCCATATTTTTATCGATATATCGATAAATATCGATACTTCAATATAATATATCGATATTTCGATATTTCGAAATTTATCGATATATCGATATTTCGATATATCGATGTTTATCGATAATTTTAATGTATCGATTATCGATATTTAAATCTTAATATCGCCCACCCCTACCAAGGCTTACTCTAATTCAGTGTTGGGCAAAATGTAATCTGATTAATAATTAATAATTACAATTAACCAGTAATTTGTAATTCAATTACTTTGTAACAGATTACTCAAGTAATCATCATTCATAATTACTCAATGTAATCAATTAATGAGTAACTAATTACAAAGTAATCTGATTACTTTATTCAATTACATTATACATAATAGTAATTACTTTTTTATTAAATACGAATGTCCGTATTGCTGAAAAATGAAGAAACACGTGTTTTAGGTTTTTTAAAAATTTCACCCTCAAGGGAGGAGGGTGGTTAAATAAGGGTTAAAATTTTTTAAAAAATGCAATTTTTTTAAATTACATTTATAAAAATTGGTATCTGGGGTTTGGTTAAGGGTAAAAACGCATATGGTGGAATTTTTGGAAATTTGGAAATTCCACCCCTAAGGGGGTGTAAAATAAATATCCGTCATTTTTAAAGTTACACCATGAAAATTGGTATCTAGGCTTTCGCCAAAAAATTAAGAAACGTGTGATTCGTACTTTTTAAAAATTTCACCCCCAAGGGGGTTAAAATATAAATATCCGTGATTTTGAACTTATTATTTATGAAAATTGGAATTTGGGCTTTTGCTGAAAAATAAAAAAGCACATGTTTCAGTTTTTTTTAATTTCACCCTCAAGGGAAGGGGGTTAAAATTTCTATAAAAAGTGTAATTGTTGTAATTATACATATTTCTAAAACTTGGTATTTGGGGTTTCGGTTAAAGAATGCATGTTTTGAGCTTTTTGGAAATTCCACCCCCAATAAGGGGGTGCACGATAAAATTTTGTCATTTTTTAAGTTACATCTATGAAAATTGAAAATTGGTGTCTAGGCTGTCAGGATCTTTATATTTCTACCCCGTTGGGGGTAAAATTCTTAACAAAAATAAAACAGATGTTTCATATTTTTTCCTGAAAGCCTATATTCGAATTTTCATAGATGTAAAACTTTAAAAATAATGGAATTTTATCAGGGGTACCTTAGGTGTGGAATTTCCAAAAATCCCAAAACATGCATTTTGTATCTTTAACCGAAACCCCAAATACCATTTTTTATAAATATAATTACAAAAATTAGTTTTTATAAAAATTTTAACCCCTGCTTAACCACATCCCCTATTGAGGGTGGAATGTAAAAAAACTAAAACACGTGCTTCTTTATTTTTCAGCAAAGGTCCAAATACTTTAACCCCTTTTTTATTTATCCCCTTGGGGGTGAAATTTTTGAAAAGCATTAATCACACGTTTTTTCATTTTTGGGCGAAAGCCTAGATATTAATTTTCAGGTATAACTTTTAAAATGACGGATATTTATTTTACACCCCCTTAGGGGTGGAATTTTCAAAAATTCCACCATATGAGTTTTTATCCTTAACCGAAACCCCAGATACCAATTTTTATTAATCTAAATTTAAAAAAATTACAGTCTAACTTGTTTAACCACCCTCCCCCCCTTGAGGGTGGAATTTTAAAAAAAATTTAAAACACGTGAATCTTTATTTTTCAGCAAAGGTCCCAATACCAATTTTATAGTATATGCATATTTAACGGATTTTCTGGAATTCGAACTTAAATACTCCATTTAATGATTTTTTGAAATAATCTGTTATAATGTAATTAATTACAAAATAATCGATTACTTTTCAATTCAATTAATATGTAATTTGTTACAGCTAATAAAAAAGTAATTGCAATTACAATGTAATTGAATACAAAATAATCAGATTACATTGAAATTAGATTAATCTGTAATTGAATTATTAATTTAATTACATTGTAATCTGATTACACCCAATTCTGCTCTAATTTATTATATTTTCGATCTCATGTTATTACTGTTATTAGTATGTAGTTTTGTGTAAAAATTGCATAAAATTTTAAATTATTCGCGATTAGTTTGAGTTTTGCAAAGTAAATCACAACTAAATTTAACTGAACACTAAGAATTAATAAATAATTAAACCAATATAAAATAAGTTGCAATTTACTTGGGGAAGGTTAACTTAATCGCCACAATTAAAATGTGTAAACTTTTTGGGGGCTTTTTTGAAACTAGCTGCAACATTTTCTAACATACGTATTCTGCAGATAACAAAACTCAAACATCGATGATTTCGGAATATTATTAGAAATAAAAAAACATTTTTTTCAGTGACTCAATATTAATGAATTAGTTTTATTGTGTATACGGAACTGTGGAAAACTTTTGACAAAATTTACATGCATAGAGAAAAAAATTAAGTATTTAAACGCTCGTTTCTGTGTGATTATTATAGTTTTGAGATACTACAGCAAAACTAAAACTGTATTTATTCAATTTCCAAAGTTATTGGGACTGGCCAGTTTTTTAATTTTGTTTACACAGAAGTCGATAATGAGTATTAGTTATTGAACATTTAAATTTTATTTTGCGGTAAGCTGTATAAAACAATACTTGACAACACTAAATAATATTTGGCAATGTAAGGCATTAGATACCTGTTTTGCTATTTTTAATATTAGAATTTTGTTTGGTCCTGAAGCTCGTTCCAGTGAACCTATTACAAGGGAATGTTTTCAGAAACAGCAAATGTTTGCAGCTGTTGTTTCATAATTGAGGGAATAAAAGTGCAGTTCCGTCTGTAGCAGCAGCAATTTTGCAAATTTGATCCGAACCAGGGAATTTTATTGGGATAAGCCGAACATAACACTCCTTGTGGGTGAGACTAAAGAAAAATTCAGATATGATTTCCCTTGACACCCTCTTGTGGAACGTGAAGAGGTATGAGACAGATAAATATTTTATCGTCTGTTATTATGTTTTCGTTTATTTTCTCGCTGCAGTTTGGCGAAGTTGCAATTTATTAATTAGAAAGCTCTGGGCCCTGGAGCTGGAAAAAACGCGGGCGGGAGCTTTAATAATTAGTTTCCAACTTTAACGGGAGTTCATTTATACAATGGCGAAGTTGCTTTGTGATTTTTTTAACGAGTTATTTCGGGGAAAGTAAATATCAATAATAAATAAATGCGGGGGCCATCAAAACATTGTGGTGGAGGCACAAAAACATTAGTGTCGTTGGCAGCTGGCTCAGTGTATGTTCGAAAAGAGTTCGAGGTGCCCGCAGATGTAGCAATAAAGTTCATAAAACACAAAATATTATTATACCTTTCGAGTAAACAGTTTTCAATTTTGTGCCAGCATATTGCGGTGCCTATTGTTTATAAGGCCATATTCCCGCATTTACTGTCTCACATGTTTCTGTCGAAGTTTATTGAAAAACTCACAATTTACCAATCCTGGAACAACAAAGTTCGGAAAGTCTTTAGGGCAGCAGTCGCGACAATACGTTTGTTACCTTATTGTTTTTAAGCCATTAGTTCCCAGCTTACACATGATGTACGACCGGGTTCAGATTGCGCTTTTATTGTTCGCGCATTAATATTAATAAAGTTAAAATGCTTTTTTACGACTCGTACCTATATTATGTTTTCAACTTGGGTTATTTATGTGGCGTTGAGACTAAATCTGTATTTAGCTAGTGAAATATTAAATCGGTGGCGGTTCTTCCCTTGCAAAAAATTCCCTTTATTGTCACTCACACTGGGAATTTTTAAGCAAAAAATTTAAATTTCGCCTCGGTTTCTTTAACAATTCAATCATAAATTGGGCATGCTTCCGCATGAATGTGCAAGTGGAGCAAATTACGCCATTTGACTAGGTTTGTTCAGGTAAATTCGTGCTAATGACAGGTTCAAAGTAATTTCTTCCAGGATTATAACTAGTATCAGCAACGTCTTCTACCACCGCTAATGAACACTTGCAGCTTGCTAAATTCCAACCATACTGGGCTTCAGGAGTAATCTCTCGGTTACATAAAGCGTGTGCTCGACATCCGATCGATTAGATATTACAACCAACTGCTATTATCTATTGCATGTTTAGAATTGTAATAGGGAGCAACTGCATTTTGTTCTTGATATTTTTGTCTATTTTAGTAGCAATTTTCTCTTCGTATTGAATAGGCAAATGGGCTTTTATTCACCTACGATATCAAGTGTGATAATGGTTGCAGTAATGGAAGTACGACTCGAATATCATTATTACTTTAACAAAATGAAAAAAAATTTTTTTTGAAAACGCACTCTAGCAAAGTTTTGTCTCTTCTATGTCTTTACCAACTGTAGAGTTGGTAAAAGTGAAAAAAGTCACTAGGTTCGATTTTTTAAATTTTGATTTTTGTAATTTTTGGCGCGATTTTGGTCGATTTCCGGTACCCGGAACACTTATCGAGTAATAATAATTCCGGAACTATTAGAGGTAACCCCATGAAGTTTACTATTGTTGAAAAGCTCTTTTAATTATCTATCTTTCTCAAAAAAGATTGTTGTTCTCCGGCTAATAGTTTTCGAGAAAATTACGAATAAAAGAAAAAATAGGTAAAATTTAAAAAAATTTATAATGGAGAAAATAAAAAAATTGAAACATTTAAAAATTTTAAAATGGCAAATTCCAGTGAATTCCAGGAATGGTTTATTCCAGTGAATTCTACGGCTCATTTTACATATTATATCGGTTTTTCACAAGATTTAAAAATTTGAAATTTTTTGCTTAAAATTAGGGTAGCCATTTCTTAGAGGTACTTTATTCTTCAACAAAAAAATTCATAACTCAAAAACTAAAAGTCGTAGAGCAAAACGGTTTGTTCCAGTGAATTCTGCGGCTCATTCTACGTATTATATCAACTTTTCACGAGATTTAAAATTTTGATTTTTTTTGCTTAAAATTAGGTCAGCCATTTCATAGTGGAGTATTTTATTCATCAACAAAAAAATTCATAACTTAAAAACTAAACGTCGTAGAGCAAAACGGTTTCTTCCAGTGAATTCTGCGGTTCATTTTACGTATTATACCAGCTTTTTACGAGATTTAAAATTTTGAATTTTTTTGCTTAAAATTTTAATGGTCGAGGCACTTACATTCATAAAAATGAAAAAAAATATTTTTTTTAAACTCATTCCAGCAATGTTTTATGGACTTTTCTATGTTTTTACAACCTTCTGGAGTTGTTAGAAGTAATAAAATAGTAACTAGGTTCGATTTTTAAAATTTTGATTTTTGTAATTTTTGTCGCGATTCTCGTCGATTTCCGGTACCCGGAACATTCATCGAGTAATAACTCCGGAATTATTAGAGATAGCCCCATGAGGTTTATAATCGTTGGAAAGCTCTTTTAATTATCTATCTTTTTCAAAAAAGACTATTGTTCTCCGACTAACAGTTTTCGAGAAAATTGCGAATAAAAGGAAAAATATGTAAAATTTAAAAAAATTCATAACTAAAAAACTATTGGGAATTTGGCGATTCTCTCGGCGCCAATCGATTCCCCGGATCATTTTACATAGGTTTAGACTAAAATAGTTCCACTTTTTCAAATAGTTTTGCCGTAATGGAGAAAATAAAAGAATTGAAAAATTTGTTAACAACCCCCCCCTTAAAAATGGCAAATTTTTAAAGTGTCTCAAAATCAATTAAAACCCATCCTATCTGATAGATTTCGATGTACTTTTTACGATGGAAAAAAGCATTTTCTCCTAGCTCTTTTAGTTTCGCCGCAATCGACGTTTGAAAATTGAAATTATTTTTTTTACACTAAAGTTTGCATTAAAAAAAATCATAACTTAAAAAGTAAAAGTCGTAGAGCAAAACGGTTTGTTCCAGTGAATTCTGCTGCTCATTCTACGTATCACATCAACTTTTCACGAGATTTAAAATTTTGAATTTTTTTGCTTAAAATCAGGGTAGCCATTTCATAATGGAAAACTTTATTCTGTAACAAAAAAATTCATAACTCAAAAACTAAAAGTCGTAGAGCAAAACGGTGAATTCTGCGGCTCATTTTACATATTATATCGGTTTTTTACAAGATTTAAAAATTTGAAATTTTTTGCTTAAAATTTTAATTGTCAAGGCACTTTACCTTCACAAAAATGTAAAAAAAAATTTTTTTAAACTTAGTCTAGAAAAGTTTTATGGACTTTTGTATGCCTTTACAACCCTCTGAAATTGTTAAAAGTAAAAAAAATCAGTAGGTTCGATTTTTTAAAATTTTGATTTGTCGAAATTTTGGTCGATTAATTATTAGGCTTTATTATTTATTTATTTTTATAATTATTGTAATAGGGAGTAACTGCATTTTGCTCTTGATATTTTTGTCTATTTTAGTATCAATTTTCTATTCGTATTGAATAGGAAAATGGGCTTTTATTCACCTACGATATCCAAGTGTGATATTGGTTGCAGTAATGGAAATACGACTCGAATATCATTAAAGCTAATGCATTCGTGTTTCAAAGAACTGCAAATGACTGATATCTTGTCTCTGTGAAAATATAAAAATCGATCCGGTATTTTCCACTTATTCGTCAATTAAGTGGCTTTCGCACGCATGACAAGTAATGTTTTACAGATATATCATGTAGTATATCAACAGTCGTGTACACGAGAACTCCAGACGTTTCAGACATTTGACAAATGATGATATCAGCTTGATTAAATGTTTCTTTGTTTCACTTAATATATCTTTATTTCACGAGAACTGCGAACTAGTTAAGCGAAGGGAAATGTCTTAAAAGGATTCAGGAATGCCTAACATACATTATTATGAATCCTAGATTTTCGTGTCGAGTTTCGAGCAACAACACTCATTAATATTATTATCCCGATTCTCTCCCATCTTTCTTGCACCAAAAATAGCTTCCTTCAAGTAACAGTCTCAAAAAATTAATGAGCTACACAGTTGCGGGAACTATAAAGTTGTCATTGGAAAATCTCTTCAGTAATCGTCAATCAGAATTCAGAAGACATCGAGATATTACAAGAGATACAAGTGGTGGCTGTTGTAACAGGTTTGTTGACAGAATATCTTGCTTAGAGTTACAACAAAGTTGATTAAAAATTCTCGCATCGCAAACTTGTTATGAAAACAGGAAGAAGCAAAATCAAATTTAGTCTAAAGCCTTGCTAGCGGTTGTTTCGTGAAACTTTAATCACACTGAAACAGTACTACTAATTCTTGATATTGTCAAGTTTTCGTGTTGCTCCATGAATGAATGTATGTAACTATCCCATTCTGTTCAATTGTCCGGAATAAAACGACACGCTGAAAATTTGTTTGTTTTTGTTGCGTAATTTCCGTGTTCCAAATACGGTTTGCATCATCCAATCAAAATTTCAGCAAGTGCATCGCGTTATGATTATTTCCAGGCGAAAAAACCAGTTGCATTGTGGAGGTTTCTTATGGGTAACGCGTGCCAAAAGGACATATCCAGTCTGTTTCTAAATTGGGTGCGGTTGGAAATACCACCGAGAGACAAGTCCAATTTATACGTTTCTTATTTTACTTGTTAGCCGGTTGTATTTTGCGATATATTGCAACAACTCGACACTAAATAGAGAAGTAATTGCATGAGCGACTCGACCGGTCATAAATATTTCTTTCACCTAGATTTAAATCTTCATAAATTAGCCGGATAATAAAAATGTACCGCACATGTTACACCTATTAATTAAGACCTGTTATTTTATGTAATAACTCACTGGTAATTTCTTAATAACTACCCTGTGTTTACCGCTGTATGCTATTATGAATTCATGAACAAACACCACCTCATACACAGCGAAAAAGTGCTGATTTTGGTCAACTTCAACCACCAATATCTACAAAACTATAAGAGATACGACTTTGATTTTTGTATATGTTACTGTTAACATCTTTCACTAAGTATTTACCAAATTTCAATAATGTACATAAAAAAACAATTGACATAAAAAATCACAAAATATCCATGTTTTCAACACTTCATCGAGATAATCTTAAGAACCATAATACGTAGATAAATCGGACTGGGACCATTTTAAAACACACAAAAATATCTAGTGACACTACCCACTTCCGAAAAAAATTGACTTTTAATTAAAAAAGTACGTTTGATATCTCTGTGAAAGAAACTAAATTTGTTGTAGATTTCGGTACTCACTGCTTGATCTTTAGAAAAGGATTTACATTGATTTATAAAATTCTTTTCAAATTCATTATTAAAATTTTAATTCCGCCTGGGTCGAATTTAAAATCCATACGTGTTAAAATTAAATTCTAATTGAATTAAACTTTAATTTCACTTTCTATAAATTGACCGACCCCTAGTAGTAATTTTTTACTTAACAAATTATACCACTAATTTTTTGCTGTAACTATTGATTTTTTGGATTTTTGTGAAATTCGATTAGAAAATGTTTTTATACTCGTTTCAGTTAGTAAAACGTCAATTTTTTAGCATTCTAAAAAAATAACTCTTATAAAGTTGACAAATGTGAAAAATTAGTTAAAATGATAAGGAACTTCTTTGGAATATTTTTTTAATTAACATTTGTTCAACCAAACCTACAAATTTTTGAAACTTGGGTAGTACTATGACAAATTTAAAAAAATCGAAAAAGTGTCTTATTGAAACAACAAAAAATTACTCATCAAATACTACAGGAGAGTTCGACTAAGAAGAACATTATTTTCCAAAACATTTCTCAAACGGGTTGTCATTGGTCATTATAATTTGCTTGGAACCCTGCGGATACAACGTTTACAAAAAGTTTTATCAAATAATTTTTAATTTATTCACACTGTTTTGTACGAAGTCTATCGATAAATAGTAATAATTATTACTTTATCGATAATAATAATAATACTTTAACTTGTATGGAAACGCTGATTATCATAATTTATCAAGCTGAAGAGTCAAATAAAAACATTTTCACAGGTAGTATTTAGTTAGAATACATTTTTTCCCTCAGTTTGCATTAGTTTATTATCCACAAAGAAAAAAAAATTACAATATTCTTAGGAATATTATAACAAATTTTGCCAACAGTTATCTTCTTTTTCTATTTGATTAAAAATTTAATAATAACAATTTAAAAATTAATAATTATAATTAGCAAAAATTTGCATAAACTCTCAATATTTCGTAAATACAGGGTGTTTCAAGTTTTATGTCCAGTCAAAAAATAAATACTTCTAGTTGTCCAAAAGAAAAAAAATATATCTCAAACGATAGAGTTTCTAACACGCTTCAATTTGATGCTTTAATGTTATACGAAATTTTCATGGTATGAGCGTGAATTGTGAAAAACTAGATAAAAAATTTTTTGTTTCCAAATTATTGCAATCGTTTTCTCATAATAAAATTCCTCCTATTTTTTAAGTGAGACTTCCGAAACTGAAACAGTAAAAAACCCAAGGCGTATTGAGCAATTGAAATTTCAATTTGCAAAAGATCAAATAAATGTTTTATCTTAGTCACCTTTGAAAAAACAGAGCTCGTGTCTTTGCTTGATTTACAAAAAATTGAAACGTCATTAACTGTCAGACTAAAATTTTACTTGTCAATTAAAAAATGCCCTTTTTTTTTGCAAATTGAAATTTCAATTGCTCAATACGCCTTGGGTTTTTTACTGTTTCAGTTTCGGAAGTCTTACTTAAAAAATAGGAGGAATTTTATTATAAAAAAAATTAATGGAATAATTTGAAAAAAAAATTTTTTAATGTAGTTTTTTGCATTTTACGCTTATGTCATGAAAATTTGGGATATCAGCAAAGCATCAAATTGAAGCGTGTTAGAAACTCTATCGTTTGCGATATATATTTTTTATTTTGGAATACTAGAAGTATTTATTTTTTGACTGGACCTAAAACTTGAAACACCCTGTACATGCATACGATGCCTCTCTGAATCGACCGATTCCTCGTGAAAGAACGATGAGTAATATTTTGAATATTTCGATTCATAACAAGCCAAGTAAATTATTAGACAGAGAAACTCAGCCCTGTTATAAATCATTTTAGACCCAAACATTTTCGGTAATATTCCGATTTGAGCGACCCCTGTGCGGGAATAAGTAAGTAATGTTGTTTAGTCAAAACCAAACTAATTCCTCAAAAAAGTTCGGGGACAGTTTTGAGCAACTGAGATATGGATCTAGAGAGGAAAAGTTTCTTAATCGCGATCTGGTTTCTTAAACGACATCAAAACTTCCAAATTAGACAGAATAAAATTAAGCACACTTATTATAAACCTTAATAAAGTTCATTAGTACAAGCTTTCAGAGCTGCTTCCTTAAAGGCTCATTAAAATGGTAGAAAAGCTCTTGAGATTCACAGATACAATTTGATTTCCATTTCTTGTTAAGTCTATTCAAACAATTTCTTTAGTTTAGTGTTTCGACTCAAGTGGAATATCAAATGGAAAATTCACACATTGTGTATATTGTCGAGTGTCGGAAATTTTAATTTGGTCTCTGACATTGCTTGTGCTTTATTGACCGTTTAATGATTATACAAAAGTGAATAAATTGGGGGTTTATGCACCAGAAGTTATCCCTTTTGTATGTGCAGAAGTTAATTAAGTGGGTTTGCACAGCAGACACCCCTGGAGTAAATGTAGCAAGGTATATTAAGGTCTATTCAAACATTTCTAAGGTTAACTTGGCTTCATCTAAACATTATTCGGCTTATATACATGTTTGCAACATGGATATTATTTACTTTCATCCGGATCGATTCCAATCCGATTCGTGATGTACATTGATGGGCTATACGTGTGTACAATTTCCAATTTGAATATGTCGCCTGGAAATTGTTCAAGCGAACTAATCCAAGCTTGACAGTCCGGGCAAATGAGGCAGGTATGTGCTTATAGACACCGGATTGAACCCACTTTGTTAATTATATTTTGAGGAGTTGTAGCTTGAGTGATAGAGACAAGCGGTTTTGTATTTGCTTGTTTTGTAATTGGCTTTGTTGTGGAGTGCTCGAAGACTTTACTTGCCTTTGAGCGGAGCAAAGAATATTTTAATTATTTTACACAACAAATGGTACGAACTCTTAAGAAATTAACTTCCGTAATCGCTACCTTAATTGGTTGACATTAATTGCCAAGGGAGGGATTGTTTTATTTTATCTTTAACTTTGCTGTTTTTTATTCAACTGATTCAACCAACAATGTTCATGCAATATTAATACTGTTGTGTCGTTTATTTTTATTTGACGGTTTTGTGAGTGACGAAGTTTGAATTGAGATTACGGGACGTTTTTAAGTAAGGTGTGGGAGCTCAACTAGAAAATTGGGATCGATAAATAGGAAAAAAAGGAGTCTAGACTAGACTAGAGAGACGCAAACGTCGTTTACATATTTGATCTTTCAATTTGAAGCAGCAAACAAATTTGCAGTCGAGAGTAATGAGGACTGCTATTTGATTTTCTTCCATTGCGTTTTTACCAATACTGCAATATTGTAATTAAAATCAAACAACATACAGGCTGATTCTTTTAGGGTCTACATTAGAAACTTTTTAACTTCTAGTATAGCTAGAGATTTAAAATTTTGTATACGATCCAAATCGACCATTCTGAGTTCAACTAAATTATTTTCAAAATGGCTGAACTTCCGGAACGATAAGAAATTGGCGCCAACTTTGAAATTTTAAATAGTAACCACCTATTTTTATTGCATTTTTGAATTCGCCTTTTGAAACTGACTAAAATGTACCCTAGTTGTTAATACTTATCTGTCATACTTTTTAAAGTATGTCAAATTTTTTGTGGCAATTTTTATTTGCAGGGGTTTATTTAAAATATCACAGCTTTTGAACCCTTTACAGTAAGTGAATAATTTTTTTTTGCATTTGATAGGCAAAGGTTCGAAGGGTCTTCTAAAATTTTCAGAATTTTGAACTGTCACATTGCAAGGCTACTATGATTTTTTTAAAATGATGATCAATAAATGATTGTAACACAATTTTTTCAAATGGAATGACCCTATTTTTTCAATGGCACTCAAAGGAACATCTACTTTTAAGGAGACTTTTATCAACATTTTCTATATCTATCTCTTACAGTTTTTGAAATAATCGCAAAAAATCGAAATTTTAGTGTATTACTATTTTCATTTTTAATCGAGTAAACTTTCGAAAAATATGATAAAGTTGTGCTATTAATCTAAAGAAATGTTCGATTTGTCCACCATTTTTATTGAATAAGTTCAAAATGTGACTGAGTTACTTTACATAATTCACTAAGTTATTATTATTACTATTATTATTATTATTATTATTATTATTTTATTATTATTATTATTATTATTATTATTATTATTATTATTATTATTATTATTATTATTATTATTATTATTATTATTATTATTATTATTATTATTATTATTATTATTATTATTATTATTGATATCTGCTACACCACAGTCGAAACCAATTTTTGTGTAGCCTATGTAAAATTTAGAAAAAGTATATTTTATGAACAGAAATAAGTACGTAAAATATTACAAAAAGAATTGAAATTCATAAAAAATATGTCTATATTATTAATTCGGTTCATTTCAGAGCACATCTTAAATATTGGTGATTTTTTTTTGAAGTTTTTCGACTAGCATCCAAGTAAAATAATTGTTTATTTCTAGAGTTTTGACAAGGTACACGAAAATTTATTTGTTTTGGCAGTTGAGGGCAATCAATTTTATTGTGTATAATTTTAAAAAGAAACCTTAATGCAGCAAATTTATATCTAATTTCAAGACTAGATACTTGAAACCTATTTAATAATATTTCTTGCGGGAAACCAACTGGAGGATAAGTTCCATCGTCTCTATAAGCCAGAAATTTCAAAAACCTTCTTTGTACATTTTCAAGCTTTTCCTGGTAGGTAACGTAAATAGGAGACCCACACAACTGATGCATATTCCAAACATGATCTAACAAATGTAAAATATAGTAATTTCAAAGTGTTAATTTGTGAAAATTCAGAACTATTTCTTATAACAAAACCCAACATCTTAGAAGCTTTTAGTATGACATTATCAATATGATTAGAAAACGTGAACTGTGGATCAAAAGTAACACCTAGATCTTTAACATAATCCAGTTTTTTTAGGAGTAAAGAATCAATAAAATAATTAAACTTTATGACTGATTTGTTAGAAAATTGCATTAAAAAACATTTTGACAGATTAAAATTTAACTCATTTTTCTGACACCATTCTAAAAGATTAAGAATATTCTTCTGCAGAACATTATAATCCATAGAAATTTTTATTCTACAAAATTTTTTTAAATCGTCAGCGTATAGAAGGCAAGGTATGTCAAAAGAAGTTACAATGTCGTTAATAAAAAGTACAAATAGAAGCGGACCGAGTATCGACCCTTGTGGCACTCCAGATGTAATTTCAAATACGTCAGAAACAAAACCATTTAGGAAAACATACTGTCTTCTTTTAGTAAGATAAGATTGAAAAAAAATTATCAAAGAGTCTGAAAGACCAAAGTAATAAAGTTTGGAAAGCAGTATATTAAAGTTTACTCTATCAAAAGCCTTTGAAAAGAATGGTATAGGTCGGTAGTTAGTAATGTCATTTTTGTCCCCCTTTTTGTAAATAGGCATTACAGAAGATAATGTAAATGCATCAGAAAAACAGCAGTTCTTAGAGAAAGATTAACAATTAGAAAAAAAGGATAAGACAATATATCAGCATACCTATGTATGACAAAGGCTGGAATTCCATCTGGTCTAACAGTCCTCTTAGGCTTTAAACTTTTTAAAGAAGAAAGCACATCTGACTCTTCAATAAAATTTAAAGTCATTATTTCATTATTTTTGACATATGTCAAAAACTATGACAGATAAGTACCACCAACTTGGGTAAACTTTACTCAGTACGAGAAGATGAATTTAAATGTGCAATAAAAATGTGTGATTACTATTTAAAATTTCAAACTTTGCGCCAATTTCTCGTAGTTTCGGAAGTTCAGCCATTTTAAAAATAATTTAGTTGAACTCAGAATATAGAATATTATTATAGAATATTATAGAAATATTTTTGGTGCACAATAAATCGTACCTACTGTAACTGGCTAATGTCTGGCGCTAAAATGAAAGGGAAATATTTGTGCAATTCCGCTCAACTTTAACGATGAGTCAAGTGCCAAGCTTTCAGCGTAACAAATTAGTATAAATAATGGATGCGAATCTCAGTTTTCTGGATTTTTTCTTACTCCTTCTTCGGTCCAATTTATTTACTGATAGCGCGAAATTTGTTAAAGCTTAGATTAATAGCTTCAAGTCATCGGAATAATTAATCCGATTCTTGAATCTCACTTATCTTGAAGAAATTGAAAATTAACAAGGTAACCAGATCGATGGAAAAAATTAGAAATGTCGCGGAGAGTTGGGAACTCGAGAATCCGCACCAATTTATTTTCAACAAGGAAACTTCCAAGAGCATGGTAAACGTTTCATATAAATTAAAACTTCTATTTTCGGTTGATTGAGTTCGCTATAAATAAAAGCGGCAAGTTTTTAACGATATTGCTCCACTGTTTGATCTCTACACGAAAACTTGAACAATTTGTGATGCAGATGCGACTTATTCACTCACAGGTTTGGTACTTTTCGGAAATACACTTGCTTTAGTGCTATTTATATTTGAGACAGATGGCTCCAATTTACGTTAACCTGGATTTGGTTTATTTTTGTGAGTTCACTGACGAGCCAGTTTCACCCTAATCTAAGAAATTCTCTTTATAACCAGTCACACTATAAAACATTCACTTTCACTCCACCAATCCCGGCCTGAGCACCAATAAAAATGGTTTAAAATTCATTCCAAATTTGTATTCACCGCTTTTGTAAAAGTTAGAGGTCTCGTGTGTGCGATCATTTTACCCGATTTTCGCTGATAATTTATACTTAATTTTTTTATTAATCGCTTCAATTAAACTGTCAATAACTAATGGTGGTATTCTATAAATGTCTCTGTTATTCTGTTAAAATGTTAGCAACAGTACACCGCTTAACAGAGCTGTCTAATTTGCGATTCTCTAACTCCCTCTGTTAAAATAAGGGTAACAGTGTTCCCATTTGTTCGAAAATGTAATTTTTGAGATAATGGAAGTCGATTTTGACGTATGGATTACTACTTGATTAGGACTGATTCAAATATTTTGCGAAAATGTTAAGAAGTTTTCATAAAATTATTATCATTTCACAAAAAGTTGCACTAAAATGTGAAAAGAAAGCGAATGCAAAAGATGAGTCTAGATCAGAGCAAAGAATATCTTTGTTTATTGGGAAAAATTTTATTTTTTGTTTTGGGACAATTTCTGTGGGATCTAGCTAACTGAATTGAATCCAAATTATTTTATTCTGTGCTGGAGAGAACTTATACGCAAAATTAAAGAGAGAAACACAAGTTGGAAGAAAGAAAATTATTCTTGAAAGCCAAAAATGAAATTTCAAATAAATAATTCAACTTTAAAAATTTATGTTTTATTTTTACGGAATACTGTAACCAAAATGAAGGGTACTCAGTGTTAAATTCTTCATTTATACAAATTTCGCGTTTCTGGATTTTTTTCTAGGATCTACATCTTTTTCTTCGTTTTCTAACACTTCAAAAACCAAAGGTAGAATTGTATGCGTAATTCAAAGCTTCTAGTTTTACCCTTTATCACATTTTTAATACAATTTCTTGTTAATTTGGTAAAACATCGCAAAAATTCACTGTCACTGTCACTGTTAGTTTATGGCGAGATTTTTGCCGCTGTTATTTAACAGAGAATGTTACTGTAGAAATGTTGGTTGCTAACAGAGGGTAACAGAGTTTACGGAATACGAATTTAAATAACAGCTGTAATTTTTACAATAATAGAGCAATAACATAGTAACAGAAGTTAGGGAATAGCACCATAAACAACAATTGTTAATGTTAAAATCACGAGCCACTTTTACATGGACCCGGAATTGAATCAGAGATTTGAAATTAATATAACGGATTTAAGCTCGGAATTATGTTATTAGAAGCCGTGAGGTGCGAAATTGGCTCTCTAATGACTCTGCAAAACAGCCATGTCATGCAGCAGCACTGCATCCGCTCCTGCAAATTTTACTTCTAGGTTGAAATTTACATTTCACTTTAGGGTTTTTGTTAATTGTTGGGGCTGGCTTGAAAATTGTTTTTTCGCCTGTTCGTGAACTTTAGATTTCAATTTGTGGTTTCTTGTGAGGATACATCAAAGCAAATGTCGCAGGATAATCCGGAATCCTGCATTTTTACTTTTAATGGTGTTTACCAGAACCCACGTTATTTTTAGCAGTGTAATCTGCTTACATCACGATGTGGTACAGGGGAAAAGAGGAAAATGAAAACTCTGCCGATATCTTTAGCCTCCGGCAGACTCAAATAAGGAAATAAGGAGGGGAAATGAACTGAACTTTATACTCACAAGTTTGCAGGATCTGAAAGTTGGCATATTTTCCCCGAAACAGTCAACATTCGCAGTTAAAACAATTTTTACAAGAGGGTTCGGTTTAATAGCCCGGGTTGCTGTTCGGAAGTTTTTTATTAAATAAAACCGCAACCACTGTAATCTGACAGGACTAAATTAAATTCCTGCAGTTGCATTTGGCCGAACTATTGATTCGTCATCGTTCAAGCGCATCTTTGATCATTTCGACAGTTTCAATTGCAGGAGGATCTGATCTTGTCAGCCAGGTAATTGAAGAAATTTCCCAACGATCCGTTACTTTCTTTTTAATTGATTTGGAAGCTAAAAGTGTGGCTTCAGCCTGGAAGTGTATAATGTCACAACTTAAAATTCCGAAAGGGTGGAGGGCTGTTATCGTTTATAACATGCAAACTCGTTTTCATTATATAATCTGGAAACGTCTGGAGCGGTTGGAGTTTTCGTCTTGGGGAACGTAAACAGCATTTTTGAAATAATTGAATTGAAACTAATTCAAATCAAGATGTTGGTGAACGGTTTGCAGCTGTGGGCGACATTTTTGCAGTGTTTTTCTTTCGATTAGTTAACAGCCGTTTACACAACTTTTGTTTCTTCATGAGCTGAAAGTCTTTCGGAGAATTTATTATTTGTTTCTTTCAACTTTGGCGGCACAAAACTTTGCGAATTTAAATCATACGTCCAGCAGCTGCTGCATGATACGATCAAAAGTTGATGGGATGGAAATGACTAACTGAATTTAGCACCCTCCGGAAAACTAGCTCAATTTGAATATTTAATGCCGATATAAATATAAGCAATTTGATGCGCTACAAGTGGTTTCAGGGGCACAGCAGACATGACGCGATTAATTATTATTGGACTCGCTAATCATTCCAACCGGGGTATTATTCATATTTTCGTGATGTATGGCTCATTTGTGATGATGTTTCCAGGGGCAAGTGCAATATGTTACGATAGCCGGCCGAATATTAATGCTAAACTGTTGATTGATTATTTTGTTGACGTACAGGGTGTTTCAAGTTTTAGGTCCAGTCAAAAAATAAATACTTCTAGTTGTCCAAAAGAAAAAAAATATATCTCAAACGATAGAGTTTCTAACACGCTTCAATTTGATGCTTTAATGTTATACGAAATTTTCATGGTATGAGCGTGAATTGTGAAAAACTAGATAAAAAATTTTTTGTTTCCAAATTATTGCAATCGTTTTCTCATAATAAAATTCCTCCTATTTTTTAAGTGAGACTTCCGAAACTGAAACAGTAAAAAACCCAAGGCGTATTGAGCAATTGAAATTTCAATTTGTAAAAGATCAAATAAATGTTTTATCTTAGTCACCTTTGAAAAAACAGAGCTCGTGTCTTTGCTTGATTCACAAAAAATTGAAACGTCACTAACTGTCAGACTAAAATTTTACTTGTCAATTAAAAAATGCCTTTTTTTTGCAAATTGAAATTTCAATTGCTCAATACGCCTTGGGTTTTTTACTATTTCAGTTTCGGAAGTCTTACTTAAAAATATGAGGAATTTTATTATAAAAAAATTATTGGAATAATTTGAAAAAAAAATTTTAATGTAGTTTTTTGCATTTTACGCTTATATCATGATAATTTGGGATATCAGCAAAGCATCAAATTGAAGCGTGTTAGAAACTCTATCGTTTGCGATATATATTTTTTATTTTGGAATACTAGAAGTATTTATTTTTTGACTGGACCTAAAACTTGAAACACCCTGTACAACCATAACACACATATCATACAGTTTGAATTGTTTTCTATTCCATCGTTGTCACCATACTGTCTATGCCAAATATCAGGCCCGTGCTAAGGTAGATGGCCGCTTTTGTGAAAATTAGAAATTGCCGCCCCTAAACTTAAATGAGTTTTTTTAGTATGAACCATCAGTAGACTAAAAAACTTGTACATCCAAAATTTGCTCATTGTGTATCAAACTTTTGAATTGTCATTGAAGCCAAAAATTGTCAGGAATTTAACGATAGCCGTTGGAGATCTTTGAACCTAAATAGATGCTAAATCAACTGTGTTATTTATCCAATCTTTGTAAATGTAGAGAATTGAACTTTAACTTAATTTTTCTGACAATATCTCATTAGTATGTCACAATTTTTATAACCTTATTTGCAAAAAGGCAAAGTTACCCGATATAAATTTGTGATTTTTTGACTTATAAAATTGTCATGCTTGTACCTGGTATTTATATCCACCGATGGTACCTACTAAATTTCTATTTATACTTAAGTGATAAGTTCTAAATCTAATACAAAAATCAAACATTTTTCAAAATTATTTTTTAAGTAATCAACAAGTATTATAAAATATTTCACGAGTGGATTTTTAAAAACGAGTTGAATACAACATTTTTTCTTCGAATTAGACTCAAAATGGCTTATTAACAAAGAGCGATTTGCGAAATTTTTTTGATGACAAAAATCCTAGGCACTTTTAGAGGTGTTACACTTTCTTTAAATAAAAGATTCAATCAAAATTGTGGAGGAAACACATAAAAAAAAAAAAACACTGACACTGTAGATGATGTTGGACAAAAAAAAGCTTTTATAAAACAAAGTCTGTTATTAAAAGAATCCCTGGTAAAAAACTTGAAACGACTTTATGATCTAAATATTTTAACCCAACACCATCATGCTGCTTGAAACGTTCTTTTTTAAAAACAAAATTATTTTTTTAATGATAAACGATTCTTTTGTATGCCCGAAAATTTACGTACATACAGGGTAGCTTCAAAAAATGATAAGAACAAGCAAAAATAATAAACTTGCATCATAAGAATGTTTAGGTGTATTACATAGTGAAACTAGCAATTAGAATAACCTATTTTCTGAGATATAAGTATTTTACAGTTTCAGTCGTTTAAAAAAAACATCCTAAGCTAAGAAAATACAGCTTTCGTCTAGAAAAATATTAAATATTAAATATCAAATTCTAAAAATTGTCTGTCGGCAGCTGTTCCGGATATCGTTGCCGGCAGCTGGTATGGGCGCCGTTGCCGGCAGCGGGGACACTGCCTAAATTGTAACAAAACTTTCTATAAACCGGCCCTTAAAGTTGCTTTAAAATCTGTTAAAAATCATCTGACCTTTTGTATTGAGAAGTGCTAAACATTTGTTTGACATTGTCGAAGAATAAAAAAATCCAAAAAAATGTATAACAAATTAAACAATTAAAAAACAAAAAATGACAATTCGGTATATAAAAATAATTAAAAATTAACTCGCCTTGCTTTTAAATTTGCAAAATAATGAATAATATATCACTTAATTCTAATAAATCAATTGTTTCATTTTCTATTGAAATAAAAGCTATATACAGGGTGTTTCAAGTTTTCTAGTATTCCAAAATAAAAAATATATATCGCAAACGATAGAGTTTCTAACACGCTTCAATTTGATGCTTTGCTGATATCCCAAATTTTCATGATATAAGCGTAAAATGCAAAAAACTACATTAAAAATTTTTTTTTTCAAATAATTCTAATAATTTTTTTTATAATAAAATTCCTCCTATTTTTTAAGTAAGACTTCCGAAACTGAAACAGTAAAAAACCCAAGGCGTATTGAGCAATTGAAATTTCAATTTGCAAAAAAAAGGGCATTTTTTAATTGACAAGTAAAATTTTAGTCTGACAGTTAATGACGTTTCAATTTTTTGTGAATCAAGCAAAGACACGAGCTCTGTTTTTTCAAAGGTGACTAAGATAAAACATTTATTTGATCTTTTGCAAATTGGAATTTCAATTGCTCAATACGCCTTGGGTTTTTTTACTGTTTCAGTTTCGGAAGTCTCACTTAAAAAATAGGAGGAATTTTATTATGAGAAAACGATTGCAATAATTTGGAAACAAAAAATTTTTTATCTAGTTTTTCACAATTCACGCTCATACCATGAAAATTTCGTATAACATTAAAGCATCAAATTGAAGCGTGTTAGAAACTCTATCGTTTGAGATATATTTTTTTTCTTTTGGACAACTAGAAGTATTATTTTTTGACTGGACCTAAAACTTGAAACACCCTGTAATTGGAAAAGAATTTGTTTTTGCAAATGAATAAATAGCATTCCACATCTGATCGCAGGTCAAATCAATTGTCTGATTTGTGACAGAATATTTCAGGGGCAAGTTCCACAAATACCGAACTTATTAATTGAAGTCAAGTTGCACATTTGGCTTTTTAACAATTCAGTAAGCGTTCCAAATGGCCATTTGGTGTCCGCTTCAAGTGATGAGTTCACGTAATGATCAAATCTATTAAAACATTCGAAATGTGGCATTCGACATATTTGAAATATCCTCACGTAAGGCGCTGACAAATCGTCGGGCGAAAAAGCGGATGGAGTTCGCCCTCTTCTATAAAACGAAACCAAGGTGAACATGTGCATTTGATTTTGATGTATACTTTTTCTTTCTTTGGCTGTCATTGATCTTTTTTGACACGTGCCTGCATCCTGAGGGAGAACAAACGCGAAAAAATTCACAATAATGAGATTCACAGTGTCCTGGCTGTGCTTTTATTACTAGTGGAACTGCGCCCAAATTGGAAACTGCAACAACGTGCTCCAGATTTTCTCAAAGTGAAAACATCACTCGACAACGTCTCCTGTACTGATATAATTTTTCATTCAGTCGAAATTGCACGTCATCCACCACAATACATATATTATGGACCTGTATGAATATGTTACCATGACAATATTACGGCCTGAAAGCCACCAAAATCAAATCTCTTGTAAAGGAGAGGCGATGCTAATGCACTTTTCCAATAGGAAACGTTCGGCACCGCTTTAACACTTCAAACGGACTTTATAAATAGGCGCGGAAGCGCTAATTTTAAATGGCAGTTTTGAATGGCTCCCTGTAATCACTGAAACGGGAATATGAATTAAAAACGCCACATTCATGAAAAACTGCAGCTTTATGGACTTTTGTCGTTTCATTTAAAAATTTACCCTAAAGCGTTTTGTTCATTTTACTAAATAAAAATATATAAAATGTTTTTTAAAAAAAGCTTTTATTTAAAAAATGTATTGCCATCACAGGAGAATATTTTTTCTTACAGGTTAAAGTTCTAAAATTTATAAAAGCTTTGGGAGTTGTCAACTGAACACAGTAATTCTGTAATGCCGTAGTTTTATAACTCCCAAAGCTTTTATAAATTTTCGAGTTTTAACCTGTAAGAAAAAATATTCACCTGTGATTGAAATACATTATTTTTTACTTTTTAGTGCATCTTTTAAATAAAAGCTTTTTTTTAAAAACATTTTTTATATATTTTTATTTTTTGCTTTTTAGTCTTTATTTATTGTTATTACATTGTGCATCTAACGTAACGTCCAAATGACCAACATACCGTCTATGTCGGTATAAGTTACGGTATGTACAAATCGAGAACCCCTTTGTGAACATAACCTAAAATTTTAAAACCCCATTTAACGCCTTTAGGGGGTAATTAACTACAGGGTGTTCCGTCTAAACCACACATTAGAAGTATTGAAAGTTATAATAAAGTTATTTATCTGAGAGTTGATACTCAGGCATAATCCGTTGAGTTATGTTCAATGAAAATATTTTCAAAATGGTAGCACTTCCGGTTATACCGGAAGTCGCTATTAACTTTCTTATTTTAAATGGAAAGCTATATTTTTCACTGCGTTTTTGGATTAGTTGAGTTATTTTAAGGGAGTTTTTATTAGCTTTCCCTATACCCAAGTTTAACCGTTTTCATGATATTTAGGATTTTTGAAAATTTATGAATTTCCTTAAAAAATCGGTAACTCGCTTAGTTTTAGAGATTTCGAAATCATGTTTGGAGAATTGAAAGAGAAAGCCTATATCTGTTGTTCAGTGTGATCAAAATTGGAATTAAAGTTAATAAACCCAAAAATTTTAAGGTTAAGTTTGGACAATTTCAAGTACCCAAAACTTAATTTTTTCAAATGGGATGTCCCAATTTTTATTCTACTAGATGGAGGAGAATTTTTTTCTGCATCAATCTGTATTAGCATTCCCTATACCTATCTGTGATAATTTTCAATTTATGTTGGTTTTTTTGTTATTGTAGGAAATGTCTTACTAACCACTGCTATTTTTGCATAGTTTGCCATAAAAACATTTCTGATTAAACTTAAATGACAAACTCTGTTCAAAATTGTGTTATCAGACTGTGAAAACAAAATAAATTCATTGGGTGTTGGTTTGAAAAACTTTAATTTCTCACCTTTTTTCATTCGTTTCCATGGCAACCTATGAGAAAAGGCCTATGGCTAATGAATTTCTCAATCCCAACAAAAAGGTATCGTAACTTGAAAACTACTAAACATAAGTATAGGGAATGTTAACACAGATCGAAGCAGAATTAAATTTTCTACCATCTAGTGAAATAAAACTTTTGTCATTTCATTTGAAAAACATGAGTTATGGGTGCTTAAAGTTTTGCAAACTTAATTTTAAAAATTTGGAGTTTGTTATTCTTTTTTAGAAATTTGAAAACACCAATGGAAAGATCTAGGCTTCCTCTTTCAAATGAGCTCAAAAATATTTCCAAATTTTTAAAAATCGCAGAGTTATCGATTTTTGAACTGGAAGGTGCAAATCCAAAAAAATTTTAAAAACCATAAATATTTCGTAAACGACTAAATTTAGGTATGAAAACTACCTTAAAATAACTCTAGTAATTCAAAAACGCATTAAAAATTATAGCATTCCATTTAAAATAAGGAAGTTGATTGCGACTTCCGGTATAACCGGAAGTGCTGCTATCTTGAGAATATTTTCATTGAGCAGGACCTAAAAGATTATGGTTGTACACAAATTTTCATATGACTATGATTATTAGAACTCCCAATACTTCTAATGTGGGGTTTAGACAAAACAGCCTGTATATAGAATTGCATTGTCACGCAGATTACGTAAACATGTTAAATTTTATTTCATTGCGACTACAGGAACCCTCTCAAATTTACAAATCGAGAAGCCTTTTGTAAACATAACCTAAAACTTCAAAACTCCATTTAACCCTCTTAGGGGGTATTTAACTACATGGGATTGCATTGTCACGCAGATTATGTAAGTATGCCAAATTTCACTTCAATGGGACAACAGGAACCCTTTCAAATTTGGCTCCGAAAAAATAGCAGACAGAAAGATAACATTGTGAGCTAAATAAAAATTGACGATAAGACGAAGCAAAAAATAGAAAATATCTAGCTATTTTTACAGATCAAAGAGTGGAACTAGATCTGAAGTAATATTTTATTCTCACTGGTTTAGCTGCTCTGCATCTAAATTAACAGTTCAGTGACTGATGGTGATTACGAGATGTGTTTACTACCGTTAATTTTTGAAAATTCTGCTTTGAAAATCGCTAGGTGCTGAGACAGGGAATCGAAACAGTTCGAGCGAATTCAGTGTGCCTGAAGACAAGGTGGCCATTATCGCATTATCGGCAGAGCAATTCATTGATCTGGAAAATGTATCGAAATATGAATTATCCAAAACTAAGTTTAAATCCGTGATCTCCATCGAGTATTGTTGGAAGTTTGGGCGAGACGGCCTAGAGCGCTATCGTCTCTGTCAGTTTGAATCTGTCGATTCCTTCTTCCTTCACTAGTTTGCATCGTTGTCTAATGATCCGTGAATGTCTTATAGAATGACAGCTCAAATCTAGCGTAAATCTCGTCAAAAAATTAGTTTTATAATCTGACTAAAGAAAACTTTCCTGCAACTTATTGGAAAAAGGGAACTGATAACGAGCCTATTAAACTTTCATTAAAATGATTGAGTTTATTGTTGGCGATTTTTTTAATTGGGCAGTGAGCCAATTCGGCTAGGGAGAGTTGCGATTAAAGCGGAAATTGCACTTCCATCTTGTTTTTAGTACTAGTCCTGGTCGTTTAATCACAGAAATGGACAATTATTGCGCACTTAGGGCCCGAGACAATAACATTAAGCGAAAGAGGCAAGAATTACCATCCGAGGTGTAAAAATCGAAATAAGCCCACACAGAAATAAGCCAACCAGAAAAAAACTCACATAAATAAAAGCCCAACCGTCAAAAAGCCACAAGAAAAAAGCTCACAGAAAAATTTACTCACTGGAAAAAAAAACAATTTGTGCAATCGTGGATAGATTTTAAATTTATAATCATTCAGATAACAATAACAAAGTTTTAGAATCAATTTTTGCTACAATCCTATTCAAGAAAAAATATATAAAAAAATGCTTTTTAAAAAAAGCTTTATTTAAAAGATGCACTAAAATGTAAAAAATGATGTATTTCAATCACAGGAGAATTTTTTTTTCTTACAGGTTAAAATTCTAAAATTTATAAAAGCTTTGGGAGTTATAAAACTACGGCATTACAGAACTACTTTGTTCAATTGACAACTCCCAAAGCTTTTATAAATTTTAGAATTTTAACTTATAAGTAAAAATATTTTCCTGTGATTGAAATACATTATTTTTTACTTTTTAGTGCATCTTTTAAATAAAAGCTTTTTTAAAAAACATTTTTTATATATTTTTATTTTTTGCCTTTTAGTGTTTATTTATTGCATAGATTTATTGTTATTACACTGTGCATCTACCGTGACGTCCAAATGACCAACATACCGTCTATGTCGGTATAAGTTACGGTATGTACAAATCGAGAACCCCTTTGTAAACATAACCTATAATTTTAAAACCCCATTTAACACCTTTAGGAGGTATTTAACTACAAAATTTCAATTCATTGCGACTACAGGAACCCTCTCAAATTTACAAATTGAGAACCCCTTTGTAAACATAACCTAAAACTTCAAAACCCCATTACACCTTTTAAGGGGGTATTTAACTACATAGGATTGCATTGTCACGCAGATTAAGTAAGTATGCAAAATTTCAATTCAATGGGACAACGGGAACCCTTTCAAATTTGGCTCCGAAAAAATAACCGACAGACAGATAACATTGTGAGCTAAATAAAAGCTTTTAAAAAGGTAAATTTGGATAATAAAAAGTGTAACCGTTCAAAGACAATTCAGTTTTAATTGTTGTAATTTTTTTTAGTTTTACTTAAAAAATTATATGTATTTTCATAAAATTGACGAATTTAAATAATCATTATGTTGAAAAAAACATAAAAACTGTTTTATTTCTGCTCAAAAAGATAGGCATTAGCATGAATAGGATCATTCATTTTAACTTATAGTGAGCTTCTTTTTCTGTGTTTTTGTTTAGTAAATGGGTATTTTTCTATGTGGGCTTTTTTCCTGTGGTTCAATATTGTCACCTGCTAACTGATGGCTTGCAACTGACAGATTTTATCTAAAACAAAACCTCATTATAAGACTGGTGGCAGTAAACCGAGCTCCTTCATTATCTGCTCTTGTCACTCAGCATGGGACCATATTTCATCTCCTCATGCTACAAGATAGTTAGTGCAATGATCTTGCCCAAGTGACAGGAAGGTTCCTCCTTTACACAAAATGCTCATTAGTTATACTTTTAGCAACAAAACGATCGAACTGAAAGTGACAATTTTGTGTTTTGGAGGCGAAATATTTGAGGTTCCGAATCAATAAAGCTCATACATTTGCATCGAAAACGTTGGAAACTTAACGGAAAATTAATTTTACAACTTTTCCAATTTTCTTGAGTATGCTTTAACATTCATGGGTTTACAGCGTTTCCAAAAAATTTAATATGGAAAAATTATTATGTATGCGGCATAAACAAGCCATAAAGCACTCGCATTAAATGGAAATTATATCTCAAATTTAGAAAACAATAAGTTGGTGTTTCAGAATTGCACTTGTTAGCAGCCTGTAATAAATACGCAGGGAATCCTCATACGTTTAATTTAATTATCTCCTTCCTGCGGCCTGAGCTAGTCGTCTTCCATTAATTAAATCGCGATAAATCACTAAAAATGAACACATCTCGGGAACGGTGTGACTGCAGAGTAGCTATTAACAGGGAGTGCTTCCTGTAGTTTTGCTTTAACCACAGTCTCTCCAGACATTGGGGCGAGATGAAGCTATAAATACTAGAGTGAGCCTAATTCTCCACTTCTGCGACATAGAGGGATATCGGAGTCCGGAGTGACATAACGCAAACATAGGGGAACACCGGGTCTAATGGAGATGAAAAGCGTCCATTCAGGTATCCGGAGCAGCGGCTGCACATAAACCGAAAGCCGTAAATAATTTAATAAGCTTCTAATAAAAACGTACAGCTAATAAAGTGTAGTAAATGAGATAATTTGCCTTACGGCATACCGTAAAAAATTCATACTTTGATAAGCCTGACCCCATTTTAAATTCTAATTGTTGACGAAATTATTTACGGAAAAATGTTGTCTTGTAAACCGATTCATTAGCTCGAGCGAGGGATGAATATTCAGCCAGATAATGCATATTTTATGGATTAATAAACGCAATGGAGAGGATACACTAAAACATAAAATTTTCATGTTCACGCGGATGCAGAGCTTGATATCGTTTTTATCTCCGACACAAATAAACTATCATGATTTACGATTCAAATAAAGGTAGTAGTCACAATTAAATTTAGAAAATTTATTCCATGATTACAAATTCTATAAAATGTAACATCTCCACTCTGCTGGTAAGGAATACGACACGAAGCCTTTATGTGGCGGTTCAAAGGCAAAACGAAATCTGAAATTAAAGAAAAAACAAAAATGGAAACTTGTTTAAAAACTGAACCGCCCTTGGCTTTACCTGTGTGTCTTTGTTACTGATTTTAATAGCTTTTATTTAGCTCACAATGTTGTCTGTCTGTCGGTTATTTTTTCGGAGCCAAATTTGAAAGGCTTCCTGTTGTTCCACTGAAGTGAAATTTGGCATATTTACATAATCTGCCTGACAATGCAATCCCATGTTGTTAAATACCCCCTAAATGTGTTAAATGGGGTTTTAAAGTTTTAGGTTATGTTTACAAACGGGTTCTCGATTTGTAAATTTGAGAGGGTTCCTGTAGTCGCAATGAAATGAAATTTAACACGCTTACGTAATCTGCGTGACAATGCAATTCTATAGAGTTAATTACTCCCTAAAGGTGTTAAATGGGGTTTTAAAATTTTAGGTTATGTTCACAAAGGGGTTCTCGATTTGTACATACCGTAACTTATACCGACATAGACGGTATGTTGGTCATTTGGACGTCACGGCAGATGCACAGTGTAATAACAATAATAAAATTAATAACAATTAATAAAGACTAAAAAGCAAAAAATAAAAATATATAAAAAAATGTTTTTTAAAAAAAGCTTTTATTTAAAAGATGCACTAAAAGTAAAAAATAATGTATTTCAGTCACAGGAGAATATTTTTTCTTACAGGTTAAAATTCTAAATTTTATAAAAGCTTTGGGAGTTATAAAACTACGGCATTACAGAATTACTTTGTTCAGTTGACAACTCCCAAAGCTTTTATAAATTTGAGAATTTTAACCTGTAAGAAAAAATATTCTCTTGTGATTGAAATACATTATTTTTTACTTTTTAGTGCATCTTTTAAATAAAAGCTTTTTTAAAAAACATTTTTTTATACCGGGTCAGGCAACCTTATCGCACACCCAAGAAAATCGCGACTTCTAATGAAATGAAAATCCTGAAATTTCTTACACTAGCCTGTACATTGATAAGGACCACTCTCGATTTTTATTAAATTTTTTTGTTAATAAATAAAGTCGTAGCACTTTTGTGATTTTTTGGACATTAACAGTTAATTTAACTACAAAGTTTTTAGACTAAGTGGATCCTTACCTGCTAGCCCATCGAACCCTGATAAATTTTTACTTGGTTGATTAAATAATCGGTCTTTTTTATTTAGACGCAAACCAGAGGCGTGATTTATTAGAAGATGGTACAATTTGCCAACAAAAGGATCACTTACCAGTAGCCGACCTTTTTGAAGCCCCTTATTTACAGTCTTGCAATAAAATTGACAAAAACTGATGTCTGCATTCAAATATCCCAACGAAATCTTTTACAATCTTACCCCAATTACAGTTCACATTGTCGCCTAAATTTACGATGCCACAAGTAGCAACTCATAAATAAAAATAATTTTTAAAGTTAAAATGTAAAACTGCGTTTAATTAAAAATCTGATTGGTATTTTTTTTTGCTAAATTCGTAAATAATTAGTTGAAGTGAATACGCGTGGTTTAGTATAAAATTCAGAATTTGACTTTTTAATCGAAAATTACTTTTTTTTAGTTATTACCTTTATCTGTAAGTGAAAAATTACCAAAAAATTAGGTGAGATACCATTTGAACGTACAGTCAGGCGTGTAAAATGCAATTTTTTTTATTTAATTAGAAATCTCGATTTTCTTAGGTGTGCGATAAGGTTGCTTGACCCGGTATATTTTCATTTGTGTTTATGAATGATCTATTTGGTGAAAAACATTCAGCTTACTCCTACCATTTCTTTTATGTCTCTGTGGAAAAGGGTGAAAGGAGCGTAATTTTTGGGTCGTTAGCCGGAACTCGTCCATGGTAATGGAGGGCCTCAATATGTTTGCAATTATTGCAAACCCTCCCACATTAAATGCCTGACCAGCTTATCTTAATCTCGGCTTTTAAACGTACATGGCTTACGAGCTCCTATTGAAATTTAAATTATGACCAGAGACAAGTTGTCATGCTCAAGTGCATGCATAATAAATACATCAACAAATGAGTATAAATTGGAAATCGGTCCCTCTCTCGTCTATCAAAAATTAATACCAATATTGTGATGTAAATTGGTAGTGTAAGTGGCATACGTCAAATTTAAATAATTTAAAAATTCTATTTGACGTGTCGGTGACATTATTTAATATTCTGGGACCGTAGTCGCCAGAGCGAAATCCAATTGGCTGTATGTACGATGTGTGGGGTAATTCTGAGAGCACCGGTTCCTCTGGGATAAAATATTCGTTGATTCTAGTTAATTTAAATTCTGTTCTATACTACCCGTATATTAAGACTGACAATGATTTTCAAAGATCAGCCACATAAATGGGTTAGTGTTGTCTCTCGAATCGAGTTTTAATTTTCGTGCAATGATGGTCGAGGGTTTCCTCCTAAATGCAATTTGCTGGCGCGTTCAAATTAATAAGACCGTTTTGCATTTTACATTCGGATTATTAACGTCCAACGTCACAATATGGAAATTCGTATTGTATCAGTTATTCTCCTGCAGTCAAGTAATAACAGACGTATATCTCTAAGCTCCGCTACGGTAATGCACTTCTAATGTAACCAACAGACGACAGAATTTGATATATGTTGTTTTCCATTTCCATATTTTCAGAGTTTCACTCAATCACTAAACGCTCTTTATTCCTTTTGCCACTCACGACCTACACGAAATTTCTCCCAACTGTGCACCACTTATGTATCTAAAGCTTTCTCTATCTCTATTTCGAACTAGTTTTAGTTCCTATTTTACAGACAGTCTTCTATATACAGGGCTTTCATTTCAAATGGAGCCAGTCTCAATAACTTTTGACATTGAGCAAATCTATTTTTAAGCAAAAACAGGTCGATTAGGATCGCGAGGGGGAAGTTCAAAACCAACATTTGTTACATTTTAGGTTTCATCCCTTAATCGCTAGCTACCCCTACTTTAAAATTTTAAATGGCACCCTCTACTTTTTCAAACATTTTCGGAAAGGGAAAAAATTTGCGGATCGAACTGTCAAGGGAAAAATTTTTTTGTATCTTCGTTTCTTAGTTAAGGGTGGTTTTATTTTTGAAATTTTTAATCCTAGTAGCCTTTGATTGAAGGCCAATTTAATTTAAATAAAAAATTTGTCGATTAGAGATGCAATGAGAGAGTTTAAATCCAACATTAGTTACATTTTAGGTTTCATCCCTTAGTCGCTAGCCACCCCTAATTTAAAATTTTAAATGGCACCTCCTACTTTTTGGAGCATTTTCGGAAAGGGAACAAATTAGCGTACCTAACTATCAAAAAAATATTTTTCTATTCGTTTTTTAGTTAGGGGTGGTTTTATATTTAAAATTTTTAGTTATCGTGGCTTTTGATTTGAAGCCAATTTTATTTAAATAAAAAGTAGGTATGTTGTTTTGGATTGCACTGGGAGAGCTCTAAACCAACATAAAATACGTTTTAAGTTCCATCCCTTAGTCGCTAACCACTTTTACTTTAAAATTTGTAATAGCACCCCCACCATTTTGAAACATTTTATGTTGGTTTTGAACTCAAAAACGAATCGAAAAAAAAATCTGCTTTTACAGTTAGATAAGCTTTTTATCCCCTTTCCAATAATATTTAAAAAGTTGAGGGTGCTATTTCAAATTCTAAAGTAAGGATGATTTGAAATTTGGGGATGAAATGTAAAATGTACTTTATCTTGAATTTGAACTATTTCATTTACCTCTTATTGACAAATTACTTATTTAAATTAAATTGGCTTCAAATCAAAGGCTACTAGGACTATAAATTTCAAAAATAAAACCGCCTCTAACTAAAAAACGAATCAATAAAAAATTTTTTTTGACAGAGAGAAACACTCATTTGTTCCCTTTCCGAAAATGTTTCAAAAAATAATGGGTGCTATTTAAAATTTTAAAGTAGGGGTGGTTAGCGACTAGGGGATGAAACCTAAAATGTAAGTAATGTTGGTTTTGAACTTCCCCCCCGCGATCCTAATCGACCTGTTTTTGCTTAAGTTATATCTTTGAAAATTAGTATTTGGGCTTTCGGTTAAAAATAAAGAAAGACGTGTTTCAGGATTTTTGGAAAATCAACCCCTAAAGGGGTTAAATGGAGAGTTGAATTTAGAATTAGAGTTTAGAAAATCTGTCATTTTTAAAGTTACATTGGACTTACATCCTTGAAAATTAGTATTTGGGCTTTTGGTTAAAAATGAAGAAACACGTGTTTCCGGATTTTCGAAAAATCAACCCCTAAGAGGGTTAAATGGCGTAATAAAATTTGTATAAATATTCGTAACTTTTGAATTTACATTAATTGAAGCTGGTATTTGGGCTTTCAGTGAAAAGTGAAGAAACACGTGTTTTAGTTCAAAATACCAACCCCAAGGGGGTTGAACAGGGATTAGAATTTGTATAAAAATCCGTAATTTTTAATTTGTATCCATGCAAATGGTACTTGAGCTTTCGGTTAAAGATAAAAAACGTGTGTTTAAGAACATTTGGAATTTCCACCCCTAAGGGGGTTAAATATAAAAATCCGTAATTTTTGAACTTATATTTATAAAAATTGGTATTTGGGCATTCGGTGAAAAATAAAGAAACAAGTATTTTATTATTTTTAGAAATTCCACCCCCAAAGAGGGTTAAACATAAAAAATCGTCATTTTTGAAGCTAGATTAATGAAAAATGGTATTTGATCTTTCGGTTAAAAATGAAAAAAGACGTGTTTCTGGATTTTGAAAGTTCCACCCCCAAGAGGGTTGAATATAAAAATATGTAATTTTCGAAGTTATAACCAAGAGAATTGGTATTTGGGCATTCGTCTAAATATAAAAAACGCGTGTTTCAGGTTTGTTGAAAACTCCATTCCAAGGGGGTTAAACAAAAAATCCTTCATTGTTGAAGTTATACATATAAGAAATTCTTTATTGTTGTAGTTATCAATTGATATCTTAGACATTCGGTTAAAAAGGAAGAGGCGTATATTTCAGGATTTTTAGAAATTCCACCCCCAAAAGAGTTCAACGCAAAACTCCTGCATTTTTGAAGTCATATCCAAGAAAATTGGCATTTGGACTTCCGGTTAAAAATAAAGAAAATGTGTTTCAGGATTTTTGAAAATTACATCTACAAGCAAAATTTACTCGGATTCGAATTGGGTCACGGTTTTAAAGTTCACAATAAAATTTTGTGTTTCTACTTTTTGTTATACTAAGTTTTGCATTGTTTTTCAAAGTGGTTGTGGACATGCGTGCGAAGCCGTGGGCAACAATAAATTAACTAATACTGTTCTCATTTTAGTAAATTCTTTTGATAAAACAACTGTTTGATGTACAAAATTGGATTATCTACAATCTCATTTTTCTTGCATTATTCTTGCTTTTTGCACTACAAAACTAAAATTCCTTCCTTTGGCCAGGCTTTGAGGTAATGAAAAATCGTTGACCGAGAACGACAAGCTTCAAATTTAATTGTTGTTTGTTCCACAATAATTTATATATTTGTTGGATAACAAAAGAGCAAAAGCCCCTCGTATTTACTCTCAATGCTTACAATGTTGTTAACGAGCCGGCTAAAACCCTTCCCAACAATACTTTGTCCATTCGAGCGTTTTAACAGACAATGGCGATATGGACAAGACTTAACATCAAATTTCACCTGAATTACGTATTGTTTCAGGTTTTTGATCTCGATTATACGAGAAGTACGTTTGTAGTTGGCTTGATGGTATATTTAGATGGGCGCCGTCCAGCTGTTTGCAGTTCTATTAGCGTCGAACGAGGACACCGTGTAACACAAGAAAAAATATTTGTTGGGTGTAAAAGTTCTAGTATACAGGCTGATTCTTTTAGGGCCTACATTAGAAACTTTTTAACTTATAGTATAGCTAGAGATTTAGAATTTTGTAAACTATCCAAATCGACCATTCTGAGTTCAACTAAATTATTTTCAAAATGGCTGAACTTCCAGAACGATGAGAAATTGGCGCCAACTTTGAAATTTTAAATAGTAACAACACATTTTTATTGCATTTTTGAATTCACCTTTTGAAACTGACTAAAATATACCCTAGTTGTTAATACTTATCTGTCATAGTTTTTGAAGTATGTCAATTTTTTTCTGCAAATTTTCATTTGCGATGGTTTATTTAAAATAGCACAGTTTTTGAACCCTTTACAGTAATTGAATAATTTTTTTTGCATTTGATAGACAAAAGTTCGAAGGGTCTTCTAAAATCTTCAGAATTTTGAACTGTCAAATTACAAGGCTACTATGATTTTTTTAAAATGATAATCAATAAATGATTATAACACAATTTTTTCAAATGGAATGACCCTATTTTTTCAATGGCAATCAAAAGAACATCGATTTTTATGGAGACTTTTATCAACAATTTCTATACCTATCTCTTAAAGTTTTTGAAATAATCGCAAAAAACGAAATTTTAGCTCATTATTTTCATTTTTAATCGAGTAAACTTTCGAAAAATACGATAAAGTTGTGCTATTACCCAAAAAAAATGTTCGATTTGTCCACCATTTTCATTTAAAAAGTTCAAAATTAGATGGCAGACTGATTTAGTTATTTTACATAATTCACTGAGTTATAATAAACCATAATTAAATATTATTGTTTTACTGTTTATTCCACAATCAACCAGCTAAAAACTAAATAAAATGTTAAAGTTTGACAATTGTTGACCATTTTGCAAGGCCTACTTGATTAACGATGAAAATTACAAAGTAAAATCCGTTTTTTGTGATTATTTCAAAAACTGCGAGAGATAGGTATAGGACGTGTTGATAAAAGTCACCATAAATGTCGATGTTCTTTCGATTGCCGTTAAGAAAATAGGGTCGTTCCATTTGAAAAAACTGAGTTATAACCGTTTTTTGATAACAATTTAAAAAAAATCATACTAGCCTTGAATTTTGACAGTTAATAATTTTGAAAATTCCGGAAGGCTCTTCAAATCTTTGGTTATCGAATGCAAAAAAATTATTTACTTATAGCAAAGGGTTCAAGAGCTGTGATATTTTAAATAAACCCCTGCAAATGAAAATTTTAGCAAAAAAATTGACATATGTCAAAAACTATGACAGATAAGTACCAACAACTTGGGTAAATTTTACTCACTATGAGAAGGTGAATTCAAAAATGCAATAAAAATGTGAGGTTACTATTTAAAATTTCAAACTTGGCTCCAATTTCTTGTAGTTCCGGAAGTTCAGCCATTTTGAAAATAATTTGGTTAAACTCAGAATGGTCGATTTGGATTGTATGCAAAATTTTAAAGCTCTAGCTATACTAGAAGTTAAAAAGTTTCTAATGTAGGCCCTAAAAGAATCACCCTGTATTGAAGCAAATTTCATAAAAAGGGAACATAAAAAGTTGTAATTAGAGCCGTGAGTGGCCGGGTGGTTTTAATTGGGCCCCCATGGGGTAACGGACACCTGCCTTTCCTCCCTATAACGTACAGCAGGAACGTTTGTCCTGCCGCACTGCAGGAATAGTTTATTACGGCACCGCAGGAGTCCGACCTAATTTTAAACGAACTGCTGGGCGAGTTTTTGTTCGTTTTCACCTGAAATATTTGATGTTTCGGAGGAAAAGACAATATTTTGCTTGAAATATTGCACAAGCGACTTGTTTTCGCGCTGCAACATAATCTCTAGTATTTCTCTAAAATTTAATTTTAGATGAAGCTGCACGTTTTCGTGTTGATGAGAAAACGCCACAATTATTTATGTCGCAAAGGATTATTACAGAACCTTGCGGTACTCCATAAAATAGTCTAAATGAAGCGATGTGTAAAGTCTCAGATCTTCAAATAGTCTGACTGTGCTTATTAATTACATGTGAGGAAGTTTTGTACCTTTTAATTGTGCGTTATAACATGAGGCGGTTGTTTTGGAAGTTGTAAATTATCGACAAACATTCCACCTAGCGTTTTCCTTAATTGCAGTTGAAAAAACACGAAGAACTTCCCGTAAAAATAAATCCGAAATTTAATTTCCCTCAAGAGCCAGCGGCGACGTGAATAACGTGCATATTTATTCAAATAAAAGCTTCTTAAACATTTTGTTTTTCTTTTCATTATTAAACCATTCAATTTAAAATTGTTAAATGTGAATTCGGGGCAAAATTATTTTTAACTTTCAACAAACCTGAATGGAATAAGAAGAGACGGTGCTTCTGTCAAAGCAAACAAAACGGATTAACACTTTACATAATAAGTAGTTGTATTCCATGCACCACTTTATGAATTTTAATTACTTGCAGAAAGATATACAACTTTGAAGCTTTTCATCTCAACTAAAAGTATAAAATTATTAATTTTTGATTAAAGCGGCCACTTGTGAAATATTGAAATCTCGGTAAACTAAAGTTTTGTTGAAATAAAGGTCGGATGTTTGTCGCAAATTCATTTTAATAAATTACGGACTCCTCAAGTTGAAAAAGTTTGGAATTTTTTTAATTATCGCAAAGTTCGTCCAAGTTTGTTTTATTGCTTTTTAAATGCTTACTTTTCATCTCACTTTCATTCGTATTGTGCAAAATATTACATATTATTATGGTGAGCAAAGCAATTCCTGTTCATCATTACTCACCAGACCTGCAAAGGAACAGGCCGAAAGCAACAACGGGACACCAAACAGGATGCCAAAGCCGCTTAATGATTACAATGGAGCGTCGCGGCGCCGGCATCGGGCCAGTTGGCCAGATGCCCGTGTTTCTAATATACCACTATAACCAAATATAAAGGTGTCTTAAGGTGGCGAAAGTCGATGAGGACGACAATTATTCGCTCAAATTGGAATATTACCGAAAATGTTTGGGCCTAAAATGATTTATAACAGGGCTGAGTTTCTCTGTCTAATAATTTACAACCCCCTCGTATGCATATATTTACGAAATATCGAGTTTATGCAAATTTTTGCTAATTATAATTATTAATTTTTAAATTGTTATTATTAAATTTTTAATCAAATACAGACTGTTTTGTCTAAACCCCACATTAGAAGTATTGGGAGTTCTAATAATCATAGTCATTTGAAAATTTGTGTACAACCATAATCTTTTAGGTCCTGCTCAATGAAAATATTCTCAAGATAGCAGCACTTCCGGTTATACATTATTTTAAATGGAATGCTATATTTTTTAATGCCCTTTTGAATTACTAGAGTTATTTTAAGGTAGTTTTCATAAGCTGTTCCTATACCTAAATTTAGCCGTTTACGAAATATTTATGGTTTTTAAAAATTTTTTGGATTTGCACCTTCCAGTTCAAAAATCGATAACTCTGCGATTTTTAAAAATTTGGAAATATTTTTGAGCTCATTTGAAAGAGGAAGCCTAGATCTTTCTTTTGGTGTTTTCAAGTTTCTAAAAAAGAGTAGCAAACTCCAAATTTTTTAAATTAAGTTTGCTAAACTTTAAGCACCCATAACTCATTGTTTTCAAATGAAATGACAAAAGTTTTATTTCACTAGATGGTAGAGAATTTAATTCTGCTTCGATCTGTGTTAACATTCCCTATACTTATGTTTAATAGTTTTCAAGTTACATTACCTTTTTGTTGGGATTGAGAAATTCATTAGCCATAAGACTTTTGCCATGGAAACGAATGAAAAAAAGTGAGAAATTAAAGTTTTTCAAATCAACACCCAATGAATTTATTTTGTTTTCACGGTCTGATAACACAATTTTGAACAGAGTTTGTCGTTTAAGTTTAATCAGATTTATCGCAAACTATGCAAAAATAGCTGTGGTTAGTAAGACATTTCCTACAATAATTAAAAACCAACATAACTTGAAAATTATCACAGATAGGTATAGGGAATGCTAATACAGATTGATGCAGAACAAAATTCTCCTCCATCTAGTAGAATAAAAATTGGGACATCCTATTTGAAAAAATTAAGTTTTGGGTACTTGAAGTTGTCCAAACTTAACCTTAAAATTTTTGGGTTTATTAACTTCAATTCCAATTTTGATCACACTGAACAACAGATATAGGCTTTCTCTTTCAATTCTCCAAACATGATTTCGAAATCTCTAAAACTAAGCGAGTTACCGATTTTCTAAGGGACAGGTGCAAATTCAAAAATTTTCAAAAATCCTAAATATCTCGAAAACGGTTAAACTTGGGTATAGGGAAAGCTGATAAAAACTCCCTTAAAATAACTCAACTAATCCGAAAACTCAGTGAAAAACATAGCTTTCTATTTAAAATAAGAAAGTTAATAGCGACTTTCGGTATAACCGGAACTCAACGGATTATGCCAATTCTCAGATAAATATCTCTATTAGAACTTTAAATACTTCTAATGTGGGGTTTAGACGGAACACCCTGTAGAAAAAGAAGATAACTGTTGGCAATATTTGTTATAATATTCCTAAGAATATTGTAATTTTTTTTCTTTGTGAATAATAAACTATTGCAAACTGAGGGAAAAAATGTATTCTAACTAAATACTACCTGTGGAAATGTTTTTATTTGACTCTTCAGCTTGATAAATTATGATAACCAGCGTTTCCATACAAGTTAAAGTATTATTATTATTATCGATAAAGTAATAATAATTATTATTTATCGATAGACTTCGTACAAAACAGAGTGTGAATAAATTAAAAATTATTTGATAAAACTTTTTGTAAACGTTGTATCCGCAGGGTTCCAAGCAAATTATAATGACCAATGACAACCCGTTTGAGAAATGTTTTGGAAAATAATGTTCTTCTTTGTCGAACTCTCCTGTAGTATTTGATGAGTAATTTTTTGTTGTTTCAATAAGACACTTTTTCGATTTTTTAAATTTGTCATAGTACTACCCACGTTTCAAAAATTTGTAGGTTTGGTTGAACAAACATTAATTAAAAAAATATTCCTAAGAAGTTCCTTATCATTTTTACTAATTTTTTACATTTGTCAACTTTATAAGAGTTATTTTTTTAGAATGCTAAAAAATTGACGTTTTACTAACTGAAACGATTATGAAAACATTTTCTAATCGAACTTCACAAAAATCCAAAAAATCAATAGTTACAGCAAAAAATTAGTGGTATAATCTGTTAAGTAAAAAATTACTACTAGGGGTCGGTCAATTTATAGAAAGTGAAATTAAAATTGAATTTTAACACGTATGGATTTTAAATCCGACCCAGGCGGAATCAAAATTTTAATAATGAATTTGAAAAGGATTTTATAAATCAATGTAAATCCTTTTCTAAAGATCAAGCAGTGAGTACCGAAATCATGTTATTTACTCAACAATGAGGACAAATAAAATTTACAATGAGGGGTTGACTCTCTACTACCTGAAGGGACCCGAGGAGATATTTTGCCTTAGGCGACAATTCAGACAGCTCAAATTTGAAGCGACAGAACTAACAAAAAATTATTTTTTGAGATAATCTCGAAAACGAACAAACATTTTTAAAAACGGCAAACGCCAAATCGTTTCAATCGACTATATCTAGTGAGATAACCAACTTTCTACAACAAATTTCGTTTCTTTCACAGAGATATCAAACGTATTTTTTTAATTAAAAGTCAATTTTTTTCGGAAGTGGTTAATGTCACTAGATATTTTTGTGTGTTTTCAAATGGGCCCAGTCCGATTTATCTCGTATTATGGTTCTTAAGATTATCTCGATGAAGTGTTGAAAACATGGATATTTTGTGATTTTTTATGTCAATTATTATGAAATTTGGTAAATACTTAGTGAAAGATGTTAGCAGTAACATATACAAAAATCAAAGTCGTATCTCTTATAGTTTTGTAGATATTGGTAGTTGAAGTTGACCAAAATCAGTACTTTTTCGCAGAGCGCCACCTTAACTTTCTTTAGATAATAACACGAGTAGTACACCCAACACCTTTGAAACTTTTTTCAATTCTCTTCATGTTCCTTCATTGAGAACAAAGCAAAAATTTCAGACTTGTTTGTTCACCTCTGAAATATTTTAAGTTCTAGCTTAGTTACTCACACAGCTTATTTTTAGATAAATATATTTTCTAAGCGTCTTGTGAGAAGACAAAGTTGCGCCTCAACAGGAGTTGGGAATTTATTTTACGACCTGCGAGCTTTAATTAAAGGACAAACACTAATTCATTCTAAAAAATCGTGGAAATGCACCATAAAACTGACACGAAGATACATTTTTAAACTCTTGGCTACGTAAAATAAATAAAGTAACAAACGAGACATGCTTATTGTCTTCACCTTGTGACTGAGTCACCTTATTTTAGTTTCTTTCGCACTAAAATATTTTCCAGAGCTAAGGCTCTGGTAGTCATTAATGGGTGGGCCGAAAAATCTAAATCTAAAATCTGTAAACGCAATACTTATTTTCTCAAATGGGCTTTTAATAAATGCATAAATAATTACGAAAATCATTGTCGTTTATAGAATAATTCACACACATAGTTAATAGCAGGATTATTACAAAAACTACGTTAGTAATTGTTCTGTAAAGAACAAGCAATTAATTTTGATACTCATTCACTACTGATTGAAATAATAGTATATTATACAATATGTTTTTAAATGATTCTCATCTAGTTACCTTTGAAATTGGTTTACATGTAAAAAAATTTGTGCCGCTCCGCTTAATTGAATTCTCTGTCAATAAATGTCAAAACTGTCAGACAAATTGTCAATTAATTAATTTTAAAAATTTCGTTAAAATGCAACTAAATTCTTACACTGTGCAAGAAAACACTTTTATTATCGAAGCTCATTTCCGAATTGGAGACTTAATAAATGGAGAATGGTAATATTTGGTGTCTAAATGCCTGTCATTAGTTCTATAAAGCGGCATTTCTGATTTTCCATGAGAAATTCACAGGCGATTAGATGAGAATCATTTAAAAACACATTGTACTATAAGTGAGAGAAATGCATCATTACATGCAAGTGAGAATTTTGACCCACGAGTGCGTTTGCGCACTGTACAGGGTGTTTCAAGTTTTAGGTCCAGTCAAAAAATAAATACTTCTAGTTGTCCAAAAGAAAAAAAATATATCTCAAACGATAGAGTTTCTAACACGCTTCAATTTGATGCTTTAATGTTATACGAAATTTTCATGGTATGAGCGTGAATTGTGAAAAACTAGATAAAAAATTTTTTGTTTCCAAATTATTGCAATCGTTTTCTCATAATAAAATTCCTCCTATTTTTTAAGTGAGACTTCCGAAACTGAAACAGTAAAAAACCCAAGGCGTATTGAGCAATTGAAATTTCAATTTGCAAAAGATCAAATAAATGTTTTATCTTAGTCACCTTTGAAAAAACAGAGCTCGTGTCTTTGCTTGATTCACAAAAAATTGAAACGTCATTAACTGTCAGACTAAAATTTTACTTGTCAATTAAAAAATGCCCTTTTTTTGCAAATTGAAATTTCAATTGCTCAATACGCCTTGGGTTTTTTACTGTTTCAGTTTCGGAAGTCTTACTTAAAAAATAGGAGGAATTTTATTATAAAAAAATTATTGGAATAATTTGAAAAAAAATTTTTTTTAATGTAGTTTTTTGCATTTTACGCTTATATCATGAAAATTTGGGATATTAGCAAAGCATCAAATTGAAGCGTGTTAGAAACTCTATCGTTTGCGATATATATTTTGTATTTTGGAATACTAGAAGTATTTATTTTTTGACTGGACCTAAAACTTGAAACACCCTGTACATTATACCACTGGTGGGAAAAATCAAATTTCTCTCACAAGAGAGATAAAGCTGTCAGATTTACTCACTTGTGAGTAGAAAACAGCTTTATCTCTCTTGTGAGAGAAATTTGATTTCTCTCACCGAAAACAGTGAAATAAAATACCTAAAAAACTGCACCTGTAAGATAAATAAATAAATTAGATAGAAGTTATATTATGTCACCACTGTCTGTTCCATCAAAGGTTATTAATGAACATTAATGTATTATTAATGTAACATTAATTAGGAGAAGTGTAAATACTTTGTCTCCAGAATTTTGTAGTGTTCCATATTACAAATTAGCCATAAAACGATGTATAACTGAAGAATCGAACTCTGTCATAGACCAAAAAGTAAAATTATACAGGGTGATTCACATAACTTTACGACCCTGACGAATTTTAAATGCAACCAGTAATACACTACTCAATTATAACTTGATTCAAAAACACTAATAATTATAAATTTGTTTGTGATTTGGATATTCCTTGCAAACTTTAAAAAATTAGGTTCTTATTGCAGTCTCTGGCGTTTTTGTTTTGGCCAATTTAGGCGCAATTCAACCTCCAATGTATAATGGGTTGCATTTAAAGTTTGGCAGGGTCGTAAAGTTATGTGAATCACCTTGTATGTGATTACCAATTTTTGGGCAGAATCGCTTGAATATTATAATTAACGATGTCATTGATTGCGTTTTGTGTAACAAATTATGCATTTTAAACGGGCCAAAATGTGAGTTGTCAGGAGATGAATAAAGGATTGGGTCTATCTGCTTTATACCCGATGTCTCGTGAAAAATTGAATTCAAACGTACGGCTGAAAATTCTTTGAGAGTGCAGATAAGCAGTGCAGAATGCAGCAGACGGAACATTACCGATAATATTTGCATATGCATAAAGCAGTCCTCGACGTTGAAAATTGAACATTTTCGATAAGGAAACGAGTATTGGGAATGGAATTGGTCGTAATATCGTCTGTTTAAGTTGAAATTAAGCCGATTCGATCTTTTAAAGACGTTAATAAATAAGCGTCAGGTGGGTTGTTTCTTTCAGATGTGTAAGACTTGGTTGAATGCGGGATTAGTGTGTCCGGGGAGTTGGCATCCCTTTGGCAAGCTTAAGCTTGATGAGTGTTCGGCACATTGTTATCGGAGAACTATTGTGCTGAATATTCAAACGAGACTTAGAGTTGTTCACCATAATTAGTTCACTTATTGTTCTGCTCGCTTGGTAAGGACCCTATTAGCCGAAGTTAACCGCAAATATGCGTGGTAAATTCACTTGCCATTCAATATGGGGACACTTGAATTGCACACTTCGATGAATCTATGAAATACGCGGCATTAAAAGCACCCCAGCGTTTTACCTAAGCCAGCCAAGAGATCGATGATTCGCTCTCCTGTATGTCAACACTTACTCACCAACTCGCAATTCTTGGCGACTTATCAAAACTGCAGCAGGGCTAATTTTTATTTCGTGAAAAATTTGATTTGTGAGAGAAAAAATAACACGAAAACCGTTGGCATCAAGCCTATTTCGGGGCAATTTTTTATTTTGTACGAGATGCCAGCTAAGGGGCATTTAACTTGCCGTGTTTGCACCAAATCAAGTTATAAATGGAAACAGACAAACAAGTGGCTCTTTTTGTTTGATAACAAATGTGGCAAAAACAACGGATGTTAAGCAATTCACTTTTATGTCTTCACTCCAATTTTCAAACGTGAAACACCACCAGACAGCAAATAAATATTTTATTAATGCTAATGTGCTTGCCCATCTTTAAAATTAATAGACACGGTTTGTTGATTTGATGGCAAAAGACTCTAAAGTGCAGCTGCAGTAAAGAGCTGAATTGGAAAAATACATGGTGATTCACATAACTTTACGACCCTGACGATTTTTAAATGCAACCAGTAATACATTACTCAATTATAACTTGATTCAAAAACACTAATAATTATAAATTTGTTTGTGATTTGGATATTGCAGTCTCTGGTGTTTCTGTTCTGGCCAATTTAGGCGCAATTCAACCTCCAATGTATAATGGGTTGCATTTAAAGTTCGTCAGGGTCGTAAAGTTATGTGAATCACCCTGTATATGAGATGGGTTTGTATACTGCTGTCTTTAGTGGCATTTCACCGCTAAAACAGGATAAATATTTGAAAGAGAACTAATTTGTACTTGCAATATTAAGTGTGTTGTACCTAGAGACAATATCACTTAGAACAGCTTGTAGACATTTATTTTATTATGACCGTAATACAATTATGAGCAAACTGATTATCTCCAACTATCCAAGTTGGATGCATAAAATTTTACGAGAACTAAACAATAAACTTTGTGAATTTACCTATCTCCCCAGTAGTAAAATTTTGAAGCGAAGTTGAGTAACTTCCATAGAATAGTTAGGGTATAACAATCAATATATTCGCTAAATAAGAAAATTCGAGCGTCGTTTTGCGCAATAAAGCAGCTGCTTTGCTGTGGTTATTAAAATTTTATTTCGCAATTTAAGTGTAAATAACGGAGCGAAACTGCAACCTCAAGGCAAATATATTTTTATTTTATAAATCTATAATCCCTTGGAGCCCAGCGGCGGTAGTCCCAAGCTATTTAAAAGAAACTTTCGGTCGTGAATACAATAAAAGGACTCGTTATTTCCTGGAGACACGAGTCTAGTCACTAAATCGGATATAGAAGAGGATTGTGCATTATGCAGTCAACCCCAGAAGTGACCCCGTTGAGGTCACTGCGAAAGATACAAAAAGAAATGCGGGGGCTGAAGGAATCACGTCTCAAGGAGAATTTACTGTTTTGTAAAGCTACCTGATAACATACGAAGACTAGATGCAATTCCTGGGCGAGGAGATAAATTCTGCTCGGAAACCTGTTCTATATTACTTGTCCCTCCAGAATAAAAATATATAGCGTGTAATGTTTCAAAGATTACGAATTGGACATTTTTCCGGATGAACACTTTGCATACTCAAGTCTAAATATATGTCAAATTTTGACTAGTTTAGTGCTGTCGTAACTTTGAAGCATCCAGAGGGATTAAAACTACATTGTCCGCAAATATGCTTGGAATAAAACTGACAATAACTTTTCCACCATATTAACAACACGGCCGTAAAACCTGGAGCTACCGTAAACAGTAATAGGGCTTTAAAATATTGATAACCACGACCGTTCACAATTTCCTCAAATCAACATCTGTAATTAAGTATTTGGACACTGTTCAAGGTTAGCTTTACACATTTTTCAAAAATATCAAGGCTCGAGTACACATGAAAAATATGCTTTTGTTGTTTTAAAAATCGCAAAAATAAAAAGTGATTTCATTGAATTATTTTTATTCACTTGCTAGATTGCTAGTGACACACTTTTGTTTGCCAATTTTTTTTAGTTATTTTTATATGACCTGTGAAATATTTCCATGCCAGTTACGTCCAAATTTTGGTAAAACATTACCTAATTCTTGTAATCCCTGACACGTATGATGTATGATTGATTATTTGACAAAAAATGACGCCGCTGCCAGATTGTTAAACTCCATGATTAATTACACCACAATGCAAATTTAATGATCTAACGAAACAGCATATTTACAAGCGAAAAATAAAAAATTGCTCGATCCAGCTAGACAATTCCCAAGTAGCACACACAGTTTTTTTTGGTCACCAAAACGTTTTCGCAGCAAAATGAACAGCCATTTAACTTTTACAGCTAGCCACAGAAGCGCTTTGGTAAGGTTTCTGTGACGTTGTACTGACCGATTTGGCGCACCATTTTTTGGCATTTACAGCTTTAAAAGAGCCAGCAATATTTGCTCAAAAACAGCCATTTGGCTGTGAGAATTGCAAAGTAGCAGCTTTTAAGTTTTTACAGCTAACAAGCTAAAATGTAGGAAAAAAAAGCTAAATAGCCATAAAAACATCTTTTCAACCTAATTTGCTCTTATGGCCAAATGGTCAAAATATTTGCTTTTGGGGAGAAAATGGTTATATTGTAGATAAAGAAGAGCAAAAACCTGTAAATGCTGCTATGCATCCATCCAGAAAACTAAATAACTATAACATGGCTACACCAGATCTAAGACTCTGTTATAGCAATGACGGATGATGTTACTTTTTTTGTGTTCTTGATAAATAATATTAGGCTTGATATTCAGTCCCAGTAACTTAAAAGTTTGTGCGAACTTTTGCAATTGTTGCAATTTTTTAATACATCTTTAAAAAAACATTTAATTTAAAAAAAAATTTTACTTCTTTAGTAACGTTACACTTGTATATAATATATACTTGTATATAATATACACTTGTATATTGCGACGGTAAATTGAATAAATCTGCTAGAAATTTATTAATTGCTATTTTTTTTGTAATTTTAAAACAACATGGAGGATCTTTCGCTTTCAACCAACATGTCCTCCTGCTCCCTTGTACCGCCATTTAAAACTATAAGGCTGTGATGTGGAATAATATGTTAGTTTACAGCTTAATTTTCCCTAAAATGTATTTTACAGCTATTTGGCTGAAATCTGGCCGGCAAACCAAGAATGGTACCTGCAGTTATCTCTTTCTAACTTTCTAATGTCTTACACTTTCTCTTTCTGTCTGTTAGAGGTTTGCGCCTTTGGTTGTAAATTCCTCTAAAATAGCGGGAAAGATCTATGACAATGAGATGAGGCAGATGGCGCAAAAATTTAGGTATCAAAAGTACCGCATTGTACCGTTGTGTTAGAAAGAGATAACAATAAAACCACCCCAATGTGGCTTAATGACATAAACAGTTACCAAATTTTATATAATTTTTTATAAATACAAATTCCACAGCATCGGTTATGTCTGTTGGCCACAATTTGTACCTAATTTTTGTTAGGTAGCTACTATAAAACGTAGCAGTTAAATCGGAGCATATTAGAGTGCATAATTTATCAATAGCTAAAATGTTTCCACAGATCCGTAACGGTAAAAAAAGTTGTGGGTCTATATTATGGCCATTGGAACTTTTAGAGTTTTAGAGCATAAAATTATATATAAATGACGTTTTTATTTACTATCAAAAATTTGGCAATAAAGTTGCAACGGTTATATCACAGCGTATTGGCTAACATAACGAAAATAAGGTTGTAATAAGACTGTAAGCAATATTTTGGTCAACAGACTTTTTAGCTAAAATTAATTATAAACGGCCATTTTGTTTACTAATTCCAAAATTTGGCTAAAATGCTGCAACACTGACAACGCAGCGTATTGGCTTTCATGACTTATTAACAGCCAAAAAATTTTCACAGCTATAGAACTGTAATATGGTTGCAATAAGGTTTAGGAAAGCTAAGCAAATGTCTCAAAATGAGCTACTTGGCTGTAGCTGTATATTGGCATTTTTTTGCTGGAATCGATATTTTCTGGCTTTACTAAATGGATCATTAGGCTTTTGCTGTTAACTGGCTTTTAACATATTCCTTTGATGACACTATCCAACTTAAAAATGGAATATAATGCTGTGGACGTATTTTGGCTTAGACATGAGTTTAAATTGTATGATTTACAGCTGACTGAAAAGCAATAAGGTAATTCGCAGCAAAGAAAGACATTTGATTCGGTTTTGATGACGTTTTCATGACTATATTTTAGCTGCAATTGCCAAATGGTTGGGTTTTGTAGGAAACTAAATAAACTAAATAGCTAATAAGTTTCCTTAAATATAAAAAATGTTGTTTGGCTTTCCCCCAGTTAATTTCGTGCTGTGTTTGTGTCCATTTCACACGACCTATTTCCGAAAATTGTATTTAAAGTTTGGTTATTGTTGCATGTAACGAAATAACGAGACGAAGACATCGTGCCAGGTTTCTCCGGAAGTTTCTAATTACCTGGAATAATCTGGATTAGTTCCAAAATAAGTCAGCGACGAGTTCAATGGACAGGAATATTATAAAATTCACTCGACACTCAACGTTGACACTAAATTCATTCCGAGCCACTTAACTATCATTAATACATAAACTTAATCACCCCAAGTGGCATAACTTAAAATTACGTTTAATTTTGTGAATGCTATTTCGGGTTATTTGTACCCGGCTCAACTTCTAAAGTTACAAGGCACTTCATACATCAGAATGAGCTTAAGAGTATAATATGACACGTGTTTTCTTTAACAAGGAGATTAATTATAAGTTTAATTTATTTCTAATTCTCAGACCTGGCGATGATACAATTTACTAATTCAGCTTTCGGAATAAATGTCAAGCAGGAATTTTAATTTAAATATTCACACTCAGGTTTCTGCCTTTGATGGCTCTATACACCCTTTAAGTTTGGGTCTCGCCAGCATCTGCAGTAATGTTTGTTTTAAAGCCATCTCCCACAACCTGCCTAATCTCTCAAATTCCGCTGCTCCTACACCGTTTGAGGGAAAAGGGTGTGGAGAATTTACTTTGTTGCGTTTTTTCTGTATTGCGATTAATTTTGGTCCAATATCGTTTCATAATAATTGCTAAAAGCCGTGCAAGTTATTTAAATAAGCTATTGGTATGCAAATTAGCCTGTTTCATCTATATAAAGCTGTGACTTAATTCAAATATCAGGCGCACTTTTCTTTGTCTTTAGAGCTGAAGTAATGATATTTGCGACGATAATTTAACGAAGTCTTGTCGCGGCTTTGAGATCTGAAGCGTCGAGAGAGCACAGTGCATGTGCACTGCTTTCACACTCTCCATCAATCTGGCAAAGTTTAATTTGCAGTTTGTATTCCAGGGAAATTCCTCTTCCAATTTGGTTTCCATCACCGATCTAATTCTTAGCTACCCAATCGAATGCTAATGGACTGTAACGACGCATCCGATCTACCGAGTAATGACTTGCTGATAATGTCGATCCGATGTGCAGCTTCCCTGTTTACTTTTATTTTTCTCCTCATAAGCATTGACCCTAATCCCCAGCATTTGACTAACCACTTTCGACAAGGCAATTTTATATTGGCAAAAATGGGCATCCAGTCACAATCAACTCTACTTCATTTATTTTCTAATTAATGAGAGCACCACTCACCGAGAAAGTCGGCCAAATCTCTTATTTCCAACTTACAAAAAATTAAATGAAAGCTACGAGTTAATTTGCATAAGCCTTCATTAAGCTCGCTGCTCCGGATGGAAAAGCAAAACGTTGCTACAGTGTTACAAAACGTAATCTAAAGCGAAAACTGCCGATAGTTTAGCAAAAATATTGTTTTAACAACAAATTTAAAAATCACCTACTACTATAAGAAACTATGAATTATACAGTAACTATAGTAATTTTGATAAAATAGAAACGAACAATGCTGAGGAAAACTGAACAGATTTGAGTCGAAGGAATCAAGTGGGTAACGAATAAGAATTACAAATATAATTAAAGAACACGAATAATTACTAAAATTTAGCAAAATTAAGCATAATTACTAATCCAACTAATTATTGGATTGTGTGCAATTGAGTAAAATCTAACAGAACTGAATGAAAATTAGGCAAATTGATTAAAAGTTAGGAGAAATAAATAAAATTAAAAGAAACTGGAGAAACTAGGCAGAATAGTTTTTATCATTATGTCCTGGCAAATTTATTTTTTTTGACTCTCACTTGATTTTTTAGCGCATCAAAATGTAACATGAGATTGAAAATATACTCAATTAGAGTAAGCTGTGCCTGCAGAACTTTAGCCATATTTTAGCCGTTTATTTACACTTTAGCCACATTTTAGCCGTTTATTTACGGCCGCACTTTTGAAGTTATGTTGTCTTATGCTGGTTTTACACAGCAAAGTGACACTTCACTTTCAAGGCTTGCTCTAATTGAGTATATTTTCGATCTCATGTTATTACACATAGCTGAGGGACGGTACAACGGAAAATAGACAGAAAATCGTCATTTTTGTTGGCTGAAACTTCAATTGAAAGTATGGAAAGAAAAAACTACAAAGAAATGTTATTAAAATACAACTAGTTAGATGTTTTTTAATGATTTTTAGTGTTTTAGAGCGAATCATAACATTTGTTGTAAATTATTATCACAATCATTAAATTTACAGTTATAGTTTATAAAATTAACTTAACGTTATTAATCATTCGAAATTTTATTTATTCTTCAGTTTAATTAATTATGAGATACATACATTATTATTGATACACAAATAAAAAGTACAACACGTTCTCTAATTTATTATAAATTCAAATGATCACATTGTATCATTAAAACTTTTGATTAAATCCGTACGTAATGTGTTACTCTATTCGGTCGTGGAAGCATAATATTTAATTTTTTATCTTACATGTGCAGTTTTTTAGGTATATTATACCATTGTTTTCGGTGAGAGAAATCAAATTTCTCTTACGAGAGAGGTAAAGCTAAATCTGACAGTAAATCTGACAGCTTTATCTCTCTTGTGAGAGAAATTTGATTTGTCTCACCGAAAACAATATTATAATGTACAATGGTATGAGATAAAATAAGATAAGATAAGATAAAATATCGTATATCACACGTGATCGAAATGCCATTATAAAGGTAAATTATTATCACAATCATTAAATTTACAGTTATAGTTTATAAAATTAACTTAACATTATTAATCATTCGAAATTTTATTTATTCTTCAGTTTAATTGATTATGAGATACATACATTATTATTGATACACAAATAAAAAGTTCTACACGCTCTCTAATTTATTATAAATTTAAATGATCACTTTGTATCATTAAAACTTTTGATTAAATCCGTACGTAATGTGTTACTCTATTCGGTCGTGGAAGCATAATATTTAATTTTTTATCTTACAGGTGCAGTTTTTTAGGTATATTATACCATTGTTTTCGGTGAGAGAAATCAAATTTCTCTCACAAGAGAGGTAAAGCTAAATCTGATAGTAAATCTGACAGCTTTATCTCTCTTGTGAGAGAAATTTGATTTCTTTCACCGAAAACAATGGTATAATGTACAATGGTATGAGATAAAATAAGATAAGATAAGATAAAATATCGTATATCACACGTGATCGAAATGCCATTATAAAGGTAAATTATTATCACAATCATTAAATTTACAGTTATAGTTTATAAAATTAACTTAACATTATTAATCATTCGAAATTTTATTTATTCTTCAGTTTAATTGATTATGAGATACATACATTATTATTGATACACAAATAAAAAGTTCAACATGCTCTCTAATTTATTATAAATTTAAATGATCACTTTGTATCATTAAAACTTTTGATTAAATCCGTATGTAATGTGTGTTATTCTATTCGGTCGTGGAAGCATAATATTTAATTTTTTATCTTACAGGTGCTGTTTTTTAGGTATATTATACCATTGTTTTCGGTGAGAGAAATCAAATTTCTCTCACAAGTGAGGTAAAGCTAAATCTGATAGTAAATCTGACAGTTTTATCTCTCTTGTGAGAGAAATTTGATTTCTCTCACCGAAAACAATGGCATAATGTACAATGGTATGAGATAAAATAAGATAAGATAAAATATCGTATATCATACGTGATCGAAATGCCATTATAAAGGTAAATTATTATCACAATCATTAAATTTACAGTTATAGTTTATAAAATTAACTTAACATTATTAATCATTCGAAATTTTATTTATTCTTCAGTTTAATTGATTATGAGATACATACATTATTATTGATACACAAATAAAAAGTTCAACACGCTCTCTAATTTATTATAAATTTAAATGATCACTTTGTATCATTAAAACTTTTGATTAAATCCGTAAGTAATGTATGTTATTCTATTCGGTCGTGGAAGCATAATATTTAATTTTTTATCTTACAGGTGCAGTTTTTTAGGTATATTATACCATTGTTTTCGGTGAGAGAAATCAAATTTCTCTCACAAGAGAGGTAAAGCTAAATCTGATAGTAAATCTGACAGCTTTATCTCTCTTGTGAGAGAAATTTGATTTCTCTCACCGAAAACAATGGTATAATGTACAATGGTATGAGATAAAATAAGATAAGATAAGATAAAATATCGTATATCACACGTGATCGAAATGCTATTATAAAGGTAAATTATTATCACAATCATTAAATTTACAGTTATAGTTTATAAAATTAACTCAACATTATTAATCATTCGAAATTTTATTTATTCTTCAGTTTAATTAATTATGAGATACATACATTATTATTGATACACAAATAAAAAGTACAACACGCTCTCTAATTTATTATAAATTTAAATGATCACTTTGTATCATTAAAACTTTTGATTAAATCCGTACGTAATGTGTGTTATTCTATTCGGTCGCGGAAGCATAATATTTAATTTTTTATCTTACAGGTGCAGTTTTTTAGATATATTATACCTTTGGTTTCGGTGAGAGAAATCAAATTTCTCTCACAAGAGAAGTAAAGCTAAATCTGATGGTAAATCTGACAGCTTTATCTCTCTTGTGAGAGAAATTTGATTTCTCTCACCGAAAACAATGGTATAATGTAGAATGGTATGAGATAAAATAAGATAAGATAAAATAAAATATCGTATATCACACGTGACCGAAATGCCATTATAAAGCTCGTGAGAAGTGTCAAAATTCTCACTCGCATATTATAATGATACATTTCTATCACTTATAATAATATAATATACGGACTGTCTATAAAAGAGTGTAGGATCTCAGGGGGTTCTGGAATTTGAATTTGCCGCATTTAATTATTTTATTTCTATGAAATTTCTGCAAAGTACCAATTTTTATCGACTCAGGCAACTAGTAAAACCATATTTTTCATATTCTAACATTGTTCGCTTTTTCTGAAAAGAAGCGGCAAACTTTTAATACCTACTACGATCCTACATTCATTTATAGACAGATTGTACTATTATCTTATTTTTTTTAAACTACTCATCGTAGAGTATTTTAGTCTGATAGATAGTATTCGGTTATTGATTTTACATCTAAAAAAACATCTTTCAAAACTCTAATCGATTTTTTCAAACTCGGCCAAAGAATATATTACTTTTTGAGCCTTTGGAGTAAACAACGGTATCAAAGACGTGCTAAACCTTTTTCTGTCGAACTTTTGGTCAATCGGAGAAGGTTTTCAATTTTTTGTAAATTTGGTAAACTAGTGCAGATTGAGACCAACGACAACGTAACCATACGAAATTTCATTGACTGTCCAGTTTCATTTATGATATACAACACTGACTCACAAATAAAAAATTAAAAACGCTCTCTAATTATTATTATTTTAAATACAAACGATCGCTTTGTATCGTTGAAACTTTTGCCTATATCCGTACTTAATTCGTTGCGCTATTCGAACGTGAAAGCATATTGAAAAAGGCGGAAATCCCGGATTATTGTCGGGGACCTGTTGGCTCTGCCCCCGCTGGTCCACATTGTGTAATCACAATGTTACACATTTGTAGCGTACACGGCCTGGACATTGCAATGACGCATTGTTCCGGACTACCGGAACCGGGTTTCTCCCGGAGCGCGGTGGCTGTCATACCTGACTGGTCACAGTCCAGGCTTTCAATAATAATGGCTGTCGCGTTAGTCGCTCAGACACTCGGCTACGATAATAATAATCGATTTGTCATATCGGTGGTGTAATTTACAGGCGCATCAAACGCTCGTATATCATGCACCGCAACATATTGTTTGCGCATTAAGGAAATGGCACATTTGCATGTAAATAGCGCACCTTAACCGAACCACCCACAGCTTCAAATATTGAAAAACTAGCAGTTACTAGCGACAATTTTATTTCAGACTGATTATAAATATTTTTGTTTTCACCTAATTGAAGCCCAAATACCAATCGTTATGAAGATAGCTTCAAAAATGACGGAATTTTGTATTTAATCTTTTTGGGAGTGGATTTCTAAAAATGCTGAACTACAGGTCTCTCGTTTTTTAAACCGAATCGATTTTCATGATTATTACTTGAGCAATGAAGGATTTTTATATTTCACCCCTTTGGGGGTGGAATTTCCGCAATTACCGTCAAGCATTTTGGACAGGATGTAAATTTAATGAGCAGTCGTTTTCGAATGTCCTCTGATGCTAAATTTCATTGTCGGTAACCTTCGTTTCCACTCAGGATAAATTTTTGATTAGTTTTTTACGCCTCGATTCTTGAATAAAACATAACACTTTCTGTTACATTATCAATTCGCTGAAACATCTATAAAAATCTTGTCAATTCCGCTACGGGTTATAATAAGCAGACGCCTCTCGTTTACACTGACAAGCTTAAAACAACTCACAACAAAAATGCCCATATTTTTTTTAAATTTCGCCAATGCGATTCAATTTAATCAAAATAAAACATCGGGAGAAAAGAAATGTTTGTTTTGTGTTTATTCAGTCGGAAATATGTAAACAAATCTCGCTGAAAGCGATTGTTAATTTTGCGTTTAATACAATGTGTCAGTGCTTTACAGTCCAAGATGGAGTAGAACTTTGTTGACTCTTTCATGAATATTTATAAAGAAAAAACGTAGCGAAACTAACAGATTTTCTCCACCGGAAAAAGGATTTGTACTCATATTTTCGTTTTGTTTCAGGTGAGTTTCGACAAAGAAAATAAAACTTCTCCGCAATCTCCTACACAAGAAATAACATTGCGGAAAGTTTGGAACTGGAGGTATAACAAATTCCGTGGAATTTATATGCATTTCAGCAATCCAAAAATCTTTTGATGCACAAACTTCTTTACGAGCTCGCCACCTGCACTATACAGGGTGTTTCAAGTTTTAGGTCCAGTCAAAAAATAAATACTTCTAGTATTCCAAAATAAAAAATATATATCGCAAACGATAGAGTTTCTAACACGCTTCAATTTGATGCTTTGCTGATATCCCAAATTTTCATGATATAAGCGTAAAACGCAAAAAACTACATAAAAAAATTTTTTTTTTTAATTATTCCAATAATTTTTTTATAATAAAATTCCTTCTATTTTTTAAGTAAGACTTCCGAAACTGAAACAGTAAAAAACCCAAGGCGTATTGAGCAATTGAAATTTCAATTTGCAAAAAAAGGGCATTTTTTAATTGACAAGTAAAATTTTAGTCTGACAGTTAATGACGTTTCAATTTTTTGTGAATCAAGCAAAGACACGAGCTCTGTTTTTTCAAAGGTGACTAAGATAAAACATTTATTTGATCTTTTGCAAATTGAAATTTCAATTGCTCAATACGCCTTGGGTTTTTTACTGTTTCAGTTTCGGAAGTCTCACTTAAAAAATAGGAGGAATTTTATTATGAGAAAACGATTGCAATAATTTGGAAACAAAAAATTTTTTATCTAGTTTTTCACAATTCACGCTCATACCATGAAAATTTCGTATAACATTAAAGCATCAAATTGAAGCGTGTTAGAAACTCTATCGTTTGAGATATATATTTTTTCTTTTGGACAACTAGAGGTATTTATTTTTTGACTGGACCTAAAACTTGAAACACCCTGTATATGAGGAATAGAATTTCTAAAGCATTTCAGTCAATCCGCCAAGACACGTTAGCAAGAGTCAAATTGTCTTTTGAAAGGCAATTGGCGTTTTGTAAGGAGGAAAACGATGGTTTATTTGAACATCTACATTAAATTTTTTATTATTAATATTTTTATTATTTATTATTTCATTATTATTTAATATTTCTTAATAATAATGTTCATTTTTGTTATTGTGAATTGTTCTTCTATAGGAATTATGATGAATATTAATGTTGCTATAAACATTGTGTTATTTTAATTCTCAGTTATTTTAAGAAAATTAATTCTTGTGAAAAATAAATTCACTCACTGCTCTCCAGCAGCCTATATGAAAAATTTAACTGCTTTTTTTGTAATAAAATACATTTTTTTTGTCGTAACCCAGTGTGAATTTTCAACTGAGTAGTAGTCATATTATGTCTGTTCACACTTCAAATACTTTTAAATATTGCTTCATCGGTCAACAGAATTTTGTTTATAAAATTTCTGTTTCCGCAATCAAATTACGCATAATTTCAGAAAAATTTATTCTCTTTCGAAAATCTTCGCCATGCAATTCTTGATGTAATTTTAAATGGTATGGATGAAATCTATGTTTCAATATCATCCTGTTGACACTGCTCTGTGAAATATCTGTTTGCCGAGAAATTTCCAGCGTGCTTAAATTCGGGTTTTCTTGAACATTTCACCAATACAGTAAACCATATTGATTAATTCGTGCAGAGTAAAATCTATTTTTGTATCAAGTAATTAATAACACTAGCGAGATAAATAACTGTCTCACTTTAAAAGCATTGTGGCAGCCGCCTACTTGAAAAATAGATTTTTTTGTAATAAAATATATTTTTTTTGAAAATCTCGAGAAATCTTTTAAATTTGCTTTACAAACCGCATATCATTAGAAAGCTTATCAAAAATTCTATTGATAGGTTTAAACAAATACAAGGTGTTCCATTTGAAAAAAATGAGTTATTCAAGTTTTTGCGTTTTGGCACACCCTGTACATTATCTGTGCATTTTAACGAAAAGTCGACTATTTGCTAAAACTACAAGTTATTCTAAGTTTTTCTGTCGCAAATTTGTCGGAAAATATTCATTGGCGGCTTCATAGTGATTTTTTAAATGTGGGTTGTTTTTAGCACAAAAAGTTGAATAATTTCGAAACAGAAAAGATAGGCCTATAATAGTTTATACAAAGTACCATTATTTTTTTACGTAGAATCTAATTATGCAAAAATATATAGGGTGTTCCATTAAAAAAAAAATAACTTTGGTTTATCACCCTGTATAGAACATCCTGTATAAAATATAAATATTTTTAATTTGTGGACTTTAAGTTGATCTATCGGATAATAAAAACGGCATCGCAAAATTTTCAATAGCAAAAAAATTATAGACCGATTACGCACCCCTGGGTCACGCTGTACCTTTTTATTAGAATAGTTGAATATGATAATAAAAATCGCTCTACTAATAATACAAAAAGTATAAAAATGTTATTAATGGTTTATTGGCCGTATCTCAATTTTATTCCCGACATAAAAGCACCATTCGATTGACCCGCCCTAAAGTAATAAATTTTTACAGCCGCCCTTAAGAACGCGCGTGATTAATAAAAGTCACCCTCGAGAAAACGCTATTTGCGTTGTCATCATGTAAACATCTCTATTAGTACTTGTTGAAAAGCTATCATGGACAGTTCACGAAATCGACACAACAGCAATAAAACCGTTCGGTCGCTCGGAATAGGTTTTACTGACCAAAAGGATTCAGCAGGAAGTATTGGCCCAGAGCCAGTGCTCTCGTTACCGAACTTCTCGATCGCAAATCCGCTTAAAGTGCCCTAATAGCAAATATACTCGATGCCTAATCTCGAACCAACTTTCAATCAATAACAAACTTAATCGATTATTAAGCCGATTCGTTCGATGTATGGAACTGCAATCAGGATTTTCGTGGAAATGCCGGTTTAATCGCTTAATGGCTTCCAGTAATTACATCCCGCACCCACACTTCGTTAAAAATACTTGTTAATGTCAAATCCATTAGTTTTATTGTCACTAATGACCATCGAAGAAAAGGTATTTATATTGAAAACAACTATGATCGAATAATTCTGTTGGTATAGAAGCTACGAGGTTTGTACTTGTTTACTATTTAAACATTCTTTACCTTCGTCTATTATAATAATGTAATAACATTATCATTAATACAAACTTTGTAGAGATGTGTGTTTAGAAATGATTAACTGTGAACTTTTGACCTACAAAGTTGGAGAAAACATACATTACGACAAGCTGAGACTATCCCAAATCTCCATTTGTCTACCAAATGCTGTTTTTGTTTATCATTTATCAAAACAAGTTTGGCTAGTTTTAGGGGTTTTATCGCTGATTAATTGTCACAATTTTTTATACACAATTTTAGTACGAGGAGAAATAAAAAGGTAAGGTTTTGGGTCAATCAAAAGTTATATACAGGGCTTTCACTTCAAAAGTAGCCAGTCTCAATAACTTTTGACATTGAGCAAATCTGTTTTCAAGCAAAAACAGGTCGATTAGGATCGCGAGGGGGAAGTTCAAAACCAACATTTGTTACATTTTAGGTTTCATCCCTTAATCGCTAGCTACCCCTACTTTAAAATTTTTAATGGCACCCCCTACTTTTTCAAACATTTTCGGAAAGGGAAAAAATTTGCGGATCGAACTGTCAAGGGAAAAAATTTTTTTGGCTATTCGTTTATTAGTTAAAGGTGGTTTTATTTTTGAAATTTTTAATCCTAGTAGCCTTTGATTGGAGGCCAATTTAATTTAAATAAAAAATTTGTCGATTAGAGATGCAATGAGAGAGTTTAAATCCAACATTAGTTACATTTTAGGTTTCATCCCTTAGTCGCTAGCCACCCCTAATTTAAAATTTTAAATGGCACCTCCTACTTTTTGGAGCATTTTCGGAAAGGGAACAAATTAGCGTACCTAACTATTAAAAAAATATTTTTCTATTCGTTTTTTAGTTAGGGGTGGTTTTATATTTGAAATTTTTAGTTATAGTGGCTTTTGATTTGAAGCCAATTTTATTTAAATAAAAAGTAGGTATGTTGTTTTAGATTGCACTGGGAGAGTTCTAAACCAACATAAAATACGTTTTAGGTTCCATCCCTTAGTCGCTAACCACCATTACTTTAAAATTTGTAATAGCACCCCCAACATTTTGAAACATTTTATGTTAGTTTTGAACTCAAAAACGAACCGAAAAAAAATTTCTGCTTTTACAGTTAGATAAGCTTTTTATTCCCTTTCCAAAAATATTTAAAAAGTTGGGGGTGCTATTTCAAATTCTAAAGTAAGGATGATTTGAAATTTGGGGATGAAATGTAAAATGTACTTTATCTTGAATTTGAACTATTTCATTGTACCTTTTATTGACAAATTTCTTATTTAAATTAAATTGGTTTCAAATCAAAGGCTACTAGGACTACAAATTTCAAAAATAAAACCGCCCCTAACTAAAAAACGAATCAATAAAAATTTTTTTGACAGTTAGAAACACTCATGAGTTCCCTTTCCGAAAATGTTTCAAAAAATAAGGGGTGCTATTTAAAATTTTAAAGTAGGGGTGGCTAGCGACTGGGGGATGAAATCTAAAATGTAAGTAATGTTAGTATTAACTCTCTCATCGCATCTATAATTGACAATTTTTTTATTTAAATTAAATTAGTCTCCAGTCAAAGCCTACTAGGATTAAAAATTTCAAAAATAAAACCACCCTTAACTAAGAAACGAATAGACAAAAAATTTTTTTTCCTTGACAGTTCGATCCGTAAATTTTTTCCCTTTCCGAAAATGTTTGAAAAAGTAGGGGGTGCCGTTTAAAATTTTAAAGTAGGGGTAGCTAACGATTAAGGGATGAAACCTAAAATGTAACTAATGTTGGTTTCAAACTTCACCCTCGCGATCCTAATCGACCTGTTTTTGCTTAAACATAGATTTGCTCAATGTCAAATGTTATTGAGACTGGCTCCTTTTGAAATGAAAGTACTGTATATTACATCAAGTGTCCCAACTTTTTCAAATAAGAATCACTTCTTGCATTAGTTTGAATTTTGGAAGGAAATTTATGATCGTGATGCCACTGGAGACTTGCCTTATCTCCGGAGCGTTGTTCTTTTTGACTCGAATGAAATTTCATGTCGGTGCGGAAAGTTATAACATCAATAATTCCATTTGATCAGTCTTATGCAATTTCTCCCGAGGCTTAATGCTTATTAGATTCTTCAATAAATTGTTCCTCCATGGCCAATGTTTCGTTTTAAGAAGTTTTAAGAACCTATCATCCCTGGATTCGCTATCTATTAAATTAGTAAAGTTCCGGAACAAAGCTACATAGTGTTGTCGTGCTTCGTTCTTCTCATTCATGTAAACAAGTGCTATTTGGCAAGAACAAAGGCCCTTCCGTATTTCCTTAGAATTAATCATTGTCTATAAATAAAACGGCAGGAAAGTAAATTAAGTGTCAGGAGAGCTCCTCTTGCGATTAATTTATGGACGTTGTCATACAATTGCGACGAACAATGCTACACTATTTCACTCCAATTTTTAAACACGAATTTCAACCAGAAACTGAATTTTTTTATTAATAATGAAGAATTATTACGGCGACAACGACAGATTTGACAAAAAACACGTTGGAAGTCAATTTAGGTGATGGATGACGCTATAATTCATTAAAGACCGCTTCGTAAACACAAATTATTGGGTGATATTCATAAAAAGTAGTACATGCTTATACTTATATTTTTTAAGTAGATACTTACATCCATATTCATAAAATTATAAGTATTTACTTTTGTAGTAATATAAGTATTAGCATATACTTATAAAATCACAGAAACATTTAAGTATCTACGTAATACATAGTAGTTACTAACAGAAATTAGTATGTACTTATGAAATTACTAGTCTGCTATTCGTTAGACTTATGTTTTTGCAGAAAAATCTATTTACTATAAGACGCTATATTTGCCGTACCAAGAACTTCAAGAAACTTTAAAATTAAGCAAGAAAATGCGGCCGATCGTAATTTTATATAAATGTAGCGGTTTTCAGCAGAAGTGTGCAATATTTACTGATCTCGATCGACACACAAAAGCCGGTTTACCATTTTAAAAAATTTTATCGAAAGCGCCAAACCAATTTTTGTATTACGTTAATAGTCGGAAAACTGTCGGCTGTAAGTAACAGAGTTCGGTAGGTTTAGATTTTTCAGATTATTTTTCGTCAATTTTAGTGCGTTTTGGCTGACTGCGGGCTCATCATAATCGAACGATATTTGGAAAACTTTTTTTAGAACTAGGAAAAACCCGAGTGAATACGTAGTTAGAGTTACAGATTCGCCTGCAGATACAAAAATTTCTTTTTAGAATATTTTATTAGGTAAAAAATATTTCTCGGAATATTTATCAGCCTTAGATAAAAACTCAACTTTAGATGTTCGGATTCTCCAAACGATTCTGTTTAGAATTTTGTCAACCCCGGAGTACCTATTCCTGGGGATTTTAGGCTATTTCCAAAATTCCGCCCATGAGCGCTAAACAAACTTTTTGTACTTTTTGGAGATGTTAATAACTCGAAAACTGTGGATGTTAGATAATAATCCTAAGCTTGTTCGAATTTTTTAGGCGATTATTGGCCGATTTCGGCGCATTTTGTGTGCCTCTGGGTCAAAAAGTCGAAATAAAATTTGAAAAATTTTGGCCGAAAACGCTTAGAAAATCGTGAAATGGTTATGTTTCATATTTTCAAGGTGGGCGACCTGGCACTCCAAAAATCTAGCTAAGAACTCCACAATGAGGCTAATTTACATTTTGAATGTCAAACTAAAAATAATTGTCGATATTTGACAAATCTGGCGGTAACCAAGCAAGCATATTAGTAGATACTTATACAGGCTGTTTTGTCTAAACACCACATTAGAAGTATTGGGAGTTCTAATAATCATAGTCATCTGAAAATTTGTGTACGACCATAATCTTTAAGTCCTGCTCAATGAAAATATTTTCAAGATAGCAGCACTTCCGGTTATACCGGAAGTCGCTATCAACTTCCTTATTTTAAATGGAATGCTATATTTTTTCATGCATTTTTGAATTACTAGAGTTATTTTAAGGTAGTTTTTAAAAGCTCTTCCTATACCTAAATATAGCCGTTTACGAAATATTTATGGTTTTTAAAAAATTTTTGGATTTGCACCTTCGAGTTCAAAAATCGATAACTCTGCGATTTTTAAAAATTTGGAAATATTTTTGAGCTCATTTGAAAGAGGAAGCCTAGATCTTTCCATTGGTGTTTTCAAATTTCTAAAAAAGAATAACAAACTCCAAATTTTTAAAATTAAGTTTGCAGAACTTTAAGCACCCATAACTCATGTTTTTCAAATGAAATGACAAAAGTTTTATTTCACTAGATGGTAGAGAATTTAATTCTGCTTCGATCTGTGTTAACATTCCCTATACCTATGTTTAATAGTTTTCAAGTTACAATACCTTTGTGTTGGGATCGAGAAATTCATTAGCTCATAGGTTGTCATGGAAACGAATGAAAAAAGGTGAGAAATTAAAGTTTTTCAAACAAACACCCAATGAATTTATTTTGTTTTCACAGTCTGATAACACAATTTTGAACAGACTTTGTCGTTTAAGTTTAATCAGAAATGTTTTTATGGCAAACTATGCAAAAATAGCTGTGGTTAGTAAGAAATTGCACACAATAACAAAAAAACCAACATAACTTGAAAATGATCACAGATAGGTATAGGGAATGCTAATACAGATAGATGCAGAAAAAAATTCTCCTCCGTCTAGTAGAATAAAAATTGGGACATCCCTTTTGAAAAAATTAAGTTTTGGGTACTTGAAGTTGTCTTAACCTTAAAATTTTTGGGTTCATTAACTTCAATTCCAATTTTGATCACACTAAACAACAGATATAGGCTTTCTCTTTCAATTCTCCAAACATGATTTCGAAATCTCTAAAACTAAGCGAGTTACCGATTTTTTAAGGGACAGGTGCAAATTCAAACATTTTCAAAAATCCTAAATATCTCGAAAACGGTTAAACTTGGGTATAGGGAAAGCTGATAAAAACTCCCTTAAAATAACTCAACTAATCCAAAAACGCAGTGAAAAACATAGCTTTCCATTTAAAATAAGAAAGTTAATAGCGACTTCCGATATAACCGGAAGTGCTGCCATCTTGAAAATATTTTCATTGAGCATAACTCAACGGATTATGCCTGAGTGCCGACTCTCAGATAAATATCTTTATTAGAACTTTCAATACTTCTAATGTGAGGTTTAGACAGAACACCCTGTATGATGCAAATATTTGCTCATAAGAATAAGCATTTTTTTATGAATATGGATGCAAGTATTTACTTTTAGGTTCAACTGATACTTATAAGTAAATGCTAATTTTTGTTGTCTCAGACAACTAATGTGCTACTGATCTGAAACAAAACTCCTGTTGGTAATTTTTGGGAGATTATGCTGATGTTGCCTTTATCACCTGGACATTTATTTAGGACATTTGAACCGTCTCATTTCCTTAACCGCACTTTGCGAGCTTTATTTAGCTCTAGTCTTGTTAATAACCGAATAAAGTAAACGAGGCCATTATATCCTTTTTCATCAGACGGTTTTCCTGTGCGAACATAACGGATTAGAGTACATCGTTATGGCTCAAGTTATAATACCCGCATATCCTGCGACACTACAGACGGCATGGAAGCAAAGCTTGACTCATTCGCGTCACTTATCACAGTTCTAAGAGACACCCACTGTTGAGGAAACCTAACAGACAGTGACCTTGTCAATGGCCGATACTTGATACGTGTCTGCTGATTGTATCGAGACATCAGTGGGCAGAACGCATCTTTTTTATGGTAATGTGCAGATGTTACATAACTATGACATACAAGGATGGCAGAACCGTTCATTTCCCGCGAATGAGCGTGCAGAAAATATTAACTTTAATGCTAGAAAAATGTGTGGCTGAACAGAATGTTTTTATGATGAGAGGTATACAACATTTTTTTCTGTAGTTTTGATTTTGTATTATATGTATGTAGACCAACACTTTATTTGTAAATATTTTTTTAGTACAAATAACATGCTTAAAACATTTAGGTATTAGCGTATTGTTTCTGTGATTTTTGTTTTAAATAAAATTTAATGCAAAATAATGTTATTTGATTATTTTATATTAACTAGTAGCAGTGCAATATGTTTTAATTTTTAATTAAAAATATTTTTTTTATATTAGCGTTTATTGTATTATATTATGGAACATAATTGGTAAATTTATATGTTCATAACGAAATATTTGTAACTTTTATAACTGGCAACCATGCATGAATACTGAATACATTAATGAATTAAAATTACTTTGGATAAATAATTTATAGCTACGTAGGATAGTTTTTAGTTATTTATTATACAAGACGATAAAGACATTGTTTATCCACGAGTGAAAAGATTAAATTCAAGAGTTACCGAGTCATGAGTAGAGAAAAAAGTTATTGTTAACCTTTCAAATCAATATGTTGGAATTTGTAAATTTAATTGAATAAAATAAATTTAAAACATTTTGTCTATCTTTGCGGTCGTAGTCGTAGTCGTAGAGCAAAATGGTTTGTTCTAATGAATTCTACGGTTCATTTTACGTATTGTACTAGCTTTTCACAAGATTTAAAATTTTGAAATTTTTTACCTAAAATTAGGGCATAGTAAATATTTAATTTTTCAACAAAAAAATTCATAACTAAAAAACTAAACGTCGTAGAGCAAGACGGTTTGTTCTAGTGAATTCTGCGGCTCAGTTTTCGAATTTTACCATTTTTTTACAACAACAGTTTACTCGAGAACAGACTTTTAAAAATATTTTAAATTAAAAAATGGTGGATGCGCCGGGTTATTTATTTAAAAAATTTATAACTTTAAAACTAAAAGTCGGAGAGCAAAACGGTTTGTTCCAGTGAATTCTAGGGTTCATTTTACGTATAGTACCAGCTTTTCACAAGATCTAAAATTTTGACATTTTTTATCTTAAATTAGGGCATAGTGAAATATTTAATTTTTCAACAAAAAGTTTCATAACTAAAAAACTAAACGTCGTAGAGCAAGACGGTTTGTTTAGTGAATTCTGCGGCTCAGTTTTTGAATTTTACCAATTTTTTACAACAATAGTTTATTTGAGAACATATTTTTTAAAATATTTTAAATTAAAAAATGGTGGATGCGCCGGGTTATTTATTTAAAAAATTCATAACTTAAAAACTAAAAGTCGTAGAGCAAAACGGTTTGTTCCAGTGAATTCTACGGTTTATTTTACGTATAGTACCAGCTTTTCACAAGATTTAAAATTTTGAAATTTTTTATCTTAAATTAGGGCATAGTGAAATATTTAATTTTTCAACAAAAAGTTTCATAACTAAAAAACTAAACGTCGTAGAGCAAGACAGTTTGTTTAGTGAATTCTGCGGCTCAGTTTTTGAATTTTACCAATTTTTTACAACAATAGTTTATTTGAGAACATATTTTTTAAAATATTTTAAATTAAAAAATGGTGGATGCGCCGGGTTATTAAAAATTTATAACTTAAAAACTAAAACTTGGAGAACAAAACGGTTTGCTTCAGTGAATTTTGCGGCTCATTCTACGTGTTATACTGGTATTCAAGAAATTTAAAATTTTAAACCGTAGAAAGGCATTTACCTGCTTTAAAAAGATCTATTAAAATCTATCTATTATATTAAAAACTTGTTATTAGAACTATTTTTTGTTGTCAATTGCAAAATAATAAATAATAAAATAATAAAGTGTTTGTGGTAAAACGGCGAGTTTTTGATTCACTTAACAGAAAAAGACAAGTAGGGTGATTAAAAATAAAAAACTATGTTCCTACTTTGAGACCTATTGGAATTTTTTTTATACAGAAGTCTAAATTGTTTGGGAAATTGTTTGTTCCGTTTTGTGGTCTGTTTCATAATTTGACATCTTTAATTTTAATATTAAATCGCGTTTTTTGTGTATCTTATAAATATTATAATAAAAGCTCCTCTCGGCTTGCAAACTGCCCTTAATTGCATTTTGCTGAATAAAACATTTCCGGCTCGAATTGTCTCGTGCTGAAATAACAAAAAATCTGGAATTTAATTAAAAATAATAAATCCGGGCACGAGAAGTAATGAAAAAACATAAACGCCCCCACGTGTTCCTTATATTTTCTCCTCTTGTATTAGATCATTTATTTGCCGGTTTCTTTTTTATTAATTTTTACTCCAACGGTGATTTTCCAGCAGACAAGACGTTTGATTAATGACACAACCACTGGCACACAACTTTCGTTGAAAAGAAGATGTGTAACGGAGCAAGAAAAATTATAATTGATAGTCTTCTCATATGCAACGGTTCCATCCCTAAAAATTCGTTCGCGCGTTTTTGCCGATGAAATTCTCGCAAATTTTAATGAGATTTCAAATTCAGTTACGGGGTGCAACTGAAGCCATTAAACAAGTTTATGGGGCCATTTTATTGTTGGTACTTTTTTGTATGCTATACGCTACATACACGTTTTGTAATATCGCCATAAATCATGTTTTGCCATAAAAGTTGCTTTAAAATTGCTGAACATGTACGGTGGAAACATTTAGGTAATATTTATGGCACTTGCAGCAACCTCAAATACGATCGCATCTAGTTTTTTTACAAAGACTAGCGTGAGGAGGTGACATAATGCACACACTCGAGAGTTCTCACTTATTGTGTGCTTTAAAGAAATTTTTAATGCAGCTTTATTTATGATAATCGAATTGTTTGTACTCGTTTTATGACTGGACCGAAATAGATTTAGCTTTGGTTCAATGGCTAAGTTTGTGGTCAAGCTAAAGTCGTGCAACTTTGACAAACTATGTAGGATTGTGGTTATAACAGCTCTAGGGAAATTATGCAAACACAATACTCAGAAGTTGCATGCATTTTAAATAACGAAGAGGTTTTGTGTGCACATGAAACAAGCAGATTTGCTGTACTAATAACAATTTCTAGTTTTTTCAACGGCAGATTACCTTGCGAAATAAAAATGTGAGTGGATTTAAGCCGATTGAACTTGCTTTGTAAAGTTGTATCACGGTTAGAGCTTCGTTTGAAACTTTAAATCCAAAATCAATCGAACATTGTATAGGAAAAAGTTAGTACAAAGGAGCGAAATAAATAAATTAAGACGGTAGTATGGAGCAGGGATAAAAACGCTCCTCAAAGTGTAGTGCCCCCAGACTGCATTTTTGTGAAAACTTCTTTAAACAATTAATTAAAAGCAAGTTAGACGAAATAAAACCAAGCGAATTGGGTTTGTTTGTTCTTCCTCCAATCGATATCGGAATTAAGCCTTTATCTAAGCACTTTTTGCTCTGTTGCACACTTTGTTAAGAAATAATCCCTCTTGAATTTCAACCCAAAGTTGAATTGTTAAAGTTTGATGGCCAATCAGCTGCATTCATCTGGACAAAACGTCAATTTACAGTCGCATAAAACAAACGAAATGACGTGGTGCTCTCTCGATATTTGCAGCTCGCTGGAGTTTTACGGCTTCGCACGACATGTTCGATTTGGTTGACTCGATAGTTGGAACAAATTACCGGAAAATCCTCGGACGTGAGTTATATAGTGGCCAACCACCAGTCACCGTTACTGATATACAACTGCGCTCTTCTCAACTGAACTTGTCACTACCAAACGTACAGCAAACATGCAAAGTACGAGCTACATCGTTAATCCTGATTCCGGTTTCAGATGCAACACTAGTCTGCTCTATTCAGCTCAAATATCCTCTATTTGTAGTACCTAAACTATTTCAAACATTTTTAAAATTCGCCCGAAATGTTTCAACATGTTCATGCGGTTTGACTAGCCCGGCGCATCCACCATTTTTGTATCGATTTATGTGGAAATAAAGTCAATTAAAAATTATACCATGTGATCATTTAAATTTATAATTGAAGTAGGCTTTGTCGGTTTTTTAACTTGGATAAAAACGCCGATTGTGATAATTAATCAAGCTGAAGAGTTAAATAATAATGTTTTAAACGGTAATATTCAATTAGAACTCAGTTTGCGTAAGTTTTTCAATCACAAAGACACAAAACCGCCTAATTTAATTATAAATTCAAATGATCGCATGGTATTTGATTGCTATTCAGTGCAAGCTGTTTGCAGCAGAACACGTGGATAAACATACATTTTATTTCAGATTAAAAGTAAAACTGAAATAAATAGATTAAAAAAGATTGTATTACAAAATAGTCATTTTTTTATTATTCTAGAAGAAAAAAACAATTATTTAATTTAAAAACATTTTTAATTATCCCGGCGCATCCACCATTTTTGTAACGATTTGTTAGGCAATAAAATTACTTAAAATTTGTACTGGTTTAATTAGCTCAGTAAGTTTAGTACTACTCTTATTGCTATTAAGTGCAAGTTGGTTGTTACAGGAGATCACCTGGGTAAACATTTTCTTTTGGATTAAAAAATAAAAATATATAAAAAAATGTTTTAAAAAAAAAGCTTTTATTTAAAAGATGCACTAAAAAGTAAGAAATAGTGTATTTCAATTACAGGAGAATATTTTTTCTTACAAATTAAAATTCTAAAATTCAGGGAGTTGTCAACTGAACAAAGTAATTCTGCCGTAGTTTTATAACTCCCAAAGTTTTTATAAATTTTAGAATTTTAACCTGTAAGAGAAAATATTCTCCTATGATTGAAATACATTATTTTTTACTTTTTAGTGCATCTTTTAAATAAAAACTTTTTTTAAAAAACATTTTTTATATATTTTTATTTTTTGCTTTTTAGTCATTATTTATTGCATAGATTTATTGTTATTACACTGTGCATCTACCGTGACGTCCAAATGACCAACATACCGTCTATGTCGGTATAAGTTACGGTATGTACAAATCGAGAACCCCTTTGAAAACATAACCTAAAATTTTAAAACTCCATTTAACACCTTTAGGGGGTTATTAACTATATAGAATTGCATTGTCACGCAGATTACGTAAGCATGTTAAATTTCATTTCATTGCGACCACAGGAACCCTCTCAAATTTACAAATCGAGAACCCTTTTGTAAACATAACCTAAAATTTTAAAACCCCATTTAACCCCTTTAGGGGGTATTTAGCTACATAGGATTGCATTGTCACGTAGATTAAGTAAGTATGCAAAATTTCAATTCAGTGGGACAACAGGAACCCTTTCAAATTTTGCTCCGAAAAAATAGCCGACAGACAGATAACATTGTGAGCTAAATAAAAGCGTTTAATGAAACTGAAACATACTCACCCATGCTTTGCTTTTAAATAAACAGAGTAAAGTACCTGCATTACATATTTGTCAGTTTTTGATTTATTCTTAAGGAAAAGCAAATCCACCGTTTTTGTATCGATTTATCTGGAACTAAAAATAACTAAAAATCATACTACTTGTTTATTAACTCAATTAGTTTGTCTTACTTTGATTGCTATTGAGTGCATGTTTTTTGCAGGAAAACACATCCGTAAACATAAATCTTCTTGTGGATTAAAAGTAAAACTGAAACATACTTACCTATGTTTTGCTCTTACATAGCAGTTTTTTAATTATTCTAAAAGAAAAATTGATTGTTTAATATAGAATCTGATTATTCTGGCGCATCCACCTTTTTTGTATCTATTTATTTACAAATAAAGTTTATTAAAAATCATAGTGGTTTTATTAATTCAATTAGTTGTGTATTACTTTGATTGCTATTGAATGCAAGTTGTTTGCAGGAGAACACGTGGATAAACATACATTTTATTTCAGATTAAAAGTATAACTGAAACATACTCACCCATACTTTGCTCTTGGATAAGTAGATCAAAGTAATCGCATTACAAAGTAGTCATTTTTTATTATTCTAGAGGAAAAAACTAATTATTTATTTATAAAATCTAATTATTCCGGCGCATCCACCATTTTTGTACCGATTTTATTAGGCAATAAAATTACTTAAAATTTGTACTGGTTTAATGAAGTCAGCTAGTTTTGTACCACTTTTATTCCTATTAAGAGCAAGTTGGTTGTTGACAGGAGATTACCTGGATAAACTTACCTACATTTTCTTTTGGATTAAAAATAACACTGAATGTTATGCTCTTAAATAAAGAGAGAAAACTAATTGTATTACATACTATTTAGTATTTTAGTTATTCTAAATAAATTTTAATTATCCCGACGCATCCACCATTTTTGTATTGATTTTTTTTATGTGTTAATAAAGTTATTTAAAAATTATGCTGGTTTAGTTAACACAATTAGTTGTATATTACTTGCAAGTTGTTTGCAGGAAAATATGTGGGTAAACCTACATTTTCTTCAAGAATAAAAGTAAAACTGAAACAAACTCACCCTTGCTTTGTTCGTAATCCAGCAGAGCAAAGTAATTGCATTACATATTAGTCAGTTTTTTAATTATTCTAAAGGAAAAACTACTTGTAATTTTAAAAATCTGATTATCCCGGCTAATCTACCATTTTTGTAATGATTTATTTAAAAATAAAATTACTTAAAAATTGTACTGGTTTAATTAACTCTGTTAGTTTTGTATAACTGTGATTGCAGTTGAGTGTAAGTTGTTTGCAGGAGAACACGTAGATAAACATACATTTTATTTCAGATTAAAAGTATAACTGAAACATACTCACCCATACTTTGCTCTTGGATAAGTAGATCAAAGTAATTGCATTACAAAATAGTCATTTTTTTATTATTCTAGAGAAAAAAACTATTTTTTTTTAATCTAATTATTTCGGCGCATCCACCATTTTTGTACCGATTTATTAGGCAATAAAATTACTTAAAATTTGTACTGGTTTAATTAACTCAGCTAGTTTTTTACCACTTTTATTCCTATTAAGAGCAAGTTGGTTGTTGACAGGAGATTACGTGGATAAACTTACCTACATTTTCTTTTGGATTAAAAATAACACTGAATGTTATGCTCTTAAATAATGAGAGAAAACTAATTGTATTACATACTATTTAGTATTTTAGTTATTCTAAATAAATATTGATTATCCCGACGCATCCACCATTTTTGTATTGATTTTTTATGTGTTAATAAAGTTAATTAAAAATTATGCTGGTTTAATTAACACAATTAGTTGTGTATTACTTGCAAGTTGTTTGCAGGAAAATATGTGGGTAAACCTACATTTTCTTCAAGAATAAAAGTAAAACTGAAACAAACTCACCTTTGCTTTGTTCGTAATCCAGCAGAGCAAAGTAATTGCATTACATATTAGTCAGTTTTTTTATTATTCTAAAAGAAAAACAATTTGTAATTTTTAAAATCTGATTATCCCGGCGCATCCACCATTTTTGTATCGATTATTTAAAAATAAAATTACTTAAAAATTGTACTGGTTTAATTAACTCTGTTAGTTTTGTATTACTGTGATTGCAATTGAGTGTAAGTTATTTGCAGGAGAACACGTAAATAAACACACATTTTCTTTTGGATTAAAAGTAAAACTGAAACAAACTTACCCATGCTTTGCTGTTAAATAACCAGAGCAAAGTAATTGCATAAGTTTTATAATTATTATTCTAACGGAAAAATTAATTGTTTATTATAAAATCCGGTTATCCCGGCGCATCCACCATTTTGCACCAACAATCCATATTTATTGAAAGCTTAAGCGGCTTAGCGTTTATAAATGCATCAGCAATTGGTATTTACAACTAGAATTTGTTCATTTTTCCTATTAATCGTAATTAGCGTCGTTTATGTTATAACTATGGCACTATTTAAGCCCGATAATTTATTTAACGATATTAAAGTCTCATCTAGCTTTGCTAGATTTTTGTTAACACTTTCATTTGTACAAGAATGAGAGTACGTGAAGATAATACAGACGATTTTTTTCACTTCCGAACAAAACGTGCAATATATTAATTAATAAAGGCTTCTTTATAGCGCGCTCTAATAATGTTTACTTGCCGCCAGTGCATCAAGTCACTAATTACACTTAAGCACTCTTGGAATTAGTAGTTGCTGCAATATGGTCATTAAATAGAAATATACCAGCTTGTGGGTAATTCCAAGTCGATTTGCTTGTTGTTTGACGGTGTGAGCAAAAAAGGGACAATCTAGCGGTAACGCTATTATTTTTTATTAATAAAGTGAGTTTTCGTCTCGTTTTCTTCCCCAGATATTGTTTTGTTAAGGTTCGTTATGGCCCCTTTTCCGTACAAACGTTCCCAAACAATGTCTTGATTTTCTATTAAGAAGGGGCTTTGCGGAATAATTTATGCAAATCCAGCGCCATTATTTCAATTTCCTTCTCTAACAAATGGAATTTTGAAATTTACTCATATTTCAACACGATAACAAGAAAAATCTCGATCGCCTCTTCCACGAATTTATTCCAATGTTGCGTAATTATGCAGCCGCAAGCCTCTAGAGGGTTGTGCTTTTGCACGGTATTTCCACGATTATCCGGATTACCGACACGCGGACATTTTATAAATAACGTGGAATTTTATGCATGCTAATTTTTAATCGTCAATTATTTCGCAAGCAAACGCACTACCAATAATAAATTGCTCTCAAATGTTATGATTTTATGATTATGGGAGAAAAACTCGGAATTGGCAATGTAAATATTTGATAATTATCCGGGAACATGTCGGGAATTTCGTATCGCTTTTTTAATTAGAAAAGTTGAGTTTGTTTGATGTTTGTCGTTTTATTTTCTAGGAAATATGTGTCAGTTTCCAAAAAATTCGATAACCTTTCAAGTCACGACTCTCCGTTGGAAACTTTTCACATTTGCAAATATAAAAACTTTCGTAATATAAAATTTGCTCCTTGACACTAGTAAATACAGGCTGTTCCGTCTAAACATTAGAAGTATTGGGAGTTCTAATAATCATAGTCATCTGAAAATTTGTGTACAACCATAATCTTTTAGGTCCTGCTCAATGAAAATATTTTTAAGATTGCTGCACTTTCGGTCGCTATCAACTTCCTTATTTTAAGTGGAATGCTATATTTGTTAATGCGTTTTTGAATTACTAGAGTTATTTTAAGGTAGTTTTCATAAGTTGTTCCTATACCTAAATTTGGCAGTTTTCGAAATATTTATGGTTTTTAAAATTTTTTTGGATTTGCATTTTCCAATTCAAAAATCGATAACTTTGTGATTTTTAAAAATTTGTAAATATTTTTGAGCTCATTTGAAAGAGGAAGCCTAGATCTTTCCTTTGGTGTTTTCAAATTTCTAAAAAAGAATAACAAACTCCAAATTTTTTAAATTAAGTTTGCAAAACTTTAAGCACCCATAACTCATTTTTTTCAAATGAAATGACAAAAGTTTTATTTCACTAGATGGTAGAGAATTTAATTCTGCTTCGATCTGTGTTAACATTCCCTATACTTATGTTTAATAGTTTTCAAGTTACAATACCTTTTTGTTGGGATTGAGAAACTCATTAGCCATAGGCCTTTTCTCATAGGTTGCCATGGAAACGAATGAAAAAAGGTGAGAAATTAAAGTTTTTCAAACCACCACCCAATGAATTTATTTTATTTTCACAGTCTGATAACACAATTTTGAACAGAGTTTGTCGTTTAAGTTTAATCAGAAATGTTTTTCTGGCAAACTATGCAAAAATAGCTGTGGTTAGTAAGAAATTTTCTACAATAACAAAAAAACCAACATAACTTGAAAATTATCACAGATAGGTATAGGGAATACTAATACAGATAGATGCAGAAAAAAAATCTCCTCCATCTAGTGGAATAAAAATTGGGACATCCCATTTGAAAAAATTAAGTTTTGGGTACTTGAAGTTGTCCAGACTTAACCTTAAAATTTTTGGGTTTATTAACTTCAATTCCAATTTTGAACACACTGAACAACAGATATATAGGCTTTCTCTTTCAATTCTCCAAACATGATTTCGAAATCTCTAAAACTAAGCGAGTTACCGATTTTTTAAGGGACAGGTGCAAATTCAAAAATTAAAAAAAATCCTAAATATCTCGAAAACGGTTAAACTTGGGTATAGGGAAAGCTGACAAAAACTCCCTTAAAATAACTCAACTAATCCAAAAACGGAGTGAAAAACATAGCTTTCCATTTAAAATGAGAAAGTTAATAGCGACTTCCGGTATAACCGGAAATGCTACCATCTTGAAAATATCTTCATTGAACATAACTCAACGGATTATGCCTGAGTATCAACTCTCAGATAAATATCTTTATTAGAACTTTCAATACTTCTAATGTGGGGTTTAGACGGAACACCCTGTATTTGGGGCTGCAACGGTTTTATTAATTTCATCAGTAATATAAAACGGTTCATGGCATATTGATTCCTGTTTCGGAAAATGTATTGTCTGGAGTTTACTTGTTTAATAGTTAATCTCTAAGTTAACTTCGGATCTCTGTGTTTAATTAACACATTGTTGACTTTAACCCTAGACGACCATAATTCAATATTATTAAATTTCGTTTGTTTGAAATTGTGTAAGGGATTTAGCCGAACTTTAAGTTATGCCAGACGTTTTAACAATTTTAATGAATTTACGATCGCTAATAGAGCAATTAATTTATCAAAACTTCGCGGTTAACTATAACCCCAAATAAAAAAATTGTTTTAGGTCATTTCGATTGTAAATAATCTTCAATAGACCAATAGTACAGTCCTGGCAGTAAATTCCGCGACGTTCCCGAGCATTAGAGTTATAATTCTTCCAAAGTGCAGACTGTCAAGGTTGATTTAGCGCATTCTTTTGAAAAAGAAACTGCACTTGGATAAGTTGAATTTTTCGAGTTGTTAAAAAAATCGTCTGGCTAACAGCCGTCTTGTTGATTGTGTTGCGTGCAGATATATCTGCATGATTACTGCAATTACAGTAAAATTGCAAAATGCAGGCGTCCGTTGGCAGTAAAGGGAGACAGTAGCAGGCAGTCAATTAAAGTCGCTTCATCACCGACATGCGAAAGTTAGAGCTTTGCTGATCTCATTAATTTTCAACGTAATGAGAGCGCTCTAATTAAACGGACATGAATATTTGATGGCCTGAATCTTTGCTAATTAAAATTATGCCAAGAAAGAACACGGCTAATTTATTTTTTACCCAGGTTTTTTCACTGTCTGCTGTTTTATTTAATAATTATTGTGTGGATAACTTGGGCGAAACTAGCCGCAGTAAATAAATCACCACCTACGACTTTTATTTGGAAAAGTTTACGAATAAAGTTTTGGAGACACACAGACAAATTTCCACAAGAAGCCAAATTTTTACCAAAGCGAACAACGATCGATTACCTGATTCTGGGAGAAGCACTTAAACTTCGCAAACTCGCTGATTTATGCCGATTGGCAGCGCTTTACAAATCGATCCCTTAATTTCACAATTTTTATACCGAATTAGGTCAATTACCGACGCAGACATAAATAAATTTGGGTCCATCTAACGATTTTACCGTCTTTCAAGGGCAAATAATTTTTTGAAATTCTGTCATGGACAAAAATTGTTGCGATTCGATTTGAAGTATTATTTTGATTCAATGAAGTTTTGTGTTATTTGCTACTAAGGGTTTCTTGGAAATGGCAACACAAGAACGTAAAAATGAAAGAATGTGAAGTTAGAAGTGTATACTTGATTTACCAAGAAAATGTAAGAACGTAGAAACGTAAGGATGTAAGGACAATCGAATCTGGGAGTTCAAAGTTCTAAAAGATTGAAGGAATGCAAGAATATAAATCTAAAAATGTGTAATCGTTGACATACAAGTACGAAACTATTTACCGAGGACAAAGAATACAATTTGAATAATTAGATATTACAATAATGCCTAAAAAGTTTTGGTATTCTAATACAAAGCATTTGGTAGAAAAACATTGAATGAATTCCATTCAAGGGATTTAAGGAAGTTAAAAACTCTATGTATTAAAATCTGATTAGAGATCCAGTCTCTATTTATTTCTAATTGGCATAAATCTGTACCTGAAAGCGAAAATTGCTTATACAGTGTTACAAAACGTAATCTGTAACGAAAACTGTCGATAGTTTAACAAAAAGTTTCTGTTTTAACAACAAATTTAAAAATTACCTACTACTATAAAAAATCTATGAATTATGTAAAAATGAATAGAAATTATAACTAACTATAACTAGAAATTTTGATAAAATAAAAATGAACAGTGCTGAGTAAAACTGAACCGAAATGAGTCGAAAGAACCAAGTGGGTAACGAATAAGAATTACAAATATAATTAAAGAATACGAATAATTACTGAAATTTAGCAAAATTAAGCAGAATTACTAATCCAACTAATTCTGTACATGAAAGCAAAAATTATATGAAATAATAATTCATATTATAAAAAACTGATAATGAATGATGGTAGAAAAGCCTGAGTAGTACAAAATAAAAAAAATGTCTTTGAAAAAAGTCAGTAACATCGTAATACATAATACCGAAGAAAATGTACAGATGACTACATTTTACAATTAAATTTTTCTTAAATCAATCGTAAATTTTTAATTTTTTGGTTAATAAGTTTTAAGAAGTTTTTAGTAGTTTTAATTCACAAAATAAAAAATTGGTAAAAAGGCCTAAGTAGTACAGAATACAGAAAAATGTCTTTGAAAAAAGTCAGCGACAACCTAATATTATAGAAAAAAGTGTACAAATGACTACGCTTTTCAAAAAACAAAACTTCTTAAATAAATACAGATGATTTTTTAATAGATGTCTTAGAAAATAAAAGAACTTTTTCAGACTTTTTAATTTAATTTTTAGAACTATCTTGCATTTAATAGAATCGGGTATGCTATTTCATAAAAATAAACTGACTGACAAAAGTTAAGGCCCGGTTTACGGAACATTATAATTGCAATCAATCAATTTATCAATTCCAAAGCTCGAAAATCGATAAAATTTGTTTGATGTTAGATTAATTCTGTACCTGAGAGCGAAAATAGCCCAAGTCCAAAATGCTCAATATTCAAGACTAATTTAAAACAAAAAATCTCATTTAGAAACCAATGTCACAATTTTACTTAACATTTATGAGCGGTTATTTTGTTATTGAATTTTTTTGTAAGTGAATTTACTAAGTTAACAAAGAGATATTTGATTTTATTCGATTTATAATTAATAAAAGGCACTAAAAGGACTTAATATTTTAACGCCCTAAACATATAAAGTTTTTTTTCAATATGCAAAAAGCTAAAATAAATTAAGTCCAAGGGGTAAATTAATGTTTAAGTCATTGAAATTGTAATGAAATTTTTTAAACAACTTAAATACATTTATTAAGTGTCTTCCAGATAATCTTCAGCATTTTGAACATAAAGAAGATTTCTTTAATATCCATTTAAGCTGTGTCATCAAGTTACCCCCTATTTATTTGCCAAATCTCCAGTCCAGAAGTTTAAAACTTTCCGATAATTCTGTACCTAAAAGCGAAAACAGCCCAAGTTCAAAATGCTCAATATTCAAGACTAATTTAAAACAAAAATTCCCAACGTCACGATTTTACCTAACATTTATGAACGGTTATTTTATTATGGAATTTTTTATTTATTTTGATTTTAAAATTTGAATTATTAGATATGACAATAATGCCTAAAAAGTTTTGGTATTCTGTTACAAAAAAAACACTCAGTGAATTCCATTCAACGAATTTTTAGAAAGTTAAAAACTAGTTAAAACCTAGTTAGTTAGGGATATATGCTAAGGTCCAGTCTCTATTTATTTCTAATTGGCATAAATCTGTACCTGAGAACGTTCCTTACGCAGTATTAGTTTAATAAAAAGTTTCTGTTTTAACAACAAATTTAAAAATTACCTACTACTATAAAAAATCTATGAATTATGTAAAAATGAATAAAAATCATAAAGAAAAATAAGTAGATTTGAAACTATAACTAGAAATTTTGATAAAATAGAAATGAACAGTGCTGAGTAAAACCGAACAGAAATGAGTCGAAAGAATCAAAGGGGTAATGAATAAGAATTACAAATATAATTAAAGAACACGAATAATTACTGAAATTTAGCAAAATTAAGAAGAATTACTAATCCAACTAATTCTGTACATGAGGGCGAAAATTATATGAAATAATAATTCATATTATTAAAAACTGATGATGAATGATGGTAGAAAAGCCTGAGTAGTACAAAATACAAAAAAATGTCTTTGAAAAAAGTCAGCGACAACGTAATACATATTACCGAAGAAAATGTACAGATGACTACATTTTTCAATTAAATTTTTCTTAAATCAATCGTAGATTTTTAATTTTTTTGTTAGTAAGTTTTAAGAAGTTTTTAGTAGTTTTAATTCACAAAATAAAAAACTCATAATGAATTGTGGTAAAAAGGCCTAAGTAGTACAGAATACAGAAAAATGTCTTTGAAAATAACCTAATAATATAGAAAAAAGTGTACAAATGACTACGCTTTTCAAAAAACAAAGCTTCTTAAATAAATACATTCAGATGATTTTTTAATAGATGTCTTAGAAAATAAAAGACCTTTCTCAGATTTTTTACTTTAATTTTTAGAACTATCTTGCATTTTGAGAACTTCTGATAGAATTGGGTATGCTATTTCATAAAAATAAACTGACTGACAAAAGTTAAGGCCCGGTTTACGGAACATTTTAATTGCAATTAATCAATTTATCAATTCCAAAGCTCGAAGATCGATAAAATTTGTTTGATGTTAGATTAATTCTGTACCTGAGAGCGAAAACAGCCCAAGTCCAAAATGCTCAATATTCAAGACTAATTTAAAACAAAAAATCTCATTTAGAAACCAATGTCACAATTTTACTTAACATTTATGAGCGGTTATTTTGTTATTGAATTTTTTTGTAAGTGAATCTACTAAGTTAACAAAGAGATATTTGTTTTTATTCGATTTATAATTAATAAAAGGCACTAAAAGGACTTAATACTTTAACGCCCTAAACATATAAAGTTTTTTTTTCAATATGCAAAAAGCTAAAATAAATTAAGTCCAAGGGGTAAATTAATGTTTAAGTCACTGAAATTGTAATGAAATTTTTTAAACAACTTAAATACATTTATTAAGTGTCTTCCAGATAATCTTCAGCATTTTGAACATAAAGAAGATTTCTTTAATATCCATTTAAGCTGTGTCATCAAGTTAACTTATTTTGCTTTCCTGATGGGTTTGCGTTCATTCCTAAGTTAGAGGAGTGATTGAGGCAAATTTAAAGGCTTTCTTGGTTTTCTTCTTAAATTGACACATTTAAAATTTTCTGTGAAATTTGTTTTAAAATATATTTTCCTATCTCTGCTTTTCTTAACTGAAACCAAACAGCTTCTGATAATTTATAATTAAATTGGCTTCCATTTTCACATTTTTTTCTTACAACACAAGGTGAGTTACATTCAAATAAATGCAACGAAAGTCCAAAAGTCTTCTAGTCTCATTGAATACACATTACAAGGGTGATTTTTACACTTTCTAATAAAATTATCACAGCCGTTATAGATGAAAAATTAAAATTAAATTAAATTAAATTAAAATTATTTTTCAATAGCCACTATGTTTTATAAATAATTTGGACTTAATACTTGGTCGCTGTAACATTGCGCTATACTTATAAAATTTTAACATCTATAATTTAAAGTGTGTTAAATGTTTACTTTTCAAAAAATGACAGGCTGTTGTCGCTCTGAGATACAGAAATAGACAGTTGAATATTTTGGTTTCCCTTTGAATGCGAATTTGAGTGTTGGAATGGTCGCGAGTCCGCCTCTGGAACTGGACCACTGAATAAAAACTGAGACAATGGTCAATAAAAATGGCTGGGCGAGTTTGTGTCGGAAAAGAAAGAAAGCTAACGGTGATTGTATTGTTTATGTGTGGAGTCGATCTGATTCTTGTACCGTATCTTAGTGGTCGATCGGTCTAGTCTGGCAGGTGTGTGCAGTCCTGCAACTAATCTTCAAGGAATGCACACCGGATCTCCAGCAACTTTTTATTTGCAGATTTGCGGCTCGCGCGCTTCACTACACTCACCTGATAAACAGGTTCAACTGACTTTCATTAAATTTATTTATCCGCTCCAGTGGTAAAGACCTAACCAGATCTAGATTCTAGACAAGTCTAGCGAAATTTCAACAAAAGATGCTGGAAGCAACAACACAGGTGGACGGTTTTTTCGGTTAATCAATTAAATTTTGTCAACCGCATCTGCTTCTTCTTCAATATCCTCCTGTCATCCCTTTTTACCGACAGTTGGTTCAGGTGCGTTCGCAAATCATTAAAATTATTTATACCCCCAATAATATAACGTCATTATTGAAACGATTGTGGATTTAATTAATTGAGGCATCCGAGTCTGCCGTACATGGCTATAATATGAATTATTGTTTTTATTGTTAACGTCTGCGATGATTGCTGGCCATGACAGGTTGCTATCGGAATTAATAACAGCTTTTTGTATAGACTTGTGCGTTTACCGTTGTACCCCAACGCATTTATCATGAATGAAAAGAACGCCCGTGTTGGGGTTGGGGCTCTTGAGTTCATGAAATAGAACTAATTTTTCAAGATGAAACGGATATTTGCACAACTTTGCAAGCCAATGCGAATTAATTATTCAAGCTTTAAGCTAATAATTTCAATTAATTTTGGCGCAAATTCAGCTTGCCCTACAATCTTTTTACGCCAGCACGGGTAATTTAACCAAAATGTTTCTCGCAGAATCAAAATATTTAGTTTTAGTGAGTGTTTGAAAGAACTTCGTTACAGCGCAAATGTTTGTCTTTATCTCAAGACGATATTTTCAGGGCATCAGCGATAAATTGAATAGCTTGCTCGATCTTTTGTGCGACTCAATCAGATTATTTTTCGAACGAAACGAGTAGTTGGAGCAAAAATTGACTAAAACATGCATTTTAATTAAACACGTTCTGACTAATAGTTAGCATCAAATCTGCGCCCAAAGCTATACAGGCTGTTCCGTCTAAACCCCACATTAGAAGTATTGGGAGTTCTAATAATCATAGTCATCTGAAAATTTGTATACAACCATAATCTGTTACGTCCCGCTCAATGAAAATATTCTCCAGATGGCAGCACTTCCTTATTTTAAATGGAATGCTATATTTTTTAATTCGTTTTTGAATTACTAGAGTTATTTTAAGGTAGTTTTCATACCTAAATTTAGCCGTTTACGAAATATTTAGGGTTTTTAAAATTTCTTTGGATTTGCACCTTCCAGTTCAAAAATCGATAACTCTGCCATTTTTAAAAATTTGGAAATATTTTTGAACTCATTTGAAAGAGGAAACCTAGATCTTTCCTTTGGTGTTTTCAGATTTCTAAAAAAGAATAACAAACTCAAAATTTTTAAAATTAAGTTTGCAAAACTTTAAGCACCCATAACTCACTTTTTTCAAATGAAATGCCGAAAGTTTTATTTCACTAGATGGTAGAGAAATTAATTCTGCTTCGATTTGTACTAACATTCCCTATACTTATGTTTAATAGTTTTCAAGTTACAATAACTTTTTGTTGGGATTGAGAAATTCATTAGCCATAGGGCTTTTCTTACAGGTTACCATGGAAAAGAATGAAAAAAGGTGAGAAATTAAAGATTTTTAAACCAACATTCAATGAATTTATTTTGTTTTCACGGTCTGATAACACAATTTTGAACTGAGTTTGTCGTTTAAGTTTAATCAGAAATGTTTTTATGGAAAACTATGCAAAAATAGCTGTGGTTAGTAAGAAATTTTCTACAATGACAAAAAACCAACATAACTTGAAAATTATCACAGATAGGTATAGGGAATGCTACTACAGATAGATGCAGAAAAAAATTTTCCTCCATCTAGTAGAATAAAAATTGGGACATCCTATTTGAAAAAATTAAGTTATGGGTACTTGAAGTTGTCCAAACTTAATCTTAAAATTTTTGGGTTTATTAACTTCCAATTCCAATTTTGAACACAACGAACAACAGATATGGGCTTTCTCTTTTAATTCTCCAAACATGATTTCGAAATCTCTAAAACTAGGCGAGTTACCGATTTTTTAAGTGTAAATCCAAAAATTTTCAAAAAATCCTAAATATTTCGAAAACGGTTAAACTTGGGTATAGGGAAAGCTGATAAAAACTTCCTTAGAATAACTTAAATAATCCAAAAACGCAGTAAAAACATAGCTTTCCATTTAAAATAAGAAAGTTAATAGCGACTTCCGGTATAACCGGAAGTGCTGCCATCTTAGAAATATTTGCATTGAGCAGAACTCAACGGATTATGCCTGAATAACAACTTTCAGATAAACATCTTTATTAGAACTTTCAATACTTCTAATGTGGGGTTTAGACGGAACACCCTGTAGTAAATTTCCTTTGACAAAAGCAAAAATTTAATCTCCCATAATACATGGCTAAGTTTTATTAAAGAAGATTCTTCATAAATGGCATTCCTTTAATGTATTTTTGATACTCGCCTTACGGTTTTCTTTAGATGATGAAATTTGGAATTTAATAACGTTCCTACGTCCTCATATTAAATAAAACCAGTAACGTAAGTGTTCTTTTATTGGGTCGACAACTGAAATTGAAATATTTTTTCGCACTTTGCGCTAAATCAAATCAAGTTTAGCGAAACATTTGTTAAGTTTTAAATCTTTTTGATTAAATTCTCTCGACTGCAGGCACAAGTGTATTGTGAAGAGGAAATTACTTTTATGAAGTACTCGGTAATACGTTTATATCGTCGTTGGGAACGTTTGAACTTTTACAAGACTTTTAACTTCAAAGGGAAAAAATGAAGCGACTCGGATGATCGCCGAATAAAAAATCTCGTCTCACTACCTTTTTTTATAATTAATTTTGTTGTGGCTTGATACTGTCTACGACACTAGAAGAAAATGTTCAAGGATCGTGGTCTTAAACTAGGTGTTATTTTTTCTTTGGGGATTTTGATCTTCTTTTTAAATTAGACAAAAGCGCTGTACTCGTGTATTATACGTAAGAAATTTATTATTTCTAAATAATAAAAGAACTGGGAGCCCCCTTTCATTTTTAATGTCTTTCCGAAATGAAACTTTATTAAAAAGCTATTGTTGAGACGTCTTTTGATGAGTTATTGAAAAGCCTCTCACAGTATCTTCTCATTTTTCTCTAAAAATTTCATTTCCTGAATTTGTAACAAACAGAAATCACCTTTCGGTAATAACACTAGACTTTCCTAATACCTTTCCTTCACAGACTTAAAGTTGAATGCACCTACTCGAAGATGGGTATTATGGGAAAGAGATCGATGTCTCAGGATGTGAGATACTTAAAGCAGGAATGTTTTCAGTGAGTGAATGCAGCAGCAAAGCATACCTGATTCTCTTAGAAGAAGAAAAGCAAAATGCAACGATGCTTTTAAATTTCATGATGGCATCTATACACCGTGTCTTTACATTCATAAAACCTGTCGCCTGTTTTAGATGTAGTTTTAATAGCGGATGTTTCAGATACATGCCTCGAAATATAATGCTCATAGTTGCGGCACAAAAACCCGGTCTCATTTCTTGGCCTGTTTTTGTCCTTGATGAGAATTATCCCGATTTGAAGGACCTTAATATCCGCAATCAACATAAAATGAATCTCTCGCCAGATGGCGATTCTCGCCCCATTTTGCCCATTAGCCCTTATCATTTTTCTTATCGGAGATTTTTATTGAAATTATTTCCTTCCCTGATCAGCGCTGAACTAACTAAATGGCATCAGCAAATTTTGATTTGTTAAGGTGGCGCTCTCCGAAAAAGTGCTGATTTTGGTCAACTTCAACTACCAATATCTACTAAACTATAAGAGAGACTTTGATTTTTGTATATGTTACTGTTAACATCTTTCACTAAGTATTTACCAAATTTCAATAATGTACATAAAAAAACAATTGACATAAAAAATCACAAAATATCCATGTTTTCAACACTTCATCGAGATAATCTTAAGAACTATAATACGTAGATAAATCGGACTGGGACCATTTGTAAACACACAAAAATATCTAGTGACATTACCCACTTCCGAAAAAAATTGACTTTTAATTAAAAAAATACGTTTGATATCTCTGTGAAAGAAACGAAGTTTGTTGTAGAAAGTTGGTAATCTCACTAGATATAATCGATTGAAACGATTTGGCGTTTGCCGTTTTTAAAAATGTTTGTTCGTTTTCGAGATTATCTCAAAAACAATTTTTTGTTAGTTCTGACACCTTCCACCAGTTGTCGCTTCAAATTTGAGCTGTCTGAATTATCGCCTAAGGCAAAATATCTCCTCGGGTCCCCTCATTGTAAATTTTATTTGTCCTCATTGTTGTGGCAAAGTTCGAGTAAATCAGATGATTTCGGTACTCACTGCTTGATCTTTAGAAAAGGATTTACATTGATTTATAAAATCCTTTTCAAATTCATTACTAAAATTTTGATTCCGCCTGGGTCGGATTTAAAATCCATACGTGTTAAAATTAAATTTTAATTGAATTATTATTTTCCAAGTGGAATAAGGTTATATTGGGAGTCCCATTGTATAGAAGTTAACCGCCTCACAATGGGTTTATCACCAGACCCTTGCCACCATCCCAAATTTACATTTTATTACTGTGGTCTTTTCAGCCCATGAACCGTTCCAGTTCCGTATTAGAAATTATCATCTTATGTACAAATTTAAGAATGCAACCAACTAAAACGGTTCTAGAAATGACATTTGCCTAGACATAATTATTCTCTTAACTGGGCACCTACTTATCGGGGTATTGCACGAGAGAACATTTTTATCTACTAAATCCATTCGTACGTGAGTGCAAGTGGGCTGAATCCGGTTCTGTAGCGCTGCCTGTTCAATGAATTTGGGACGGATTTATGAGCTCTCTTTCGGTATTTGCTAAAAGGACCTCAAGTGATAAGTAATTCCCTCATTATTAGAGTTAAAATATTTTACTGGGGCCATATAACCTTACGAAATTTGGACCACTATAAATTTTAATTTCACTTTCTACAAATTGACCGACCCCTAGTAGTAATTTTTTACTTAACAGATTATACCACTAACTTTTTGCTGTAACTATTGATTTTTTGGATTTTTGTGAAATTCGATTAGAAAATGTTTTTATACTCGTTTCAGTTAGTAAAACGTCAATTTTTTAGCATTCTAAAAAAATAACTCTTATAAAGTTGACAAATGTGAAAAATTAGTAAAAATGATAAGGAACTTCTTAGGAATATTTTTTTAATTAACTAACGGTTGTTCAACCAAACCTACAAATTTTTGAAACATGGGTAGTACTATGATAAATTTAAAAAATCGAAAAAGTGTCTTATTGAAACAACAAAAAATTACTCATCAAATACTACCCTTCTAAGAACAATGCATACTATCACATGTTAAAAGTAATGTCTCAACTTGGCGAACACCCTGTATAAATTAAAAATTTAGAGATTTTCATACACACTTTCATCCCATACTTAGGTCCATTGCGATCAAAAACCTTAGAAATATCAGTTTACACAAATATAACCATAAAAATATTTTTTTACATTTAACCTTCTTGGGGATAGAATTTCCAAAAATCTTAAAACACATGTTCTTTTGAAACGAAATCCCCAATATACCAATATAACAATTTTTTCATAAATATTATCTTTACAAATAATGGATTTTTATACAAATTTTGACACCTCATTTAACTAAAAATCCTGAAAACAAATGTTTCTTCATTATTAAAGGCATTGGCAACTTAAAAAACAACTTTGTCTTAAGTGATAGTACTGAAAGCACTCATTACAACAGTGAAAATCTTTTCTCTCCGTTTGCTCTCTAACTCAAGTTATTTCGATTTAAAGTTGGAATTATGACGTCATAACTACCTTTTGAAAATTTGATCCAATTTTAAGATCAAATCGTTTTTTACTTTATAAGTGACACTGACAGAGTTTATCAAAAGTTGACAAAATTTCTCAGATGTTTTCGCCAAGTTTAAGATAAAATTTAGAACTGAAAGAAGTTTAAAAAGTAGTTAATTTTTAATTTTGTGGAAGATGTGCAAAAAATGTTGAAATATCTGTCAGGTTTGTGGTGACTGAGAGGGTTCAGTGATAAGAGAATTCTGTGATGACCCTCTGATTTTTTTTTGTAAATTTGCAAATTTAATTATACCACTAATTTTTTGCTGTAACTATTGATTTTTTGGATTTTTGTGAAATTCGATTAGAAAATGGTTTTATACCCGTTTCAGTTAGTAAAACGTCAATTTTTTAGCATTGTAAAAAATAACTCTTATAAAGTTGACAAATGTAAAAAATTAGTTAAAATGATAAGGAACTTCTTAGGAATATTTTCTTAATTAACGTTTGTTCAACCAAACCTACAAATTTTTGAAACATGGGTAGTACTATGACAAATTTAAAAAATCGAAAAAGTGTCTTATTGAAACAACAAAAATTACTCATCAAATACTACACGAGAGTTCGACAAAGAAGAACATTATTTTCCAAAACATTTCTCAAACGGGTTGTCATTGGTCATTATAATTTGCTTGGAACCCTGCGGATACAACGTTTACAAAAAGTTTTATCAAATAATTTTTAATTTATTCACACTCTGTTTTGTACGAAGTCTATCAATAAATAATAATAATTATTACTTTATCGATAATAATAATAATACTTTAACTTGTATGGAAACGCTGATTATCATAATTTATCAAGCTGAAGAGTCAAATAAAAACATTTCCACAAGTAGTATTTAGTTAGAATACATTTTTTCCCTCAGTTTGCATTAGTTTATTATCCACAAAGAAAAAAAATTACAATATTCTTAGGAATATTATAACAAATTTTGCCAACAGTTATCTTCTTTTTCTATTTGATTAAAAATTTAATAATAACAATTTAAAATTAATAATTATAATTAGCAAAAATTTGCATAAACTCTCAATATTTCGTAAGTACATGCATACGAGGGTGTTGTAAATTATTAGACAGAGAAACTCAGCCCTGTTATAAATCATTTTAGGCCCAAACATTTTCGGTAATATTAATATATAATATATTAATATATAATATATTAATATATATAATATAAGTGTCGTCCTCATCGACTTTCGCCACCTTAAATGTGTTAAATGTTGCAGGTCGGAGCCACAACAAATCGTTCGCTTTGTTCCGGTTGGGCCAGAAATCGTCACCTGGAGTGAAAGCTTTCGCTGAAACGGGTCGTTCGGACGTCCTAGAGGAGCAAAGTCAAGGTGAAGGAGGAATTTACGATGAGTTCAACGCTCCTCCCATTACATCAGGCGTCGGCAGGACCGAAGCGGAATTCTTCGTCGATGGAAACCATTCAAGGGTAAACACAAAAGTGTCGATACTATCGCACATTTTAAAGGCATTGGCAACTTATTTTACCTATTTTATGTTTTAACGAAAATTGATAATGTGGTTCATTTTATGTCGGTAGAAATCCTGACGTCACAACTGCCTCTCATCACAGAGTTCTCTCATCACTGAACCCTCTCATTCACTAAAAACTTGACAGATATTTGGACATTTTCCACACATCTTCCACAAAATAACAAATTAACTACTTTCTCGACTTTTTTCTGTTCTAAATTTTGTCTTGAACTTCGCGAAAACATCTCAGAAATTTTGTCAAGTTGATCAAAACTCTGACAGCGTCACTTAAAAGTCCAAAACTATTTGATCTTAAAATTGGACCAAATGCTCGGAAGGCGGTTATGACGTCATAATTCTAACTTTAAATCGAAATAACTTGAGTTAGAGAGCAGATACAGAGAAACGGTTTTCACTACTGTAATAAACGTTTCCAGTACTATAATTTAAGACACAGTTGTTTAAGTTGCCAATGCCTAATTAAAGGCATTGGTAACTTATTTTACCTATTTAACGAAAATTGATACTATAATTTAAGACACAGTTGTTTAAGTTGCCAATGCCTAATTAAAGGCATTGGCAACTTATTTTACCTATTTAACGAAAATTGATAATGTGGTCCATTTTATGTCGGTAGGTACTTTTCAAAATTTTCTGCCATGAATAATAAGCGAGATAATCACTTCGAAAGGAAGAAATCCTGACGTCACAACTGCCTCTCATCATCACTAAACCCTCTCATTCACTAAAAACTTGACAGATATTTGGACATTTTCCACACATCTTCCACAAAATAACAAATTAACTACTTTCTCGACTTTTTTCTGTTCTAAATTTTGTCTTGAACTTCGCGAAAACATCTCGGAAATTTTGTCAAGTTTATCAAAACTCTGACAGCGTCACTTAAAAGTCCAAAAACTATTTGATCTTAAAATTGGACCAAATGCTCGGAAGGCGGTTATAACGTCATAATTCTAACTTTAAATCGAAATAACTTGAGTTAGAGAGCAGATACAGAGAAACGGTTTTCACTACTGTAATAAACGTTTCCAGTACTATAATTTAAGACACAGTTGTTTAAGTTGCCAATGCCTAATTAAAGGCATTGGCAACTTATTTTACCTATTTAACGAAAATTGATAATGTGGTCCATTTTATGTCGGTAGGTACTTTTCAAAAGTTTCTGCCATGAATAATAAGCGAGATAATCACTTCGAAAGGAAGAAATCCTGACGTCACAACTGCCTCTCATCATCACTGAACCCTCTCATTCACTAAAAACTTGACAGATATTTGAACATTTTCCACACATCTTCCACAAAATAACAAATTAACTATTTTCTCGACTTTTTTCTGTTCTAAATTTTGTCTTGAACTTCGTGAAAACATCTTAGAAATTTTGTCAGGTTTATCAAAACTTAAAAGTCCAAAACTATTTGATCTTAAAATTGGACCAAATGCTCGGAAGGCGGTTATGACGTCATAATTCTAACTTTAAATCGAAATAACTTGAGTTAGAGAGCAGATACAGAGAAACGGTTTTCACTACTGTAAGAAGCGCTTTCAGTTCTATCATTTAAGACAAAGTGATTTTTTAAGTTGCCAATGCCTTTAATTTTATATCGGATCTTTCTTAGACAATAAAGAACGCTATCTAAGTAGAGTGACGAGACGCGTGTCCAGCGTGCTGATGCTTGATCGTGACCACGCATCTATCTCATTACCGGCCACTGCTCTTTTCTCCTCAGCTTCATTCATTGTTTATTAGCTCTACTTGTTTCCTCATGGCGACCACATTCTTCGCTTTGCCTGCCTTTTCTCAGACTTGGGAAATTCAAATAAAGAACGGTCATTTACAGAGCAAAAGGAGAGGGTTTTAAGTAATTAAAGTTACACCAAACGCCTTCTAATCCATCAAAGAGAGAGAAAAATTGAAAATTATGTAATAAATATCAGTGATGAAATAACACAAAATAAACAAAAAACCCATGAATTATTTACTGTCTACTTTTCTACCCTTACGTCAAATGAATTAGCAAAACACTTTGGCAAAACATTTTCGAAAGGGTCATACGTGATAAGTAGAGACCGGATCCTAGGGCTTTTCTTGAAATTCGAAATATTTTTATTTTATTAAAAATGTACAGGGTGTTCTAAGTTTTATGGCCGAGGCAAAAATAAATTACTAGTCTAAACGACAGGAAATTAATTACGCTACCGTTTGATACTTTGATGTTGTTAAAAAATTTAACGTATTGTTGCGAGCATTTTGTGAATAATTTGCGTATTCTATGTGGCAAAATTCTTTCAAGTTTTAGAGCCGTAATTGCTTAAATAGAATCATGCAAAAGTTTCTAGCTTTTGGGTAATTAACGTTTTAATATTGAAGATCCAAAAGCACTAATAATTTATGGCAGGCTTTGTGGTAATTGGTGGTCAGGTCAGAATTTTTCGACAGTAGACAAAGATTCACTATAATGTTTACAACCTTTTCGGTTTAAAGCGATCTGTTGTCAAGGAATTCTGACTACAAAGCCTACCATAAATTGTTCGAGATTTTAGATCTCCGATCTTAAAATGTTAATTACTCAAAAGCTATCAACTTTTCCATAATTAGCAATTACGGTTCTAAAAATTAAAGAAATTATAGCATATATAAAATATATCAATAACTTAAAAAAACATTTAAAAAAATTGGTTTTTAATGTCTCACAGCAATATCATCAAAATTTTGCAAAATATTAAAGTATTAAATGGTATTCCCTACCATTTAGACTATTTATTTGTTTTTTCACTCCACTAGAAATATTTATTTTTGCCTCGGTCATAAAACTTGGAACACCCTGTACATATTTGATACCCTTTTTATATTTCCTAAATTTCTAAATTGACTTGTATCCTAAAGTTGTGCTTTTTAAGTATTTCAGCTTTTTATTACTTTCTTACTTTCCTCATATTTCATATTTAAATTTTTCAGTTTTCCAATTTCTTAATGTTCTTAATTTCCAGTACTATAGTTTTTGAATTTCTCAATTTTTCAGTCACTTAATTCTGCAGAATTTTTTTTAATCTCACTGTAATTTAATTTTTTGTATTTCAGCGTTTCAGTTTTGAAGTGATTTTGCTTTTTAGTCTCTTAGTCTTTTTATTTAGAATGTAATGTTTTAATTTACTGGTGTTTCTCTTTTCCAATTCTATAGTTTTTTCATTTTTTAGTTACCTTGTGTTCTTCAAAATTTTAATCTCATTATTCTTTAGTTTTTTGTGTTTCAGCTGTTTAGTTTCTCAGGGTTTAAAGTTACTCACTGTGAATGTCAGTTTTTAAATTTTTAATTTTTCTTCTTTTTAGTTGGAAGTACTATGTTGTATATTAATAATGCTTTAAGGTTGCACTATCTTGTAATTCTAAAAATTCAAAAGCCTTTACAAAGTCATAGCATTATTTTAGCCACTTTGAAAAATGACTTACTTTCTCGCTTTTAAATTTTAGTAAATAGCATAACAAAATTATAAACAGTAGGCCTGTCACTGGTTAAGGCTATTAAACTCGTGAATAGAGTGTACATTTTTGTAGAAATTGTAGAAAAATTAGTTAGTGACAAACTAAAACAAATTGTATGTACAAAAAAATTGTGAATCTAAAAACTCTACAGAAAATAAGAATGTTAATTAAATACAAAATTTAGTGTTATGTATTTAGTTTCCTACAGCGAGTTTTTAATGAAATTTATAGTAAAATATTATGTACTCTACAGCTTCCAGCATGGATTTTACCGAGAAAATTTCAGTATATATGATTTCACTGAGTATAAACAAAAAAAGCTAAATTAAACAAACTTGTTTCTGATATATATATATTTGTCAAGAGCTTTTTACAGTATTCACAGAGAAGAAATATATATTTGTCAAGAGCTTTTTACAGTATTCACAGAGAAGAAATTAACTTTAGTAGGAATTAGAAAACAACTTTTGAATTTGATTTTATTATAGTTAAATAATAGGGTTCTGTATTGGGACACTTTTCCAGGTTTGTTTATGTATTTGCTTTATAAAGCAAAATATTCACAAATATTTTATAGATCAGATTTTCATGAATAAACTACAAGATCTAACAAACTAATAAATATCACACACCACAAAACTAGTAAACATAAGGAAATGTGATCTCACTCTATACAAAAAAATACCGAACAATCTAAAGAATATAACAAATTACAACTTGTTTAAGAAAGAAGTAAGAGATTATCTAATGAATGAAACTTACTACTCCACTAAGGAGTTTCTGAAATGTTAAGTTGTGTAACCGTATTTGTATTTTGAAAATTTATAAAGTAGTGAGTTTATAGAATTTATTATTCATTGTGAAATAATGTTATTAATATTTATTATTGTTGATGGGAATAAATTATTAATTAATTAATTATACTCGTACTTATTGGCATAAAGCATTAAAACATCTTGCTATTCCCTGTTTGACAATGTCCTGCTGTTTGTTCTAGGTTTCGCTTATGACACGAATTATTCCATCACCAGATTGGTTTATTGGGATTGACAGCTTTGATCTGTGCGTGAACGGTAATTGGCTAGACAGCATCACAATCGAGGTACGTACTTAATAGGCCAATTAAACATATTTTATCCAAATGCATGTATTGTCCTTCCTCACTAACTATCATTTTTAATAACGATATTAACAAAAAATCATTAAAGAAGCAATAATAGTCATACAAAGGCGGCTTCCCCGAAGGGCGGCATTTTTAAGCCGTTTAAAAAAAATATTTTTTTTAATTTCGTGTTGGTACTTAAACATTTTACATTATCTTCTGCTAGGTGTCAGAAAGAAGAACTGCTAGAAGAGATTAAAACATTTCAAACGTTAAAAATTTAACTAAAATCACACTGTACTTCTTTTGATAAATACATTATTGCAGTTTTTAACAGTCAACAATTTATTGTCAGTTTTTCGAAATTTATCAGTTGCTCTGAGAATTCTTTAACTTTATCTGTAACGTTTGCTTCTAGCGAGAGATTATTCTCAAAGTTAAAACTAATTAAAAATTATTTACGCACTACAGTGTTGCAAGACAGGTTGTCAAATATAGCTTTTATATCAATAGAAAATGAAACAATTGATTTATTAGAATTAAGTGATATATTATTCATTATTTTGCAAATTTAAAAGCAAGGCGAGTTAATTTTTAATTCTTTTTATATACCGAATTGTCATTTTTTGTTTTTTATTTGTTTAATTTGTTATACATTTTTTTGGATCTTTTATTCTTCGACAATGTCAAACAAATGTTTAGCACTTTTCAATACAAAAGGTCAGATGATTTTTAACAGATTTTAAAGCAACTTTAAGGGCCTGTTTATAGAAAGCTCTGTTAAAATTTAGGCAGTGTCCCCGCTGCCGGCAACGGCGCCCATTCCAGCTGCCGGCAACGATATCCGGAACAGCTGCCGGCAGACAATTTTTAGAATTTGATATTTAATATTTAATATTTTTCTAGACGAAAGCTGTATTTTCTTAGTTTAGGATGTTTTTTTTAAACGACTGAAACCGTAAAATACTTATATCTCAGAAAATAGGTTATTCTAATTGCTAGTTTCACTATGTAATACACCTAAACATTCTTATGATGCAAGTTTATTATTTTTGCTTGTTCTTATCATTTTTTGAAGCTACCCTGTCTGTACGTAAATTTTCGGGCATACAAAAGAATCGTTTATCATTAAAAAAATAATTTTGTTTTAAAAAAAAAACGTTTCAAGCAGCATGACGGTATTGGGTTAAAATATTTAGATCATTAAATCGTTTTAAGTTTTTTACCAGGGATTCTTTTAATAACAGACTTTGTTTTATAAAAGCTTTTTTTTGTCCAACATCATCTGCAGTGTCAGTGTTTTTTTTTCTGAATTATGTGTTTCTTCCACAATTTTGATTGAATCTTTTATTTAAAGAAAGTATAACACTTCTAAAATGCCTAGGCTTTTGTCATCAAAAAAATTTTGCAAATCGCTCTTTGTTAATTAACAATTTTGAGCCTAATTCGAAGAAAAAATGTTGTATTCAACTCGTTTTTAAAAATCCACTCGTGAAATATTTTATAATACTTACTTGTTGATTACTTAAAAAATAATTTTGAAAAATGTTTGATTTTTGTATTAAATTTGGAACTTATCACTTAAGTATAAATAGAAATTCGGTAGGTACCATCGGTGGACATAAAAAACTGGTACAAACATGACAATTTTATAAGTCAAAAAATCACAATTTATATTGGGTAACTTTGCCTTTTTGCAAATAAGGTGATAAAAATTGTGACATACTAATGAGATATTGTCAGAAAAATTAAGTTAAAGTTCAGTTCTCTACATTTACAAAAATTGGATAAATAACATAGTTGATTTAGCATCTATTTAGGTTCAAAGATCGCCTGACAATTTTTGGATTCAATGGCAATTCAAAAGTTTGATACACAACGAGCAAATTTTGGAAGTACAAGTTTTTTATGTCCACTGATGGTTCATACTAAAAAAACTCATTTAAGTTTAGGGGCGGCAATTTCTAATTTTCACAAAGGCGGCCATCTACAGGGTGTCCCACCGAAAAGGGCACCCCCCTCGTAACTTTTTTATTTTTTAATTAATCTAGGCGAAATTAAAATTACACATGTAAGCACTGAAGGTCCACATTTTGGAGTAACTACTTTTTTTGGGGGGTTTATCGTTTGTGAGATAAAATAATAATAATTATGAAAAAAGGTATAAAACCTTTAACATTCATATTATTAGAAGAAGTCAGGTTACATTAACGTATTGACAAACTTTGTTTTAACAGAAGTCATTCAGATACCCTCAAATCTTTTTTTTAGTGCGAAATATCGTCGTCTATGGAGCGGTATTGTGAGATTGTAGGAGCTACCTGTGAATTTATACTGTCACTCTGACATTGAAATCTCAAAAAATGTTGTCTAATCAGGATTGTGTCTTACAGGAAAATAAACCCTTTTAGGTTTAACCACTGAGCTTGTGTCTTCAAATAATTGGACGACTTTGCGGACTTTTTTCAAAAAGTAACGCACGGCTGGAAAGCGCTCTTCAAAGACTCGCGTTGTGAGTCGTAAATTTCTGCCACATTCACCGTAGAGTAGAACGATTTCTCGCTTTTCTTGTTTTGATAACATTTTTGAAATTAGTTGTCAACAGTAGTTGTTAACAGGTTGACAAAATCTTACAGGTAATTGTTTACAGCAATTTCACAATACCGCTCATTGGACGATGATATTTCACACAAAATTTTCATTTTTTTTGAGATTTTTAAAAAAGAATTTAAGGAAATCTGGATTACTTTTGTTGAAACAAAGTTTGCCAACACGGCAATGTAACATAGCTTCTTCTAATAATATGCAATTTAAGGATTTTGCATCTTTTTTCATGATTTTTATTTTTTTATCTCACAAATGGTAAACTCCTCAAAAAAAATGGTTACTTTAAAATGTCCAAACATGTGCAATGTAAATTTTGTTCGAATTGATTAATAAATAAAAAAGTTATGAGGGGGGTGCCCTTTTCGGTGGGACACCCTGTATAATTAAAGGGTTGGCTGCAGCAGACAGAGCCGTTTTTTAATAAGCGAGATGCAGTGACATTGGGATGAAATTTTTAATTCATGCTTGTTTTCTTGAAACACTATAGCGTTAATAATTCTCCTTGTGAGCATTGTGTTTAGTTGTTCCCAGGGACATTAGATCTGTAGATTAAAGCGTAAATTCCAGCATACAGTTCACGTGTCCATCTCGCAATCAAGCAAGAATCTCGTCTCATATTTCCCTTTATGCGAAAGCGTCTCACAATCAGTCGGCAAAGCTCTGACGCAATTAAGTCGTGCTCGTTGTGCGGTCTTAATTCGTCAATTAATCCGCAGCCTAAAAGGGCCCTTGTTGCTTGATGTGTCGTACCTACCCCATTTGGCACTCGCTAAATTGTCACTTAGACTGCGGTTATGTTCAGGTGGATCCGATTGATGCCGGAACCGACAACGGATTTACGTTCACAGCCCCCAACTGGCCGACAGAACCACAAGGGGAGGCCTATCGCATTACGGCCCATTACCCAGCTCATCCTGCTGGATCGTTCTTCTATCCCTATCTGAAGCGCCTGCCTCCCATCGGCACGTTTCAATTTATTAAGGTAATGTCTTATAAGTTCGCAACTTGGACGGGCATACAGGGTTATTCGTATTTATGCGACAATAAATGAACCTCAAAAAGGACCTACAAAATGATGCCAATTGAGATTATAACTCGTGTCCTATCGAAACTGATAAGAATTTTACAGCCCTGGGAAGTAGGGGTGTGGAAACACGTTTTTGCACCATAACTTTGGAACTATTTGACCAAATATTACAAAACTTGGTAGACTTACTAAAGAGAACTTGCCTTTTAATCCGATATTTTCGTCCGTTTTTAATCCTTATGACTCTTGCACAGATGAGACAAATTGGTATTCAAACAACATCTACAATGTAAACATTCATTATGATTTTAAATTAGCTACTGTAGATGACGTAAAATCTCACATATTCAAGTTAAAATCGAACGCGTGCGGATGTGATAATATTTCCCCTAAAATGTTGCAGCTATGTGCCTCTAAAATTTGCAACCATATTACACACATAATAAATTGCGCTCTTGAATCAGGTTACTTCCCTAACAACTGGAAATTGTCCCATTCCGAAGATCCATGAACCAAAGCTTATACTGACTTAAGACCAATCGCCCTTCTACCAGTATTATCAAAAATTATTGAGAAAATCATCGAAAAGCAAATGCATGACTACTTCGTATCAAACAAGATTATCCCAATTCATCAGTCTGGTTTTCGAAAGGGGTATAGCACTACTTCAGTCATAGCATGTGTTACTGATAACATATTTCGATCACTAGATGACTCATGTGCTTCTATTCTCACCCTGCTTGGTTTCTCAAAAGCGTTTGACACGTTGGACCACAACTTAATATGCGCAAAACTTAGTTATTACGGCTGTAGCCAAACTGTTGTTAATTTTTTTAGATCATATCTAAAAAAACAAGTTGTAATTGATTCTGTCTCTTCCCGTCCTAAAGCCATTACATCAGGCGTTCCGCAGGGTTCCGTTCTAGGACCCATGCTATTTCTAATTTATATTTCGGATCTTTTCAAAATTGTTAAATATTGTAGTATTCATGGTTATGCAGACGACACCCAATTACTATTCTCTTTTAGGCCAAATCAAATTCATGACGCTTGCACTAAACTTAACGATGATCTACATAGTATACATCTCTTCTCATCAAGCCATAATTTAAAACTAAATGCCTCCAAATGTCAATCTGTGTTGTTCTGTTCAAAAAAGGTGAGAAGCAACGTAACGAAACTTTAAAAAGCGTAATAAACAATCAACAGTTGAAGCTGGTTCATGTGGTAAAAAATTTAGGTGTCTATTTGGACGAAAGTCTTCGATTTAAGGAACACGTAACAAATCTGGTAAAGAAAAGCTACGTCGCTCTTAAATCTTTATATATTAATATAAGTTTAATCAATTTCAAACTCAGGCGAGTCATTAGTTCTGCCTATCATTTACTACTGCTTTATTATATACTATCCCTGTCTCGATAAAATCACACAGTACAGACTCCAAAAATACAAAATACGTGTTGCAGGTTCGTGTTAAGCTAAAAAAAAATATAGTCACATTTCTTCTAAATTATGCGAACTTGGTTGGCTTAAGTTAGACCATGTTTTCAAATATTTCTTATCAGTTGTTGTTCACAAAATTCTGTTATCTTCTACACCACCATATCTTCGTGAAAAACTACTATGTAGATTTAATATCCACAATTCCAATCTAAGACTCCCTAATTTATTGTCCTTACCATATTTTCATTTGGCCATGTTTCAACGTTCGTTTACTTATAACGCAGTATCTGTTTATAATAAATTAAGTGCACATTTAAAGTCATTTCCTATGAACAGTTTTCGCAAAGAAGTTAAAAAGTTTTTCTTTTTGAGTAAACAGTCAAACAGCATTTGTTAATAAAAGTCAATTATTTTTCATTTTACTATTAATATTTACTTTCCTCTTTTTATTTTTATTTTCATTCTTATTTTTATTCTTGTTTTCTTTCTTGTTTTGAACTCATTTTGTTAATCGCCTTAATTTTTGTTGTTATTATTATTATTATAATTATTTTGTTTTTCTGTATTTTTTTTTATCGGGTTAAGTTGGAGTAGCTTTGGCTAAACTTCGCCCATAATAAAGACTATTTATTATTATTATTATTATAATCTGGTAATTACGAAAATCGGATACATCTACCCAGTTTCCGGTTGCAGCTTTTCCTGATCACATTTTTTGTGTTTTTTTAATTGTTTGTCTACTTAACACTACTTTTTTATTACTTAAATCGATAGAATAATCTATTGCGAATAAAAAAGGTATAACCTTCTACACCTCTAAAATGCACCGTTTAAAAGTTATTTTAATTTAAACAGAGGCTTGCACCTGACCAAAATCAAAAAAGTATGAATTTTGAGTAGACGATATCCGTAGCAACGAAAGTGCGACCTCATGCGTCAGGTTTCCGAAGTGGTCCCATAATCAAACAAAATAATAAAAAACGATATAAATGTAGGACTTTTACTACATACACAACCTTTTGGCATTTTAATGTGTGAAAATTACAAAACAAATTTTTTAAATAAAGATCTTCGATTTGTTTTTGTATTTGTGGTGGCGGCATCTATCAACAGTTTTCTGAAATGGTCCCATCTTTTTGTCCGTACCCCAGTCGACAGATTTAGGGGGGAGTTGAGACACTGTAACTTTTAATGAGATAGGCAAGTAAATGTAAAATTTTACTCCGCAAAAACGAACTGGGCCATTTCTTCTAAAACTTTTGGTAGAGGGCGCTGAATGTACCGCGCGCGGGAATTTTAAAAATAGATAATTTGAATTTTGCCAATTATTTATTTTATGACTATTTATAGGATCAATCGTCGGGGTGAAAACCCAACGATTGATCCTAAAACTTAGTCTGAAAGCAGGTATAATCAAATCACGTCAATAATGTAATGATATAATATTTATTTACAACAGAAATAGGTACATAAATAGATAAATACAGAAACAGAGAAATAAATAATAAGAAATTCCAATTCACCGTGTAGTCAGCTAGTTGCTCGATGTCGATTTTTAGAGTGCACACCCCCGAGTTGTTGAAAGTTGAAAATCTCAATATGCTCAAGACAGCTAGCTCATAATTGATAGCGAAATCGCGTCACTAGTCAATTTTAATCTCTGATTTTAGCAAAATCAGCAAATAATTCGAAAGATTCGTTCGAAAGTTGTCAGAAACACAATAATGGCGGCTAATTGCGTCGTCAATTATTTGTCATTTTGCGCAACTTGCGCACCAAACACGCGCCAATTTGCTGCAATTTCATTGGGCGGAATTTCAAAAACGTCAACCAGTTTGCGCATGTGCCGACATTCACTAGCGCCCTTCTACCTAGGATTAAGATAGTGTGCAATAAAGATAGTTAAATTCCAAAGTGTTTGAGTGGAAGAGAGATGCAGCGATAAATTAAAATAGGATAAAATTTGCTATGAAGTTGCCTATCTCAACCTTATCTCTGACTGCTGTGACTGTAGTGTCTGGAAGACAAGCGAGTAGATGCACCCCCGTAGTAGTTGTACTCTTTCAAGAATCTTAATGTCTTTATTCGGAGTTTGATGTGATAAATAACCTACCGAATGGAACAAATAATCAGGTAACGTTTAATGACTTTTTTCGTGAATTCATCAATCGTAAATGCTACCAAATTGGTTTAAATTTATTGTAGGTGATGTTAAGAAGCTGAAGTAAACTCTTTTGTTGAATATTTTCAAATTAGAGCCCTAAATTGTCCAAAGTTAAAAAAAAAATTTTGGTCAGGTGCAAGCCTCTGTTTAAATTAAAATAACTTTTAAACGGTGCATTTTAGAGGTGTAGAAGGTTATACCTTTTTTATTCGCAATAGATTATTCTATCGATTTAAGTAATAAAAAAGTAGTGTTAAGAGGGCAAAAAATTAAAAAAACACAAAAAATGTGATCCGGAAAAGCTGCAACCGGAAACTGAGTGGATGTATCCGGTTTTCGTAATTACCACATTAAAAGGCATGTTCTCTTTAGTAAGTCTACCAAGTTTTGTAATATTTGGTCAAATAGTTCCAAAGTTATGGTGCAAAAACCTGTTTCCATACCCCTACTTCCCAGGGCTGTAAAATTCTTATCAGTTTCGATAGGACACGAGTTATAATCCCAATTGGCATCATTTTATAGGTCCTTTTTGAGGTTCATTTATTGTCGCATAAATACGAATAACCCTGTATGTTGGACGGGAAATGAACCGGAAATGTCTTTTATCGAGAGCTGTGCTCAAGACTTCCAGCTCGATAAAAAAATAAGTTGGACCTTTGTGTGATTAAAATTTTTTTGATCGTTTCAGGTCAAAGAGTACGAGCTGAGTGAAGTGTTCCATCATGCTGAAGACGATCAACGCTACGAAGTTTTAAAAATGGAGCACTTGACCCAAAACAGTATAAACGTGTTGAATGGAAACAGCGATATTGAAACAGCAATCGAAGAAGAACGTGAAGAACAGGAAATTCATCAGCGTGTTCGACCTCGACCCCGTCCATATAAACAATTCCTTCTATCGACATCTACAACTACTAGTGCCACTTCCAGAGCCTCATCTGATCCCGATAGATCACTCAACAGCATGTAAGTCTGCAGAATAATATTTTGCTTTGGAAAAACCGATCTAACAATATAAATACAAGCGGGACCGGCAAAAAACTACAAAACGTTTACCTTCGCTTTTGTAAATAGGAATGTGTTTGCTGATGAAACAACAACAGAAAATGCCAAACGATTGGCGCATTTAAATCGATCATTACGCAAATGTCGGCAGCGCTCTACGCCAAAAAATGTTTGCTTTTACGAGTACAAAATACAAAATAATTTCAACCAAACTGTAGATTTATTCCCATTTTGAACCACTGTTGCTCCATAGACTTGAATACCTGAAAGATCATTGAGTACCAAATCAGGACGGTGTAATGGATGTGCAACAACCTTGCATTTGCATTCTACAATGCTGTTGCTGACTTTAAGGAACATTTCTACATCCATCTTTAATCCAGACTTGAAAACTCAAGACGTAATTTTGTTCCTTTGTTAAAATACAACTTGCCACTAGCTTTTAATTGTGTAATGTATACTTTATTTATACGATACTAGACCTTTATATTTTTTTGTTTACAACATTTAATAACAAAGTAAGTACATTTTTTAATGAACATTTAAACGGAACACGAAAGCAATTTCTAAAAAATATACAGAGAAAAAAAAATACATGAACAAAGAACATTATCGAAGACAAACTTAATATAAAAGAAGGAGATTTTACGTACAAAATACAAGTGAGGACCACAGTGAAATTGTTTAAAATATTAAAAGTAAAACAAAATGAAAGGTAAGTTCTTGTAGTTTCCAAAAATGCCAATCCAATTGTTTACAACTGCGTAAAACTAAAAAATGTATCTTCTCATTGTGGAGTCTACTAAATGTCTTGGATTGATAAATAGTCAAAAATTAAAGATTTAGGTACTAATTATATGTCATTTGTTATTAAAAAATATTATGTCGCTCTTAAACTTTTGTATTCCAATTACAATATCTTAAATTTTAAACTTGGGAAAAGACTTTTTGATACCCTTGTGCTTTCTCTTATAAAACCTGAACCTGTTATTTACTGTCTTTGCTTAGACAGTCGTTTCCAAAAAATACAAAACAATTGTAGTTTTATTTTTGATTTAAAAAACACGATCATGTATCAGAAAAATTAAACACCTGGAATGGTTAAAAATTGATAAGATTTCCGTTTATCATTTGTCTGCAGTGGGCTACTTAATTTTGGCCACCCCTGCTTATGACACAATTTTAAAAAAAATTATTGATTAATTCAGAAAATAAGGAAAAATTTACAAATCTCCAAAAAAGACAATTTTTATTGACAGGGGGACATTTTTTATCGAGCTTTGGAAATTTGTAGCACTTTGTAATACAAATCAACTTTCAAAATTTTACCCTCTTGTGACATCTCAAATAAACTGGTAAACTGCATAAACTGTTCTAAAATGTTTGAGATATTGGTGTTTTAATATAGGTACCACTGCTCCACAACAGCTAAAGAAGTCTAATTATTCTAACATCAAACAAATTCTATCTATTTTCGAACATTGGAATCTGATAACAATAAATCAGTAGATATTACCTATGTATTAGCTGTTTCAAAACTATAAAAACGCCAACGTCGCATTTTACCGAATTTTTTTTTAAATAAGATTGATAAAGTTGTAAAATAGTTATTAATGATTACATTTCTCATTGAAAGTATAAATTACATTACCTATTATTTTTCTGAATTGCATGAATAATTTATAAAAGCTAATTTTGAGAACAGCTAATATCTGCTTTTAACTTCATTCTTTTTATCAGTTGATTTCTCTAAAATTCGGTAATATCCTTAACTTTTTTTCAATCAGTTTATATGAATGAAATAGCAAACCCAGTTCTAGCTCAAGTTCTCTAAAAATTCTAGATACTTCTAAAAATTAAATTAAAAAATCTGAAAAAGGATTTTTTGTTTTAAATTAGTCTTGAGTATTGAGCATTTTGGACTTGGGCTGTTTTCGCTCTCAGGTACAGAATTATATTCTAACATCAAACAAATTTTATCGATCTTCGAGCTTTGGAATTGATAAATTGATTGATTGCAATTAAAATGTTCCGTAAACCGGGCCTTAACTTTTGTCAGTCAGTTTATTTTTATGAAATAGCATACCCAATTCTATCAGAAATTCTCTAAATGCAAGATAGTTCTAAAAATTAAATTAAAAAATCTGAAAAAGGACTTACATTTTCTAAGACATCTATTAAAAAATCATCTGTATTTATTTAAGAAGTTTTGTTTTTTGAAAAGCGTAGTCATTTGTACACTTTTTTCTATAATATTAGGTTGTTGCTGACTTTTTTCAAAGACATTTTTCTGTATTCTGTACAACTTAGGCCTTTTTACCATCATTCATCATGAATTTTTTATTTTGTGAATTAAAACTACTAAAAACTTCTTAAAACTTACTAACCAAAAAATTAAAAATCTACGATTAATTTAAGAAAAATTTAATTGCTGTACATTTTTTTCGGTAATATGTATTACGTTGTCGCAGACTTTTTTCAAAGACATTTTTTTGTATTTTGTACTACTCAGGCTTTTCTACCATCATTCATCATCAGTTTTTAATAATATGAATTATTATTTCATATAATTTTCGCTGTCATGTACAGAATTAGTTGGATTAGTAATTCTGCTTAATTTTGCTAAATTTCAGTAATTATTCGTGTTCTTTAATTATATTTGTAATTCTTATTCGTTACCCACTTGATTCTTTCGACTCATTTCTGTTCAGTTTTACTCAGCACTGTTCATTTCTATTTTATCAAAATTTCTTGTTATAGTTTCAAATCTACTTATTTTTCTTTATAATTTCTATTCATTTTACATAATTCATAGATTTTTTATAGTAGTAGGTAATTTTTAAATTTGTTGTTAAAACAGAAACTTTTTGTTAAACTACCGACAGTTTTCGTTATAGATTACGTTATGTAATACTGTATAAGCAATAACCAGTTCTAGCTCAAGTTCTCTAAAAATTCTAGATACTTCTAAAAATTAAATTAAAAAACCTGAATGTTTTTGAATCTTTGTAATGTCACCAAAGATGCACTACATTTTTAAATGTCTCTTTTATTTTCTAAGATATATATTGAAAAATCACTGTATTTATTTAAGAAGTTTTTGTTTTTCAAAAAATATAGCTATTTTTACACTTTTTTCTATAATTTTATTTTGTTGCTGACTTTTTTCAAAGACATTTTTCTATATTTTGTACTACTCAGGCTTTTCTACCATCATTCATCATCAGTTTTTTATAATATGAATTATTATTTCATAAAATTTTCGCTTTCATGTACAGAATTAGTTGGATTAGTAATTCTGCTTAATTTTGCTAAATTTCAGTAATTATTCGTGTTCTTTAATTATATTTGTAATTCTTATTCATTACCCACTTGATTCTTTCGTCTCATTTCTGTTCAGTTTTACTCAGCACTGTTCATTTCTATTTTATCAAAATTTCTTGTTATAGTTTCAAATCTACTTATTTTTCTTTATAATTTCTATTCATTTTTACATAATTCATAGATTTTTTTATAGTAGTAGGTAATTTTTAAATTTGTTGTTAAAACAGAAACTTTTTGTTAAACTACCGACAGTTTTCATTATAGATTACGTTATGTAATACTGTATAAGCAATAACCAGTTCTAGCTCAAGTTCTCTAAAAATTAAATTAAAAAACCTGAATGTTTTTGAATCTTTGTAATGTCACCAAAGATGCACTACATTTTTAAATGTCTCTTTTATTTTCTAAGATATCTATTGAAAAATCACTGTATTTATTTAAGAAGTTTTTGTTTTTCAAAAAATATAGCTATTTTTACACTTTTTTCTATAATTTTATTTTGTTGCTGACTTTTTTCAAAGACATTTTTCTGTATTTTGTACTACTCAGGCTTTTCTACCATCATTCATCATCAGTTTTTTATAATATGAATTATTATTTCATATAATTTTCGCTCTCCTGTACAGAATTAGTTGGATTAGTAATTCTGCTTAATTTTGCTAAATTTCAGTAATTATTCGTGTTCTTTAATTATATTTGTAATTCTTATTCATTACCCACTTGATTCTTTCGACTCATTTCTGTTCAGTTTTACTCAGCACTGTTCATTTCTATTTTAACAAAATTTCTAGTTATAGTTTCAAATCTACTTATTTTTCTTTATAATTTCTATTCATTTTTACATAATTCATAGATTTTTTATAGTAGTAGGTAATTTTTAAATTTGTTGTTAAAACACAAACTTTTTGTTAAACTACCGACAGTTTTCGTTATAGATTACGTTATGTAATACTGTATAAGCAATAACCAGTTCTAGCTCAAGTTCTCTAAAAATTCTAGATACTTCTAAAAATTAAATTAAAAAACCTGAATGTTTTTGAATCTTTGTAATGTCACCAAAGATGCACTACATTTTTAAATGTCTCTTTTATTTTCTAAGATATCTATTGAAAAATCACTGTATTTATTTAAGAAGTTTTTGTTTTTCAAAAAATATAGCTATTTTTACACTTTTTTCTATAATTTTATTTTGTTGCTGACTTTTTTCAAAGACATTTTTCTGTATTTTGTACTACTCAGGCTTTTCTACCATCATTCATCATCAGTTTTTTATAATATGAATTATTATTTCATATAATTTTCGCTCTCATGTACAGAATTAGTTGGATTAGTAATTCTGCTTAATTTTGCTAAATTTCAGTAATTATTCGTGTTCTTTAATTATATTTGTAATTCTAATTCATTACCCATTTGATTCTTTCGACTCATTTCTGTTCAGTTTTACTCAGCACTGTTCATTTCTATTTTATCAAAATTTCTAGTTATAGTTTCAAATCTACTTATTTTTCTTTATAATTTCTATTCATTTTTACATAATTCATAGATTTTTTATAGTAGTAGGTAATTTTTAAATTTGTTTTTAAAACAGAAACTTTTTGTTAAACTACCGACAGTTTTCGTTATAGATTACGTTATGTAATACTGTATAAGCAATAACCAGTTCTAGCTCAAGTTCTCTAAAAATTCTAGATACTTCTAAAAATTAAATTAAAAAACCTGAATGTTTTTGAATCTTTGTAATGTCACCAAAGATGCACTACATTTTTAAATGTCTCTTTTATTTTCTAAAATATATATTGAAAAATCACTGTATTTATTTTTTCAAAAAACAGCAATTTTTACACTTTTTTCTATAATTTTATTTTGTTGCTGACTTTTTTCAAAGACATTTTTCTGTATTTTGTACTACTCAGGCTTTTCTACCATCGCTTATGGTGAATTTTCTATAATATAAATTAAAACTACTAACCAAACAATTAAGAACTTGCGATTTCTCTATTTCCATTTAACTTTTTCTGGTTTATTTTATTATTTTATTTTCAACCTTGCTGGGACTAAAAATAGAGCTTTGCATAACTAGTGATGCACAAAACCAAAGCTTTGCGGGTATAGATGAGCTTTTTCCTTTCATGCTCATGCCACAGTGATTAAAAATGTGCTAATGAGTGTGTAAACAAACACTATTGGGGTCCATAAGAAACTAATCCACTGTAGATTAATAAATACTTGTAGTTTTCTTCAATTGTCCTTTATTCCACCAAAACATAGCTACTTCCACATTCTTCCACACAAACAAAATACGAAATACTTGTTTCTAATGATGCACTCCAGCTGTATTTGTTTTTGTATGAAAAATCTATAAAGCATTTTGTTGGGGCCCCTGAAATATTAATAAGCCTTCCGTTTGCAGAAACGGCCGAGACGACTCCGTGACGTCCCCTTCGATTCCAGCCGTGGTCCCTCGAGGGGACAAAGACGCCATCATGAACAGCATCGCAGATTCATATCTCAGTCATTCGAAGGACCATCACCATAAAAAGTACCGCAAGCCTCGAAAGAACATCCGGAAATACCGTAATATTGTTGTGTGATTATTTTTGAACTTGTGGATGATTTCTGTGCGTTTTGCAGGTCCGCCTCGGGACTGCCGTGTGAGCGAATGGTCTCCGTGGAGCGAGTGCAGCAAATCCTGCGGAATCGGCGAAATGCAACGGCGCAGAGAAGTGCTAAAGCATGCCAGACGCGGCGGTCGTTTGTGTCCTCCCTTGGTCGAAACGAAATGGTGCGGATCAGCACGTTCCTGCAACAAGGAGTACTTCAAATTCTAGGAGGGAACACCTCAGTGTTCAGTGCTCGCGCATTCGGAGACACTCAATGTTTGTGATTCAACTCTCAGGGTTCACTTGTTGAACTCTAGCGCGGACTGTACCCAGCAGCAATTTTGTAAGTATTTTTAACGATAATAATTATTTTTAAGAAGAGACAATCCGAAATGATCGAACGCCCATTTTGAGGAAAACAAGACGTCCTTATACAGTTTTCAGTCAGACTTCTTTTAGGTTTACGTGCAGTACGAGCCCTAACAACTTTTGCAAGGAAAATGCACGTCAATCTAATGAATATTTAAAAAAAAAAAACAAGTATAAATTAAGTTTAGTTTGTAATTTATGATTTATGCATTTGATATTTAACAAAAAAACAGGAATGATGACAACTAATTGTTTGGACAAAAAGAAAGAAATTTGTGAGATCGTTAATTGGCTTTGATGCTGGTACAGGGCTGCGCCAACCCGGGCGGCATAAAGATTTTTTCAAAAATTCATTTTTATTCAAAAACGTTCCAAAAAGTTGAGAAAATACATTATTTTTGACCTAACTCCCCAAGTAGCACGGCTTCAACCATTTGGCAATTGCAGCCAAAAGATAGTCATGAAAAAGTCTGTTTCTTAAAGCCTTATTACAACCTTATTTTCGTTATGTTAGCTGTTAGTAAGTAATAAAAGCCAATACGCTGTGATGTACCGTTACGGATCTGTGGAAACATTTTAGCAATTGATAAATTATGCACTCTAATATGCTCCGATTTGACTGCTGCATTTTATAGTTGCTACTACCTAACAAAAATTATAGGTACAAAGAAATTTGTGGCCAATAGACATAACGACATAACCGATGCTGTGGAATTTGTTGAAGCTCAAAATAGGTTTCAGCATAATAAGATTAATAAGCACACTTTAGTAACAATTTTTTTAATCAAATATCAAAATATAATTCATTGTCTTTAAAGATGTCTCATATCAAAGAAGAGTTCTTTTAAGATATACAAAAAAATTTCAACATTGATGCTTCTCTGATTGTTTATTGGGTGAAGTAAGAAGACTTCTCTTTTATTTCGACTTTTACATAATTTCAGTCATACTTCAACACGCGCTTAAAGTTACTAAATGTGGAAACCACCGCTATTGTCCCCTATTTTGGGCCGTAAGAAAGGGGAAAATTTGATTTCTATCATTTCGTGGCTCATTGGAAGACAAAGGACAAAAAAAATAAATGCAGATTAGAACAAAATCGAGTAAGTAAGAAAGTAAATAAAATCTGGTAACTTTTCATGTCATTCAGCCACATTGGGGTGGTTTTATTGTTATCTCTTTCTAACACAACGGTACAATGCGGTACTTTCGATACCTAAATTTTTGCGCCATCTGTCTCATCTCATTGTCACAGATCTTTCCCGCTATTTTAGAGGAATTTACAACCAAAGGCGCAAACCCCTCACAGACAGAAAGAGAAAGTGTAAGACATTAGAAAGTTAGAAAGAGATAACTGCAGGTACCATTCATGGTCAGCCGGCCAGATTTCAGCCAAATAGCTGTAAAATACATTTTAGGGAAAATTAAGCTGAAAACTAACATATTATTCCACATCACAGCCTTATAGTTTTAAATGGCGGTACAAGGGAGCAGGAAGACATGTTGGATGAAAGCGAAAGATCCTCCATGTTGTTTTAAAATTAAAAAAAATAGCAAATAATAAATTTCTAGCAGATTTATTCAATTTACCGTCGCAATATACAAATGTAACGTTACTAAAGAAGTAAAATTTTTTTTCAAATTAAATGTTTTTTTTAAAGATGTATTAAAAAATTGCAACAATGAAATATTTATTGTATTTTCTGTTATTTTGAAGGCGCATTACTTTTTCGGATCTTTTTTATGCGTATTTGTCAATAAACCTCAGTTCGCACAAATTTTTAAATTACTGGGACAAAATATCAAGCCTAATATTATTTATCAAGAACACAAAAAAGTAACATTCTACGCCATTACTATAACAGAGTCTTACATCTGGCGTAGCCATGTTATAGTTATTTAGTTTTCTGGATGGATGCATAGCAGCATTTACAGGTTTTTGCTTTTCTTTATCTACAATATAACCATTTTCTCCCCAAAAGCAAATGTTTTGACCATTTGGGCATAAGAGCAAATTAGGTTGAAAAGATGTTTTTATGGCTATTTAGCTTTTTTTTCCTACATTTTACCTTGTTAGCTTTAAAAGCTTAAAAGATGCTACTTTGTAATTCTCACAGCCAAACGGCTGTATTTCAGCAAATATTGATGGCTGTTTTAAAGCTGTAAATGCCAAAAAATGGTGCGCCAAATCGGTCAGTACAACGTCACAGAAACCTTACCAAAGCGCTTCTGTGGATAGCTGTAAAAGTTAAATGGCTGTTCATTTTGCTGCGAAAACGTTTTGGTGACCAAATAAAAACTGTGTGTGCTACTTGGGTCACTGATTTCTCTTTATCAAAAGACTGAGTTGTTCCTCCAAATGCGTGTTTAAGCGCTCGAATTTTCAATCTATTTCAACATGTTTAATATTTTTCGAGGAAATTTTGTAAAATATCTGAATTCGAAATGCATTAATAATGCATGCTCTTGATAAACATAAAACTAACAATATTTTCGACCTAATTAGGCGATTTTCGGTATATTTTTATTGCAATTTTGCAAAAAAATGTATTTTTGGATAAAAAAAAACTTTTAGAATATAAAACACCGCGAACTAATGTCATTTTTTATTCAGTTCTGTGATTTTTTAAACTTTCACAAAAACTGAATTTTTATGCTTAAAAATTATTTTAAGCACACAAAAAATGCAAAAATGCTAAAATCTTTTTAATTTAGTGCCTTTTCGTTCTGTTCTAACAAAATTTCGCCAAAACAAAGTGTTTTGAAGTTTTTCAATTCTCGAAAAAGGCACAAATACCACCATTTTCCACCCAACTCAACACAATTTTTAAGCAATTTTGACTCAAACTGCAAAAAATAGCTTTAGTACAGTTATTGTAAATTAGTACATTATGTTTCAAAGGGCGTTAAAAGAACCTAGTGCGGCCCTGTGCTGGTATACTTGTAACGAATCTGTCAGAGAATTTTGTGGTTTTTTTGTTCCAAACATATTCTATTTTACTTTTTAAATCTTTCAATGACCACTGAGGACGATTTCTAAGATAATTTTTTATTTTGTGCTAAAAGACACAATGATATTTAAATCGGGACTGTTTGCTGGCCAAGACGTTATTATCAGAATTACCGTATCATTATTTCAAAAGTTTTGCTGAGTGACAAGAAGCATAATTTTTTTAATAAAAGTACCTTTGGGATATAATTTTACTGTCCCATCTATGAATTTAAATTGCTCAATACTATTTGTTCCTTGCTAATTTAACAGTACTTTTGAGAGTACTTTGTGAAAGATCTCTTGTTTATTTCTTATTACTCTGAAGAATTGGCCATATTCAGTTTTTTGGCAGAGTGAGTCCTCCAAATGAATAATTTGGCCTTTACTGGAATTACCAGCCTTTTTGTAATTGAATAATTTAAAGCGCAATGAGTGTTTTGATTGTTTTGGCATTCCATCAAATGGTCAAATGATGTTAAATACAAAAACTTGACATCAAAGCCCATTTTGGTGTTGAATTTCTTAGCGTCCATACATTTAGTTCTTATATTTTTTTGATAACTGATTGAAAATTAGACAAAAAATTCCAAAAAACACTTTAAGAGAATTTAGAGAATTGCTAAGTTTGAATCCATGCAAATTGTGAATAAAAAAGAGATTTCGTCCAAACATTTAGTTGTTAGGGCCCGTACTTTAAGGAGATTGTGTAAAATTTTCTTACATAATTTTGTGTGTGATAAGCCGTTTTACTAATTTTAAGGATAATCGCTAAATTATTTAGAAATTTGTAAATATAACTATAGGTACAAACGTAGCTGTTAGAAGAAATGTCAATGAAATTTCTATCAAAAATTTGTAATAAGAACTGTTGATTTTTATGTACGAATTTCGTAATGTCAATATCATTCAACCAGGAATGGTCGCTCAGCGTCAACCAAACATGACTTCTACTAGGCATATAGGATCATTTTGTATTACATAAGTTGTATGTATGTATAATTGTACTAATATTATAATTTTTAGTTACTTGTCATGCTCATATGTATTCAATAAAACAATAAACGTTATATTTACATAAATAATGACTCACTATTTTAATCACTATAAATCCTACCACACAAGTCATATTTACATAATTATGCAACCGCACTCGAAAGTCTCTAAATAGAACTGATTTAGAAAATTAAACCATAAACACGCAAACCGAATTCACCGCCTGATTAGTAAATAATTTAATCAACAAATTCAAACCCTAGTTCTGATAGCCACACCTGAACATATTTTTTGAAAGGGAGAACGGCTTTGAAGCTGCAAAATAAGTTAATTAAAGCAACGGCATGGTCCGGTAATTGCTAGAGTAATTAAGTACGTACTGCATGTTAATTAAAAATAGTTAACATGAGTACACTCAAAAGTTTGTTAAAAAAACCCATTTAGAATATGAAACTTTCACATTAAAGTACACGTATAACATGGAGTTTATATGTTTCCTATTTTTGGAGATATTTTATTTCGCATTTCTCCCATCCATCCGAATTGGGGTGACAGCTTCTGTTCTTATTTCAGTATTCATTTACTTCTGAAGCCGCACGTTTCTGACACTTTTCCACTGCAAGTAGTTTGTTTGTCTTCTCCAGTTTAATTAAATATTTCGTAGTGCAGTTCCGAAAGATTTGTGTTACACTTACACCGGGTCCTTCTTTATGTTTATGATTCTCGAAGCGTCTTTTCCTATTGGAACATCTTCTCCAGGCTTCCCTTTTCCTTTTCCGTCATTTTCAGTACTTGACAGCAGGGAAACTTTTATAGTCATTCGAGGCTTTTATCAAGCATCTTCATGGCCCTTTTTACCTTTTTGGTTTATGACTTGGTTAACTCATGCATTATGCACGATCGGAAACCAAACCCACTTATTATTAACAAACGCTTTGTACACATTATTGAAATAAACGTGAGGGGAAATTTAAATTATAAATAAATGTTTATTAAAAAAGCTTTTATTTAAAAGAAGCACTAAAAAGTAAAAAATAATGTATTTCAATCACAGGAGAATATTTTTTCTTACAGGTTAAAATTCTAAAATTTATAAAAGCTTTGGGAATTATAAAACTACGGCATTACAGAATTACTTATTTGTTCAGTTGACAACTCCCAAAGCTTTTATAAATTTTAGAATTTTAAGCTGTAAGAAAAAATATTCGCCTGTGATGGAAATACATTATTTTTTACTTTTTAGTGCATCTTTTAAATAAAAGCTTTTTTTTAAAAATATATTTTTATATATATATTTTTTTAGTCTTTATTTATTGCATAGATTTATTGTTATTACACTGTGCATCTACCGTGACGTCCAAATGACCAACATACCGTCTATGTCGGTATAAGTTACGGTATGTACAAATCGAGAACCCCTTTGTAAACTTAACCTAAAATTTTAAAAACCCATTTAACACCTTTAGGAGGTAATTAACTATATAGAATTGCATTGTCGTGCAGATTACGTAAGCATGTTAAATTTCATTTCATTGCGACTACAGGAACCCTCTCAAATTTACAAATCGAGAACCCTTTTTTAAACATAACCTAAAACTTCAAAACCCCATTTAATCCCTTTAGAGGGTATTCAACTACATAGGCTTGCATTGTCACGCAGATTAAGTAAGTATGCAAAATTTCAATTCAGTGGGACAACGGGAACCCTTTCAAATTTGGCTCCGAAAAAATAACCGACAGACAGACAACATTGTGAGTTAAATAAAAGCTTTTAATAAATGGGATTCTGAAAGTTTGGTAATTGAGAAGTTTGCGACAATAACGTCTGGTCGTTTTGCACATGTGGACAATTTATGTAAAGTTTGTTTGCATAAATAAACTTGAGTTAAAATGGAGCATTCTGGCTACAAGTTAAATCTCTTAATGCTGCTGTTTGCGCGTTGTATGCCGAAAGTTGCCCAAATCCAGCTATTTATAATTCATCGAAGTTAAAGAAACCCTAATCCATCAACTTTTAGCTAAGTAAATGAAGCGTTTTGTTTCAGAATTCAATTAGTAAAGTTAATTACGTGTGATAAATAATAAATTTCTTATCAGTATAATTTAGTACAAATGAAATGAAAATGTTTTCTTTCATGCCCTTGTTGCTGACAACGAATTAGCAGTCGAAGAAAAACAATGAACGCTCATTTGAAAAGTTTAAAAAGCTTTTTCAGTCAGTGATTTATGTTCTTTCTAATGGTTAAGCTGTCGCTCTAATTGAATACTGTTTTTGTTGTCTCGAATTAGCATTTCCAGTTGGATTTCGGATAAATTGGCTCAGGGGGACACAGAAGGGCTAATTGATTCATTATCGATAATTGGCAGAGTCTCGTAACGAAATAAACAAAGTCGTTCGAATTTATTCAATAAAAATCAGTAAAGGGACAATCAGCCTTTGTTTCGTTCAATTTTAAAACTATCACGGCTCTGCGTTAGAGCAGTCGAGTGAAACCGAAAGCGATTGAGAAAAATCGTTGGAAAAACGTTAGCGTGTAAAATAAATCGAATCACAGTAAATTCTTTTACACTCAACCGTAAATGATCTATCTACCTCTCCTCGATACGCACTTAAATTTAAATTGAAAAGTGCCTGAAAATGTAAATAATTGTTTTCTCAGGGCGTCTTTGTTGATCGTAAAAACAAAATCTGAGCAACGCTTGAGGACATCTAATAAAAACAAGAGAAATAAAGAACGAGCTGCTTTACTTTAAATCGTGTCAAGTAAACGGTTTAGGGATTTCATACTTGAACTTTTGTTATTATCTACTAGCAGTTGCCCACTTCGCACGCAAGTCCACAACCACTTTGAAAAACAATGCAAAACTTAGTATAACAAAAAGTAGAAACACAAAATTTTATTGTGAACTTTAAAACCGTGACCCAATGCTTGTTCTCAACTCATTCCCTGTTTAACCCTCTTGTGGATGTAATTTTCAAAAATCCTGAAACACATTTTGTTTATTTTTAACCGGAAGTCCAAATGCCAATTTTCTTGGATATGACTTCAAAAATGCAGGAGTTTTGCGTTGAACTCTTTTGGGGGTGGAATTTCTAAAAATCCTGAAATATACGCCTCTTCCTTTTTAACCGAATGTCTAACATATCAATTGATAACTTCAACAATAAAGAATTTTTTATATGTATAACTTCAACAATGAAGGATTTTTTGTTTAACCCCCTTGAAGTGGAGTTTTCAACAAACCTGAAACACGCGTTTTTTATATTTAGACGAATGCCCAAATACCAATTATCTTGGGTATAACTTCGAAAATGACATATTTTTATATTCAACCCTCTTGAGGGTGGAACTTCCAAAATCCAGAAACACGTCTTTTTTAATTTTTAACCGAAAGATCAAACACCATTTTTCATGAATATAGCTTCAAAAATGACGATTTTTTATGTTTAACCCTCTTTGGAGGTGGAATTTCTAAAAATAATAAAATACCTGTTTCTTTATTTTTCACCGAATGCCCAAATACCAATTTTTATAAATATAAGTTCAAAAATTACGGATTTTCATATTTAACCCCCTTAGGGGTGGAAATTCCAAATGTTCTTAAACACACGTTTTTCATCTTTAACCGAAAGCTCAAGTACCATTTGCATGGATACAAATATAAAATTACGGACTTTTATACAAATTCTAACCCGTGTTCAACCCCCTTGGGGTTGGTATTTCCAACTAAAACACGTGTTTCTTCACTTTTCACTGAAAGCCCAAATACCAGCTTCAATTAATGTAAATTCAAAAGTTACGAATATTTATACAAATTTTATTACGGCATTTAACCCTCTTAGGGGTTGATTTTTCGAAAATCCGGAAACACGTGTTTCTTCATTTTTAACCAAAAACCCAAATACTAATTTTCAAGGATGTAAGTTCAATGTAACTTTAAAAATGACAGATTTTCTAAACTCTAATTCTAAATTCAACTCTCCATTTAACCCCTTTAGGGGTTGATTTTCCAAAAATCCTGAAACACGTCTTTCTTTATTTTTAACCGAAAGCCCAAATACTAATTTTCAAAGATATAACTTAAAAAATGACGGATTTTTATTCAAATTTTAACACCCTATTTAACCCTCTTAGGGGGTGATTTTCGAAAAATCTTTTCTTAGTACACCCCTACGTTACAAAAGCAATATACTGTAAAAATTTCAAGTTTGTATCCTTAGCCGTCTAGGCAGTGCGTTGATTGGTCAGTCAGGCCAAGCAATTTTATACAGGGCTTTCATTTCAAAAGGAGCCAGTCTCAATAACTTTTGACATTGAGCAAATCTATTTTTAAGCAAAAACAGGTCGATTAGGATCGCGAGGGGGAAGTTCAAAACCAACATTAGTTACATTTTAGGTTTCATCCCTTAATGGCTAGCTACCCCTACTTTAAAATTTTAAATGGCACCCCCTACTTTTTCAAACATTTTCGGAAAGAGAAAAAATTTGCGTATCTAACTGTCAAAGAAAAAAATTTTTTTGTGGAATCATTTTTTAGTTAAGGGTGGATTTATTTTTGAAATTTTTAATCCTAGTAGCCTTTGATTTTAAGCCAATTTAATTTAAATAAAAAAAATGTCGATTATAGATGCGATGAGAGAGTTAATACTATAATACTAACATTACTTACTTTTAGGTTTCATCCCCTAGTCGCTAGCCACCCCTACTTTAAAATTTTAAATAGCACCTATTATTTTTTGAAACACTTTCGGAGAGGGAACAAATGAGTGTTTCTATCTGTCAAAAAAAAAATTTTATTGATTCGTTTTTTAATTAGGGGCGGTTTTATTTTTGAAATTTATAGTCCTAATAGCCTTTGATTTGAAGCCAATTTAATTTAAATAAGAAATTTGTCAATAAGAGGTACAATGAAATAGTTCAAATTCAAGATAAAGTACATTTTACATTTCATCTCCAAATTTCAAATCATCCTTACTTTAGAATTTGAAATAGCACCCTCAACTTTTTAAATATTTTTGGAAAGGGGATAAAAAGCTTATCTAACTGTAAAAGCAGAATTTTTTTTCGATTCGTTTTTGAGTTCAAAACCAACATAAAATGTTTCAAAATGTTGGGGGTGCTATTACAAATTTTAAAGTAATGGTGGTTAGCGACTAAGGGATGGAACTTAAAACGTATTTTATCTTGGTTTAGAGCTCTCTCAGTGCAATCCAAAACAACATACCTACTTTTTATTTAAATAAAATTGGCTTCAAATCAAAAGCCACCATAACTAAAAATTTCAAATATAAAACCACCCCTAACTTAAAAACGAATAGAAAAATATTTTTTTGATAGTTACATATGCTAATTTGTTCCCTTTCCGAAAATGTTCCAAAAAGTAGGAGGTGCCATTTAAAATTTTAAATTAGGGGATTAAGGGATGAAACCTAAAATGTAACTAATGTTGGATTTAAACTCTCTCATTGCATCTCCAATCGACAAATTTTTTATTTAAATTAAATTGGTCTCCAATCATAGGCTACTAGGATTAAAAATTTCAAAAATAAAACCACCCTTAACTAAGAAACGAATAGACAAAAAAATTTTTTTCCTTGACAGTTCGATCCGCAAATTTTTTCCTTTTCTGAAAATGTTTGAAAAAGTAGAGGGTGCCATTTAAAATTTTAAAGTAGGGGTAGCTAGCCATTAAGGGATGAAACCTAAAATGTAACTAATGTTGGTTTTGAACTTCCCCCTCGCGATCCTAATCGACCTGTTGTTGCCTGAAAACAGATTTGCTCAATGTCAAAAGTTATTGAGACTGGCTCCTTTTGAAATGAAAGCCCTGTATTAGCCGTTTCAAAACTATAAAAACGCCAACGGCGCATTTTATCGAATTATTTTTTTAAATAAGGTAGATAAAAATGTAAAATAGTTATTAATGATTAGATCTCTTATTGAAACTATAAATTACATTAGCTATTAATTTTTTGAAGTGCAGGAATAATTTATAACAAGTAATTTTAAGAGAAAATGCGACGTTGGCGTTTTTATAAATTTGAAACAGCTAATATATAGATTTGTTTTTCGCGCTTAAAAAGTTCAAGGATCGTGTTGCAGTCTCGCTTTCCAGCTGATTTGTCATGCAAATTACTTTTGTTTGTAAGACTGTTTTCCTTCATTAAATTAATTGTATTCGAATGGCAAAAGAAAATTATTCGCTGGAGGTAATTCATTTTTCATCCCTCAAAGCTCAATGCTGTCATGGCGGAATTACAGGAGATGGATTGAACTGCAGTACATTAATCTACTAAAAGAAAGATGCTTTGCGTTTTGAATTATTACGCATAAGTTTAATTAATATCGTGTTTATTTGTTTGGCAAACTTTCGGCCAAATTGGCGGACCTTCCCAGATGGTAATCCTTGTATTGTGCGACACTTTGTTACTTCCCCTATCAAGAGCAACCTCAGCCTGATCGCACCCTTGAGAACGAAGCGCATTCAATTCGAGATATTCCAGTTTGCTTATATATGTTGATGTTTCTGCGGAGACTTGCAAATTATTCTGCGAGATAACTTAAGACGCGTGAATTGCTTGCAATCCGATTATTTTTGTACGCAACAAAAAACCGCTTGAATATTGTAAATTCTAACCGTATTGATCTCTTGTGCCATTCTTGGGAATTACAAATTTTCTCACGCAAATTAGGCGACTATTATCATCAATTATGCACAGCGTTCTTCTTCCTTGAGCCAGAATCGGGTACAACCATTTGCCATTTGACTAGTCGTTTTCTGTTTAAAAAATTATAACTTTGTCGTCGTTATCAATTTTTGATAATCGGTAATTTGATGTGACGGAAAATTCTGTTTCAATTCTGCCTGCCTTTATTAAATTTTAAATAATAAAATTCTTTGATCAAAGATTAATTACTGTTATCAACCCCACCCGGAGTTGTATAAAATCTAGCTCGATTAAAAATTACTACAGTTGCATCTAAATGGCTTCTACGAGTAATAAAGACTTTCTCGACTTGTGTCAGCAATACATGCATGGGAGTGGGTTAGGGCCCACAAGTCCAAAAATCAAACGGTTTATTTCCCTCTGGTTGTTGTTACCAGCAAGCTTGCTTTTGGACGTTTTGGTGCTTTACGACTTTCATTTCCTTGATAACGATATTTTCAAAACGGCAGAGTTGCTGGAATCGGTTTCTTCGTTTGGACAAGTACATAAACATTTGTAGTTTGATTTCAAAACAATTATTTTTCCAGCTTCCAATTCGCAAATTTATCTTGACTTTTCATTCAAAACTAATCCAAAAACTCCTAGAGGAGCGGAAGAAATTTTGGTCGTACGACATGTTTGGTGAAAAATATGGAACATATCTTCGGCGTAAAATGGTTCTAGCTACAAGGTTAATCCAAACGATGATTTTGTTTGGGGCTTCTGTTGCCATTTTAATGTTTGTTGCTACTTTAGCAGACGACAAAAAAACGGTCCCTTTGGAGTGTTGGATTCCCGATTTTAAACACTCGACTCATGTGGTACTTGTAATGCAGTTTTGTTCGTTGTCTGAAATTATTTATCTCGTTGGTGCTGTTGACTGTTTGTACGTTTTGACCTGCGTTGATATTAAAATACAATTTCTGCTCTTGCAAAAGAAATTGAAATCGATTCAGATTGGTGTAAAACCCGAAGCGGAGTGTTTGAACGAATTGACGATTTGTGTAAAACATCACAATTTGATATTGAGGTGAGTTTAAAAATACTTAAATTGCGAGCCTAAATTTTATTTAGGAGTCACAAGAGACTGAACCGAATTTTTTCCGAATACTTTTTTGTCCAGTACTTTGTGAGTGTTCTAGCTGCGTGTGTCCAACTCTACATCCTGATGTACATGTAAATATTAAATTACCAAAGTGGGTTAAAAATTTATTTAAAAACTTTCCAGAACAGCGAGTCTCGAGGATATACTAAAGAGCATTGTTTACTTGTCTGCTGTAGTTTTCCACGTTGCAATATTTTTCATGCCTGCGAGCGACATCGAAGAAGAGGTTTGTTTTGTTGTAAAGACTTGCTGCACTTTTGGTTTATGTAAACCAATCGAAATTCTGTTTGTATTCGGGCTTGTTAACTCCTTCCTCTCGTTAATGTTGCCAACATCCTGTGCAAACTACATTTCCATGTGCCTTTGTGTAACACTCGTTTGTCATAAATGTTTGGATCACTATCGGACCAACTTGCTCCACTCAAGACACTCTAATTCCGATTTCAAGCTCGACCCTTCCAACTTTAAGGGTTGTATTAAATCTTAATTAGGCTTAGAGGCCGCTGCTTATTCACCTAATTAAAAAAAACATCAACAAAAATTTCTTTTGAACATTTTCAGGCTGAACAATTCGCTGTTGAAATTTACAACGTCAATTGGGAATTTACCAGCGAAACAAAATTCCGTAAACAACTCCTGTTTATGTTGATGAAGGCTCAAAAACCCTTATACATGCTGGGAGGCGGAATGATTCATGCCAACCGGAACGAATATATTGTGGTAATGTGGTTGTTTTTCGCTTAATTGATTATATTTTAAAGGTAATCTCTTAGTTATTCAGACTCGCTTTCTCCATTTCCACTTTATTGGGAGGAATGAACGAAAATGGAAGGACCAATAAATAATGCAAGAGGCCATTCTTTTATTGCACTACATGGGCAAGCAAATACAGTTTACATAAGCTAAGCTTTTACCAAAATAGCACAGCTTCAACCATTTGGCAATTGCAGCCAAAAGATAGTCATGAAAACGTCATCGAAACCGAATCAAATGTCTCTCTTTGCTGCGAATTACCTTATTGCTTTTCAGTCAGCTTTAAATCATACAATTTTAACTCATGTCTAAGCCAAAATACAGCCACAGCATTATCTTCCATTTTTAAGTTGGATAGTGGTCATCAAAGGAATATGTTAAAAGCCAGTTAACAGCAAAAGCCTAATGATCCATTTAGTGAAGCCAGAAAATATCGATTCCAGCAAAAAAAATGCCAATATACAGCTACAGCCAAATAGCTGATTTTGAGACATTCGCTTAGCTTTCCTAAACCTTATTGCAACCATATTACAGTTCTACAGCTGTGAAAATTTTTTGACTGTTATTAAGTCATGAAAGCCAATACGCTGCATTATCAGTGTTGCAGCATTTTAGCCAAATTTTGGAATTAGTAAACAAAATAACTGTTTATACCTAATTTTAGCTAAAAAGTCTGTTGCTTAAAGCCTTATTACAACCTTATTTTTGTTATGTTAGCAGTTATTAAGCAAAAAACGCCTAACCATTTTCTCCCCAAAAGCAAATGTTTTGACCATAAGAGCAAATTAGGTTGAAAAGATGTTTTTATGGCTATTTAGTTTTTTTTCCTACATTTTAGCTTGTTAGCTTTAAATGCTTAAAAGCTGCTACTTTGTAATTCTCACATCCAAACGGCTGTATTTCAAATATTGATGGCTGTTTTAAAGCTGTAAATGCCAAAAAATGGTGCGCCAAATCGGTTAGTACAACGTCACAGAAACCTTACCAAAGCGTTTCTGTGGATAGTTGTAAAAGTTAAATGGCTGTTCATTTTGCTGCGAAAACGTTTTGGTGACCAAATAAAAACTGTGTGTGCTACTTGGGTAGTTGATATAACAATATTTAACAGGAAGTAATCAGTTGTACACTTAAATATATCTACTTTACAATCCAGTGTTTTATTTGTAGCCACCTATAAAAGGGTAGGTAAGTAAAAATTCTTCATTTCTGCTTGATTTTGCCCCTTTCTTTGACAATTAAGGCCTATTCACAGTCGGCAGATTCGACGGTGTTAATTCATTAATTTTTCCTGCATGAGTGATTCCTGCGGTCGTTATCCTTAGTGTCAACAATCATCATAATGTGCATGAATAAGCCACCCCAACTCAGCTCGGAAGTTATATTACGGCCATATTGTTCTCCATTGTAAATCCCAACTTAGTCAGTTATCCAAATTTCTTATCATCAAGTTTACACCACGACATTTTTCTCAAGTGTGCTTGTTGTCCGTTCCCTTTCAAAATTAAACGACATTAACCCACATTAGACACGCTAGTGACCAGTGAGCTTTCCCTCGAGTGAATTCGTCAGCACCAGTGCAGGTTGATTTCCCTTGTGAAATCCGGGTACAGTCTGGATCCAGACAGCGATCAAATCCGTTTTGGGTTCACTTAAATTTGCTCGAATGCCTCTGCTATCTATGCACGCACATCCGCTTTGATTGATCTCGGTCACAGTTGATGTGTAAATGTAAACACCCCGACTTAATGTTGATATATGAGTTCTAAGAGGCGGTTTGCTTCCATTGTGTGCACAAGTCAAAGATACCACCAGCGAAGGGAAATATTGTCAATAATTTCCAGCCCGATTTTTATTAAAGGCAGAGACTCAAACACGTGTTTTTCCATTTTTGCTGTCGTTACTTTTTCCCCGGGGAAGCTGTTAGATTAATGAAATATCAAGAAGCACGTTTCTTTGAACATTCGACATTAATAAAATTGTATAGGGGCTATAGAACGGGCTAATATTCCCCAATTATAACGAAAAGTTTTTACAAGTTGGAATCTCCTCCTTTGAACATAATCTATCGTATTTGTCGCGGTTACAATACAGGGTGATTCATATAACTTTACGACCCTGACGAGTCTTAAATGCAACCCATTATACATTGGAGGTTGAATTGGCCAAAACAAAAATGCCAGAGACTGCAATAAGAACCTAATTTTGGAATATCCAAATCACAAACAAATTTAAAATTAATATAGTGTTTCTAAATCAAGTTATAATTGAGTAATGTATTACTGGTTGCATTTAAAATTCGTCAGGGTCGTAAAATTATGTGAATCATTCTGTATAATGATTTGGGAGTAAATCCTCGTTTGTTGGAGGGTGTCACGGACGAACAATCTGACTCGTGTTGATAAAGGCATTAGCAGAATGTGCATTATCACACCAAGAGAGTATAATAGTAAAAGTTGGTATTAGTGTTTATGTGTATTAAAAATTTCTTGTGGTTGCTAATCCAATCCGCAGGGATCGATAAATTTGCGAAAGTTTTCATTAAAACCAAGCTATTAACATAACAAACAATCTCGCAAAAAGTGTGGTAATGGTGTGTCATAATTCCCCGTCATGCTTTATTTGAAATTATATGTGACGGTGTAGCAAGTTAAATGTCGTAACTAACGTTGATACATGGTCTTGCACTTAGTAAACCACAGGACATTAGTGAATAGCTCAGTTGGTCCACCCACATATGTTGCATACGTGTAGACTAGAGCGTCTGTAATTTCCCCTTGTTGGTTCGGCGGGATGTTTGTGTTCAACTACTCCATGCAAATATTACCTAGTCTACACACATTTTCTGGCAGAAACACACAAAGAACAAACTATTCATGTCACATACGCTGTCTTAACAGACTGATTAAAACGCGCACACGTAAGAAATTTAAACAGAAAGTTTGCTCATATTTGAGAAAATTATATTCTTGAATAACCTTCAGTTGCGACTTACTGTATTAGAGACCGAATCTGAGGAAATATCTCTAACCCGCAATTTTTAAGGGCTTTTTGTTTTAAACATCCTAAAGTTGTGTTTAACCTTCCTAAAATATAAAATAGGATATTTCTTCAATTTTTTATTAGTATATAATTTAAAGAAAACAATACATCTGATTTTTCAATTCTAGTTTTTAAATTTTATTACATCTAGAGTTTTTACGTTTCTAAGGCTACTAATCTTTCTCATAGTTTTCTAGTTGTGTCAGTCACACAGTTTTAAGTATTTCAGCTTTTTATTACTTTCTTACTTTCCTCATATTTTATATTCGTTTTCTAAATTTTTCAGTTTTCCAATTTCTTAATGTTCTCAATTTCCAGTTCTATAGTTTTTGAATTTCTCAATTTTTCATTCACTTAATTCTATAGAATTTTAATCTCACTGTATTTTAGTTTTTTGTATTCCAGCTTTTCAGTTTTAAATTTTTTTAGTTTTTTTATTTAGAATGTAATGTTTCAATTTATTGGTGTTTCTCTTTTCCAATTCTATAATTTTTTCAGTATCTCAGGTTTTTAGTCACTTTGTTCTTCAAAATTTTAATCTCATTATTCTCTAGTTTTTTGTGTTTCAGCTGTTTAATTTCTCAGCTTTTAAAGTTACTCACTTTGAATGTCAGTATTTTAATTTTTAATTTTTGGAAATACTATATTGTATATTAAATACCTACGCTTTAAGGTTGCACTATCTTGTAATTCTAAAAATTCAAAAGCTCTTACAAAGGCACAGCATTATTTTAGTCAAGCCACTTTGAAAAATGACTTACTTTCTCGCTTTTAAATTTAAGTAAATAGTATAACAAAATCAGAAACAGTAGGCCTGTCACTTGTTGAAGCTATTAAACTTGTGAATAGAGTGTACATTTTAAAAGCTTTTATTTAACTTACAACGTTGTCTGTCTGTCGGTTATTTTCTCGGAGCCAAATTTGAAAGGGTTCCCGTTCTCCCACTGAATTGAAATTTTGCATACTTACTTAATCTGCGTGACAATGCAATCCTATGTACTTAAATGCCCCCTAAAGGTGTTAAATGGGGTTTTGAAGTTTTAGGTTATGTTTAAAAAGGGGTTCTCGATTTGTAAATTTGAGAGGGTTCCTGTAGTCGCAATGAAATGAAATTTAACATGCTTACGTGATCTGTGTGACAATGCAATTCTATATAGTTAATTACCTCCTAAAGGTGTTAAATGGGTTTTTAAAATTTTAGGTTATGTTTACAAAGGGGTTCTCGATTTGTACATACCGTAACTTATAGCGACATAGACGGTATGTTGGTCATTTGGACGTCACGGTAGATGCACAGTGTAATAACAATACATCTATGCAATAAATAAAGACTAAAAAGCAAAAAGTAAAAATATATAAAAATTGTTTTTTAAAAAAAGCTTTTATTTAAAAGATGCACTAAAAACTAAAAAATAATGTATTTCAATCACAGGAGAATATTTTTTCTTACAGGTTAATATTCTAAAATTTATAAAAGCTTTGGGAGTTATAAAACTACGGCATTACAGAATTACTCTGTTCAGTTGACAACTCACAATGCTTTAATAAATTTTAGAATTTTAACCTGTAAGAAAAAATATTCTCCTGTGATCGAAATACATTATTTTTTACTTTTTAGTGCATCTTTTCCATAAAAGCTTTTTTAAAAAACATTTTTTTATATATTTTTATTGTAAAAAGCACTCCAGAAATTGTAGAAAAATTAATTAGTGACAAACTAAGACAAATTGTAGGTACAAAAAATTGTGGATCTAAAAAACCTAGAGAAAATACAAATGTTAATTAAATACAAAATAATGGTAATGCACAGACGTCTGATTTTAGTGTTATGTATTTATTTCCATACAGCGAGTTTTTTTCTAGGTTGATATATATTTAAAATAAAACTAATTTTACAATAACAAATTTGGAACAATATTTATGTCCAACGATTAATTAACTTTATTACAGCTTTTTTCTGTGCAGGAAAGAATTTTAAGTGTTTTACAAAATGTATTTCGTTTTGTTTGTTTTTGTAAGAAAATTGTAATAAAAATTATGTTTTTAATTTTCCTGCTGTAGGAATAATAAAAAATGTATCCTAAATTACCAGATTTTAATACCTAATTTTTGTTTTTACAACCTTTATAAAGTTTTTAATTTCCTAAAAAGTCGATCTCTAATTAATGTTAAATGTTAAATTCGTACATTTGGCTTAGGTGCAGGTAACTTAATTAAAATCATGCCCGTTGAAATGAAGTTTGTTTTAGGAATGTCCATAGTTTTCATATTTGCGATTCAAAAAAGGATCTCCGCTTAGACTTATCGGACTAAGCCTCGGCTTTGGGAAACATTTTAAAATAGATTTAATTTCAAATTTGCATTGTCATGCAAAATAATTCCATCATCAGAATAGCGTGAAGCAGACGTTCTGTCAAAGCACTTCATTAAATTTGGATCACATAAAAGAGATTCCATTCCGAGTTTATGACGACACACTTGCCAACCCTTCGAATAAACATTTAAGATTCATATTATTATTTGTGGGTTCGTTTTCACGAATTTCGGTGCATAAATTTCGATCCGAGCCAATAAGCCTATTATTTACTAAGTAATAAAAAGATGATATTTCTTGAGGAATTCTCATTGTTTTCCTGCAGGTGGCTCAAGCCGGGCTTTTCATCCCCATTTATTATGACTAAAATTCAATATTGTAGCGGAATGCCGAGATGGCAGCCCATACTGGAGATACGTGATGCTCAAACTGATATGCCACAATAATTTTGCGTTTTGAATTAAAACGTCAAACGTTTTCAACGGTTTTAATTAAACCCGATATTAAGAGACAAAATTAATTCCGACTCGATTTTTATTGGCGGTCACGCTACATTTTCTATACTATTAATTCAGCGGTGGACAGTTTGATTAAATTTTTGACCGCAAATCAACAAAAATTTACAACATGCAAGCTTTAATGAAAATTCTCGCCCGAACTTGCGCTTCTTTAAAAAATTTTTACCCTGCATCTATACAGGCTGTTTTGTCTAAACCCCACATTAGAAGTATTAGGAGTTCTAATAATTATAGTCATCTGAAAATTTGTGTACAACCATAATCTTTTAGATCCTGCTCAATGAAAATATTCTCAAGATAGCAGCACTTCCGGTTATACCGGAAGTCGCTATCAACTTCCTTATTTTAAATGGAATGCTATATTTTTTAATACGTTTTTGAATTACTAGAGTTATTTTAAGGTAGTTTTCATAAGCTGTTCCTATACCTAAATTTAGCCGTTTACGAAATATTTATGGTTTTTTAAATTTTTTTGGATTTGCACCTTCCAGTTCAAAAATCGATAACTCTGCGATTTTTAAAAATTTGGAAATATTTTTGAGCTCACTTGAAAGAGGAAGCCTAGATCTTTCCTTTGGTGTTTTCAAATTTCTAAAAAAGAATAACAAACTCCAAATTTTTTAAATTAAGTTTGCAAAACTTTAAGCACCCATAACTCATTTTTTTCAAATGAAATGATTAAAGTTTTATTTCACTAGATGGTAGAGAATTTAATTCTGCTTCGATCTGTGTTAACATTCCCTATACTTATGTTTAATAGTTTTCAAGTTACAATAACTTTTTGTTGGGATTGAGAAATTCATTAGCCATAGGCCTTTTCTCATAGAAACGAATGAAAAAATGTGAGAAATTAAAGTTTTTCAAACCAACACCCAATGAATTTATTTTGTTTTTACAGTCTGATAACACAATTCTGAACAGAGTTTGTCGTTTAAGTTTAATCAGAAATGTTTTTATGGCACACTATGCAAAAATACCTGTGGTTAGTAAGAAATTTCCTACAATAACAAAAAAAACAACATAACTTGAAAATTATCACAGATAGGTATAGGGAATGCTAATACAGATTGATGCAGAAAAAAATTCTGCTCCATCTAGTAGAATAAAAATTGGGACATCCCATTTGAAAAAATTAAGTTTTGGGTACTTGAAGTTGTCCAAACTTAACCTTAAAATTTTTGGGTTTATTAACTTCAATTCCAATTTTGATTACACTGAACAACAGATATAGGCTTTCTCTTTCAATTCTCCAAATATGATTTCGAAATCTCTAAAACTAAGCGAGTTACCGATTTTTTAAGGGACAGGTGCAAATTCAAACATTTTCAAAAATCCTAAATATCTCGAAAACGGTTAAACTTGGGTATAGGGAAAGCTAATAAAAACTCCCTTAAAATAACTCAACTAATCCAAAAACGCAGTGAAAAATATAGCTTTCCATTTAAAATAAGAAAGTTAACATCGACTTCCGGTATAACCGGAAGTGCTGCCATCTTGAAAATATTTTCATTGAGCATAACTCAACGGATTATGCCTGAGTGCCGACTCTCAGATAAATTTTACATCTTAAATTTTCAGATGACTATGATTATTAGAATTCCCAATACTTCTAATGTGGGGTTTAGACAAAACACCCTGTATATAAAATTGCTTGGCCTGACTGACAAATCAACGCACAGCCTAGACGGCTAAGGATAGAAACTTGAAATTTTTACAGTATATAGCTTTTGTAACGTAGGGGTGTACTAAGAAAGGATTTTTGGAAAATCACCCCTTAAGAGGGTTAAATAGGGTGTTAAAATTTGAATAAAAATCCGTTATTTTTTAAGTTATATCTTTGAAAATTATTATTTGGGCTTTCGGTTAAAAATAAAGAAAGACGTGTTTCAGGATTTTTGGAAAATCAACCCCTAAAGGGGTTAAATGGAGAGTTGAATTTAGAATTAGAGTTTAGAAAATCTGTCATTTTTAAAGTTACATTGAACTTACATCCTTGAAAATTAGTATTTGGGCTTTTGGTTAAAAATGAAGAAACACGTGTTTCCGGATTTTCGAAAAATCAACCCCTAAGAAGGTTAAATGGCGTAATAAAATATGTATAAATATTCGTAACTTTTGAATTTACATTAATTGGAGCTGGTATTTGGGCTTTCAGTGAAAAGTGAAGAAACACGTGTTTTAGTTGGAAATATCAACCCCAAGGGGGTTGATAACGGGTTAGAATTTATATAAAAATCCGTAATTTTTAATTTGTATCCATGCAAATGGTACTTGAGCTTTCGGATAAAGATGAAAAACGTATGTTTAAGAACATTTGGAATTTCCACCCCTAAGGGGGTTAAATATAAAAATCTGTAATTTTTGAACATATATTTATAAAAATTGGTATTTGGGCATTCGGTGAAAAATAAAGAAACAGGTATTTTATTATTTTTAGAAATTCCACCCCCAAAGAGGATTAAACATAAAAAATCGTCATTTTTGAAGCTATATTAATGAAAAATGGTATTTGATCTTTCAGTTAAAAATGAAAAAAGACGTGTTTCTGGATTTTGAAAGTTCCACCCCCAAGAGGGTTGAATATAAAAATATGTCATTTTCGAAGTTATAACCAAGAGAATTGGTATTTGGGCATTCGTCTAAATATAAAAAATGCGTGTTTCAGGTTTGTTGAAAACTCCATTCCAAGGGGGTTAAACAAAAAATGAAGTTATACATATAAAAAATTCTTTATTGTTGAAGTTATCAATTGATATCTTAGACATTCGGTTAAAAAAGAAGAGGCGTACATTTCAGGATTTTTAGAAATTCCACCCCCAAAAGAGTTCAACGCAAAACTCCTGCATTTTTGAAGTCATATCCAAGAAAACTGGCATTTGGACTACCGGTTAAAAATAAAGAAAATGTGTTACAGGATTAAGAGGGTTAAACAGGGAATGAGTTGAGAACAAGCATTGGGTCACGGTTTTAAAGTTCACAATAAAATTTCGTGTTTCTACTTTTTGTTATACTAAGTTTTGCATTGTTTTTCTGTGTTTCAAAGTGGTTGTGGGCAACTGCTAGTTTTATTATAAAATTGCACTTTTCGCAGCCTTCGGAGCGGAAACCTGCTAGAATCAATACAGGGAGAGAGGGATGCATACAAAGAGTTTAAATGGTGCGATGGAAACAGAAGGAAATTCCATGGAGTATTCCTCCTCATGTTCATGACTTAGAGTTTAATTAACGTTTCAGCTTAATCACGGTGCTTGTCAAAACTTTACACTCCAAAACGGCAGTAACGGGCCCACTCTGCGAGATGGACACTTTTCCCTTATTATTCAAGTTTCCACTGTCTTTTTGTTTATGGAAACAATGCCCAATTGAATTATTTTAATTATTCTGCAAGCTTCCACAAAAATTTCACGTTTTAATGTGTCCCTGAACCCACGTCGCTTCAATTATTACAATCGCAAACGTTTTTGAATGAGGTGTGTTTAATTTATTCCAGACGGATTTCACCTGATGAGAGACTACATTATAAATTTAATTGATTTCGATCCATTTCCAATTTCATTTCGGCGTATTAGACGCGAAATTCCCTACAGAACATTTCGATGAAACGATACTTTGCTCATTAAATTCGCGCTTATTCCGACTTAACGCCTCCACTAGCTGCCACAAAGTTGCACCTTTAACTATTTTGTAATGTTGTTTTAGCTGATTTGTCCTGTCAAGGGATGTCTGTGTGATTTCGCCAAGAATTGGAACGGGAATCATATGTGATTGGATAATATCTCAAAGACGTGCTATCGTCTTCATGTGAAAGATGAACTGAAAAAGCTGAAGCTTTATGGCTCAATATAAGCGGGACCAGTTGCTGCTGATATGTCATATTTTTTACTTCTTTTATTTTGACGGCAAATCTGCTGATTCGATATTTCAACAAACTGATGGTGTCTGGAGGAATTAATTTTGAAATGTTCCACTAGGTCAAAAGTTTAGCAGGAAGTGCTTCCGCTCCGCTAACTGGCCGTTTTTGTAATAGTGTGGAACCCAGACACATTAGATCTAATGAAATAATATAAAAAGTCGGCGAAAAAGTTCAATTTTCTTTCGTTGTAGCCTTTAATGCTGCTTCTACATACATTAATTTTATAGTTTCGTGCTCTTTATTACGCAAACTGCGGCAAGTTTCCAGCGAGATGCTTAACTAGCAGCATTATACGAGGAGCTGCTGAAAAATTGGCTCGTTTACACACTAACCCCCTATTTATTTGCCAAATCCCCAGTCCTGAAGTTTAAAACTTTCCGATAATTTTGTACCTGAAAGCGAGAACAGACTAAGTCCAAAATGCTCAATATTCAAGACTAATTTAAAACAAAAATTCTCATGTAGAAACCAACGTCACGATTTTACCTAACATTTATAAGCGGTTATTTTGTTATGGGATTTATTTATTTTTATTTTAAAATTTGAATTATTAGATATTACAATAATGCCTAAAAAGTTTTGGTATTCAGGGAATTCCATTCAACGAATTTTTAGGAAGTTAAAAACTCTATGTATTGAAATCTAGTTAGGGATATATGCTAAGGTCCAGTCTCTATTTATTTCTAATTGGCATAAATCTGTACCTGAGAACGTTCCTTACACAGTATTAATTTAATAAATAAAAAGTTTCTGTTTTAACAACAAATTTAAAAATTACCTACTACTATAAAAAATCTATGAATTATGTAAAAATGAATAGAAATTATAAAGAAAAATAAGTAGATTTGAAACTATAACTAGAAATTTTGATAAAATAGAAATGAACAGTGCTGAGTAAAACTGAACAGAAATGAGTCGAAAGAATCAAATGGGTAATGAATAAGAATTACAAATATAATTAAAGAACACGAATAATTACTGAAATTTAGCAAAATTAAGCAGAATTACTAATCCAACTAATTCTGTACATGAGAGCGAAAATTATATGAAATAATAATTCATATTATAAAAAACTGATAATGTATGATGGTAGAAAAGCCTGAGTAGTACAAAATACAAAAAAATGTCTTTGAAAAAAGTCAGCGACAACGTAATACATATTACCAAAGAAAATGTACAGATGACTACATTTTTCAATTATTTTTTTTTTAAATCAATCGTAAATTTTTAATTTTTTGGTTAATAAGTTTTTAGTAGTTTTAATTCACAAAATAAAAAATTCATGATGAATGATGGTAAAAAAGCTTAAGTAGTACACAATACAGAAAAATGTCTTTGAAAAAAGTCAGCGACAATTTAATACTATAGAAAAAAGTGTACAAATGACTACGCTTTTCAAAAAACAAAATTTCTTAAATAAATACAGATGATTTTTTAATAGATGTTTTAGAAAATGTAAGTCCTTTTTCAGATTTTTTAATTTAATTTTTAGAACTATCTTGCATTTAGAGAATTTCTGATAGAATCGGGTATGCTATTTCATAAAAATAAACTGACTGACAAAAGTTAAGGCCCGGTTTACGGAACATTTTAATTGCAATCAATCAATTTATCAATTCCAAAGTTCGAAGATCGATAAAATTTGTTTGATGTTAGAATAATTCTGTACCTGAGAGCGAAAACAGCCCAAGTCCAAAATGCTCAATACTCAAGACTAATTTAAAACAAAAAATCTCATTTAGAAACCAATGTCACAATTTTACTTAACATTTATGAGCGGTTATTTTGTTATTGAATTTTTTTGTAAGTGAATTTACTAAGTTAACAAAGAGATATTTGATTTTAATCGATTTATAATTAATAAAAGGCACTAAAAGGACTTAATACTTTAACGCCCTAAACATATAAAGTTTTTTTTAATATGCAAAAAGCTAAAATAAATTAAGTCCAAGAGGTAAATTAATGTTTAAGTCATTTTTAAAAGCTTTTATTTAGCTCACAATGTTATCTGTCTGTCGGTTATTTTTTCGGAGCCAAATTTGAAAGGGTTCCCGTTGTCCCACTGGACTGAAATTTTGCATACTTACTTAATCTGCATGACAATGCAATCCTATGTAATTAGATATTCCCTAAGGGGTTAAATGGGGTTTTGAAGTTTTAGGTTATGTTTATAAAGGGGTTCTCAATTTGTAAATTTGAGAGGGTTCCTGTAGTCGCAATGAAATGAAATTCAACATGCTTACGTAATATGCGTGACAATGCAATTCTGTATAGTTAATTACCCCCTAAATGTTTTAAATGGGGTATTAAAATTTTACAAAGGGGTTATCGATTTGTACATACCGTAACTTATACCAACATATGTTGGTCATTTGGACGTCACGGTAGGTGCATAGTGTAATAACAATAAATCTATGCAATAAATAAAGACTAAAAAGCAAAAAATAAAACTATATAAAGAAATGTTTTTTTAAAAAAGCTTTTATTTAAAAGATTCACTAAAGTGTAAAAAATAATGTATTTCAATCACAGGAGAATATTTTTTCTTACAGATTAAAATTCTAAAATTTATAAAAGCTTTGGAAGTTATAAAACTACGGCATTACAGAATTACTGTGTTCAGTTGACAATACATTATTTTTTACTTTTTAGTGCATCTTTTTTTCTTACAACACAAGGTGATGTTACATTCAAATAAATGCAACGAAAGTCCAAAAATTCCTCTAATTTCACTGAATACACATGAAAAGGGTGATTTTCGCACTTTCTAATAAAATTATCACAGTCGTTACAGTTGAAAAAATAAAATTATGTTTCAATAGTCACTATGTTTTATAAATAATTTTTACTTACTACTTTGTCGCTTATAAAATTTTAACATTTGTATTTTATGCATTGTTTCAAATAGAAAGTGTGTTAAATGTTTATATTTGATAATTATTTATTTTTTGAAAAAATGGACTTAGGTTGTTGTCGCTCTCAGGTACAGAATTAGACTATCGAATTTTTTGATGAGGATTCAGATTTGGCGATTTTCCAACTTTTTCGTGTGTCAGAATTCTGTGAACGGGAATGGTTCCAGCAATAATCGTAACCTCAAGCGACCCACGCTCGGGTCCTAATTCCTTCCCGTAATTCAATTTGCCTTTTGGTGATTTTCGCTTTGAATAAATGTTCGTCTCGCATCCATGCAAAATCGATCTGCTATTACGTTTTATGTATAGTATGTTTGGGCGAAATTATTAAACGGAAATTTGAAGAGACGCTTTTCGACATTGGTTTCAGGGATGAATCACGACTTCCTTAATTTAACTTTGGGTTTTTATTACAACATTAATAGATACAGGAGGACGTATTTTATCGAATCAACGAGACGCAATGTACATAAATTTCACTGTGGTCTTCCACATTCCGAATAAATCTTCAAGCAAATTAAATAATCTTATCGAAGCCGCTCCCAAGCTAACAGGACGAAGCAAGCGTACAAACAACACTAGAAAAGGGAAATTGAGACAAAAATTGATTCTTGAACGACTCACTTACACACGACAGAAATTTTATGTTGTCTTTAATGGATCCACAACAGCCGAAAAACGACACAAGAAATGTCACTACTCCAAACGCACTGAATCGACCTCCTGGAGAAACTGAGTTGACAGGAAGAGCTTTGTGTTCGTTATTTATTAAAATAATTCCATATCCTGTGACAAGAATCGAAAGTAACTGAAAGGGAAATTATTGGTTGTTCACCTCTGCAAACTTACCCCAAGGGTAACATTAAATATTAGTGAAATGCATCGAACAGTCGACGCTAAAACGCTCATTTTTAACTTAAATAATTTGGGTGTTCCCTAATTCCTTATCAGTGTCAATAGATTCAATACAGATAAGTTGTCGAGTCCGATTTGTTATCACAAATTCAACAGTTTGGCTCAATTTTCTGACACAAATATTTCCAGTACCTACTATTATTTATTTTTAGTTTTTTCACTTGACTGAGCCCAAGATTTGGGGTTCGGTATCAGAACATCTGGTCATAAATAAAGCCGCTTTCCCTTTTTTTGTCATAAGTCTTAATCAAAGAGTCCTGTCTGCGGTTTAGACCTCGTTTTTAGATTGTCCTTGTGTTGGAGGTTTGTAGTCAGGAATGCATTTCCAGTTTGGTCGATTTATCAAAGCTGATTTTAACAATCGCCAAGTTGTCGACACTTACCAGGGAATGCAATCAAGTGAGGTCTTTGTTATATCGATATTGAATTAAGGTAATCCAATAAGGAAAATGCAAGGAAGGCATAGAAAAGCTTAATAAGGGCCCAGTGTGGATATTGAAGATAACACAAGCCGGGAGAATATGATAAAAGCTCGAGAATCTAAACTATGAGGTAAATGGCTTTTGAAAATAGAGAGAGGGTGCGTCAAGAAATCCCGACCAAGTATGGAATTACAAATACAGCCAGATCTAGGGGAACGATTTGGCTAATATTAACAAAGTGCAAGTCCCCAGGGCAAGGGACCGACAATCCGATTCATACACATTTCAAATATTTGACCGGAAACTTGTTGACTCAACGTATTATTACGACGCCTTCGCCGATAAAGTATCACAACAATTCTGTATAGATTACACTTAGGTACCTTCAAAAAGTTAAAAATATTAAAAAAAACAAGTTCTAGCATAGTTTTATGGAATTTTTCTATGCGTTTATAGCTCTCTTGTGTTGTTAAAAGTAAAAAAAGTCACTAGGTTTGATTTTTAAAATTTTGATTTTTGCAATTTTTGTCACGATTTTGGTCGATTTCCGGTACCCGGAACATTTATCGAGTAATAACTCCGGAACTATTCGAGATAGTCCCATGAAGTTTATTATCGTTGGAAAGCTCTTTTAGTTATCTATCTTTTTCAAAAAATATTATTGTTCTCGGATTAATAGTTTTCGAAAAAATTTCAAATAAAAGGAAAATAGGTAAAATTTAATAAAATTCATAACTAAAAAACTTTTGGGAATTTGGCGATTTTCTCGACGAAAATCGATTCCCCGGATCATTTTACATAGGTCTGGACTAAAATAGTTCCACTTTTTCGAATAGTTTAGCCGTAATAGAGAAAATATAAAAAATGAAAAATTTGTTAACACCCCCCCTTAAAAATGGTCAATTTTTAAAGTGTCTCAAAATCAATTCAAACCCATCCTATCTTATAGATTTTGATGTGCTCTTTACAATGGAGTAAAGCGTTTTCCTCTAGCTCTTTTAGTTTGGCCGTAATCGACGTTTGAAAATTGAAATTTTTTTTGCGAGATATTGCCTTGAAACCTATGCCAGTTTGTAGGGCTTTTTATACCGGTTCTAACCGATTTTACTGTTTTTCTCTAACTCTTATAGTTTCGCCGGAATCGGCGTTTAAAAATTAGAAAAAAGTCAAAATGGCAACTTTTTTTGCGTTTTTCTCGGAAACTATAAGACTTAGAACAAAAATCGATAAAGCATCGAATAGCGCTTGAAATTCTCTATTTTCTCATTAAAACCCGGAGTCGCTCCGGGCAACGGTTCCGGGTACAGAGGCATTTAAATTTTAACAATAAAAAAATTCATAACTTAAAAACTAAAAGTCGTAGAGCAAAACGGTTTGTTCCAGTGAATTCTACGGTTCGTTTTACATATTATATCGGTTTTTTACCCGATTTAAAAATTTGAAATTTTTTGCCTAAAATTAGGGTAGCTTAATGCATACTGGTACTTTATTTTTCAACAAAAAAATTCGTAATTAAAAAACTAAAAGTCGTAGAGCAAAACGGTTTGTTCCAGTGAATTCTGCAGCTCATTCTACGTATTATATCAGCTTTTCATGAGACTTAAAATTTTGATTTTTTTTGCTTAAAATTAGGTCAGCCATTTCATAGTGGAGTATTTTATTCATCAACAAAAAAATTCATAACTTAAAAACTAAACGTCGTAGAGCAATACGGTTTGTTCCATTGAATTCTGCGGCTCATTCTACGTATTATATTAACTTTTCATGAGATTTAAAATTTTGAATTTTTTTGCTAAAAATTTTAATGGTCAAGGCACTTACCTTCACAAAAATGAAAAAAAAACATTTTTTTTTAACTCACTCAATCAAAGTTTTATGGACATTTCTATGCTTATACAACCCTCTAGAGTTGTTAAAAGTAGAAAAAGAGTCACTAGGTTCGATTTTAAGAGTTTTGATTTTTTCAATTTTGGTCGCGATTTTGGCGATTTTCGGTACCCGGAAAATTTATCGAGCATTAACTTCGGAACTATTAGAGATAACCCCATGAAGTTTATTATCGTTGGAAAGCTCTTTTAATTGTCTATCGTTTTCAAAAAAGATTATTGTTCTCCGACTTATAGTTTTCGAGAAAATTTCGAAAAAAAGCAAAAGTAGGTCAAATTTTAAAAAATTCATAACTAAAAAACTATTGGGAATTTGGCGATTTTCTCGACGAAAATCGATTCCCCGGATCATTTTGCATAGGGAAGGATTAAAATAGTGCCACTTTTTCGAATAGTTTAGCCGTAATAGAGAAAATAAAAAAAATGAAAAATTTGTTAACACTCTCCGACTAATAGTTTTCGAGAAAATTGCGAATAAAATGAAAAATGTGTGAAATTTTAAAAAATTCGTAACTAAAAAATAATTGGGAATTTGGCGATTTTCTCGGCGCCAATCGATTCCCCGCATCATTTTACATAGGTTTAGACTAAAATAGTTCCACTTTTTCGAATAGTTTTGCCGTAATGGAGAAAATAAAAAAATTGAAAAATTTCTACAAAAAAAATCGTAACTCAAAAACTAAAAATTGTGGAGCAAAACGGTTTGTTCCAGTGAATTTTACGGCTCATTCTACGTATGATACCATCGTTTCACAAAATTAAAAATTTTAAAATTTTTTGCTTAAATTTACTGAGTAACACCCTTATCGACTTATTTTAATTAAAGCGCCCGCCAGGAATATTTCTATTAAAACGTTAAAAATTCATTTTCTTGTCGTGTCGTAACGGTTTTTTCATTTTTCACTCATCTCGTGTTTAAATTACCTACGGGCAAAAATTAAACGTCGGTGAGATGGCAATATGAGTGGAAATAAAACGGCGGAATGCTACAAAAAAGCATTGCTGTGTCTCTCAGGAGCCATCAACTTGCACACTTAGACAAAAGCTCGTCACATTGGTATTCGGAGAGATTAAAATGAGAATAGAATGCGAAATGGGGACTCTATTCTGACACGTTTTTACAACACCACATTTAACATTAACAGCCCAATGTATTAATATTAAAATTTAGAACCTCTCACTTTTATTTATCACACAAATAAAGTGGGAATTATTATAGGCAACCCGCCCCACGCTTGTGTTTTATTGGTTGGTAAACACATTGAAAGCTCCGAGCAATTTTTTTTAATTGTAACAATATAGTACATAACATTCTTGCCAAGTTTACTTCCTGATATCGCTTCCAAGCTTAATACAAAGTGGCAGGAGCTTGTCCTATTGCATTTGTACTGCAGAAACTCTATTATCCCAAAATCCAATCTAAGCACACATGACCTAATTCACCTTAGAATAACATTGTTTTGTTATGTAAATTTTCGGCAATAGTCCAGTAATGTTTTAACTTGATGTCTGCCTAAACTGTATCAAATAAATCAAATGCGTGGTAACTGATCCAATCATCTAGAAATTAAATTGTTAGTCAATTGTGGCCTTAATTTAAATACGTACTAAATAGAGTAGCGACCAATCAAGCACAAATAAACCATGGGCTGTAAATTTTTGAGGCAATGTGTAAACCTGTACTAGAAATCGTTTTACATTATTTTCATTTTTCATATCTTGAAATAAATCAACCGTTTTGCCAACCTTTAAAATTTGCATTTAAGTTTAAATTTATAAATTGTTGAGACATACATTGCTACAAAAATCTGTGATTGGATAAATTAACAAAATAACTTGGAATATGGTTTGCACCATCCAATAGCCATTTAGCGCAAAGACTACACTAACAATATTTTTTTGGGTGTTGTAATCAGCTTGCATGTCTTTACGAAATGAATAAATATTGGTTGCTACCTCGATCACAATATGAGTGACTTTAACGAAAACATAAAAGCCAACGATTTCTTCAATTCTTGTTTTTAGTTCGAAATAAATCTGGTAACATTTAATAACTTTGTGTTTTGTTGCTTGTTTACAATTAGTGTTTAAATGATCAATTATGAGCGAACTGGCATTGAGAAAGTAAAACATTAAACCTTCTGCAACCACTTGTATTGCAGAAGAGAAAACAAAACGAACACAACAGATAAAAAGTGAAACACCGACTACACGAATAAGAGGAAAATTTAAAACAACAAGAATAGTGGTATTAATACAATGTGCGATAAAGAAGTATCGTAAATTTCGTGTTAATTTAGTACTGTCGAAATGTTTACAAGTCACACTAAAACCTAACTTTTCTAGTTGCAATATTTTCCTATATAATCGAACAATTCTCTTCTGTTTTGTACATATTGTACCAATCAATACAAGTAAATAAATGTAACGCATGATTCGTGAAATTTTAGATGAAATGTTCCCATATTTATCAAACCTGCTATGACAGCTACTAATCTTTGAACTTATCGCAAAAAATACTACTGTCAACAGAACTATGTTTAAGATCTTATCTTTTCTACCACGCTTGAAAGTATTATTTTGTCGGATTGAAAAAGAAGTCAAACCCAAACATTTACACACAAAAAATAGTCTAGAAAATGATGTAATTAACTGTGTTTTCATGACCATCACTCGAATATCGAAGCTACACTTTCCATCACATTATTCAGTAATCAGTATTATTAGGCACTTAAATTAATGTGTTGTTTACATACGTTATTGGAATAATGTTTGATGAAAACCTTTCGTTTGTATTATTTAGATAGTCCTTGAAAAAATGAAAAATTCGAGAGATATTTGCGATATTGTATCTCCAATTTTTGTGGCCTGGAAATTCACCTCGCTACCAATTTACAAACTGCAAGGTTCTGCAGGTTCAGATGAAAGAAAGTTTGTTAGTGTAAAATCATACACGTATTATTTGGGAGTTTTAATATTTTTGGGTATAATGTGGCCTTATTTTCGGACGTCTTTTATAAATGAAGAAGGCAAAATGCATTTAGACATGGCATCGTTCGAGCTTTGTATACGTTTCTTTTACGATATTGGAATTATTCTCGTTTGTCATAAAAACAAGAAAGATATTGGAGATATTCCACTTGAATTATTATCTAGCGAAAAAATCTTGGGGAACCTCACAGGGAGGAAAATAAGTTACTTTAATAGAATTAAAAAGGCAATTTTACTGATTGCTATTGCAAAATATTCGGTGCTTATCACTTCTACTGTAGTAGAATATTTTGCCAGACCTGATGATAGAGTAAATATTCTTGTATATTACTCAACTTGGTGCTTCCAGTTTCATTCACAGTTGATTATAACTTTGTACCTTATTATTTTAAGAAAGCAGTATCAAATTTTTAATCTCTATTTAGAAAAAAATAAGTCCAAATACATGAGTTATAACAAAATTGGAAAAATCATCGAGATGCATTTATTTTTACGTAAAATCATCACACTGGTGAAGAAGGCTTTCCAGAATTACCTTCTAATGAAAACTCTAATGGACCTGAGTATGATTGCTACCGGTGTATTTTTTTTTATCCAAGTGCTTGTGAAAGAAACAGACAAAAGTGATTGGTTATATTTAGTCATTGCCATGTGGTTTGTTCTCACCTTAGCTGAAGACTTCACGACTGCAATTATTTACGAAACTATAATACAACAGGTTTGTCATGAAAAAAATTACTTTAATAATATATGGCACAAACTTTTAGGATAAATTAACTAAACGACAAATAGTTAATGATATTTTGGGACATAACGATACCAATAAATTTCTACCGTATAAAACGGTAACTCATTGATAATTTAATTGAGGCTATTGTTTACATCAATTTTTAGCAAATCCTTCACAGTTTGTATCACCACAATAATAATTTACGTTTTATGGTGTGTGGGTTTTTTCCATTAAATGGTACTGTTGTACAATGGGTGAGTTAATCAAGTTGGTAGCTTTGAGTAACCAAGTTTTAACAGATGTTGGGAGGAGTGGGAACGTATGTTATATATTTATTACAATTGTGATTGTTTAAGAAAAAATATAGAAACCAATTTTTTGTTCTTTTTATTGTACAAATTATGATATTTGTATTACTTTAGCTGTAAATGAACAGCGATTTACAACTGTATTTTTCCTTCTACGATAGTTCTAGCTCATATCTGAAAAATTTCAGTTACATACTTTACGTCCCAAATTACGAAAACATTATCTTTCGGATTTTTGTTTACGTGTGAGATAACAGCTTTTCTGAGTAATTTATTTTTTAGTTACTGTTCAAACAAACAATTTTCCTTGTTTGATAAATAATCAATAAGTGTTTTGCAATAATTCGAGTAGATGTAATTTGAAATACTTATATCGATTTGAAAATTATTTCTTGATAAGTATAAGAGAGTCACACAAATTGCAATAAGATTAGTGTTAATACATTCATTTTTATATGTTGCTTAAAGTAGTTGGAATGCACTCTATTCTTAGCTCGGAGTCGAAAAAGCTAAGTCAAATAACTGCACCAATGTTTACTATACGCTTTACCTGTTTACAAATTGGATATCTTATGTGGCTCATAAGTTATCACAAAACTGAAAACTTTCTTTATAGGAATGGTGATTTCTGCAATTATGTTTTTCTTGAACATTTTATCTACAAATTTCATGTTTGTTTATTAGCAAATAAAAAAATTGTACAAATCTTCTCGCGTGCTTTACATATCGATTTGTGTGTTTTAAATACAAATTACAACATATTGTGTAACGCTAAGTAATTAGTAATAACTCTTGAAAATATATAAAAGTAAATGATGGTTGAAGTTTTTATCATTAAATGAAAGCTTTTTATCAGCACAAATGTGCAAACTTTCTACATCGGAATGGCTCTTATCACCATTTTATTTTGTTTTGATAGTCTGAATATTTCTGACAGTGGGACTGAATTTGCAATGTCAATTTTACTGAATCACTTACTTTCTTATAATATAATGCTTATAATTTGTTACAAAAAAGAAAAGAAATCGTTAAAATCCTCCCAGAATTGTAAATTTCAGGCAACATTATCCTAAAATTATCATTAAACCAATGGAGGAGTAAATACTATACGAACGTTAGAAGGAAATTTTTGGTGATAATAGTTGTTAAATATGGTTTACTAATTTTAAATTTTGTCTTGGATTAGCTTAACTTCCCGGAAGATCCGGAATATTTATTTGTATATCATGTATCATGGTGTTTCCATTTTCACTTATGGTTCCTCGTTCTTTTTTACTTATTGGTTTTCAAGGAACAGTTTTCTCATTTGAAGCGATACTTACGAAAAATAAAGAAGAGGAAATATCAATGCAACATAAAAAAAATAATCAAAATACATAAACTGCTCCTCAAACGCCTTGAGCTTATTAAAGATGCCTTCGAAGTTTTGTGGCTGATCAAATGTATAAATGACATTATTCGAACTTCGTTGGGTGTATTTTACCTCATCGAAATGTTCGTGGTAATGGCATTTGTTTGATCGCTATTTTTTTACAAAAACTCAGTGCGTTAGAAGAAAAGAACAAAGGAACAAAAAATTAAAATTATAAAAGGTTAAAAAACAACACAAAGTTCAATTTAATTCCATCATTTTTCGGCTTATTTTACCAAAATCGAATTTTGATGTTATACAGGGTGATTTACATAACTTTACGACCCTGACGAATTTTAAATGCAACCAGTAATACACAACTCAATTATAATTTGTTTCAAAAACACTAATAATTATAAATTTGTTTGTGATTTGGATATTCCTTGCAAACCTTAAAAAACCTTAAAAAATTGCAGTCTCTGGCGTTTTTGTTTTGGCCAATTTAGGCGCAATTCAACCTCCAATGTATAATGGGTTGCATTTAAAGTTCGTCAGAGTTGTAAAATTATATGAATCACCCTGTATATATTTTGATGTTTTTACAATTTTTATCGATTTTTCGATCGGTTTATAAAAATTTTGAGGTAAAATTTGGGTTTTTAGCTCAAAAAATCATTCAGTTTAAATTGTGTGATTTTTCACTTGTGTTGCAAGAGATTTTGCGAAATTGCTGCGTCTCTGATTGAAAAAAGGCAAAATTTTTGTCTTATTAAACTTAATTTTGCGAAATCTCACGAAATAACTGAGTTTTTAGCTCAAATAAACGTTCTTAAATTCTCGAAAATGGAAAAAATTACACTACAATTTATTTTACGTTAATTTCTAATAAAATCTCATAAAAAAATGAGTTTTTAGGCTCGAAAACGATTATAACTCGTGAAAAAAAGTTAAAATAATGCCAGATTTTTGGCCTGTTTGTGGCGAAATTTCAAGTAATAATTTTGTAACAAAAACAGGTAAAAAACTTGATTTTTAGCTTAAAAACGTACTTAAATACCCAGACCTCGCAAAAATAATCTCGTCTTTGACTAAATTTTATGATATATCGGCTTACTTTTTGAGAAATCATGCAAAATAATTGAGCTTCTTTGTACTAAACGTTTTTGAAAGGTATTTTTTTTAGCAAAATTCTCAAAAAAAACTTTTAGTTTGAAAATTTGCAAAAGCAATCTTATTTATTTATTGCTTACTTTTAAAGAAATTTTGTGAAATAATTGAGTTTTTGCTGACTAAACGCTTGGAAGAGGTAATTTTTGACCATTTTACACCAAATTTGGTGATTTTTTCGTATCAGTTTAACAAAAAGAGGTAAAAATACTTAATTTGTGGCTTAAAATCGTGTTTAAATACCCAAAATTTGCAAAAATTATGTCATTTTTGGCTTAATTTTGTGATATAATATGCTTGGAAATCATTTTTTGGTCACTTTCGACTAAATTTGGTGATCTAGTTTAACAAAAACAGCTAAAAAACTTGATTTTTGGCTTAAAAACGTGCCAAAATATTTCATTTTTGACCTAATTTTATAATTTATTGGTTTATTTTTTAAGACATTTTCCAAAATATTTGTGTTTATGCTGATTAAACGCTTGGAAGGTAATTTTTTGGTCATTTTCGACCAAATTTAGTGATTTTTTCGTTATAGTTTCACAAAAACATGCAAAAATACTTAATTTGTTGCTTAACAACGTGTTGAAATACCCAGAACTTGCAAAAATTGTGCCATGTTGACTTAATTTTGTGATATAATTATACGCTTTGAAAAGGTAACTTTTTGGTCATTTTCGACTAAATTTGGTGATTTTGTTCAACAAAACCAGCTAAAAAACTTGATTTTTTAGCTCAAAAACGTGCTAAAGTACCCAAAATGTGCAAAAATTATGCCATTTTGACTTAATTTTGTGATATAATACGTTTGGAAAAAGTAACTTTTTGGTTATTTTAGACTAAATTTGGTGATAAATTTGTTTGACGTTGCCAATTTTCTCCTTTATTGTTTGTATACGTTTGTTTGGACAAATCTAATTGTGTTAGAAAACTTTCTAGAAGTTGTAATCATTGATAAAATTCTCCGACAGGTAAAAATGTAACACACTTTACTTGTTCTTTATTTATTCTTGCAGGATAACACAGTTTGTGGCCACATTATCGAACTTTTTCCACACACAAGAGCAAAAACTGTAAAACATGTCTTAATACGAGATTTTGTATTAAATATTTGTGTTCCATAAGACACTGTTTTGTGTAAACACTTTTATAAATGAAGTACAAATTATGATTTGTGGTTTATTTCCACTGAATTGTTTTTATATCAGTTGGGTAAGAGTTTTAATCAGTGAGATATGTACTGTTCAGATGGTTACAGCTGTGGCAACTTACGTTGTCTATTCTCTTCAGTTTAACAAAATAAGACCAACTGATTAACAACAGTATTTTCTAATAAATTAACATTCTCATATATAAATATGAGAATTATTTATTGAATATTTTTGAGGAGAAGGAGTAATTTATTATTCCTTCAATTACATAAATTACAATTACATAAATGGAATAGACATTAAAACTATTTACCAAAAGGTCGAAAAACGATTTACTCTTCAAACAATGAGGCATAAAAACGGTTTAAATGAAATAGCAGCCCCATTATTAATCCTCTGGAAGTACACTGCTTTACCAGTTTATAAATTCGATGTCACAAGAGGTCAATATGTTAGCACAAACTTGAAAGCTTTCATTCTTGGAATAATGCTTTTCGCAGCTTTGTTATTTCTTGGTTCGGAAAATGTCTTTCGTACTGATGAATACGTGGTGATAGAGGATAATGTCAGTTTTACTCAAATGTTTACATTTTTTGTGCAAAACTCGTGCATGTTTGTGGCTTGTTATTGGAAGAGAAAAGAAATAGTTGAAGTGCTAACACAATTACAATTTTCTGAAAATTTGATTCTTCGATCGACAGAATCAAGACAAAGATATTACAGCAACGTTCGAAAAAAATTTTTGACGGTAGTTATAGTCAAATACAGTTTGCTAATTCTCTGTTCTATAAGTGACTGCTCTGATCTTCCGGACGAACAATTCAATTTGTTAATATACTACATATCGTGGTGTCTCCACTTTCATTTATGGTTACTTGTAACTTTCTACGTGCTTGTATTAAGAGAGCAACACATTGAATTCAATAAATACTTAATAAAAATCAAATATGACCGAACATTAACACATGTTATGAAAATATACGACCACCTCCAGGGCCATTTTTCATCGATTAAAAACGCTTTTGAAGTTTTATGGTTGATAAAATTTGTTACTGATGTTATTGTAACGTCAGTAGGAGTATTTTACACCGTTCAGGCATACAAGGTAGAAAAGAACAGTTGGTTACTCACTAATGTTGCAACATTTTTATGGATCAACCTTGCCGCCATTGAAAATTTTTTAGAAGTCTTTATTTTTGATGGAATTCTCGCTCAGGTGTGTAATAATAATTAACTATAGTACTTAACTTTACATTTTTAGCACAAAATAGTTGGCAATAATATCACTGAAATCTTGCCCAAAACCAAATCATTTAGACACGTAAATGATGCTAAGTTTCATCTTCTTTTTGCCAAACTGTTTGTTTTAGAGGACTCTTTTCTGCACAAAAATTTTGGTAAATAAAGTAGAGATTATGATTTGTGGTTTATTTCCACTGAGCTGCTTTTATATCACTTGGGTAAGGAGAAATGTTTGGATATCTGCTACAATCATGTTGATTCAGATGGTTACAGCTATTGCAACGTATGTCATCTATTTGGTGCAATTTAGCAAAAGTAAAAATTACTAGTTACTTAAATATTCTATTAATAATAAACAATAAACGTTTTATTTATGGACGTTTTAAACCTAGCTATTAACAAAATTAAATCCCAAGGGAAAGGCCGGCTTTTTGTAATTAATAAAGGTTTCTTTTTGTTCTTTGTGACACTATGCCGCCTGAAAATATTTCTGACATTGTGTCTGTCTTATTTATGTTCTGGAAATGCACAGCTTTGCCTGTCTATCGTTTAAAAAACGTTTTATATTTGCAAAGCAAAATATTTGTGAGCCGCCGATCCCGAATATATTTTACAGGGATAACTGCGTTCCTACTGTTATTTGCTTTTTCCATAAAAACTGTATATCTTGATGCCAATAATGTGCTACATGTGGATGTTTCGCTGTTTGAATTGGTCATGGTTTTCAGTCAAAATATTTTCATTATTGTGTTTTCGCACTATAAACGAAAAGCAATCAATTACCTAATTGCGAAGTTTACAACTCTAGATGAAATTATTACTAAAGTGACCAAAAGGAAGGTCTCTTATCACAGAAGTGTCAGACTACAAATTTTAAAACTTCTTTTGATTGAGTATGGAATGACGATTTTTTGTTGTGTGTTGGATTGTACCAACAATCCGGACGAAAAATTAAACACAATCATCTATTTTCTGTCCTGGAGTTACCATTTCGTTTTTGAACTGGTTCTAATCGTTTTGTTGGTAATTTTGAGAAAGCAGTATGAAGCGATTTTGTGCTGTGTTATTGTGACAAGTGGAGACATTAGTACCAAAGAAGTTCTGAAACTGTATCATGTTTTGAGGGATGTGTTGTTTTTAATCAAGCGGGAGTTTCAATTTTATATTCTAATAAAAATTCTAATTGATTTGTTTACAACAACGACTGGAATATACTACCATATGAGAATGATTTTTGGTGAAAGTAAAATTTCAGTCTTGAAAATTCTTTATTCTTTAATTTGGACCATTTTAATATCAATTTCTGATTTCACAACTATATATTTTATTGATAAAATCATAGTCAAGGTATTATCTTGGTTTGTAATAATTTTAATTTTTTCAAGATATTTTAGGACCAATTATTAAGCAGTGAAATGGAAAACGTTTTAAATATGCATTTATCTCGACGTGTTTATAAACAGGTGGGATTATTCAAGAACAATGACAATAATTTATGTTTCACAATTTACAGGAGACTTTACATAGTCTAAACTCAGGTAAATTAAATTTTATGGTGTGTGGACTATTTCCTTTAAATTGCAAATTAGTTTGTTGGGTGGGTTTTACTATATGTTGTAACATTATTGTCTACTAGTTTTTTTTCAGATGATAGCAAATATTTTCACTTATGTCATGTATTTTATACAATTTGGAGAAATTGGAAATAAAAATAAAAAGTAATTTTTATTATTCATGTCATCAGTTTAACAGCACAAACAAAACTTACTATATTTATTGAAAAATGTAACAATAATGCAGTGACTTCTGTTCTGACCTATATGTTTGTGTTTACCGAGATGTTAAACTTAATAATAATTTTATTACTTTTAATAAATAAATCTTTTACCGAAGTTTTTTTTATCAGCATACTACTCCTACATACGGGTATGATTCATAATATCAATAAAACCATGATAAATTTTGCAAATTTTACTTCTACCTTGATATTTTCTTTATCTGAATTGTGATTTTAGATAAATATTTATTTAAAGCAACTTTATTTTCTTTGGCATCATTTCTCACGGTGCTCTCTTACGTACATGATTATAAACTTACATACACAACCCTTATTCCTTCTCATTTTTCTTATTAGCGTGGTGTACAAAAAATTATTATTACGTTTAAGAGTAATAATAATAAACATTTAATAATTTTTAAAGTAATACCAAACATTAATATAATATAAATCATATCAATCAATTTATGTTATCACTTCGTGAAGCTTATTATTCTATTTTTGCGTTATCTTAGTTACATTTTCAAATAAATATTTTAAGTATGTATCTAACACTTGCTCGCTACAGTCTTTTGAAAGAATTCTCCTGACGACTTATAGATACTATACAATTACTTACCTATTATATTTATATGCAGTTGCGACATTGGGTGGCGGTATACATCTCGAGACAATTTTTTCTGTATATAAGAAAAAGAAAAATAGGTATGCTTATAAAAAAATATGTTATGGTTTTTTAAATTTTATTGTAAAATAAATAATAAATTTTATAAATCGTACATTTTAAAAATATCACCACACAAAGTGATTAATAGACATCCATTATATTTATATAAGACTATTGAATAAACATTTACACAGAGTTAAACACACATTTGACCATATCTACATAAATCAGATTCACATCCCATTCGACAAAGCACTCTGAACCTGATTCCTATTTTTTCTTCACAAGCTGAATTTTAAATTAATTTTGTTGTAATAGTCAATCACACCTTATTATATTAATATTCATCACCATTGTTGTCTGATTGCCGAATCTTGACTGTGCTTAAAAACAATAATAACGCAATGAAAAATAGAAATATTGTTGGTTCTTCTTGCAAAACTATTTAAGCTTTCAATTATGTTTTGGTTTACTTTTACAAGCATAGGCTTTTTTTTTAATATTTCGTCATCGAAAGATTTATTTAAAAAACCTTCTATTTTTTTACAATTTTTCATATCAAAATCCCCAAACACTATTTCATACAAATAGATGTACCGAGCTATTTCTCTCTGATTGGCTTGTAAAGCATCACTTTTTAACTGATTTGTGTCGAATATCACTAAAGCATTTAACAAGTTTGCACAAACTATGGAAAAGATTAAAATGAAAATCATATAAATGGTTCTATTAAAAGGTTCGTCTTCTAATTCTTCCAATTCTCCAATAAGCAAAACAAACAAATTGTAAGATACCGTCACCAGAGTCGCAACAAAATCGTTCGTACTATTTTTAAGCGAACTATTCAATGTTGAAAAATAAATGCCCGAAACTATTGCAAATAAAGGAACCATCAAAGTTAGGATTTTAACACAATTACATAAAACCACAAGAAATAATTCACCATAAATCGTAATTACTCGAGATAACAAGATAACTCTGAATGCTACAATTGAAAGTGGAATAAATAGAATTTTTTTTGCAGTGGTGTTTTCGTATGTAAAGCAAATTATAACGGAGATAATGACAGCAAGAGGGAGCAATATGTGATATAAATACATTTTTAATAACACCCAGTATTTTTTAGATGATTCCCAGGTCTTAAAAAATTTCCACCACATTGTTACACCGTATATTACGTCAACAATACTAATCATTATTGCAACTCCTTCAAGCAAATTGGTTAAAGTCATTGAAGCATTACCTGTTGGATTTATGAACGTGAGGGTGACAAAAATTGCCATTTGAATTATATAAATAGCAAAGTGAATATAAAAACGATGTTTAATTTTAAGCCACTTAAGAAGTAAGAAACACATTACCAATGGATGCAACAACAAATTTTTATATTTGTCGTCATAAATAACAATTCGCAAATAGTCCATTTTGCTAATTGATGTACAGTTTTCTTCGGTACATAAATTGTCATAATTGAAAGTAATACTCGCTTTAGGTGATTTCTCCTTCATGTCAATGCCTGTGTCAATGCATAAGTCAAAAATTTTTTCCAGATCACTTGGAGCAACTGGATGAAATGCTAACTTATAGGATAGTTTGAATAATAGATCATACCGTCCAAGAGACGTACTGAAGAAAATAATTTTTTGCTTGTAGCGATTGATATCGATTTTTTTAATTTTAACTAGGTCTACTAATTTGTCAAGACAACGTTGATAATCGTCGTTCTTCTGATAACCTGTCATTAAACTAATAATAGCTTTACACACTGCATCCTTCATTTTCTCGTCGGCTTCTGCTGTTTCTAGTAGTAACTTTTGTATTAATGTATTTAACAATGTGTACCTGCCATGAAAGCACGCTATTTCTAAAGGTGCCATCGTATCTGGAGCCGCTTCTGTCAAACTGGCTCCTTTTTTTATGAGAAATCCAGCAGCTTCTATTAAATTCTTAGTACAACAATATTGTAGCAAAGTCTTTTCAATTTTTGTAAAACGATCTAGGAATTTACAGTTGATTAAAGAAGGAATTTCCTTAATACGCCTAATAAACTCTTCTTCATCCTTGTTATCCAGCAGGGTCTGCAGTTGTTTGGTGGCTTCATTGTCGTCTGTCATGTCTCACTTCGCTTTTTCTAAACAGAAAATACCCGAATAATAAAGTTACATAATTACACAAACCTTTTTGGTTGTTTGTTTTAAATTATTAATAGAAAAGAGGCAGTCTTATAACATGCTTGGTAAAAGTTATAACAGTATTTTTATTAGGAATAAGAAAAAAGATAATATTGACACTTGCCTTATTATACGGTTATCCCCCGCTTTCAATTCGAAAAAAAAATATTATTTGTCTTTTATTGCCCAAAAACTATTTTATATAACAAAGGTACGATAGAAATACATACTTTCATTAATACATTGTAAAAATTATTACTTTTTATATCAATCCGTCGATGAGATATGCTATCGTTATCAGTTTAGATTCTTCTAGTTATCAAACTGCACTGTAATTAGTGCCTATAATATTTTCAATTTAGATCCTTACAGCCCACTTATTCACAAATAAATTGGAATGTAAATTTTAGTTAACAACAAATAAATGTCGCTAACTTTTTCTTTTTAAAAAGTTAGGTTAGGTTGCAAAAATACTTCAGGTTTATATCTTTATGAAGTTTAATCTAACGGTTCTAATATTTTATATTAGGATAGTTATACAAAGCGATCAAAAAGTCCTTTTATTAAGTAGGCGTATTATTTGTGAACGTGTGTCCGGTGTCATGTTATTAGTTCAGCTAATAATAGCTGTCAAAATTTAAACTGGAATTACCTTAACTGTTAGGTGTTTACGCGACCTGTAAATGGCGTGTATGGGGCAAAACTGGATTCTAACAATAATTAATTTGCTCAATTTTTTTTGACATTTTTTTTTTGACGTTAGACTTGGGTATTCCCAGACATACGTCCTTTAATTTCTATGCACTTGGTAGAAGGACTTTTTGATCGCTTTGTATTATATAATACAATTACATTATATTTATATTTCTGTGGTAGCAAGAAAACCAAAAGTGTCCTCTATCACTAACAAAAAATCTAAAAAAGTGAAATATGCAAAGATTTATCATTTTGGTTAAAGAGGCTATTAGAAATTTACTGCACATTTAAATTAAATTCACATTTTTTAACGGATACGAAGTATTGGACATTTCTTTCAGTGATATTCCTTATCCCTTACTGTTGGTATTGACTACTAAGCATTAAACATTAAAAAAATGACAAGCCCATACTTCATAGTATTACGCCAATGAAAAAATTTTATACTGCTAAATGACAATTAAAAGGTCTTGCCAAATAAATATTTCAAACTTTTGACGCTAGTAACAATCGAAGAAGACCCAAAAGGCGGTAGAATCCAGATCGTAAAAAAACTTCTATCTATTTCAGACTATTCAAGAAAATGGCAACAGCGCATTTGTATTTTTTGAAATGAAATTCGGCACAAATTTAGACGTTATGTACAGGGTGTTTCAAGTTTTAGGTCCAGTCAAAAAATAAATACTTCTAGTATTCCAAAATAAAAAATATATATCGCAAACGATAGAGTTTCTAACACGCTTCAATTTGATGCTTTGCTGATATCCCAAATTTTCATGATATAAGCGTAAAATGCAAAAAACTACATTAAACAATTTTTTTTTCAAATTATTCCAATAATTTTTTTATAATAAAATTCCTCCTATTTTTTAAGTAAGACTTCCGAAACTGAAACAGTAAAAAACCCATGGCGTATTGAGCAATTGAAATTTCAATTTGCAAAAAATCAAATAAATGTAAATAAAAAATAAATAAATCAAGTAAAATTTTAGTCTGACAGTTAATGACGTTTCAATTTTTTGTGAATCAAGCAAAGACACGAGCTCTGTTTTTTCAAAGGTGACTAAGATAAAACATTTATTTGAACTTTTGCAAATTGAAATTTCAATTGCTCAATACGCCTTGGGTTTTTTATTGTTTCAGTTTCGGAAGTCTCACTTAAAAAATAGGAGGAATTTTATTATGAGAAAACGATTGCAATAATTTGGAAACAAAAAATTTTTTATCTAGTTTTTCACAATTCACGCTCATACCATGAAAATTTCGTATAACATTAAAGCATCAAATTGAAGCGTGTTAGAAACTCTATCGTTTGAGATATATTTTTTTTCTTTTGGACAACTAGAAGTATTTATTTTTTGACTGGACCTAAAACTTGAAACACCCTGTATAATCGAAGAAGAAAAAGAAATAAGAAGAATACCCATCAAGCAGAAGAGAAAAATATCTAGTAATTAAAATCGACTCGTTTTGCTTAGAGTTTTGCTAAAGGTTAGAAGCAGAATCAATTCTTTATGTTTACACACATGTCAAAATTTCGTTTATCATGTTTTACGTTGTCACATTTTTCGCCGAAAGTTCCCCGAATTATTCGTGCAATGGGGAATCATGTATGCCAAAGCACCGGTAATTCCAAGAACAGTCTAAAATCCAAATTCAAATTGTTTAATTCAGAAGCGAGTGTAGCCAAATTTGCAGGTAAAATACAGGGAGAATTAATTGTGGTTTATTTTTTCAAATTATAACAATTACAGTTTTGGACAACTGGGGTCCAAACATAATTCAAAATTGATTCACTTTGTACCATGCGATTATTTGAATTTACAATTAGAGTAGTATGTTTTTGTGATTGAAAAACTATACCTTTTTCAAGTGTAATTCAGAAATCATCACATGTAATTCAGTATAGTTAATTTAATTTCAGAAAACGTTAATTGTAATTCAGATTAGTCAACTGTATTTCAGAAAGTGTTAATTGTAATTCAGAATAGTAAACTGAATTTCAGAAAATATCACATGTATTTCAGTTTAGTCAATTTAATTTCAGAAAACGTTAATTGTAATTCAGATTAGTCAACTGTATTTCAGAAAGTGTTAATTGTAATTCAGAAACCATCACATGTAATTCAGATCCAGTAACTTACTTGCATGATACTATGTATACATAACCAAAAATATTTTAATTTCAAAATTAAATTACATAAACATTAACAAGAACAGCATAAATATTTAGCGCCCTAACATTGTTTCCAAAGGTAGGTATTTTAATAATTTAATGTTTAAATGAAAATATCGAATTCTGAATTACAATTGACGAATTCTCAATTACAAATGACGTATTCTGAATTAACGCTTTCTCAAATAAAAGTTACTAATCTGAATTACAGTTAACGTTTTCTGAAATTAAATTAAGTAATCTGAATTACATGTGATGTTTTCTGAAATTCAGTTTACTATTCTGAATTACAATTAACACATTCTGAAATACAATTGACTAATCTGAATTACAATTAACGGTTTCTGAAATATATCTTACGGTTTCTGAATTACAATTGAAAAAGTTGTAGTACAAACTGAGAAAAAAATGTATTCTAATTGAATATTACCGTTCAAATCATTATTATTGGACCCTTCGGCTTGATTAATCACTACAACATGCGTTTTCATCCACGTTAAAAAACTCATAAAGTCTACTCTAATTATAAATTCAAATAATTGCATGGTATATTAATTTTTGAAAGACTCGATTTTAACATCCGGTTCAGATTTTCGCACTCAATTTCTGCTACAAATAGCATGATCACATTTTAAGAATGAAGTTTTATTTCGTTTTTGAGTTATGCATTTTTTAATTGTTCTATAAAAAATATGGTTTTTACTTTTTCATGAAGCAAATAGTTTAGGCAAAAAATGGTTAGTTTCACACTTTCTATCCACCAGTATTATTTAAATTTCCACATCAGAGTTCTTGAAAATCGAATCATTTGAAATTATTGCACCCATATGATAGTGCTTATAATTTAGCCACAAATAACTGTTGAAAATCGCACTTTTAAACAAGTGCGAGTATCAACTTTTGAACCGTCCGACGCCACGGAATTTTGCATTTATTTAAATTATTTGAAATAAAAATTGAGGGTACTGCCATAACAATCTGGTAATATTTGCAGTTTTAAAAAATTTAAATTAATTTTGGCGCATTGGTGCATAGACCTGAATTGATTATTATTATTATTCGAGACGTAAATTTTTCATAATTTTATAATTTTTCATAAACCTGACATTACCAAAATTATAAAATGCAATTTTTTCGAATAGCTACCTACTTCATATTTGAATTTTAATTAGTACATAATTGCAGTGGTGGCCAACTTTTTTAGTGTTTATAAAACAAAATGTCTACTTCATATTTAAAGTAGAACCAGTATAACCAATAGAATTGCATGATTTAAACTTTAGATCATTTTCTTATTAGATATCGGTAAAGGACTATTTAGTAAATGTGACCTTACAAAAGATGGGTTAAGGCATATATTCGCATCAAATTGGTAGTAGTACCCGTTTTGCAGAAGGGGCAACATCAATGGCGTCTTTATATAGAAAGATGTAAGACTTGGATATCAGTTTGGTTTCCAGCTTAGTGAAATATAATTGTTTTGTGAAATCATACTCTTGTAAGTTAAATTTTCCTTTTTTTTTTTAGTTTTACTTTTATTGCCAAAAAGTGACCGGTTATGAATATGGATAAAGCAAAATCGTCGTCGAAATGTAAAAATCAATTCAGTTATAAAATACCAGATCTGCTCTTTATTTTTTTCTCTAATTATTTTATATACCCAATTCAGTTAGGTTATAAGTGTTTTTTGACAATTCAAAATTGGACTTATGTTTTTCAGATGTTTTCAATTTTTATGTTCTTAAATTAAGTTTTTGAAGAATCACACATAATGAAATAACTTAGAATATACAAAAAGTTCACAAATTTAAATTTTAATCAGTCCTAAATGTTTATTTACATATTCAGTCAATAATTTAAGTATTTACTAAAATTCATTGAATTGTTTTTAAATTCATTTTATCTGTAGGATTGTGTAAACAATGAACGCTGTAGAAGAATTTTTCCTGAATCGTGACAATTATACCAGTTTTATGGCATTCATTAGAGTTTACCGTAGGGAACAGTATCAAAATATTCAGACGATGATCCAGACACTCAGAAACACTAATGACCGAACTGTAAGAGCCGAGTTATTAGAGAACCTTCAACCATACTATATAAGATACCTGGAACCACCGCAAGTATGTTTTTTTAGTACTCATTTAGTGTGTTTGCGAAATAATAGGAAAAATTTTATAATTATTATATAAAAATGATTGTACATTTAGAATAAACAAAATATTTGTTCAGTTAAGTACATAAAAGTTTGTTTGTTTTCCTGTAGCGGTTTTAATTTTTTTGTGATGTAAATTTTGACTATTATTTCGAAACTAAGACTATACATAATTAATACTCATATTTTATAAGCTTAAAAAAACACAGCAAATACGTAAGGGACAGTGTTCGGTGGAAAAGGTGACAGATACGAAATAAAATAAAATACAAATTATTCACCTTTTCAACTGAACCAACCTTGAAATATTAAAAATTATTATCAATTATCAAGCAAAAGTAATATTAAAGACAACTGAACATTTATCGCGGTCGTGGTTGATCATGAAATTTTCAGTGCCCTTTTGTACAGGATGTATGCGAAATAAGTACATTAATTTTAACCAGTGGTAGAACTCATCAAGACAAACACTTTTTCTATGTAACATTTATTCAAAATCGCATTTTTGAAAATCATTTTTTCCTCCTACAAATTGACGAACCTTTCATGAAATGCTCCAACAAAGAAAAGTAATAATAAATTTAATTTAATTTTTATGAACTTGCTTGGAAACGGTAATCTTATCGACTAGGTAACTTTGTTTCCAGTGGCGTGTAAGAAAATTGTGTAAGATTTTAAAATAATTTTAACTCAAAAACTAAAACGTTTTGGAAAAAAAGTTATTAGAAAAAATTGTTGGTCTTGGCGAGTTCTATTACCAGTTAAAATTAATGTACTTATTTCATTTACAGCCTGTATATAATACTAACAAATGATTTATTACTTGCTACAGGTCAGAAACGACTGACGTGAGGAACAATACGTGCACCACAAAATGAAAAACCTGTTATAAATTAAGCATCTTTCTTCAAGTCAAACTAACGTTTTTCTCCATAGCGTGCACAAAAAATGATGTGTACAAATTCATTTCTCTTCTACGGGATGAGAAGAATCACTATTATTTTTTCTTAACAATGTGTATCAGTGCTATTAATACAAATCTGTATCTATAGTTATGTACATTTTACGTAAATTCATTTATATTTGTTACACTTGACATCCTATACGACAGGTATTTATTAACCAACATTAAATTATATTCATCTTTTCTACTCGACATATGTGGTTTGTACGTATTCGTTAATAATAATATATTCCCATAATTTATTATGAGTTTTTTATTTCTATGTATAGATTTCACTCCCTCTCACGCTCTCCCTGAAAAAATTTCTAAAACTCCGGGTAGGTATTAATTAATCACATTTTTAAACATCATTTCGATATAAACTGACACAAGTTTCGACAAAACATTTGATTATGTTTAACTCAAAACCAAAAAGACACTTTATGGCTACCAACTTGTACTAACAGTTATTATTATATTATTATTAATAAAATGTTTAAAAAAAAATAATACGAAATTGGCATCAAATTTTATATTAGAAAGTATACTCATAAGAAAGGTAGTTTCATTGTATTATTATTTATTACATTACACTTTATTTATTTTAAGGTAGCAATTAATAATTATTATTATTATTCGAAACAGTTACGTTACACATTTTTATAATAATTTAATTATTAAGAACAAATGTGCAAAGTAAGTTTATTATACTTATTCTAAAATGACTAAGCTGTTTGTCATCTGGGCATACAAGATAAGAAATTGTTTTAATCATTCTTTAGTGTTTATATCCTAAATGATATGCTAAAGGTAAGTCACCGTTATGCAATGACTCGATGAAAATGTACTTATTTTATGCAACTGTACTAAATAATTTGTAGTTACGGTTTATTCTTTCTACGATAATTTTAAAATAATAAGTACAGCCGTTGAACATTGTTACAGAGATTCGCAATAAACAATAAAAATAAATAAATAAATAAAAATTAACAATAAATGCCAGGTCATGCGAATGAGTAACATTATTGTATTCAGTGAGTAAAGCATCTCGTTTTGTATGTTTTAATAATTCTTGTATGTAGATTAATTATAATCGTCCATAATCTACATTCCACAAGTTTTCGGTATTTACCAGTACATAAGTACGAAAAAATGACTGAAATGAAAATTAAAAATTAGGTAAACTTGTGACGATTGAACTTATTACAACAAACAATTAACAAAAGTTAATTCGTAACTACTCTTTATACATTTAAATAAATGTCTTAAATTAGCGCAAATAAAATTACAAATAACTTCTTGTATTATTTTTTATTCAGATATTGTGATGTACAACAGCAATCAAATTTTACATAAGTTCTTCCATAGTGCTGCACACATCATCCTCAGTAGGTAAATTATCACCCATTAACTTGACCAGTTCTTCCAGAGGACAAAAACTGGTACAACCAGGAATTACTAGGAGTTTGGGATTTGTCTGCTTGTAGTCCTGGTAGTATAACTAGAATCAAAAACAATAAATCACATTCCATTAAAACCAACAACTACCTTTAAACCATATTCTCCATCGATATTGTGAATCTCAAAAAACACAGTAGCCCCAAATGGGGGCACATGTCTGTAAAACACATTCAAAGTCCTCAACATGGTTGCAACATTCCATTCATGCGCAGAATACAGAAAAATTTTCCTTTTTTCCGGTAAAGTCCCATTTTGCTTCGCTAAACTATCTTTTATAATTTTTTTAAGCAAAAAACCTGCAAAAATAAATTTATTGCCAGTTTCGAAAATGAACAAATTAAAAACTAACCGGCAGACAATTTTTTAAGGTCAGGGGTAGCAGTAGACAACTCGTAATCAACAGCTGAAGCCTCTTCCAAAACTTGCGGATAAACCTCTGAGGCCCATTGTGGTAATTTCAAACCGAAATCCTCCTAATAAAAATACGCAAGATTGAAACTTGATTCAAAATGTTTCACTGGACTCACTTCACATTTGAGTGTGAAATAAATATTAGCTGCGTCTTTTGGTGTTATGATATCCATTCCTGAATATCTGCTAAGTTTGGCATACAAGTCCGTGTAAACGGCTAGAATTTTTTGGGCTTCATCGGACAAAACGTAACTGTAATATTTGCTAATGTAGTTAGGGCAATAACTACTAGCTACACTAATTAAATTTCCTCCTTGTTCAATATTAAACGGTACTGGTTGCCAGCTTAAACCAAGCTCAAAAGTTTCGCCCCAAAGGGGCGGGAAAAGGGACGCAAGAACCAACTGTAGTGACATTTTAGTCCTTTTTACGTTTGTAGAAAGGGCATAAACAACATCAGGGCTGTACTGCTCCGGAATGAAATCTTCATAAGTCCTTCGCAAGTATTTTCCAATGTTGTATTCAGTCTTTTTCCCTTTCTGTAATTTTAAATTAGAAAAACACGATTGGGATTATACAACATACACATACAGTGGTCAGTTGGCTGTAGCCAAATGGTTCGTAAGTTGCTTCGGTGTATAGATCATTGGGAAAAAGACTTGCCTTGTCAGGTGTTCGATCACCGTGTCTAAACAACTAATTGCTTTCTTTAGGAGAAAATTTTTGATTTTTGTAACTACTTACCACGTGAAGTAACACCAAAGTCTCGTGTTTTTTCCCTACAAGTTCGGCTAGATTTGCCAAACTTGTAGCTGAAAAAAATACGAGAGATAGGATCAAACGAACAAAGTTCATGGTACTAACTGACAAACGGCTCATGTTCCAACGGGAATATAAAGCGAAAATTTGAAAATCTCTTTATGACGCTATTTGGCTAATTATATTTGCAAATAGTAAGTTTATCGGTTTACAGCTCGTATCAATTTAATTACCGTGGCAGCTTACGGCATTAATTATCAAACAAAAAATACTTAAAGCTATTGTTCAAAGCTTTTAGCTTAATGCATGTTTGGCGATGCTTAGTCGGTTTATCAGAATTAAATGTTATAAAATAAAACACATTACCAACAACTTAAACTGTGATTATATGTAAATATTGTGTAATATTAACGAATTAATTCCACAATAAAATGATTGCTCAAAATGTGATTTAAATAGGAGCTCTCGAAATTCGTCCCTAGTTTTACTCAAAATGAGTTTACTCTTTATTTCCGCATTTGCCATTCTTGCAGCTGTTGCTTCAGCCAATTCGACTGAAACAACAGTGCAAAAGGAAGATAATTTAGTTTTGCTCCATGTGGTAAGTTAACTAAATCACCAATTACGTGTTCTAACGCAAAAATTAGTTATTCCGACATGGTAATAGGACACCAGACAAAATGAGCATTTATCCAAGTGACCCTTACAGAATGGAACAATACACACCTTTCGGTTACAGTCAATTGACTCTTGTAAGTCTCTTTTGCATTTTTTTGTCATTTGTATTATTTTTAATCCCAGAAAGGGAAACAAACCGAGTATGGAATTGGGAAATATCTCCGAGAGACTTATGGCGATTTTATCCCCAGACAATACACTCCAGATGTGGTTTACGCAATTTCGACAAATTTTAAAAGGACTAAAATGTCCTTACAGTTAGTCTTGTCCTCACTTTTTCCACCGCTTCCAAGTGAGTTGGTTATGCCCACTTTAGAGTGGCAGCCAATTCCGTTTAACATACAGTCAGGCCAAGGCTTTTTGGGCGTTGCTTCTTCATACTGTCCCAATTATATGAACGCATATTACAAGTTTTTATTGTCAGAGGAAGGCCAAGAAATTCGAACCGACTACAAAAATTTGTACAATGGATTAAGCAAAAATGCGGGTTTTACTGTTAGAACTCCGAGAGACGTTGCTGGAATTTATTTCGCTCTGAAGAGTGAAGTAAGTTAAAAATAACTTTTGGTCTTTATTTATTATTCGTTTGATAGGAGGATTATGGTCTCAAGTTGCCAGAATGGACCGAAGGACTTTACCCCGAAATTTTGGAAGAAGCAGCTTCTGTTGATTATGAAGTTTCCACAGCAAATCCCACCTTGAGAAAATTGTCTGCAGGGTTTTTGCTCAAAAAAATACTACAGGATAGTGTGTCAAAGCAAAACGGTTCATTACCGGAAGAAAGGAGAATTTTCTTGTACTCGGCACACGAATTCAACGTTGCTACAATACTAAGAACTTTGAATGTTTTTCACAGACATGTGCCACCGTTTGGTGCAACCATTTTTTTCGAAATTCATGATATTAATGGCAAATATGGATTAAAAGTAACAGTTTGATTAAAAATTGACAAAAATAATTTTCTATTTTATAGCTGTACTACCAGGATTACACTAAAGATGCACCCACACTTTTGACAATTCCTGGGTGTTCAAGCTTTTGTGAGCTTGATCAGCTGTACGAACTGATGCAAGAAAATTTACCGGGAGAGGAAGACGTGTGTTCTCCAGGTGGTGAATTGATGTAAAAATAAATCTTGGCAATATCACGTAATAAAGATTTGGATAATGCAAAAACCGTTTTGTTTTATTTCGAATCATTTGATCCAACTCTCGAAAACTTAAAGGTGTAACGTTGCTAATCTAAAAATATGGAAAATAATAACGCCAGGCCTAATTTTTTAAATATTTTTTATTGTACTGATAATTTGCAATTTTTATTTACACAAGTTCTCCAGAGTAATTACAGACGTCAGCTTCAGTAGGAAAATTAATCGACATTAACTCCACCAGTTGGTCAAGTTCGCAAAAACTTGAACACCCAGGTATAGTAAGCAATGTGGGTGTTTCCTGGCTATAATCCTGGTAGAATAACTGAAATAATGTGTTTGAAATTAAGCTGGTTTTAATAAATTTGCCACACCTTTAAGCCATAAGTCCCATCAATGTTGTGCATTTCGAAGAAAATCGTTGCTCCATAGGGTGGTACGTGTGAGTAGAACACATCCAAAGCTCTTAGCATTACTCCAACATTGTAATCATGGGCTGAATACAAGAAAATTTTGCGATCTTCTGGTAAAGACCCATCTCGTTTGGCTAAACTGTCCTCAATTATTTTTTTAAGTAAACGTCCTAGAAATTTATTTTTATCAAACTGTTCGAAACTTTGTAAATTAAACCTGTCGACAATCGTTTTAAGCCCGTTGTTGCAGTGGCAAACTCGATATAAACAGAAGACGCCCTTTCCAAAACTTTTGGAAAAAAATCCGAAGTCCATGCAGGCAGCTCAAGTCCAAAATCTTGCTAATTAAAATACAATTACGTGATTACGATCACAAAGCATTATCTAATCATACTTCACTTTCGAGTGTTTCATAGATATCGAAAATTTCTTCAGGTAAGATAATATCTTTTCCTGTGAAATTTGACACTTGCTGATAGAGATCTTGATAATTACTTAAAACTTCTTGTCCTTCTTTCGACAAAACGTATCTGTAGTACTGCTGGAGGTAGTTAGTACAGTACATGGAAGGAACCCGGATTAAGTCAATTCCGTCATCTATTTCGTAAGGTACAGGTTGCCAGTTTAAGCCAGGAGAGAAAACGTCTGACTCAAGTGGGGGAAATAGTCCTGCCAGGACTGATTCAAGCGACATTTTAGTCCTTTTAAAATCGGTTGAAATTGCGTAAGCAACTCCCGGGCCATATTGTTCGGGAATAAAATCACCGTATGTCTGTCGAATGTATTGCCCGATTCCAAATTCGGTTTTCTTTCCTTTCTATTTCATAAATAATTGGTACTAAGATTGTTCAATGCATGACAATACTTACGGTAGTTAATTGACTGTAACCAAATGGTTTAAAAGTGTCGTTAATGTGGGGATCGGTTGGAAACTGGCTGAATTTATCAGGTGTTCGGTTTCCATGTCTGAATAGCTGATTTTTTATGAGATTTTGAAATTACTAGGAAAATGTTTTACCACGTGTAGTAGAACCAAAGTGTCTGAACTTGCAGGAACTGGATCCAAAATTTTAGCAGGTAACACGACCGCAAAAAGCGAAACAAGTACAAACAATACCAACTTCATGGTTTTGGCTGACTAAAGTGAAGTAGCTATTAGAAATCTTTTATCTCAAATCTAATTATTTTGATTTTGTCAATTATTATTTGACTAGCAGTTGCCCACGGTTTCGCACGCATGTCCACAACCACTTTGAAACACAGAAAAGCAATGCAAAACTCAGTATAATAAAAAGTAGAAACACAAAATTTTATTGTGAATTTTAAAACTTTAAAAATTTTGCTTGTTCTCAACTCATTCACTGTTTAATCCTCTTGTGGATGTAATTTTTAAAAATCCTGAAACATATTTTCTTTATTTTTAACCGGAAGTCCAAATGACAATTTTCTTGGATATGACTTCAAAAATGCAGGAATTTTGCGTTGAACTCTTTTGGGGGTGGAATTTCTAAAAATCCTGAAATATACGCCTCTTTCTTTTTTACCGAATGTCTAAGATATCAATTGATAACTTCAACAATAAAGAATTTTTTATATGTATAACTTCAACAATGAAGGATTTTTTGTTTAACCCTCTTGGAGTGGAGTTTTCAACAAACCTGAAACACGCGTTTTTTATATTTAGACGAATGCCCAAATACCAATTCTCTTGGATTATAACTTCGAAAATGACATATTTTTATATTCAACCCTCTTGGGGGTGGAACTTTCAAAATCCAGAAACACGTCTTTTTTCATTTTTAACCGAAAGATCAAATACCATTTTTCATTAATATAGCTTCAAAAATGACGATTTTTTATGTTTAACCCTCTTTGGGGGTGGAATTTCTAAAAATAATAAAATACCTGTTTCATTATTTTTCACCGAATGCCCAAATACCAATTTTTATAAATATAAGTTAAAAAATTACTGATTTTTATATTTAACCCCCTTAGGGGTGGACATTCCAAATGTTCTTAAACACACGTTTTTTATCTTTAACCGAAAGCTCAAGTACCATTTGCATGGATACAAATTAAAAATTACGGATTTTTATACAAATTCTAACCCGTGTTCAACCCCCTTGGGGTTGGTATTTCCAACTAAAACACGTGTTTCTTCACTTTTCACTGAAAGCCCAAATACCAGCTTCAATTAATGTAAATTCAAAAGTTACGAATTTTTATACAAATTTTATTACGCCATTTAACCCTCTTAGGGGTTAATTTTTCGAAAATCCGGAAACACTTCTTCATTTTTAACCAAAAGCCCAAATACTAATTTTCAAAGATGTAAGTTCAATGTAACTTTAAAAATGACAGATTTTCTAAACTCTAATTCCAAATTCAACTCTCCATTTAACCCCTTTAGGGGTTGATTTTCCAAAAATCCTGAAACACGTCTTTCTTTATTTTTAACCGAAAGCCCAAATACTAATTTTCAAAGATATAACTTAAAAAATGACGGATTTTTATTCAAATTTTAACACCCTATTTAACCCTCTTAGGGGGTGATTTTCGAAAAATCCTTTCTTAATACACCCCTACGTTACAAAAGCTATCTACTGTAAAAATTTCAAGTTTCTATTCTTAGCCGTCTAGGCTGTACGTTGATTTGTCAGTCAGGCCAAGCAATTTTATATACACTGACCGGCAAAAAAAACCGGCCACCCCGAAATATTTCTCAAAACCAATTACATTATTATTAATTTAATTTAGGAATAGTATTAAATGGAAGGACCATTCATTATTAACCCGACATTGAAAAATTAATCACGAAAAAAGGCAGATTTACACAAAATTAAATTTAATTAATTATTATTTAAAATATTTTTTTTAATTTAAATTATTATTTTTTTAATTTAATTAAACAAACTCCATTTTAAAATAACTTACGAGAGGCTACTTGATTTTACAATAAATAAATCATTAAATACAAAAAATTATCTGTTGAATCGTAAATGGCAAAAATTTTGTAATGGCGGTAAAAACGGATTTTACCATTTAAATAAAAGTGGAAAAGAAGCAAACCTCTTAAAATATGGTCAACGAAATTAAACCCATTTAGTTTTCCATATTATAAACGTGAAATATATGGCTAAGATTAAACTTTTTAAAATATTTAGGGTGGCCGGTTTTTTTGCCGGTCAGTGTATATAGATGTTATCTTTTTGGTGTTGCTTCTGAATCGGGAAACGCACATCATAAATATTTAAACTTGAGCCTGATGCAACAATACGTTATTATCTGATTATGTACACAGTCAAATCATTTTATTTCACCTACTTGCATATATCTTTATTAATAAAATAACACTTCCTAAAACAATTAATATATTTGTAAACAATAATTATTCCTCATCACTAGACTGTGACGCATAAGCTAATTGTTCATTCCACCAGTCCCTAATCTCGTGCATGGCATTTGAGGCTTTGGGCACAGTCGTTTTATTATTAAACACTTCCCTGGGCATTCGATTAGCTTCGTTCGTTTCATTAACATGTGGAAGATTTTTACTAACAACTGAAATTTTATTAGTTGGATTTTTTAACAAAGTATAGTTACAAATACCAGTTTGTCGATTATTCTTCTTTTTTGTGGCAACTCGTTCCTTCTCAGTCCGTGCCGCAGGATCGGATAAAGTCGGTGCTAAATATTTCCGACCAGAACTACTTCCAATACTGTCAGAACGCGGAAGTGTCACAAGTTTTTGCTTCCTAGGTTCCGTTTCCTTAACTTCGGTTTCAGCTTCTTGGTCTTGAGCCCCGTTTTTGGTCTCTTCCGTTGTTTCAGGCATGGTTATAACTTCGTTGGTTGCTCGTAATCCAGCAATTAAACTGTTTTGTTGCTTCTAAAAACCGGTATTAAATTCAAACTACACCTTTTTCAAGTGTAATTCAGAAATCATCACATGTAATTCAGTATAGTCAATTTAATTTCAGATACAGTTAATTGTAATTCAGATTAGTCAACTGTATTTCAGAAAGTGTTATTTGTAATTCAGAATAGTAAACTGAATTTCAGAAAATATCACATGTACAGGGTGTTTCAAGTTTTAGGTCCAGTCAAAAAATAAATACTTCTAGTATTCCAAAATAAAAAATATATATCGCAAACGATAGAGTTTCTAACACGCTTCAATTTGATGCTTTGCTGATATCCCAAATTTTCATGATATAAGCGTAAAATGCAAAAAACTACATTCAAAAAATTTTTTTTCAAATTATTCCAATAATTTTTTTATAATAAAATTCCTCCTATTTTTTAAGTAAGACTTCCGAAACTGAAACAGTAAAAAACCGAAGGCGTATTGAGCAATTGAAATTTCAATTTGCAAAAAAAGGGCATTTTTTAATTGACAAGTAAAATTTTAGTCTGACAGTTAATGACGTTTCAATTTTTTGTGAATCAAGCAAAGACACGAGCTCTGTTTTTTCAAAGGTGACTAAGATAAAACATTTATTTGATCTTTTGCAAATTGAAATTTCAATTGCTCACTACGCCTTGGGTTTTTTACTGTTTCAGTTTCGGAAGTCTCACTTAAAAAATAGGAGGAATTTTATTTTGAGAAAACGATTGCAATAATTTGGAAACAAAAAATTTTTTATCTAGTTTTTCACAATTCACGCTTATACTATGAAAATTTCGTATAACATTAAAGCATCAAATTGAAGCGTGTTAGAAACTCTATCGTTTGAGATATATTTTTTTTCTTTTGGACAACTAGCAGTATTTATTTTTTGACTGGACCTAAAACTTGAAACACCCTGTATTTCAGATTAGTCAATTTAATTTCAGAAAACGTTAATTGTAATTCAGATTAGTCAACTGTATTTCAGAAAGTGTTAATTGTAATTCAGAAACCATCACATGTAATTCAGATCCAGTAACTTACTTGCATGATACTATGTATACATAACCAGAAATATTTTATTTTCAAAATTAAATTACATAAACATTAACAAGAACAGCATAAATATTTAGCGCCCTAACATTGTTTCCAAAGGTAGGTATTTTAATAATTTAATGTTTAAATGAAAATATTGAATTCTGAACTACAATTGACGAATTCTCAATTACAAATGACGTATTCTGAATTACAATTAACGCTTTCTCAAATAAAAGTTACTAATCTGAATTACAGTTAACGTTTTCTGAAATTAAATTGAGTAATCTGAATTACATGTGATGTTTTCTGAAATTCAGTTTACTATTCTGAATTACAATTAACACATTCTGAAATACAATTGACTAATCTGAATTACAATTAACGGTTTCTGAAATATATCTTACGCTTTCTGAATTACAATTGAAAAAGGTGTAAAACAAACTTCAAATTTACATTTGTGGATCTGATTTTCTTCAGACACCCTTCAAGCCATGTCCTTATGGTTTGTTTTGCAACTTCCTCTTCTATAATGTATTCGAATTCTTCTCGAGCTAGTAATTCTTCGAGTTGGAGGGCTTTACGGATGTCAACAGACCTGTACGACAACATACTAAAAATCGCATATAATTAAAATCCGATCAAATATTAAAATCATACTTGATAACGTCATGAAACGTGACATCTTCTCCATTGTGTAACCGCTCCAGTTCGTAACACATATGCTTAAATAAAAGTCTGTCTTTTTGTGGGTCTACTTCCAATCTGCCTTTTAGTAGTCGTAAAATAAATTTGACCTAAAATTTTGCTTAAATAATTATTTTAACAATTTTATGGAAGCATTTTACCCTTCGTACTGGTATAACACCTCTTTGATGAATATCCACAATATTCCAAGTGTTTTGAAAGTTCCGAATATCGGCATATGACAGTAATGCGTCTTCTTCGTTTGAATAAAATAACGAAAAGTTCTCCATGATTATAGCTACAGAACGTAGTTATTTACAATTCACTGTCACTCCTTGTTGCTTACCCACTAACAAGTTCAGCACAATGTAAGTAATAATCACGTAAAAAGTACAGAAATAAATCAAAGATCCAGTAAAATTGCCACAATCCGTTTGCCAGTAATTATCAGCAGGGGTACAATACGGGGGTTGAATCATACAATCGTGCATTATCTTATTCCAGTCTTCCCCAGTAACGATTCTAAATAACATTGCGACCCCTGTGACAGGTGATTCGAAATTAGCTCTCCTAAAATGGTTTTGTAATTGATTTATTTTTCAAACGTGGTGACTTGAACCTTCCAATTCCCTCCCCGTATTTCACAGTTCCAAAAATAATAGTCCCTGCCAAAGCGTAGAAAAACACAAGCAGAAACATTCCAAATATAATGAAGAAACTTTTGCAAACTGACACACCAACTGTAAGCATCAACATTTTAAGAGTTGCGTGTTTGCCAGTTATTGTGAAAAAACGTAATATCACGACCATGAAACCAACAAAATAAGTCAAATCGTTCTGGAAGTCAATGATTTATTGACGTAAATTTAAACGTTTTGAGAATACTTTAAACATTATGTGGAAGAACATCCAAATTACTCCCATAACTGTTACAAAAAGGTCGTATCTGTTTCTCCTCGATTGTAAATAGCCCCTCGGGGTAAAAGCTATATTTTTCATTACAACTTCGACTAAAAACAATAAAGTACAAATCATTCCAACAGTTGCAAGGATATCTGTGTGGTCGTCCTCCTTGTTCCACTACAATTAACAGTAGAAATAGCAAAAAAAAGTGTTAATTTGTACCGTGACTGCCAATAGGGCACTATTGATCAAAACCATCATTGCTATGTAGCGTTTAAACTTAATATTTTGTGTGATATCATAGATGAAAGCTCTGAATTTTTTGCCATCTGGTCTTGGTGGTAGGTGCAAAGGTTGGGCAATTTTTAGTCGCTTTTTAAGATCGCACCATCTTCTCTGATCTACAGTTAGTAAAGCTGTGCCTTTATTCTCCGAATAATTTGCAATAACAACACCCACAAAGAGGGTCAAACCAATCATGCAACCCAGAAATATGTAAACATGAATATAAATAGCATGGGCCTAAAAAATTCTTGAATTAAATAAAATTTTAATTGAGGAACGTACGGGTCCTAAAGCTTTAATTAGCACGTCTCTAACATCTAACCATCCTTTGAATGACAAAACTTCGAATAGAGTTAACATCGCGTCTCCAATATTATCAAAATTAAAACGTCGTGGGTTTGCCCTATAAAAATTTTAATCAAAACTAATTCGGTAAAAAAATAATTTCCTACCAAACTCGTGGTACTAGTATTGAAGGGTAAGTCTCGTTTTCGCCCGGAATTAGTTTCATTTTCGTTACGAAAACTCTTCGGAAAAAAACCCCAACACAGTCTTTCCTTTGTGTAATGCTTGGGTCATTACACCGTGCCAGTTTACCACCGTAAAGCTGGACCCCGTAACTTGCAAAAATAAACATCAAAAGCACCAAAAGTGTTGATACTAAAAGAATCTCCTTGAAGCCGCGACAAAGCTCATAAACCACTTTCCTCATGTGTGGTACTAGAGTGAAAATTCGTAAAGGTCGCAAACAACGGAGAATCATCAAAAGTTGGGCCCCTGAGTTCGGTGGGACCCGTTTTGGCATCCAACAGAGAAAAACAAGACTTACCTTAAACACATTTTCTTAATTTTAATTAAAACCCCAGCAAACACCAACTATAACAGTTATATAACCTAGGTGTTACAACATTATATAACACATTTATATAAATGTTATGCAACCTCTTGGTAACAGGTTATAGTTAATGTTATAAGTCTTCAATAGTCACGATATCTGCTCTGAGCAATCAGATATCTGATTGCTTGTCTGTAAAAAAGACATTTCCTTCCACAAAGAAGTTTAATAGTTAAGTGCGTGTTTAGTTTGTTGTTTTAATTTAGGCTTTCCAGTCTTCTGATGTTAACCTTTTGGTGTTGTTCTGCTCATATTCTAACGGTAAGTGAGAGACCCTAAAATGTTCACAATTTTTGCTGCTCTTGTGAAGATGTTAAAAGGTTGAGGCCGTTAGATGAATGAATGAAGGCCAATGCCTATTTTTAAAACATCTGTAAAATATTCTATTGCCTAGAGAGGGACTATGACTTTTACTGCTGAGAAAAATCGTTTTTAAAAATTCTCAGTATAATGAATTCAAAATTACAGACAAGTTGGTCACAAAATTCCAAATCAAATAAATAAGAGTATTGTCGAATTTTGGAAATTAAATTTTAAATTAAATAAAATTTTAGACGATGTTCTAAAGAGAGAAAAAGTATATGAAGCTGTGAGTTAGATAAAGATAACTGCAGGTAGTGGATTTGGAACTTTGTCATTTTTACGGTCGCTGCAACAGATGTTTTTCAGATGTTAATTTAGTTTAGTTTTATTTTTTAATGTTTTCCAGACAACATTAAAGCCTTTAACATCGGTACATTTATTACAAATAATTTTAATTTTTAATTATTATTTTAATAATAAATAATAACAAATTTTGGATAATTTTGCGTGGTTTAATGGATAACCGAAGAGATAACTTTATAATTAAAACACTATAAAGAATTTGAAAATTGCCTCGTAATAATTGTGAACAGAGTATTTCGTTTTGTATTGTTTTCTTATTTTAATGTAACTATTTTTAAACCAGGTTATTTTTATATTAAGTGCTTTAATTACATGTACATATTTGCAGAACCATTAGTGGCAATCATCTAAAAGGCAACATCTAAAAAATTTCGACGAAAGTGTTTTAAAACGAAGCATTGCTGCAAAGGAGTCAGGGGCAATATTAGAGTCAGTAATTTGCAGACATTATCTACCACTTTTAGAGGTACTTAATTTAAAAAATTTACATATTTACAAAATCTGTTTCAGATGTGGTTATTAAAAACTATTTCCGCGAAACAGCAATTTCAGTGTAAGAACCGAAATAATTAAAATTATACATATTTAGAAATTTACTGACTTTGTGTTCGTTAAATACATAGCTAGTTAAATAGTTTAATTAAAATTTTGACTTGTGCAATGGAAGATATGGTATACGAGTATTTTATAATATTTTAGATAATCCATATTTGTTTAATTTTTTCTGGATAGTTTTTAGTTTTTAGGTTAACCTTTTCTTCTAGAATTTATTTTGTTATGTTAAATTTGACTTGCTTTTTAGATTTAATGTGGTTATATAATTATAATTCTAGAAGAGTTGCAAGAAGAGGTATTAACCGTACTTTCTTGAGTGCATAATAATAGGCACTTTTCTTTTTATGAAATTTGTATTATTTATTTCTATACTGGTTATTTTTTATAGACGAAAGTACATATCTAGAAATATTTATATTAATCGGTTTATTATAGTACACTAGTAGGTACGTAGTTATTTGTGAGCCCAAATTTAATTAGAGTTTTAATAAGCTCTGGGACGGGATCGATCTTGTTTCTTACTATATTTGGTAATTTAATATTAGAATGCAAAATGTTTTAATCTTGCAATACTTATTATAATAAAGCGTATAAAAATAAAACTATATTTTTTATTTACCTATCACAACTAAAAAGTGTAATATAAATAAATATATAACATAAATATATTTCTTATCAGTTGTTGTTCAAAACATTCTGTTATCTTCTACACCACCATATTTTCGTGAAAAACTACTATATAGATTTAATATCCACAATTCCAATCTAAGATTCCCTAATTTATTGTCCTTACCATATTTTCATTCGGCCATGTTTCAACGTTCGTTTACTTATAACGCAGTATCTGTTTATAATAAATTAAGTGCACATTTAAAGTCGCTTCCTATGAACAGTTTTCGCAAAGAAAAAAAGTTTTTCTTTTTGAGTAAACAGTCAAACAGCATTTGTTAATAAAAGTCAATTATTTTTCATTTTACTGTTAATATTTACTTTCCTCTTTTTATTTATTTTTATTTTTATTTTTATTCTTATTTTTATTCTTGTTTTCTTTCTTGTTTTGAACTCATTTTGTTTATCGCCTTAATTTTTGTTGTTTAAGCACAATTATAATTATTTTGTTTTTCTATATTTTTTTTTATCGGGTTAAGTTGGAGTAGCTTTGGCTAAACTTCGCCCATAATAAAGACTATTTATTATTATTATTATTATTATAACTATAACATTTATGTTATACTGTTGTTATGTTGATTTATTTATGTAACATTGGTATAACAGAGTCATATAACAGTTATGTTACAGTTATATATTATGTTATACTGATGTTATGTGGTGGCAATATATCACTTATATAACATTAGTATAACGGAGTTATATCACAGTTATGTTAGTGTTATATTCTTTGAGGCGGAAATTTTAACATAAATGCAACATACCAGTTATGTTTACGTTATAATGTTATGTTGCCGTTATATCACTGTTATATTTTAGTGTTTGCTGGGAAGTTTAGCGTGTTTTATTACAAGGTAGATGAAGACATCAAGTAACGCAGCTACGTCTTTAACGTAAGCTTTGGGTGTGAAGAAAAGCCCATCAGCTAGGATTTTTAACGCAAGTTCGATACTCATGAAAATAACAAAGCAATATTCAGCGATTTGGAGACTAACATTTTCCATTACGCGATAGTACGGTGTTTCAAACATCATGGAGAGACACGAAAGTGTCGTCATTGTTATCATAACCCAGTCCAGGTAAGTCACCAAACCCAAAAAATTGCTGGAAGTTTAGTTCTGGCAAAAAAAATTGACAAGTTTGTGACTTACTGGAGACTTTTATATTTCACTTTTCGTTCTTTCCCAGTCAAGGGATCCTTCAACCGGGCGTCATACCTGGCATATACAATCAACTGGCAGAATTTCCGAAATCTGCTTTCCCTCGGGACTGCAAATAAGGGTGTGTCGAAAAACGGGTGGTTTTCCCTCAAATCTTCCTCTCGTTGATTTCTCCTCATTTCGGCTTGTTGTCTCTTGGCTTGTAATAATTTAATGTCAAGATCGTGCGGTCTTGCCCGGTTTGAAGTAACTCGATTCACTCCAATATCACCGTTTTCCATTAAATGTTCGTAAGTTTGTTTCAGTTTGATGGAACCACTGCGAACACTTCGCCGAATTGATCGTGAACCAAATCTGTAACAGTTGACAATTTCGATATACGATATTAAAAGTTTGAAAATTTTGAGTTCCAAAAAGGTGTGTTTTGGAATTTTGTTGCCAATTAGACGCCACTCACTTCTTCAGATCAATACGTAACTGTTTCATACTGTTAACAGTTCCTTGAGGCTTCAAGGGGCCTTTAGTGCCCGGAACTGGAATCATGGAGGAGTCACCCAGCATTAATCTTTGATTATTTGAATCGCTACAATGAATTATAATAATTTTATAATAATTATTAAAGAGAGTCATTACTTGATAATAAATGAGACTGAAGTTTTTTTAAGTTTGATATTCTCGACCCGAACCTTTGGCAAACTGTTCAAAACCTTGAGTGGCTTTTGCTTCCGATATATGATTTTAGAATCGTAAGTCTCTTCGCTTAGTTTCTTGATGCCACCTTCAGAATTTTCGTCTTCTTCCGTTTCGTACACAAACTGTCTCATGAAACTTTCCCTCACTTTGGGCAAATTGAAATCGGATGGTACTTTATGCAGTGTCACCATTAGCGGACTATCGGGAAATTTCTCAAAAATCCTTAAACGAAAAGGCAACGTTTCTTTAATTTCAGCGCTCTGTTCCCGATATTTGAGCTGTTTTAGTTTCTTTATGTCTTCGTCTAACTCCAAATTGTCCAGAATGACTGCTACGAACAAACTTAACACAATCTACAAATATGTGTTATTTAGAAATCTACGGTTTATTGTATAAATACCAGAGTGACAAACAGGTGGTACAAAATAAAATAAACCGCAACTAAAGGTGCTAGCATTGATCGTGTCCTCAACATTGTCTCGTCCATAACTTCAACCCAAGCTTCCTGTGTCAAAATCTGGAACATGGACATGAAAGCTTCGGCAAAAGTTTCAAACTTCGTAAAGTCCAGAAAGCAAAAAAGTTGCATTGAAATACTGGACGAAATGATCAGTAAACACATTGTGAATATAATCAAACTGCCCAATTTTTTTCCAGGCCCAAAAATCTTGTAGACAAAGTCTTCCAAAAGAGGCGAAGCTTTGATTAACCGCACAACTCTCAAAACTTGAAAGTAGGTAAACACACTCATGTAGAACACAGGAATGACGTGAATGGTTGTCCCTACGACTAGAAGTAGTTCAAATTTGTGGATAGAGTGTTTCCAGTAGCTCCTCCAACCGAGGCACCAAATTTTGAAAATTGTTTCCAAGTCCAGAAGAATTGTAAAACCGACCTCCATGTAGTAGTAGTTCTCGTAGAAAACCTCCCTTGGTCTTTCGTCATGTTTAAATCGCATTGTAGCTGTGACTATCCCATTTGCCAGAATCACCCCCATTACGATTAGCCGGAAATGGGGGGATTGTAATATCGTGTGGCAAAACTGGGGGGCAAGACCCCCATGCTTGTTTTCGTCAAGTGTTACAAGTTTCCAACCTCTGTCATCACCAATCAAAATCTAAAACTCGTTTAGTCGTACTACCTAAAAATTGATTAATATAATTAGAACAGACTTGTGAAGCTGTGCTGTTTTGGATGTGTCCTCTGACGCCCCACATTTGTTGAAACTGGACTCTGATTTCGTTGAACGTTTCAGTAATCACAGCAATGAACACGTTTTTCACTAACCAGGCCAGGAAAAAAATCATTGTACTGAAATAAAACACAGCTCGCCATCCTGGCAAAGAATCGATTGCTCTGTACATGATAAAGACCCAACCCTCTTGTGAGGCTGCTTGGTACACAGTGAAAAAACTTGTAACTGAAACTTGAAGTCATGAAACAGTCAAGTTTGTGGTTTCAGTTACCAAATTCATCAAAGCCATTAAACCCGATTATGTAACGTGATAAACCTTCTAGTTTCATACATTTCATGCCTTCTGGGCATTGATAGCCTGAGGTTGGGTCCAAAGAACAGAAAGTGTCAGGAATGGCAAGACTATTGATAGTGATGTGTCTGTAATAATCGATTAAGTTATTTTTTCAACGTTAATCGCACCAAAGTACTTTAAATCGGTATGGTTGAGTACGCAGTGATTTTTGAGTTCTCCAAAGAATTGGACTCCGAGAAGGCCATACAGGGACATAAAAAATAGGAAAAATAAAGTTACGTTGTAAATTTGTTGACTCGAGCGCCTGAAACGAATCGTCAATGATTTGTGGAGTCGCTCACAAAACACGTACTTGAAAATTTGGTTGATTCGTGATTTTGGCATTGAAAATTTCAAGAAAACGCGCAGAAATCGTATCATGATTAAAGGTCGCGGGGCTCTTAATATAGATAAGTAACTGAAACGTGGTACTGTTCCCATGATTTCAAAAACTTGCAATATTACTGAAATCCACAAAAAGAAAACCATACTGGCATCAAACTGACACCAGTGGTCCTTCAAGTAGGGTTTTTCGCCCTGGAAAATTAATCAGGAATTAACCCAAGTAGCACAAAATATCTTTTTGGTTGTGGCAGCTAAAAAGTTGTTGCAATAACGTTATGGCAACCTGATCTTAGTCATAATTTGGTTATTTCATTAGGTTTTTAAAATGAAGTTGTTTTTTAGTTAGATTAATGTTTAAAAAAGCTATAATATGCTCATTTGGCTTTATATTAGACTCCTAATAGTTGCTCCACAATTTAGCTTTAATTTGGTATCTACGTAACTAAATAGATATTTTTTAGGTTGCCATAATGCTTTTATGTCCATCGTAAACCCAAAAAATAACCTTTTCACAGCTATTTAAAGTTGATATATTATAGCTATCATACATATTTTAATGACAAAATAATGTCTAAAATATTACTATTTCATGACCATTTGGCTATTCTGCCATTTAGTTGTGAATAATCTATTTTATAACTATATGGCAAATTTCCAAAGTTGCCGCAACGTTTTCTTAAAAATGAAAAAGCTAAAATATAACGAAAATCTATCTGCAGAATGTGGCAATTTGGTAGCAAAATTTTAGTTGTCATTACCAAGTAATGTCTATAACTCTACCATTTCGTAGCTACACAATAATTTTCCCATCACTTTAACTGTCAAATTTTATTTGTCGTATACCACATCTACTTTTCCTATACCAACAAAAGTGTATTTTCTGTAGTGTGGAGTGTGAATTATGCCTAAAGTTGACATTAAACAAACTGCTTTTTCCTTAAAAAGATTTAGGAAAAGCAATACATATTACAGAAAATTAAAACGTCGAACGACTGACTCAACTTATTTAGTTTGTTTCGATTTAGTCATTATTTAGCCAGAAAAGCCCCCTCAAACGTAAAAAGTAACTAAATACCATTTGGTTTTAACTTAGTCAATATTAGTTTTCTGAGTCAGCACGGCAACCATTTCCTAACAATCAGAGAAGACATACAAAAATGGCGATTTTTTTGACAAGTACGACAGCGCAGACAGCGGCCATGTTAAATTTTTCTTATGTGTGTCAATTTTACAACTATTTTATAACCATTTAATAACTTTGTCGTTGTCAGAATCATAATTACTGCTATTTTATAAAATTTAATAAATAAAAGTTATACATTTTTATAAGTGAAATTAATTTAAAAGAAAAACTCTCTTAATTTTTTGAAAGAAAAATTAGTATTAACAAAAACAACGATTAAAATCCCTTCACACCAAACGTTTATTTGCAACACGACGCGTTTCAACCACAAAGTGGTCATCCTCAGGTGAGAATCTAAACTGTTTTTGTTAACCATTCCACGCCAAGGAAATCCAACAAGAAGTAAAAATTAGTATGTTTAATAAATTATTGCTTTTTTTAAGGTGCGTCGATTTTTTCGAAGCATCGTATTCATATTTGACAGAAAAGTAATGTCGCCAAACAAATTTTTTGCTTGGTTAACGAGTATTTGGAATTTGTGTATTCATTACAGTGATATATAATATGTTTATCGCCATCCATGATGTCTACAAGGATTGAATAATATAACAATTTCTTCGTGACTCTTCAATGACCACTAAATTACCATATTGTTATATTTTGATCTTGATGTCCCACAATTTTTCCTAAATTACAACCAAAGATATAATGTTATTTTATAGTTGCTGTAGGGTTGTAGTTTGGAAACGATAGCCAATTAACAACAAATCGGTGGTTATTTAGTAAATAGTTGTCATTTAGTCATAAAATAGCAACAGCTTCCAGAGCATAACTTCGTTAGAGCTTTGAAACAACCAAATTGTTGGCAACTATTTGGTAATATTACCGTTATATAACCCAAAAATAAATCCCCATTTTTGGCACGGTGACGTTATGACAAGTTTAGTGAAACGTTTTCCTCGATTGTTTCGGTGACCAAATAGTTATCATCTTTGTTGCCAAAACGTTTTTACAACCGCTTAATAACAATCTGTGCTACTTGGGAAGTGAAGTAATGGGGGTGAAGAGGTACCTTCAAAATGCCTCGTATGTGCATTTTGGCTACCATTTCGGACGTGAATAAAATAGTGACAACAATATCGACTCCGAAAGTTATGCCTTGCATTGGAGGTATTCTCTCGAAGGTTTTGGGAGTATTGCAGCTTACAGAAGCCAGGCTCAGTAAAGCACAAGTGCGCATAAGTCTTCGTACCCATCTCTGTAATTTAAAAAAAGTCTTTTTTTGTCTTTTGTAGCAATAAAATCGTGTATTTTGTTATTTATGGTGTCAGAGTACAGTATAAATAAAAAATAATTTTCATGCGTCCATACTAAAAAATTTTTCTTCAACTAGCAGGTAATTGGAAAATAATAAAGCGCCAATAAAAACACCAATCAAAATTATAAAAATTTATTAAATAAAAGTTTACAAATCAGAATACCACGACACTTAAAATACCTTGTTGACCCATTCGATGTCAGCGCTCTCATTGAACGCCTCATCTGGACCATAGTCAGCCAAAACAGGCTCCCCTTTCAAGCTCTGTTTTCTCCCCAACATCATATTGAAAATAATAACTAAACCATAATTACCATGATTGTTAAAGCATTGTTTTCGTGACCATTTAATAAATTCCCGTTGCGTCAGTAATCAAACACATTTTGCGGCAAGTTATTGTTACATTTGGCGATGTTTCAAGCTCAGGGATGCTGCTTGAACTGAAATCTGGAGCCCCGCTCTCATTCAAAAATCAATATCTTCTACCAACATAAGAGTAGGGGAACTGGGGGATTGAATACGGGCAAATCTGGGGGAACTTGACGACGCGAGGTTTGAACAGGCCGGGGCTTTTCCATTGGTGCGTTTCAAATGATCGTGACAGTTAATTGTAACCAAAAAAATGTTGTTTATTTTTTGTTTAATGTACAGTTTTTTGTGATATTATTTATAGTTGTAAAAAGTAACATGTTGGGTCTGTGTGTTGGTGATTGGTAAAAAAATTACATATTATTTCGTGAGGTATTTTTTGGTTATTGGCGGTAAAATTGTGACTTGTAAAATGGACAAAATCCGGGTGCTTTTTATACTTCCAACCCATTGTAAAAATCAAAGTGAGGCCTCAGACATCATGCTTCAAGCCTATGAGGTAGTTTGGTCAGTTTATAACGTTTAAACATTATTACTTGTAGACTTGTAAGCAAAACGTGGTTAACGTGTCTTGGGTGGAAGAATCGGCTTTTGGCTCAATTGATTTTACTAAAACCGATTTTGTCGTTTTCCAAGACTTTGAGGGCGAAAATTTTGAGTCGCTTAAAGACAGCAAGTGTGCGTAAGTTCGTTCAAATCGTGGGAGACACCCAGTTAGGAATCACTGTTTTGTAGCAGAATTTTAGGACCTTGGTGTCTTTTAGTTTGTTTGATGGATGGGCGTCCCATCCCTAACTTCACCTGGCCCATTTATAACGTAGCAATGGCAGGTTGCGTTATTTCCTGTTCTCATATCCCCAAAGCAAAAAAACTCGAAATTAAAGAAAAAGTGCAGCTAATGGGGGGCTGTTGCACTGACCAGCTAGTGTCAACTAACACGCATTTAATTACGGAGAGCGTCAAGTCTGAGAAGTACTTGGTAAAGCGATTTTTTTGTGTTTTATTCCATCGATAAAATGCTCTTTTATCCACTGTTTTTTTAAAACGTAATTTTATCACAACTATTGTTGTTTTTTTGTTTCTTTTAAATGCCCGGTTTCCGGAACATTTTTTTCATCTAATAATAATAATAACTAATAACTGTCGGTTCCATGACTTTATTCTAGCAATAACTTCAAAGTAGGTTTCTCCCAAGTAGCATAAAATATCTTTTTGGTTGTGGCAGCTAAAAAGTTGTTGCAGTAACGTTATGGCAACCTGATCTTAGTCATAATTTGGTTATTTCATTAGGTTTTGAAAATGAAGTTGGTTTTTAGTTAGATTAATATTTAAAAAAGCTATAATATGCTCATTTGGCTTTATATTAGACTCCTAATAGTTGCCCCACAATTTGGTATCTACGTAACTAAATAGTTATTTTTTAGGTTGCCATAATGCTTTTATGTCCATCGTAAACCCAAAAAATAACCTTTTTACAGCTATTTAAAGTTGATATACTATAGCTATCACACATATTTTAATGGCAAAATAATGTCTAAAATATTACTATGTCATGACCATTTGGCTATTTTGCCATATAGTTGTGAATAATCTATCTTATAACTATATGGCAAATTTCCGAAGTTGCCGCAACGTTTTCTTAAAAATAAAAAATCTAAAATATAACGAAAATCTATCTGCAGAATGTGGCAATTTGGTAGCAAAATTTTAGTTGTCATTACCAAGTAATGTCTATAACTCTTCCCTTTCGTAGCTACACAATAATTTTCCCATCATTTTAACAATCTGTGCTACTTGGGCTGAAACGTATCGATCAATAAATTATCTATTGGTTCGATAGATATTTTAGCATAAATCTGATAAGTGACCTCTGTATTTGGAGCGAACTTCCCCCTTATCAAAACTTGTCAAAAAAAAAATACGTTACTTACACTAGTTTTAGTAACGGATTTTTTTCGAAAAAAAAGTTGGAACACGTTTTTGTGAGACAAAAACCAAATGTAATATCATCATTTATTATCTCTTGGAGGTACAACCACTTTTTTAAAAGTACTTGCCGTATGAATTGTTTGATTTTTAACAAACAGATAATTATGCTGTTTCTTTTCAAACAGATCAATCTCTAGACAAAAACCTAAAAATGAGACTCTTTCCAGCGATATGAAAAAAGAAAAAAGCTGTTTATCACTAAATTATCACACACACATCAACAAGGGAAGAACATTTAAAAAAATAAATAGTCATTAAAAAAAATGCAGAAATTGGTGTAAAACGTAATTTTTCATAATTATTTTTCATAAATAATAGCGGGAACTTTTTGTCATCATTATTCACATTTACTGTTATTGTGTACGTAATGTTGGTTCATAATAATTTTATTTATGAAATTTAATTTAATAAATAATAATAAACTGATATCGATTAATAACTTTATTGGACAGATATCTATCGTTTCGGAAACCGGTCGTAAAGACGATTTTTCGTTGTCGAATTTTTTGTATTATACACGACGATAAAATTCACCATTATTTGCTCAAGCGCTCTCGAAGATAAATTAACATTTTATTGTCTCGTGTAATAAATAATTTTTTTTCTAATAATGTTGATGAGTAGCAAGCTGCTGAACAAGGCATAAAATTAATGGTCTCAAAGTGGGTGGAGGCAGTTTGGGAGGAAAGTCAAGCGAATAACATTCATTGTGACGACGAGAAATTTAAAAAATACCGCTGTTTGCCTTTTCACAATCTCACAATTTGCTCAACTGGTTTTCCTAACACTGAAATGAGGGCAGAAGTGGCCCAAAACGTGGCTAAAAACGGTGGTATTTTCACAGCGTCTCTTGCTGTCGCAAAGACTGATGTTTTAATTGTATATGGGGTCGAGTAAGTGAAATATCCGAAAAAGCCGGCTAAAATATAAACATATTATGTTTTAGTGGTGTTTTAAGTAAAAAGTACAAAGCTGCAAGGGCGAACTCAAACATTTATTGTGTGAGCGTTGATTGGTTGAATGATAGTATGGAAAAAGGCTACGCCCTGCCCCATACTTTATACACCGTTAAAAAGGGCACTTCAACGCCCACTAAGGAGGACGAGACATGTCCCGATTTTTCCATAATTAGTGCCATTGGGGAGACTAACACTACGAAACATACAATGCTTGAAGAAACTGTGATGGGGAAAAAAATACAACCGTCGTTTGTAACAAATCGGATTTCGCCCAATAAAAGAAAATGTATTTTTTTCAGTTGTTACAGTTTGTGGATTTTATTAGTGATTTTTAGGTACAGGTAATGAGGAAACGGGGAGAATTATTGACGGACTTGATATCAAAAAAGCTAAATTGGCAGGACAATATTTGGACGGGTGCAGTGTACGTATAAAAAATGTAGTTATCTGAACGCAATTGGTGCGAGCTTTGGGTGTTCATCCGAAGGTGGCGCTAGTTGTGTTATATTCGCAAATGTTTCAACTTTGATTATTCAAACTGGACACTTAATTATTGAATAAAAAGCGATATGGTTTTTTAAATATTTTTATGTGATTTTTGAATTGTAAATAATTTAGTTAGTTGTAATTCTTAGATCGTAGTTTTTGTCAAAAAAAATAATAGTGGATTGCTATTTAAAAAAAAAAGATGATAGAGAAACAAAAAAACTGTTATTTTTGAAACACATTCGTATTTTTTAAGTTTTTTATGATTTATCAGTTGTTTTTATTCACGTGTTTATTCACATTTTACCTCTGAAATCAATGCTTTGTTTGGGAATGGGAATTTGGGAATAAAAAATAACAAGAAATTAATAAAAAAATTTATTATTGTATGAAACAGATTATATAAAGAAATACAGACTGAACCAAATTGTAATGCACAAAATTCATCATTGTTAGGTCAGGTCAAGTCAGGTCAGGTCAGGTCAGGTGCATTGTTAGGGTTCATTTTTTTAAAGTCGAACAGTTCGTTTTTTTTAAATGCTACATTTTGACACTTTAGCAATATTTATGACGTCATTAGTATTTGAGTAATAAACATTACAAATAAATAATACTTATAAACATAAGTACTAAATAAGTACTATAAGTATACAGGCTGATTCTTTTAGGGCCTACATTAGAAACTTTTTAACTTCTAATATAGCTAGAGCTTTAAAATTTTGTGTACGATCTAAATCGACCATTCTGAATTCAATTAAATTATTTTCAAAATGGCTGAACTTCGGAACTACGAGAAATGGGCGCCAACTTTGAAATTTTAAATAGTAACCCCACATTTTTGTTGCATTTTTGAATTCACCTTCTCAAACTGACTAAAATGTACTTTAGTTGTTGGTACTTATCTGTCATAGTTTTTGACATTTGTCAATTTTTTTGTTAAAATTTTCACTTGCAGGAGTGTATTTAAAATGTGACAGCCCTTCAACCCTTTGCGATAAGTGAATAATTTTTTTTGTATTCGATAACAGAAGGTTTGAAGAGCCTTCTAGAATTTTCAAAATTGTCATCTGTCAAAATTCAAGGGTAGTGTGATTTTTTCAAAATGGTTATCAAAAAACGGCTATAACTCAGTTTTTTCAAATGGAACGACACTATTTTCTTAACGGCAGTTGAAAGAACATCGACATTTATGGTGACTTTTATGTACATGTCCTATACCTATCTCGTACAGTTTTTGAAAAAAATCACAAAAAACGAATTTTACTTTGTAATTTTCATCGTTAATCAAGTAGGTCTTGTAAAATGGTCAACAGTTGTCAAACTTCAACATTTTATTTAGTTATTAGATGGTTCATAATCGAATAAGCAGTAAAACAATAATATTTAATTATGGTTTATTATAACTTAGTGAATTATGTAAAGTAACTCAGTCAGTATGCCATCGAATTTTGAACTTCTTGAATGAAAATGGTAGACAAATCAAACATTTCATTTAATTAATAGCACAACTTTATCGCATTTTTTGAAAGTTTACTCGATTAAAAATGAAAATAATGATCTAAAAATCAGTTTTTTGCGATTATTTCAAAAACTGTAAGAGATAGATGTAGAAGATGTTGATAAAAGTCTCCATATAAATCGATGTTCTTTTGATTGCCATTGAAAAAACAAGGTCATTCCATTTGAAAAAACTGAATTATAATTATTTCTTGATCATCATTTTCAAAAAATCAGAGTAGCCTTGCAATTTGACAGTTCAAAATTCTGAAGATTTTAGAAGATCCTTCAAACCTTTGGTTATCAAATGCAAAAAGAATTATTCACTTACTGTAAAGGGTTCAAGAGTTGTGATATTTTAAATAAACCCCGGTAAATGAAAATTTGCAAAAAAAAATTGACATACGTCAAAAACTATGACAGATAAGTACTAACAACTAGGGTATATTTTAGTCAGTTTCAAAAGGCGAATTCAAAAATGTAATAAAAATAGGTGGTTACTATTTAAAATTTCAAAGTTGGCGCCAATTTCTCCACGTTTCGGAAGTTCAGCCATTTTGAAAATAATTTAGTTGAACTCAGAATGGTCGATTTGGATCGTATACTAAATTTTAAACTTCTATCTGTACTAGAAGTTAAAAAGTTTCTAATGTAGGCCCTAAAAGAATCACCCTGTATATGTTTATAACGTATGTACTAAGTAGTATTAAGTAAGTAAGTATTTTTGATAATAGACTTCTATATCTTTCTGGTAAGTATCAAAAAATTGAAAGAATATCGCAAAAAAAATAAAATAAAGTAAAAAAGTTCGATAATTTTACATCAAGGGCTTGATCTTTCTGTTCTTGCCTTATTTATAGTGGGATTGTTTTTATATAGTAGGTATTGTTTTGTGTCTTTGTTTCATATTGTCTTCATGGTGAATATTTAAAAAAATGCACATACAAAAAACATTAGCCCTTTATAAGGCAAGAACAAAAAGATAAAGCATTTTATGTGTCAATTGTCAATGATTTATTAATATTTTTGAATTATTTTTAATTACTACCAGAGAGGTAAGAAAGTGTACTAATAACAGTTACTATAATACAAATAATAAAAATTTAATTTGAAAATATTTACCAATTTTTATGTTAATAAACGTATGAAACAATAAAATTGTAAGAATTTGCCGTTTTTGTAGAGACCGAAGGTCGCAGCAAAAAGGCATTCACATAATATAAACAAAGGTTTTTTAAATAATTTAATAATTTCCTTAAACAAAAAATTGATAATTTCACTATAAATTGCAATGTCTGAAAATTATCTTCTCTTCATTATTACAGAAAAAAATCTGTGATTATTGTACATCGAATGTTTCCTAAATTCAGAATCTTTGTCTTAAGAAATTCAATAGCCCATAAAAAATTTACTAGCATTGACATTATTAAATGGCGGTATCATTTTGGGGTGTCCATATATTTATAGCTCGAATTAATAAACACACTTATTTTTGGCGGCCTGTCGAATTCAATTTTGATACTAGCGTATTTTCTTCGTAGTTGAGAAGATTTTTTTACCGAAAAACTCACAAAATTACGACCGTATTACGCTATTTCTAACAGTTTCGAGTTATTAAACAAAAGCTTCAAAACTAGGTCTAAATTACGCTGTTTTAACCGTCTTGTGGATGTAATTTTCAAAAATCCTGAAACACATTTTCTTTATTTTTAACCGGAAGTCCAAATGCCAATTTTCTTGGATATGACTTCAAAAATGCAGGAGTTTTGCGTTGAACTCTTTTGGGGGTGGAATTTCTAAAAATCCTGAAATATACGCCTTTTCCTTTTTAACCGAATGTCTAAGATATCAATTGATCACTTCAACAATAAAGAATTTTTTATATGTATAACTTCAACAATGAAGGATTTTTTGTTTAACCCCCTTGGAGTGGAGTTTTCAACAAACCTGAAACACGCGTTTTTTATATTTAGACGAATGCCCAAATACCAATTCTATGAAATGAATAATTTGACTATAAATTGCAACGTCTTAAGAATATCTTTTCTTCATTATTGCAGAAAAAATTTATTATTATTGTACATCGAATGTTTCCTAAATTCAGAATCTTTGTCTTAAGAAATTCAATAGCCCATAAAAATTTAATAAAAAATTTACTAGCATTGACATTATTAAATGGCGGTATCATTTTGGGGTGTCCATATATTTATAGCTCGAATTAATAAACACACTTATTTTTGGCGGCCTGTCGAATTCAATTTTGATACTAATGTATTTTCTTCGTATTTGAGAAGATTTTTGCGAAAAACTCACAAAATTATTACACTATTTCTAACAGTTTCGAGTTATTAAAAAAAAGCTTCAAAACTAGGTCTAAATTTTTTAAGTACACGGAGTAAAATTACATCTATCTATTATTCAGCATGAGAAAAAACTAGAAATTGAAATGGTGCTCCGTTTTAAGGTATACTTGGCCGGTTTCAAGCCCGATCAAAGGGAGAAATTATCAAAAATTCTCAATCTGAGTGGTGCCACCCGATACGATGACATTTCCGACCGCCTCACTCACATAATTGTTGGCGACACTTCTTGTCCCGAAGTGAAAATAGTGCGAACAAAAAATTACTCAGTCTCGCTTGTTTCCATCCATTGGCTTCTGACCAGTATGGAGCAACAGCAAGCCGCAGATGAGGAAAATTACTTAATTAATTTGCACGATTCGGATCGAGAGCAATTCAGTTCGCCACTTGGACGAAAAGTACGAGCTTTAAATTAAATTTGATCGGTGCACAAATGTACGAGTTATTGTAGGGCCTCACTTTACTCAGATCTAGCAAAACACTCACTTCGAACGATTTGGAAGCTGCAAGTGCGCCCAGTCCGTTGGAACTGGACAGTGACTTAATAATGCAACAGTATCGCAAAACTGTGACAAATGATGACGATACTGATTCGTTAATGCAGTTGATTAAGGGTGATAGTAAGTTTAATTTAGACGCGTTGGAAGGGTGCAATTCAGACGTGTCGAGTCAAAATTCAGAAGTGGATAAAACAAATAATGACTCGAATATTTTCATTGCCAAAAAATTTGTTCTGGTGAATTTCCCACTTGATGATGAGTTACAATTTTTGAAAGAAGAGATTGAGGGTGCTCTTGGTACAATTATGCCAAAAACATACAAAGGCATTCCGGATTACGTTGTCGCCCCTATGTTTATCAAAACACCAATTCAAACCTCTGCACTTGAAACAGTCAATCGTTTATGGATTTGTGAATCGATTCATGAAAGTGTGGAAGTCCAAATAGCTTACTACCACCGTCCTTTTCTCATTTGTGACTCCACACCTTTAGAAAATTGCATTGTCACTATTAGTGGTTTCCCATCGTTTGAAAGAACGTTTCTGAAGGAGTTGATTGAAGCTTTGGGAGGGACGTCACAAGACCAGTTGGCCAGAGTTCTGAATGTTGAAAAAAACCTCCAACCTTCGACTCACTTGGTCAGCTTGGAAGCAGACGGGAAAAAATACACAGCAGCCCTGAAATGGGGGCTGCCAGTGGTCACAAAAGACTGGTTGTTTGAATGCGCTAAAGGTGGAAAACGAGTACCGGAGGATGAATTTCGAGTGGGTGAAGCCAAAGGTATATCACATTTTAGTCCTTCCTGAGTGTGTGCTAAAGTACAGGGTGCTGCACTTTGGATGTCCGAATAGGGGATTCCCGAAACTAAGTGGTTTAGAGAAAAACGAGTGACACTTTCTCGGGTCCGTTTTTTGAGACAATAATTTTGGTCAAAACCGCATCCTGCTATCATCTTTTGTTTTCGACTTATAAACAAAAGTTGACATTTCAGCGAAATCTTAAAAAATTTATATCTTCCTTATTATAAAACATACACATTTGAAATAAAGACATTATACAGGCACTTTTTTACAGAGAATTTAATAATGTTATCAGCGATTTTTTTAATCATTCGTTTATCTGTAATAGCATAAAGTTGTATTTTTTTAAATAGAATCATAGTTGGCTATGACATTTTCGAAAAGCTTATTTTTTTTTAACTAAACACAATATAAATACAGTTTGATATTTTTATATACTTTTGATAAAAAATATATTTAAAATATTTGAAAGTAGTTGGCCATGGAAAAATTATTTCACATAAAAGGTGTGAATAATCTAGAAATTTTGTGAACGGTTATCAAAGTAAACAATGTGAAATTATAAAAATAGCTATGTTAAAGTTATTTTCAATTGAACAAATGTACGATAGTTGCAGATTTTAATTACATAAGAAATGTGCAGAAAATTGAAAATTATGTGTCACTACCATTTTTGATAACACTTTTTTACGATTTAGTGAAGTGCAATGGAGATGAGCTTGATAATGCTATGTATTTTTTTCAGCAGATGGGATTTGATATTGGTGTTTGGATTGACATTTTTTTGTCAAATAAAATTTCATTGACAAGCAATCACACAATTAATAAGATTTTTCTTTTTCCAACATTGCATGTTTAATTAGAAAATAGAATAGCAATAAGTAAGCTTGCCATTTTAAAAACAAATAATTTTTATTAATTGCAAAAATTTGATCTAATAATAATTTATTATGCTGTTTTTGAATTAATTAGTCTTTAAAAAATTATTAAATTATAAATACTTGTTGGGTAATATATTTTTCATAATTTTAAATGAAAATCCAAAAATTTTTCATGGCTTACTATAAAGAAAAAGCGAAATGTTATGTTTTTTTTAAATATTTAAAAATAATGTATTACACAAATAGACATATCAAATCAGAAAAAAATAAGCTTTTCAAAAATATCACAGCCGCCTATGAGCCCTATTTAAAAAAATACAACTTTATGGTATTACAGCTAAACTAATGATTAAAAAAAATCGTTGATAACATTATCAGATTCTCTGTAAAAAACTGCTTGTATAATGTCTTTATTTCAAATGTGTATGTTTTATAATAAGGAAGATATAAATTTTTTAAGATTTCGCTGAAATGTCAACTTTTGTTTATAAGTCGAAAACAAAAGACGATAGCGGGATGCGATTTTGACCAAAATTATTTTCTCAAAAAACGGACCCGAGAATGTGTCACTCGTTTTTCTCTAAACCTCTTAGTTTCGGACATCCAAAATGCAGCACCCTGTACATTCCAGCATCCGGTAGCAGTGTCTGGAACTCAACCAAAAAATTTACGCCTATTTCTATGTCAAGTGGCCGGAAAATGACACCCTTGAGTCAGATGCAACCGTTAGACATTAGCACGTCCGGTAATTCCGTTTTGATTGATTAATTTTCTCGCTTATTTGCGTTTGTGGTAGAAAAAACTCCAACAAACCGGCGTCTTTTTAATGGAGTTGTCGAAACTCCGGATCCTTGTAGCCAAGTGACTCCAATCAACAAATTAATGGAAGAAGTTCGCAAGACTAATCTTTTAGGGACTCCTCAAACACCACCAATGCCTAAAACTTGGTACGATGTTGATACACCTGAAAGTCCGTTCGGTGCGTTTATCCGACCGCATTTGTCGCCCAAATCGAAAAAAGAAATAATGCGTTACATTAATCGCATGCCAGATTTTGTGCCACCACCTCAGGAGAGAAAATCAACTGTATGTTTGGCATTCCACTTTAATTGTTTAGTTAATGATTTTTGAATCAGCCGCTGTCGGAAGTAAAACGTCGATGTTGGAAAAAATTGTTAGGTCAACAGGACAGTCCAGTTTCTAGCCGAAATCAAGCTGGTACCAGTGGAGCAGAATGCGAAATAAATGATGATGAAAATAGTGGTGATGGTGTAAAGAATTCTTCTCAAGCTGAGCGTGTCAGTGATACCACTTCGGAGGTAGGTGTTAGCGAGGGGAAAGTCACTTCTAAAAATTTGTACACCTGTTTATAAATATGTGGAATGTGGAAAATTACTTTTTTCCTCATTATTAAGTATGCCTGATTATTAGTCACAAATTTAATGCTATAACCACAATTATGTATCACATACACTTTTTTTTGTAATAGATTTTTTTATACAGGGTGAGTCACTGATATGGGCATGCTCGATTACACCTACACCGTCAATGATATCGAAATCAGTCAAATGTCACAGCAAATGGGAGGCCAAAGTGCATTTTTTAAAATTATTTTGCTCTATACAGGGTGTTCCATTTTTACAGTGCAGCCTATAACATAGTTTTTTTAAATGGCACCCCGTGTATATTTGTACATATTGTAATTTGCATTTCTTTAAGCTTAAAAAATCCGTTTAATTTTTTTAATTTGCTTTAACCGTTTAGAAGTTATTTAATTTTTTCTACAATTTAGTGCGTTTGCAGGCACATTATTAAAAAATCGCAGTACCCTTGGTTTTTGGGATATCAAGTTGGGGTTTTGTCCATATGTAAACAACTGTTTGAGGTATCTTTCGATGACAAGATCGTTCATTTTACTGTAGGATCTTGCTGTGACACATTCATTTTAGGATAATTTGAAGGACCATAACTTGATTTTTTTAAATAGCACCCCCTGTATTTTATTACTAGATCCTATTCAGTGTCTCATTTTACATCTTTTCTACCTCCTAAGTTTTTTCCTTTTAGTTGATAGTTTGGGAGATAATTCGGTTTTTCTGAAAAATGCACACAAAATATCTTGAATATTAATGTAGCGTGTCATAAAAAACAATAACTTCTGACATATTAACATCAAACTGGCATTTATTGTACGTCACTTTTTTAATTTTGTTGTGAAAATGATTTTTTCGTGTTAAATGCATACAATCTCATCGAGATATAAACTCTAATTTTGAAAAGAAATAATTAAACAAAAATGAAAGAAACGACGGCTCTACCAGAGAAAATATGCAAGAAAGAATTATAAAGGCTTTTCATAGAATAGGTCATGCCACATTAGAAGCGGTGAATTTTTAAAAAAAATTGACGAATGTTGTGCTTTATTGCTTAAGAAAGCCGTCATTTTAAACAGTTTTGTAATTGCAAGTAAAATGTTGTCGCTATTGATTTTTATACCTCAGTAAATATTTTTTTATTTCCTTATTTCTCCATTGTAAATTTCTTTCATTTTTATTTAATAATTTCTTGTTGATGAGATTTGAGATTTTTAAAACCGTGACCCAATGCGAACCCGAGTAAATTTTGCTTGTTCTCAACTCATTCCCTGTTTAACCCTCTTGTGGATGTAATTTTCAAAAATCCTGAAACACATTTTCCTTATTTTTAACCGGAAGTCCAAATGCCAGTTTTCTTGGATATGACTTCAAAAATTCAGGAGTTTTGCGTTGAACTCTTTTGGGGGTGGAATTTCTAAAAATCCTGAAATATACGTCTCTTCCTTTTTAACCGAATGTCTAAGATATCAATTGATAACTTCATGAATAAAGAATTTTTTATATGTATAACTTCAACAATTAATGATTTTTTGTTTAACCCCCTTCGAGTGGAGTTTTCAACAAACCTGAAACAAACCTATATTTAGACGAATGCCCAAATACCAATTCTCTTGGTTATAACTTCGAAAATGACATATTTTTATATTTAACCCTCTTGGGGGTGGAACTTTCAAAATCCAGAAACACTTTTTTCATTTTTAACCGAAAGATCAAATACCATTTTTCATTAATATAGCTTCAAAAATGACGATTTTTTTATGTTTAACCCTCTTTGGGGGTGGAATTTCTAAAAATAATAAAATACTTGTTTCTTTATTTTTCCCCGAATGCCCAAATACCAATTTTTATAAATATAAGTTCAAAAATTACGGATTTTTATATTTAACCCCCTTAGGGGTGGAAATTCCAAATGTTCTTAAACACATGTTTTTCATCTTTAACCGAAAGCTCAAGTACTATTTGCATGGATACAAATTAAAAATTACGGATTTTTATACAAATTCTAACCCGTGTTCAACCCCCTTGGGGTTGGTATTTCCAACTAAAACACGTGTTTCTTCACTTTTCACTGAAAGCCCAAATACCAGCTTCAATTAATGTAAATTCAAAAGTTACGAATATTTATACAAATTTTATTATGCCATTTAACCCTCTTAGGGGTTGATTTTTCGAAAATCCGGAAACACGTGTTTCTTCATTTTTAACCAAAAGCCCAAATACTAATTTTCAACGATGTAAGTTCAATGTAACTTTAAAAATTCAACTCTTCATTTAACCCCTTTAGGGGTTGATTTTCCAAAAATTCTGAAACACGTCTTTCTTTATTTTTAACCGAAAGCCCAAATACTAATTTTCAAAGATATAACTTAAAAAATGACGGATTTTTATTCAAATTTTAACACCCTATTTAACCCTCTTAAGGGGTGATTTTCCAAAAATTCTTTCTTAGTACACCCCTACGTTACAAAAGCTAACTACTGTAAAAATTTCAAGTTTCTATCCTTAGCCGTCTAGTCTGTGCGTTGATTTGTCAGTCAGGCCAAGCAATTTTATATATAAATATATAGATAGAAGATAGATTGATTAAACAATAAAAAAATTGAAGCCCTTCTTGCTGATACCGAGAATACTTCGAACTCCCCTTAATTATAATTAAAATAACTAAAATATTTATAAATAGATGTAGGTAGGTATATCAATTTGTACACCTACTTAAGGTAGTGATTTTCCCCTCGGTGTTTGGTCTTCGGTCGTGTAACACACTCATCGGATTACAGGGCAACACTCAAAATTTGTTTGTAAACACGAAACTAAAGCAAATTGAAGACATGGTAAGTACAATAACCGACACCCGGAGGAACAGTCGCGCGTTTCAGTCAACGGTGCCCTTGGAAGGTTGTATTACCCCCTTTTATTATTTTTGTATTTTATTTTTCATTAGTTGGCAGCTCGGCTGTTAAAGACTCGCAACCCTTCACAGTAGGGTGGGATTACGACGAACAAATATCACTTGTAAGTATCACCTGAATTGTTTTAAAGCCGTTTCAAAGAAAAATTCCAGCCACAACAACAACAACAACAACAAATCCGAATTTTCATGATTTCGGGCATGGGTAATGAGGAGCGTGTGACTATAGTTTCAAAAATCGAAACTTTAGGGGGGCAAGTGTCCGATTTAAATTCGTTTGATCCGAAATGCACTCATTTAATATGCCCCAAGCCGGCGCGAAACGAAAAAACACTTTCGTGTATGGCTGCCGGAAAATGGATACTTCACGTTTCATACGTTGACAAGTGTGCCTCTGCGGGAAAATTTCTCCCCGTATGTTTGGCCATTTTTTTGTGTGGTTTTGTGAACGGTTTTTTCAGGAGGAGGAGTTCGAGTTCGGCAATCCCAAAGCCAAGGAAAATATTAAAGTGTTCGATAAAGAAAACGAGTTTAAAATGCAGTCGGTACATTGGTGGCGCAAAGAAATTGCCAGGAGAGGCTATGGCGCATTTAACGATATGCGGGCCATTGTTGTAGCGCAAAAGAAAGGGCCGATTGTGAGGGTGATTGAAGCGGGAGGTGGGCAAGTGTTGGATGTTGCGTAAGTTGGATTTTTGACACGGTTTTGGTTTTTTTACGAAGGTTTTAGGCCCCCGTTTAAAGAGTCGGTTCATGCGACTCATTGTCTTCTGGAAATTAGAAGTGTTCCCGATTTTAGTGTTTATCTTCCGTTAGCGCAGCAAGGGATTTTGTGCCTCAATACTCTGTATATTAGCGATTTTTTATACAGGACTAATAAGGATGTCAAAGACGCGATTATACCACATTTCACCAAGTATTACACGTAATCTCGTCTGTTTTTTTTTAAGTTAATTAGTTATTGTGTGCCTTGGTTTTAATTTGTATATACCGCCATTTTTTTTTTATAAATACATGATTAATTTGCAAAATGTGTTTGTTATTCCAACTTCCCTGCTTACCTTACTTATTAAAAAAAAATCACGTGAAGAAATATTGTGAAAAAATTGATAAAACACAGTGAGATACTGCATCATAGATACAATTCTTTTGATCAAACTGTTAAGAAGCGTCATTAATTTAATCCGCAATTAGATGCGTGATTAACTGATCACGTGACCAAACTGAGGCAATTTGGTTGGTCCATAGGCGTTGTTAACTTTTAACAACGAATTAAATTTTAACAGAGCGTTCTAAGTTTTAATTAATTTAAACTAAGTTAAACGACAGTTGTGTTGCTCAGTGGAAAGTTTAGCTAAGCCGCGCTGAACTTGTCACTTATGCGGTTGGTAGTACTGTACGCTTGCGCACTTTAACTTGTTTTGACAGTTCTGATTTTAAATAGTTAGGTTCAGATGAAATAATATCATCATTTAACGTTATTTTAGTACATTGGAGGAACAATATCGCTATAATATGTTTAAAAATGTATCTCAATATAATTATTAATTACTAGAATGGTTTTTTTCTTATTTCATGGAGCTCTTTCATGCGCGGTATATTCAAATTGTGCTTCCTTCTGAAAAAATTCAATTCATCGTTTCCTTTCAGAGCACAGCAAAAAATTGATTTGCACAGTTTATTTGTTGCCTTTGTGCATTTAAAGTTTTGAAGCATAACAATTTTATATAAATAATTTAACTGTTTAAAAATTTGTGCTATAATTAAAATCACATAAGATTTACATATCAGTAATTTCTAATATCATTCTTTCCTTGACTGCCGGATTCTGCTGCAGCAATTAAAAAAATAATGTTTAATACTAGAATAAAAATAATTAAATAAATTATTATCATTATACTTTTTTTTAGTTTTTTTTAATATACTAACTTACAACATGTTGTTGTCATGGCCCTCTACTCATTACTGTTATTGTTCAAATTTATTTGTTTATCACAAGTTTAACTCAAACTGAACTGAAATTTATTAAAAAAAGCTGTTTCTGTGCATCATCAGCAAATTCAATGTCGAATTCAGTAATTTATTGGTTCCTTATCACTAATTATCATTAAAAACAATTTTTTTTCCATTGTGAAAGTAAGTAGTATATGGGCTTGATGGCCCTCAACCAGTCTATTTTTTATAACATTGTTGGTTTGCATATTTTATGATTTTTTTAATTGTCGCATATTTTTCGTAATGTAGGTGTCTGCTGTTGCATTAAATCTTAGTGCAATTTGGGCCATGGCCTATTTTTTTCATCGAACAAAAGCAAGTAACTTTTTTACACTCTAGTGTCAGTTGAAGAAAATTAACCAATTTTATTTTCTTTGCGCGTAAAATTGCTACTTCGGTTTCTTTTATTCATCTGTTAACGATTTCAATAAAATTATAAAGTTATGTATATTAATAACGTTAATATTAAAAGTATTTAGAGATAAGCCAATGCTTAAGCGGCCAACATCGACCGCTTAGTTAAACCAATGCTAAGCTTTGGCTTAGTCGATATTTCGTAACTGTGCAACACTCGTGCCGGCTTAAGCTTAAGCTTAGTTAAACTCGGTTTAAGCTCGAACTGAGCAACCGGGCCTTAGTATTTTTAGAGAGAAAATTTAAAGTTAAAATAGGATGTTCCATTTAAAAATTTTAAGTTATTCAACTTGCAACAAACCTCTTCATTTTTTTAACTACATGATTGCAGTGAGCTAAAAAAATGTTTCAACTTCCTTCTTTAATTTGGTGAAAGGATTCTTAGTTTTTACGTGAGTCAAATCGAGCTCTAATAATAATTTAGCTTTAAAACAACAGTGTAATGAAACACGGAATCCTTAATAATAAAAAAGCACTTGAAATAATAATGTGGGAGCGAAATAAATTTAATAAAAAATAAACTGCAATGAATATGTATGGCTGCTGCCAATAAACATTTAGCTGGAAAGCCTTGTATGTACGGTATCCATTTAGAGAAAACGTGATTCTCGTGTGTCTTGATGAAATAACCTAAATGCAATCGGTTTGTCAAGATCATTATCTATTTTTGTCTTGACACGATGCAGCTTGTCGTGTAATAGCTTTGAAACAATTAACAGTTTTAACGGATTTATTACACGGAGATCCATGTTACATAATTAATTACAAAGGCGTTAAGTAAATTTCTTGGTCGAGTGGTTTAATCAAGTGAAGATTTGAGGTCTTGAGATGGAGAGGCGATTTTCAATGCAACGTTAATTTGTCCTATTCAAACAATCTCCTCCCTTTGTCCTTCGGTAGCTTGTGGCAAACGTTTTTTTTTTCAATCGAAAAATGTAAATATGATTAGACTATTCAATAACAATAAGGCCCAACTGGTTATTTATAGATTCTATAAATAGGTAATTGTATTTTGATATGCAGAACTAAACGTCTGAAGTATTTTGAAACTGGCAGTTAATTCTAATAAACAGTGATTGTTCCTGAAATAGTGTTTGGGGCTGGCACTTGATTTCAAGACTGTGTCTTTCCCAAGCTTGTGTCACATTCATTATTAAGTGGGTTTGCTATATTAGGAATCACCCTTTATTTGTGGCTACTTGTTTCCTACCATCTTGAGAAAGAATTTATATAAACTACAAAGTTTCTAAGATTAGTATTAGTGTCAGAACTTGTTTTAGTTACAATGCGATCATCCCGACATTCGCTTAAAGGCAAGGACGCAGAAGTAAATGAAAAGTGAAATTGTAAGACAGCGAGTTATTTGTGAAGTTTTGTGCCAATATTTTGGATATAACAAACTGTGACAGGTAACTTCCTGGCTTAATTGATTGAAATTAATGCATGATAAAAATTTCACCAATTAGATCCTAGATTACCAATATGTGAATGTGTTTACGTTTAAATATTTACAAACAGTTACATAATTCTGCAGTTTGTTTAGAATAGTCATGATTATGGCATATTTCTCGTTCCGTTTATTGTCCACTTATTTGAAATTGAGTTTGGTTTAAGTATAAATCGATTTGTAACCCACTACAAGCAATGACGACAATGTTTCCGCATACATTAGAAAAATGAGCTATTAAATACCTAGGTACTGTTGCATTATCATAAAGTAAGGTATTTTTACTCGTTATACTAGCATATGTTATAATTTGTGCCAGATTTTGTAACAGAAATTAATTTAACTGTCATAATACAATCCTTATCATTTTCATGTTAAAAGGTTCCAAAGAAAAGTGGATCTAAATATTCTAATGTTCGATTTTTTAATAAAAGTACAATTTCAATGTCAATCAAAGCTTTTTCTTTCACTTATTTTGATGCTATAGGTACGTAATTCTGTTATTATGAAATGAACAGTGTTATCGTTTATCTACAATAATAATAGAAATACACTGTAATTGATTCAAAACATAAGTTAAACTGACCATTATTTAACATTCCTCTAATGTTACACAATGGAAATGAGTAATTTAACCGATATGGTATGTAGTCTATTTTCAACATGTCGTAAATACAGAACTAAAATCTTACAGTGGTTACACCACACAATACCGAAATACTAATAATTATTCCAATGTATTGACAGTTTGATAGCGAAAACGCACTAGAACCGATTTACAGAAAGCGAATTAATTTTGATTTCAATTAAATGTTGTGCACTGGGAGCCAAAAATTAAATCAATTTTATTATAAAACATTTTTCTGTTTGTTTGACATTGTCGAAATTTTCCTGATTTAGTTTTACGCAAAATCACAAATCCGATAAATTTTATCGGTCGCAAGTCGTATTTTTTAGTGTCAATAAAAGCCAAGAGGTCGCAGTTCTGTCTTTATATCCATTATCCTGAAGGTGATGCATTGTTGCAAAATTGATATTCTCAAGCTAATTTGAGTCTAGCGGTGATTTCAACCGTGAAGTTTAAACAGTGAAATTAAATTGGAATCGTGAGGGATGTTTCTGATTTAGAAAATCAACATTTTCAAGAAGAGAAAAAGCGAAAACAAACAATTATTACCTTGTGAAATTTGTATTTACGCTTAAATTCAGTTAGGTGAAATACATCAAAAGGAGGAAGATGAAATTAACGAGCTTCTTCGTTAATTACCAAAAATCGCTTTCGACAAATTGAGAGTCGGCTTTTAACGTTACCTATTATAAATTACTGGTTAAAACACTTTTTCGCCGGCTAAACTTTGTGGGTTCGCACATAATTTCATTACGTCCGAAATTAAAGCATCGCACAATAAAAAAATAATGAATTTTAAACGTCGCATCGTTGTAAAATCCTTGCCGGATAATCATAACGTATGTATACAGTTTCAAAATTGTTACAGTGGGCGGCCTTAATCTCATACATATGATGAAAAATTCATCATATTATGGACCCTCCTGGAACGAAGTTATTTTTTCTTTTTTACCTTCCCTCAAACATGCGAATTGTTTAAAGGATCTCTCGTTTCTCATTTAATTTATCATTTTCTCCACAATCGTGACAAGTTCCCAAATAGCACCCACAGCTTTTATTTGGCCACCAAAACGTTTCGCAGCTAACTGAACAGCCATTTAACTTTTACAGCTAGCCACAGAAGCGCTTTGGTAAGGTTGTACTGACCGATTTGGCGCACCATTTTTTGGCATTTACAGCTTTAAAACAGCCATCAATATTTGCTGAAATACAGTCATTTGGTTGTTAGAATTGCAAAGTAGCAGCTTTTAAGCATTTAAAGCTAACAAGCTAAAATGTAGAAAAAAAAGCTAACTAGCCATAAAAACATCCTTTCAACCTAATTTGCTCTTATGACCAAATGGTCAAAATATTTGCTTTTGGGGAGAAAATGGTTATATTGCAGATAAAGACGAGCAAAAACTTGTAAATGCTGCTATGCATCCATCCAGAAAACTAAATAACTATAACATGTTATAGTAATGGCGTATGATGTTACTTTTTTTGTGTTCTTGATAAATAATATTAGACTTGATATTCAGTCCCAGTAATTTAAAAGTTTGTGCGAACTGAGGTTTATTGACAAATACGCATAAAAAAGATCCGAAAAAGTAATGTGTCGTCAAAATAACAGAATTTTTTAATACATCTTTAAAAAACAAAACTGGCTTTTAACATATTCCTTTGATGACACTATCCAACTTAAAAATGGAAGATAATGCTGTGGCTGTATTTTGGCTTAGATATGAGTTGAAATTGTATGATTTACAGCTGACTGAAAAGCAATAAAGTAATTCGCAGCAAAGAAGGACATTTGATTCGGTTTTGATGACGTTTTCATGACTATATTTTAGCTGCAATTGCCAAATGGTTGAAGCTGTGCTATTTGGGTTTCTCGATATCTCTTGCGGGAACTTTAAAATGGGTTTAACACAAAAACGAACTTTATTTGTTGTGTTGACTTGACAAATTCGAACTAGTTTGTCAGCCACGCGCTGGATTAGCAAATAATTCCAAACACATAGTTTCCAAGTTCAACATCGAATAACTTGGCCAGAATGCCGTGAAACCAGACAGATTTTTGATAGAGTTGTTACTGTAAAGCTACTTATTCAAGGTAAAACTATGGCATATCTCGTTAAAAATTAAACCCTCCATCAATAATTAAGCCAATCAATACAACCAGCTCGGGAACTAGGAGCAGGAAAATGGCCCAGTTAGGGAAAAGTAAAAGGATAAGATTGTTGAACATTATTTAGGTGTTGGGTCGGCAATAACTAGCTCGTAATTACGGAACCTTTGGAGTATTTGAACTAGACAAGGTATTAACTAACTAAACATTTATCAGCGATTGTCGGAAATCTCCAAAACTGTCGCACTAACTCCCTTGCCTGGAAATTTCCAAATAATAAACAATTTTAATTTTTGTTTTGTTCCGAAACAATATCATAAATTGCCGCTTGTGAATTTATAATAACGCATGTAAGCTTCACTTCCCTAATGAAATTAGCGGTGTGTTTGTTGAATTTTAAGCTAACCCTGTTAATCGCCGGTGATTATACACATCTTGAATCAGAGGGAAACCGAGTAAATGTAGCACAGTGAGGATCTACAAGGATGATTAACCCAAGTATAACAACTGTTACGCAGTATTAATTTCAACACGCTTTATACGGTTGCCTTTCTGGGTGAATAATGTGATGTTAGACCAGGCGTTCAACTATCTAATTGGAGAAAAAATTGGGGCCAAGTTCTACAAGTTGCCCTTAGTTTAGTGCGGAATTACGGTGTTTGTTTAGGAGCTTTTTGTGGCGCGTTTTGCTCCCAGGAAAGTAGATTAATTACGGATTAAAATCGCGTAACTTACACGAAGACATAAATCGTAAATGAATTACAGTGTGCGAAGAAATTTGAATACTAATTTAGATATAAACATTTTGAAGGGAAATATTTAGTACAATTACCGCACAACTAACATCAAAGAACGGCAGCTTTGAGCAAAGCTGAAAGATAAAGCGTAGGCGTGTTATTTTGTTCAAAGAATAGAACTTTGTAACAGAGAAACAGGCTATTGTATTTTCCTAAATACTATTAATAGAACCCTGAAATTCATTTTAAATTTATTAACCCAAGAAAACTAACTTTGTTCGAAAACTTGCTAAAACGTCTAAATAAATTTATATAGGGTGATTCATATAACTTTACGACCCTCACGAACTTTAAATGCAACCCTTTATACATTGGAGGTTGAATTACGCCTAAATTGGCCAAAGCAATAACGTCAAAGACTGCAATAAGAACCTAATTTTGTGTTTTTGAATCAAATTATAATTGAGTAGTGTATTACTGGTTGCATTTAAAATTCGTCAGGGTCGTAAAGTTATGTGAATCACCCTGTATAATTTTTCTGTCCATCATAGCAATTATTAGCTAAGTGATGTTTGTTCTTTTCATTGTACCCTTTATTAATTATTTTATAGAAGAGATCATTGTTTTATTTTACATTCGGGTTCCGCTGAATTATAAATTGAGCACTATATTATGTTATAAATAAATATGATGACGTGTTAGATCTCACAAAAAAATCGATGAGAACTTGCTTGTTTAGGTATTAAATAGTTGATTCGTGTTGATGTCGCGTTAAGTTTTTAATAGATTACTAAAAAAGCTGTCTGTGATGTGCAACAGTCTTGAGTTTATGGTTTCCCGTATAAAATTACCTTTTCCTGAAATTCCGCCTCAATGTTGGTGAAGCAATAAAGAGCAGGACAGGTTAGTGTCCTCCCGGGTGTCACACACATTTTATGCCACATCGTAGCTTTGAATTAGTCTTTTTGTAGTGTCGGAAAATGTCTACTTTATAAATAAAATAAAAAGATTGTTGTATTAGCACTCTTTAATTTGTCAAGGATGAAAAGAGTTGTTTGCGCACCCTCCTAATGAGATTATCAACGTTATTACAGTTCTTGATGAAGTTTTCTAATGAAACGAAATTGCATTTTGGGGCTTTGGAGGTATTACTTTGTGTAATTTTCAATAGTTCTAAGCAAGATTTCTAGCTGTGCCGTTAATAATTACTGTGCAATATTTCAAACTTGAGTGGAATTTAATTCATGTTCGGGCTTAATTTCGTAATTAAGTTTGAGGAAACAAATAGCGGCTTTGCACCCAAGGTGTGCTGCTACTATATTTTTCATTAATTCCGATTTTTGGCTTAGTTTTGTGCGTTTGCTCGTAAATTGATTCGAACTTCCGACTATAATTTCGTAATTACATCACTCTCTGGAGCTTTTCTAACAGAATTAATCATACACGGTAGTTAATAATGTAAAAGTTAACGGTCCGAATGGACAAAGCGTTGCCTGAGGAGCTTCACTTGCTTCGGTCTGTCAGACTGTTGAGCCGATTTCACTCCATTAGAAACGTACGGTTATTCCAACGACATATGACTTTCAGGCACGACTTGAATCGTGATTCTACACGAAACATTTCTCTTATCAAATTATCATAACTTGTGCGATAATGCCCAAGTAGCACAAAATATCTTTTTGGTTGTGGCAGCTAAAAAGTTGTTGCAGTAACGTTATTTTTAAAATTTAAAAAGGTTTTTAAAATGAAGTTGTTTTTTAGTTAGATTAATATTTAAAAAAGCTATAATATGCTCATTTGGCTTTATATTAGACTCCTAATTGTTGCCCCACAATTTAGCTTTAATTTGGTATCTACGTAACTAAATAGTTATTTTTTAGGTTGCCATAATGCTTTTATGTCCATCGTAAACCCAAAAAATAACCTTTTTACAGCTATTTAAAGTTGATATATTATAGCTATCACACATATTTTAATGACAAAATAATGTCTAAAATATTACTATTTCATGACCATTTGGCTATTCTGCCATATAGTTGTGAATAATCTATCTTATAACTATATGGCAAATTTCCGAAGTTGCCGCAACGTTTTCTTAAAAATAAAAAAGCTAAAATATAACGAAAATCTATCTGCAGAATGTGGCAATTTGGTAGCAAAATTTTAGTTGTCATTACCAAGTAATGTCTATAACTCTACCCTTTCGTAGCTACACAATAATTTTCCCATCATTTTAACTGTCAAATTTTATTTGTCGTATACCACATCTACGTTTCCTATACCAACAAAAGTGTATTTTATGTAGTGTGGAGTGTGAATTATGCCTAAAGTTGACATTAAACAAACTGCTTTTTCCTTAAAAAGATTTAGGAAAAGAAGTACATATTACAGAAAATTAAAACTTCGAACGACTGACTCAACTTATTTAGTTTGTTTCGATTTAGTCATTATTTAGCCAGAAAAGCCCCCTCAAACGTAAAAAATAACTAAATACCATTTGGTTTTAATTTGGTCAGTATTAGGTTTCTGAGTCAGCACGGCAACCATTTCCTAACAATCAGAGAAGACATACAAAAATGGCGATTTTTTGACAAGTACGACAGCGCAGACAGCGGCCATGTTAAATTTTTCTTATGTGTGTCAATTTTACAACTATTTTATAACCATTTAATAACTTTGTCGTTGTCAGAATTATAATTACTGCTATTTTATAAAATTTAATAAATAAAAGTGATACATTTTTATAACTGAAATTAATTTAAAAGAAAAACTCTCTTAATTAAAAAAAAAAAAATTAGTATGTTTAATAAATTATTGCTTTTTTTAAGGCGCGTCGATTTTTTCGAAGCATCGTATTCATATTTGTCAGAAAAGTAATGTCGCCAAACAAATTTTTTGCTTGGTTAACCAGTATTTGGAATTTGTGTATGCATTTCAGTGATATATTATAATATGTTTATCGCCATCTATGAATAATATAACAATTTTTTCGTGACTCTTCAGTGACCACTAAATTACCATATTGTTATATTTTGATCTTGATGTCCCACAATTTTTCCTAAATTACAACCAAAGCTAAAATGTTATTTTGTAGTTGTTGTTGGGTTGTACTTTGGAAACGATAGCCAATTAACAACAAATCGGTGGTTATGTAGTAAATAGTTGTCATTTAGTCATAAAATAGCAACAGCTTCCAGAGCATAACTTCGTTAGAGCTTTGAAACAACCAAATTGTTGGCAACTATTTGGTAATATTACCGTTATATATCCCAAAAATAAATGCACGGTGACGTTATGAAAAGTTTGGTGAAACGTTTTCCTCGATTGTTGCGGTGACCAAATAGTTGTTGCCAAAACGTTTTTACAACCGCTAAATAACAATCTGTGCTACTTGGACATTTGCCATTTTTTATTCACTGAATCAACTTATAATTATTTGGGAGTTAAGAGGGTTGGTGGTAATCGAATTGGCGTAATCCTGTTCCTTGGAGAATTCCGGTTTGATACGGGTTCAGAGACTTCGGACGTAACAATACTAGACGCTCATAAATTGTATCTATAAGGAGACCGCGTAAGCGGACATTGATTCTTCGACCTTTCATTTTCAGATAACTTCATCTGGATTCAGTGCGAGAACGTTTGCAGGATCGAATTTTGTTAGCTTAACACATAGCTTTGTAAAGTTGATTGTTCCCTTGCCGAAACTGCAAACGTAACCCACTTTTGAAGAGATTTCTTCAAGTGGGCACAAAGAAACTTTGTTACCTAACTATTTGGCTGTGGGGAATTCCCGAGGGAGACAAAATGACGCCGCACTTTTTTTATTCACGCGTAATAATACGGCTAATTATTGCAAACAAAAAGGGTTGAGGATTTGAACAAAAACACACAAAATCTCATTTTAGAATGCATAGGTTTATCTTTTCCTACAGAAATTGATTTTGGCAATACATGCAGCGAGCTGAGTGCAAAAGCTGATATTTCGGCCGTTTTCCATGTTATTAGTTTAGAACAAAATGCGTCGGTCTGCACTAAAATGACAAATACGTTTCCGGTCGTTTTTTCATCGATTTATTTGAGTGTACACCAAATTGCAACTTTAAGCATTAAACCGATTGTTCCACATAATTTGGTCTCTCTCCATAAATCAACGTAGCGTAAAATTTTTTGCACTGAGTCACAATTAATTTGGCCATTTGTCGCGTAATAAAAACAATTTGGAGTAAAAATCCAAAATGTGTAGTTTGTTGGCGAACAAATTCGCGTTTGATAACAAGATTTCATTTGTAATGTCAGCGCAAAGCCTCATGTTTTATTAAAACACTGATGGATCTATAGAGAACCTTATAAAATCTGTATACCTATCGGAATATGAAGTCGTGAAATCGCATCAGAGTTTAGTACGTGAAATGTGATATGCAGCAGTGACTCGATGGCAAAGCACTAAAACTCTGTCTGAAAAATCGAGAAAGAAAGCACATTTTCCGAGACTAATTTAAGAAGCGTTAAGCGAATCTTCTCCCCCTTTTTTACTTTTGAAGGGAATGAATACGGGAAAAATGCTCGCCAAGGAGTTGTGCCGGGAGAAGAATGAATTTTCTTGTCCGTTGTTATTAATGTCCTGTATCTACATTACAACAAAAGATTCCCAACAACAAAGACTTCATTTACATGTTAAAGCTACTGTCCACAATTCCGTAACTCCAGCTGTTTGCCATGCAAGACACCAGCTGCAGCTGCACCAAAGCCCCAATTAAATCAAAATGTGTAATATTTTTGGCAGCAGCTATCGAAAGCATTATGTCTGACAATGCTCATGATTCATGCATTTAACCGAATAAACTCACATGCACATCTCACCCACGTAATAACTTGGTCACGTTCGAACTACTCGAGTTGGAAAATGAGAAACAAACTGTCATCCTGACAATATTATTGGCACAAAGCCGGCAATAACGATGTTTGCAGGAATGGAAATGGCACACAGACTTAATTGCCCACTTTTTGTCCAAACATCTTCACCACCAAACTCCCAGATTCTGGCACATTATTTTTTGAGTTTGTCAGTTCGCATTTATGCTTATAATTAAAAAAATATATAAAAAATGTATTTTTAAAAAACTTTTATTTAGAAGATGCACTAAAAAGTAAAAAATAATGTATTTCAATCACGTGAGAATATTTTTTCTTACAGGTTAAAATTCTAAAATTTATAAAAGCTTTGGGAGTTGTCAACTGAACAAAGTAATTCTGTAATGCCGTAGTTTTATAACTCCCAAAGCTTTTATAAATTTTAGAATTTTAACCTGTAAGAAAAAATATTCTCCTGTGATTGAAATACATTATGTTTTACTTTTTAGTGCATCTTTTAAAGCTTTTTTTAAAAAACATTTTTTATATATTTTTATTTTTTGCTTTTTAGTCTTTATTTATTGCATAGATTTATTGTTATTACACTGTGCATCTACCGTGACGTCCAAATGATCAACATACCGTCTAAGTTGGTATAAGTTACGGTATGTACAAATCGAGAACCTCTTTGTAAACATAACCTAAAATTTTAAAACCCCATTTAACACCTTTAGCGGGTAATTAACTATATAGAATTGCATTTTCACGCAGATTACGTAAGCATGTTAAATTTCATTTCTTTGCGACTACAGGAACCCTCTCAAATTTACAAATTGATAACCCTTTTGTAAACATAACCTAAAACTTCAAAACCCCATTTAACCCCTTTAGGGGGTATTCAACTACATGGGATTGCATTGTCACGCAGATTATGTAAGTATGCCAAATTTCACTTGAGTGGGACAACAGGAACCCTTTCCAATTTGGCTCCGAAAAAATAGCAGACAGAAAGATAACATTGTGAGCTAAATAAAAGCTTTTAAAAAATTAGCCTATATATATTTTTTTGTTTTTGTTTTTCAAAAAACCTAGTAATTTTTACAACTTTTTCCTATAATATTACGTTATCGCTGACTTTTTTCAAAGACATTTTTCTGTATTGTGTAGCACTCAGGTGTTTGTACCATTACAAATCGTGAATTTTCTATAATATGAATTGAAACTATTAAAAGCTTCTTAAAAATCATTAATTAAACAATTGAGAACTTAAGAAGTAAAAAATATACGACGAAAACTAAAAACCGGATCAATTAATTTAAAAAAATGCAACTTGTCCATTTACTAAGTATTTTTTTAAAACAAAATAAAATATTGATATTGTCACGTAGATTAAGAAGGTATGCAAAATTTCAATTCAGTGGGACAACAGGAACCCTTTTAAATTTGGCTCCGAAAAAATAACCGACAGACAGACAACACTGTGAGTTAAATAAAAGCTTTTAAAAATGATTCAGTTTTCGCGAAACCGGCTCGTGTGTATTTGTTAAGACGATATGTGCGTTAATTAAATCTAAGATTCAAGATTCCATTAACTGCCTTGCCATTACACCGTGTTCTCAGCTAGTAATTAGCGAGGATAATCGAGGTCCTGTTCCTAATTTGCGAAATAATTCAGCTAAGATATTACACAAATTACAGTATCTTCTACCTCACACGCCCAGTTTTCAATTTTACAATCATATTAGGTTTCAGACTCAGATTTGCAATGGTGTAATTCTTAGTTTAATTAAAATTTTAGTTTTGTAACAACTCGAACAAAGAAATTAAGGCTGCACGTGGCCGGATTGTAAACGTAAGACAATGAAGAGCTCCAGCTGGTCCTTGTTATACGATGATAGCCTTAGTTTTATGTTTTTCAACTTTTATAATAACGAATGTTATATGTTTGTTATTGCTGCAAATAAAGTATGAAGCAATTCAGTCAAATTTTTGATTTGATATAGTAAAGCAAAAATGTTCGCAACTCAAACAAAGCTTCGTTAATTAATTAATTCTTTGTTCCAATGTTCCATAAAATGCAAGTTTGTGCAAAATCGACGTTATTTACAGAGAGAAATAAATGGAAAAAAGCACAATTTTCGATAAAATTTGCATGCTCCTGTGATTTTCCGGGATATACTGAAAAGGCAAATTTATCTTTGGGTATTACAAGTATCATATCGGAGTTGAAAATGAAATTCGAAGATAAATATTTACGTATTTTTGCGATCAAAAGCCGGGCCGATAGAATAGGAGAAACATTTATTGATTGACCTGGTGTTGTGACCCAACATCAGAATTTGCAGGAAAGCAAAGGCACAGTAAACCCACTGACATTGATGCTGAGTTTATTCGATTCTGGAGGAATGCATTCTTTGGCTCCTAGTGGTTTATTGCTAGAATAATGCGCAAGACACAAGCAACTAACTCGTAAAAAATTTAATACGATTTTAATGAGCATCTGCAATTCACAAATAAGATAAGAAAAGATTTAAGATGTCACTGCTGAAGAAAAATGACTCGCCAATCATAACTTTCGGTAATTAATCAGCAGTTTAAAAAACCGAATAATAACCCAAGTAGCACAAAACATCTTTTTGGCTGTGGCAGCTAAAAAGTTGTTGCAGTAACGTTATGGCAACCTGATCTTAGTCATAATTTGGTTATTTCATTAGGTTTTTAAAATGAAGTTGTTTTTTTGTTAGATTAATATTTAAAAAAGCTATAATATGCTCATTTGGCTTTATATTAGACTCCTAATAGTTGCCCCACAATTTAGCTTTAATTTGGTATCTACGTAACTAAATAGTTATTTTTTAGGTTGCCATAATGCTTTTATGTCCATCGTAAACCCAAAAAATAACCTTTTCACAGCTATTTAAACTTGATATATTATAGCTATCACACATATTTTAATAACAAAATAATGTCTAAAATATTACTATTTCATGACCATTTGGCTATTCTGCCATATAGTTGTGAATAATCTATCTTATAACTATATGGCAAATTTCCGAAGTTGCCGCAATGTTTTCTTAAAAATAAAAAAGCTAAAATATAAAGAAAATCTATCTGCAGAATGTGGCAATTTGGTAGCAAAATTTTAGTTGTCATTACCAAGTAATGTCTATAACTCTTCCCTTTCGTAGCTACACAATAATTTTCCCATCATTTTAACTGTCAAATTTTATTTATCGTATACCACATCTACGTTTCCTATACCAACAAAAGTGTATTTTCTGTAGTGTGGAGTGTGAATTATGCTTAAAGTTGACATTAAACAAACTGCTTTTTCCTTAAAAAGAGTTAGGAAAAGCATTACATATTACAGAAAATTAAAACGTCGAACGACTGACTCAACTTATTTAGTTTGTTTCGATTTAGTCATTATTTAGCCAGAAAAGCTCCCTCAAACGTAAAAAATAACTAAATACCATTTGGTTTTAACTTAGTCAATATTAGGTTTCTGAGTCAGCACGGCAACCATTTCCTAACAGTCAGTGAAGACATACAAAAATGGCGATTTTTTTAACAAGTACGACAGCGCAGACAGCGGCCATGTTAAATTTTTCTTATGTGTGTCAATTTTACAACTATTTTATAACCATTTAATAACTTTGTCGTTGTCAGAATCATAATTACTGCTATTTTATAAAATTTAATAAATAAAAGTGATACATTTTTATAACTGAAATTAATTTATAAGGAAAACTGTCTTAATTTTTGGAAAAAAAATTAGTATGTTTAATAAATTATTGCTTTTTTTAATGTTGCCAAACAAATTTTTTGTTTTGTTAACGAGTATTTGGAATTTGTGTATGCATTACAGTGATATATAATATGTTTATCGCCATCGGATGATGCCTACAAGGATTGAATAATATAACAATTTCTTCGTGACTCTTCAGTGACCACTAAATTACCATATTGTTATATTTTGATCTTGATGTCCCACAATTTTTCCTAAATTACAACCAAAGATAAAATGTTATTTTGTAGTTGCTGTTGGGTTGTACATTGGAAACGATAGCCAATTAACAACAAATCGGTGGTTATTTAGTAAATAGTTGTCATTTAGTCATAAAATAGCAACAGCTTCCAGAGCATAACTTCGTTAGAGCTTTGAAACAACCAAATTGTTGGCAACTATTTGGTAATATTACCGTTATAGTATAACCCAAAAATAAATGCCCATTTTTGGCACGGTGACGTTATGACAAGTTTGATGAAACGTTTTCCTCGATTGTTGCGGTGACCACAAAACGTTTTTACAACCGCTAAATAACAATCTGTGCTACTTGGGAATAACCACAGGATTCACTCTGGACGAGACACAACGATCTTTCGATTGATACAATTTTCCAGGTGGTTGAGCGAACTCGCAACCAACTAATTAGTCTCCTTGAATAAGTTTGAATGATAGAACGGACGTGATTAGCGATGCACTCAAATCTCCTTCATATCGAATCGATACAATCAACCTGAACTGCAATTACGGTCTCAGACCACCTTCAAATAATACATTTAGTTGTAGATTTATTTCTATAAATGAGTCGATGAAAGACACGTTTTTCTCTCGCATCAGTCCATTAATTTGATGAATTTTCCAGTTTCGCAGGTGAAAGATATCAGATTTATTCTGCATCCTATTTGGCGTCCTATCGAGTTTCAACCTACATTTTAAATTCCCCGGAAATGAAGCGCGAGTATTAAATTTAATTTCAGGCATTTCAGGCAACGAAGATCGTATTAATAATTCAGTTAGTGCACTGTACTTTTGTTTAATGTTGAAAAGTGGACAGAATTCAGATGGGATAAAAGGCAAAAGTCAATAAAGCTGGTTTATTTTTCTTGCTTTTGTAAACATATTTATCCGCCGATTTTTGTGTATCCGAAATAACAGTACGCTCGTTTTATCCGATAATTTCAGGCAAACACTTCACTAGCCTTGCCTTTGTCGCTTTATTGTCACCTGAGCAGTTATTTTTTTTGTGTTTCATGTCGGATCAAATGAGATGAGATGCGACATGGGATTATTGAATATTTGAGTTGTGCCAACAGTTGCGCCACCCGAGTGACTTGTCAGCCAACTTCCCTTTAAATATCTTCTGACATTTATATTGAAGTAACTAGGAAAAGCGGAACAGGAAAATACACTTCTCCCTTCCACTCCATAAATCGTTCCCTTGTTCTGGCCTAATAACTTAATAATACAAGACACTGTCTTATCGATTATTATTATGCAAAATTATCAGCGAAATTCCGGTAATTTGTTCGAGACGAATTAAACGACCATTCTTTAATTTATTTAGATTTGTCGGTGATTTGCCGGTGAAATACTAGCAACGTAATTGGGAAATGTGAGCTGAATCACCAATTCGCCTCACACTTTGTGATTGATTTAGTGTAATGGCTAGTTTAGACGTATTGTAGTTTGACTATTCTCTAAATCAAGGCGTGTGCTTTAATTGTTCAACTGTATTTTACCTAAACCTGACCTCAGCCGCAAATAATCACCCTTTGATTAGATATTTATTATTAAAACCCAAATACAGGAAGCTCTCAAGGGACCACCTAATTCAAAGCCTATTAGGGAAACAAATCATCAGAATCGTAAATTGTTACCGAACAGAATTGCGAAATTTTTCCGTGAAAACACTATTTGTTTCCTTTTCATTAGCACTAACAATAAAACAATGCTTTTCAAGGATTTATTTGTCTATCTGAGTAAACAAATAAAAATAATTTATATGCATAAAATTGTGATGAAATCGATGTGGGGATGTGACAAGAGTGACTTTACTAGAAAGCCTTTAGGGTCGTAATGATAATCTCATAGTCCGATTAATGAACTTTTAAGTGGACGTTTTCCGTAATGTTTTGTGTAAACGGTAGTTCCAACCAACTTTTAGTTGCCACAAATTGGTTGAAATGCCGCTTTCTGATGACGTTCGTATTTGTTGATTTTTCAATCAATAAATTCACTTATCTGATAAAAATAAAACGTTATTATTCCAAAGTTTGCATTAGCAGGGCAATAAAGCCACCAGAATGAATCAGTTAATCAGCACGTGAAGCACATAAAAATCCGAATGATGGCAAATTTATTATGATCAAGGCTTGTGTTGTATTTTCGTAATTAGAAAATCCGTTTTATCAATGAAACCTAATTTCGTACTCACCGTTAAGTAAACATTCTGATTACATTTACACAACGAAGCAGGAAAATAAAATAAAAATATGCAAACCTCGGAGCTTTCTGCTTAATTTAAAAAAAGTGTTGTCATGTTGTTTAAGTTAGACAAACATTCATTTGCATCAGCTGACCTTTATCACTGAAAATGACTTAAACTTTGTCGTTTTATAAATTAATGTCTCGATAGAAGAAGCGAGGGTTGGAAATTCAACGCTGTTTGTTGGAAATAACACTATTAAACATGCATGTAAACCAGAAAGCAGAAAGTTGCCTACACAAAAGTCAATCTTCTCGAGCTAATACTGGATGTTTCACCTTTAATACTTCAGTGTGACGGAGGCCGCAATGTAATACGAAACTTGTTAAAAGCTTTGCGTTAAGTGCCCTTTATAAAACACAATACACAAGGTATTTGCCTATTAAATTAAAACGTGTATACGCCCGTGAGAGACTCTTCGAATAACCCAATTATTTACTAAAGCCTCGCGATACTTCATTAAAAGGGTTCCTGCTATATGAAAAATGACGACAAGTCAGGCGATTCATATTTCCCAGTTACACCAACTCGTAAAAAATACTATTTCATTTTAGAAAAAGTTTTAACATAACAACTATTGCTACTTTTCAAAAAATTGCAGTCGTTTGAAGCTAATATAAAACAACCATTTGGCAATTGCAGCCAAAAGTTAGTCATGAAAACGTCATCAAAACCGAATCAAATGTCTTTCTTTGCTGCGAATTACCTTATTGCTTTTCAGTCAGCTTTAAATCATAAAATTTCAACTCATGTCTAAGCCAAAATACACCCACAGCATTATCTTCCATTTTTAAGTTGGATAGTGTCATCAAAGGAATATGTTAAAAGCCAGTTAACAGCAAAAGCCTAATGATCCATTTAGTAAAGCCAGAAAATATCGATTCCAGCAAAAAAAATGCCAATATACAGCTACAGCCAAATAGCTGATTTTCAGACATTTGCTTAGCTTTCCTAAACCTTATTGCAACCATATTACAGTTCTATAGCTGTGAAAATTTTTTGGCAGCATTTTAGCCAAATTTTGGAATTAGTAAGCACATTTTAGTACCAATTTTTTTTTATCAAATATCAAAATGTAATTCACTGTCTTTAAAGATGTGTCATATCAAAGAAGGCTTCTTTGAAGATATACAAAAAAATTAATATTGATGCTTCTCTGATAATTGTTTATTGGGTGAAGTAAGAAGACTTCTCTTTTATTTCGACTTTTACATAATTTCAGTCATACTTCAACACGCGCCCTTAAAGCTTAAAGTTACTAAATGTGGAAACCACCGCTATTGTCCTCTATTTTGGGCAGTAAGAAAGTGGAAAATTTGATTTGCATCGTTTCGTGGTTCATTGGAAGGCAAACGACAAAAAAATAAATGCGGATTAGAACAAAATCGAGTTAGTAATAAAGTCAATAAAATCTGGTAACTTTTCATGTCATTCAGCCACATTGGGGTGGTTTTATTGTTATCTCTTTCTAACACAACGGTACAATGCGGTACTTTCGATACCTAAATTTTTGCGCCATCTGCCTCATCTCATTGTCAGAGATCTTTCCCGCTATTTTAGAGGAATTTACAACCAAAGTCGCAAATCCCTCACAGACAAAAAGAGAAAGTGTAAGACATTAGGAAGTTAGAAAGAGATAACTGCAGGTACCATTCTTGGTCTGCCGGCCAGATTTCAGCCAAATAGCTGTAAAATACATTTTAGGGAAAATTAAGCTGAAAACTAACATATTATTTCACATCACAGCCTTATAGTTTCAAATGGCGGTACAAGGGAGCAGGAGGACATGTTGGATGAAGGCGAAATGTCCTCCATGTTGTTTTAAAATAAAAAAAAATAGCAAATAATAAATTTCTAGCAGATTTATTCAATTTACCGTCGCTATATACAAGTGTAAGGTTACTAAAGATGTAAAAAAAATTTTTCAAACTAAATGTTTTTTTAAAGATGCATAAAAAAATTGCAACAATGAAAAATTTATTATATTTTCTGTTATTTTGAAGGCGCATTACTTTTTAGACTCTTTTTATGAGTATTTGTCAATAAACCTCAGTTCGCACAAATTTTTAAATTACTGGGACTGAATATCAAGCCTAATATTATTTATCAAGAACACAAAAAAGTAACATCATCCACCATTCCTATAACAGAGTCTTACATCTGGTGTAGCCATGTTATAGTTATTTAGTTTTCTGGATGGATGTATAGCAGCATTTACAGGTTTTTGTTCTTCTTTATCTACAATATAACCATTTGGCCACAAGAGCAAATTATGTTGAAAAGATGTTTTTATGGCTATTTAGCTTTTTTTCCTACATTTTAGCTTGTTAGCTTTAAAGGCTTAAAAGCTGCTACTTTGTAATTCTCACAGCCAAACGGCTGTATTTCAGCAAATATTGATGGCTGTTTTAAAGCTGTAAATGCCAAAAAATGGTGCGCCAAATCAGTACAACGTCACAGAAACCTTACCAAAGCGCTTCTGTGGATAGCTGTAAAAGTTAAATGGCTGTTCATTTTGCTGCGAAAACGTTTTGGTGACCAAATAAATACTGTGTGTGCTACTTGGGAATGCAATTAATTTACAGCCTTAAAGAGTTATTATTAATTCAAGTACTCTTTAGCTTCTGAAACGAATGACTTTGTTTTACTTCTTTTAAATTTTAAGCTAATTACAGTAATGTATTTAACGCCCATCTGTTTCTCCTTCAATTACTACAAAAGGATTAATTTCATCACTGACTGAACTTTATAAAATTTTCAGGAACAGTGTATTGTTTATTTTTGATTAAACCCACTAACAATTACTCGTCAAATAATTCTTTTTTTGTTATTTTCGATTGATCTAAAAATTTGTGTCATTATTTAATAATAATAATGATGGAAGAAATGTAGGACAAATGAAAATTGTTTTAAGCGGAAGCAAAGTGCTTATCATCAGTTACTGTCGAAGTTAAAATTAGCTGTTAAGCAAGAAAAATGTGTTGTTGAATAAACAAAACAATTCTAACAAATGAATGATTATGTTTTGACAAATCAATACAGCCTAGGTAAACTTAGTTTTTCCTCAAAATAAATTAAACGTGCATAATTAATTGGGAGTTTCATGCAAGTTTGCTTTAGTGGGCAGTTCTAACGTAAATAGGAGTATTTACTCGAAGTCCTTGAAATTTGTCGCTGAAATTCGGTAGCTCGCTAAAATTGTTAAATAAAATCCGAATGAATTGTCGAATTTTGTTAAAGATAAAACCTTCACCGAATCCGTTTCCTGTAAAAATCACCATTAGCCGGAAGCGATTTTTTCAAAGGCAGGTCGGGCTCGGATCTCGAAACGCTTTTGATTGTATAAAGGTTGTGCAGACTCAGTGTTTATTCTCGAACAGGAAAATTGCTTTTGTAAATTGCGGAGTCAACCTGATAACTCAGATTCCCTTTGGAAGTACGTCTGTCGTTTTAAAAATTCGCCTCTGAGTGTTTTTGTTGTGTGCCTTCTAGTGAGGCGAAAAATTAAACAACTAAATTCCGGCGCAATAAATGCTTTTCATTCCAATCACGTTCGATCAATGGAGAAAAACTGAGCTCACTTGGTGCTATCAAGAAAGAATTAAGGGAATCGACTCGACACTTGCTCAATTTAGACGTGGCCAATTATCGAAGTAATTTTATTTAACTAATGACGTAATGGGAATGAAACGCGGCTTTTCTGGGGTTTCCAACAGAGATTGATTAATAACGTTATAACTGCATCCGCAAAAAAGTAAAAGCTATTTTAATCTTTCAGTGCAGTCCGCTTTTTGGTCATTTTAGCCATTGGTTCGGGAAAACGAAAATTGAATTGTCATGTTATTATTAATTAAGTTAACCCAGGCATTGGGCTTTATTTATTTTCTCGTAACAAATTTATTCGGTAAATGTAATGTTTTATAAAATAAAATGAAAATATTATGCATTGTTTCAGTGCCCAAAGGAATACTGCTACAGAAAAACAGCTGCCATTAGCTCTAAACAAGAAACAAAATTAATTCAATATTTTCCCATCAAACCTTTACTCAAATACCTAGTAAGAAAAAATGTTTACCTTTTCCCGGTAATAAAGGTTTAGCCGGATTAATAATCCGATCTGATTAATAATTTTCTAAGTGCACAAGAAGAAATAGTTATTGTATTTACTTTTCCAGTAAAGGCAAACATTTTCTTCCACTTTCATTACCGCAGTTCCTTCTTCTATAAATATTAGTTCTAATACGAAACTAATTTGAGGCCATTCGAGAAGAATAAAAGCTTATTTCACTAGAGTGATTTTTCCACTTCGCACAAATCCTTTAGTTTTATGGTCATTATCAGGAAAGAGGGGATAACTGAATTAGGACGACGTGATCACATGTTTATTAAAATTGTTAATGCAGTTCTCCAATTTATTACAATGGCGACCGAAAAAATTGCCTTCTTAAAAGTCTGGTTTCCTCAAATGGGTGAGATTGTAATTCTTCATTATTAGTGCGGTAAAAGTTTTAAATTAAATCGGAGTTAATAAAAAATATATAAAAAAATGTTTTTAAAAAAAGCTTTTATTTAAAAGATGCACTAAAAAGTAAAAAATAATGTATTTCAATCACAGGAGAATATTTTTTCTTACAGGTTAAAATTCTAAAATTTATAAAAGCTTTTTTCATTTCATTGCGACTACAGGAACCCTCTCAAATTTACAAATCGAGAACCCTTTTGTAAACATAACCTAAAACTTCAAAACCCCATTTAACCCCTGTTAGGGGGTATTTAACTACATTGGAGTGCATTGTCACGCAGATTAAGTAAGTATGCAAAATTTCAATACAGTGGGACAACGGGAACCCTTTCAAATTTAGCTCCGAAGAAATAACCGACAGACAGATAACATTGTGAGCTAAATAAAAGCTTTTAAAAATGTAACCGGAATTTGATTAAAATTGTAAAGAGTGAAGAAAAGTGTTCTAGGGAACACAGTTGATGTTACTCCCATCATTTCCAGCTAAAATAATTAAGGTAAAAATTATAGCAGGTAACTAAAAAACATACCCTGTTTACTCTCCAAAATATACGAAGAGCTCGATTTTATTTTTTGATATCTAAGAGAGAAAAGATTGAATATTATTTCTGCTACATTAAATTATTGAAAAATTGCAATGGATTGTTGATTTATTTTTTATAATTTATTTTGTAATTTTTTGCTCTTGTAAGATAAATAAGTTAATCGGCATGAAATGGCACTAACTGCAAGTGTTACCCAGTACTTCATTTCGATTTAAATTATTGGTTAAACCTTATCATTATAGGTATCAGTAGTTCAATCAAAAGGATAAATAAAATAAATCAAAATTGAATAAAACGTTTACACTAAAAAATTAAATTCGCACTACCTTTATGGACGTATCTGTTCCTATAATACTTATCTACTAAAAAAAATGCAGATGTAAATTCAATCGAAAAGCTCGAAAGGCGCTTTTTTTTTGAAGAATTCATCAAATTAGTAATATTACGATTGACTGTTAAAATTATTGAATTATTGAATAAAGAAATTTTATACAGATAGTTGGATTATTGGTAAATGGTAAATATAAAATTCAGAATTGGCAACATTGCGGATCACTTTGTAGATGAAATAAATGAATCTAAATATTGAGCCTATTTATTTTGTCACAATTTCCAGAACCAAATGTTTAACAAAGGAAACAGTAGACCATTTGTCTGCTTCACAATCTAATCCTACTTGCTTTACGATTTACGTACTTGTGTTTGGTCGTAGGATTGTTTTCTTGTAAGGGAACATTTTTCCACATTTTACTATCTAATTTATGGTGGTATTCTCTAAATGTTTCTGTTATTTTGTTATGTTTATAGAATGTTAGCAACAGTGCTCTGTTGTGACACTACTTAACAGGGCTGCCTAATTTGCGATTCTCTAACTCCCTCTGTTAAAATAAGGGTAACAGTGTTCCCATTTGTTCGAAAATGTAATTTTTGAGATAATGGAAGTTGATTTTAACGTATGGATTACTACTTGATTAGGACTGATTCAAATATTTTGCGAAAATGTTAAGAAGTTTTCATAAAATTATTATCATTTCGAGCTTGGTATCGCAAAAAGTTGCACTAAAATGTGAAAAGAAAGCGAATGCAAAAAATGAGTAGATCAGAGCAAAGAATATCTTTGTTTATTGGGAAAAATTTAATTTTTTGTTTTGGGACAATTTCTGTGGGATCTAGCTAACTGAATTGAATCCAAATTATTTTATTCTGTGCTGGAGAGAACTTATACGCAAAATTAAAGAGAGAAACACAAGTTGGAAGAAAGAAAATTATTCTTGAAAGCCAAAAATGAATTTTGAAATAAATAATTCAACTTTAAAAATTTATGTTTTATTTTTACGGAATACTGTAACCAAAATGAAGGGTACTCAGTGTTAAATTTTTTATTTATACAAATTTCGCGTTTCTGGAGATTTGTAAGTGGCGTTCATTGCCACAGATTACCTTTGCAACATTATGGGGATTATACTAATTGATTTTTTTCTAGGATCGATCTCTCTTTCTTCGTTTTCTAACACTTCAAAAACCAAAGGTAGAATTGTATGCGTAATTCAAAGCTTCTAGTTTTATCCCTTATCACATTTTTAATACAATTTCTTCTTAATTTGGTAAAACATCGCAAAAATTCACAATCTGTTACTGTCACTCTTAGTTTATGGCGAGATTTTTGCCGCTGTTATTTAACAGAAAATGTTACTGTAGAGATGTTGCTAACAGAGGGTAACAGAGTTTACGGAATACGAATTTAAGTAACAGCTGTAATTTTTACAGTAATAGAGCAATAACATAGTAACAGAAGTTAGGGAATAGCACCATTTAGAAGCGGACAAACTGTCATATACAAATTTCTTGTTAATTTTACAATGTGAACACCATACACATCTCGGGCCTGTTTCATCCTGAGTAGTTTAATTTAAACATTCATCAACTTTCCTCCTACGCCTCGAAGATGCTTTTAACATTTGCTGGATTTGCGAATATTTGGAGTTGTGGCGAGTGAATTGTCCCAGCAATAGCTGGTGCCCTTCGTATAACTTTGTGATCGATCGCGAGTTAAAACACACAGGGTGTTCCGTCTAAACCCCACATTAGAAGTATTGAAAGTTCTAATAAAGATATTTATCTGAGAGTTGGTACTCAGGCATAATCCGTTGAGTTATGATCAATGAAAATATTTTCAAGATGGCAGCACTTCCGGTTATACCGGAAGTCGCTATTAACTTTCTTATTTTAAATGGAAAGCTATATTTTTCACTGCGTTTTTGGATTAGTTGAGTTATTTTAAGGGAGTTTTTATTAGCTTTCCCTATACCCAAGTTTAACCGTTTTCGGGATATTTAGGATTTTTGAAAATTTTTGGATTTGCACCTGTCCCTTAAAAAATCGGTAACTCGCTTAGTTTTAGAGATTTCGAAATCATATTTGGAGAATTGAAAGAGAAAGCCTATATCTGTTGTTCAGTGTGATCAAAATTGGAATTGAAGTTAATAAACCCAAAAATTTTAAGGTTAAGTTTGGACAACTTCAAGTACCCAAAACTTAATTTTTTCAAATGGGATGTCCCAATTTTTATTCTACTAGATGGAATAGAATTTTTTTCTGCATCTATCTGTATTAGCATTCCCTATACCTATCAGTGATAATTTTCAAGTTATGTTGGTTTTTTTGTTATTGTAGGAAATTTCTTACTAACCACAGCTATTTTTGCATAGTTTGCCATAAAAACATTTCTGATTAAACTTAAACGACAAACTCTGTTCAAAATTGTGTTATCAGACTGTGAAAACAAAATAAATTCATTGGGTGTTGGTTTGAAAAACTTTAATTCCTCACCTTTTTTCATTCGTTTCCATGGCAAGAAAAGGCCTATGGCTAATGAATTTCTCAATCCCAACAAAAAGGTATTGTAACTTGAAAACTATTAAACATAAGTATAGGGAATGTTAACACAGATCGAAGCAGAATTAAATTCTCTACCATCTAGTGAAATAAAACTTTTGTCATTTCATTTGAAAAAAATGAGTTATGGGTGCTTAAAGAAACTTAATTTAAAAAATTTGGAGTTTGTTATTCTTTTTTAGAAATTTGAAAACACCAAAAGAAAGATCTAGGCTTCCTCTTTCAAATGAGCTCAAAAATATTTCCAAATTTTTAAAAATCGCAGAGTTATCGATTTTTAAACTGGAAGGTGCAAATCCAAAAAAATTTTAAAAACCATAAATATTTCGTAAACGGCAAAATTTAGGTATAGGAACAGCTTATGAAAACTACCTTAAAATAACTCTAGTAATTCAAAAACGCATTAAAAAATATAGCATTCCATTTAAAATAAGGAAGTGCTGCTATCTTGAGAATATTTTCATTGAGCAGGACCTAAAAGATTATGGTTGTACACAAATTTTCAAATGACTATGATTATTAGAACTCCCAATACTTCTAATGTGGGGTTTAGACAAAACAGCCTGTATTATGCTTGTGGGCGTTTTGTGTGCTTTGCTAATTTGCTAAACAATGGCAGTGTCCGGAAAAACGCTGAATTCCGAACAAAACAGGCATTAAATGAAGTCGGATAGTCTTAAAAAGGACAAAGTGTGAAGCTCGCAGTCCTTATTAGTGTTTGTGAACAGCGAACGGAGCGTGAGGACATCATCCACAGAGGGAGGCTTCGGTCGATAAGCGCACACATGAACACTTAGTGCCTCAACGGTGCGTGAGAGCGTAGATGAGCGCGTTTGACCAATGATTCAATTCACGCCAGCTTATGTGTGTCACAGCTTTGCTTTAATTTCATCAGCAGAGACAATACTTTGACGTTTTGTGAACCAGTCTTAATGGGTCTTAGGGCTTCCTCACCAATCCTTTCGCTTTGATCCGTCATACGCGAACAATATCGCTTTTATCTAGACGATACCTTTGAAGATGATTATGGAACGGTCAGAGGATATTACTTTTAAGCAATTTTTTGCTCCGGTTTGCACGCTACCGGACTAGTTGACCGGAATGCACTCGGTTGCGTGAGAGGTGAGAGGTGTTAAAATATCTGCCGGTTGCTCACGCTTTATTTAAAATTTATACTGACACTATGTGGCGACTTCAAAGAAAAATTACGATTCATTACACAAATCGCCTCTTTTCGACCGTGTAACTTTTCCCGATTAATCTTCTAAATAAAACGGCGGTCAAATGATACAACCCTTTAACGAAATTTTATAAATAAAAACACAAACGGGAACATAAAGCAACAGTGCCATAACGCTTCACCTAACTAAAACACAATGTCATTTCTTGCAAAATTGGAAGGATAATTTCACAAATATTAAATAATTTTTATACAGGGTGTTCCATCTAAACCCCACATTAGAAGTATTGAAAGTTCTAATAAAGATATTTATTTGAGAGTTGGTACTCAGGCATAATCCGTTGAGTTATGCTCAATGAAAATATTTTCAAGATGGTAGCACTTCCGGTTATACCGGAAGTCGCTATTAACTTTCTTATTTTAAATGGAAAGCTATGTTTTTCACTGCGTTTTTGGATTAGTTGAGTTATTTTAAGGGAGTTTTTATCAGCTTTTCCTATACCCAAGTTTAACCGTTTTCGAGATATTTAGGATTTTTGAAAATTTTTGAATTTGCACCTGTCCCTTAAAAAATCGGTAACTCGCTTAGTTTTAGAGATTTCGAAATCATGTTTGGAGAATTGAAAGAGAAAGCCTATATCTGTTGTCAAGTGTGATTAAAAATGGAATTGAAGTTAATAAACCCAAAAATTTTAAGGTTAAGTTTGGACAACTTCAAGTACCCAAAACTTAATTTTTTCAAATGGGATGTCCCAATTTGTATTCTACTAGATGGGGGAGAATTTTTTTCTGCATCAATCTGTATTAGCGTTCCCTATACCTATCTGTGATAATTTTCAAGTTATGTTGTTTTTTTTGTTATTGTAGGAAATTTCTTACTAACCATAGCTATTTTTGCATAGTTTGCCATAAAAACATTTCTGATTAAACTTAAACGACAAACTCTGTTCAAAATTGTGTTATCAGACTGTGAAAACAAAATAAATTCATTGGGTGTTGGTTTGAAAAACTTTAATTTCTCACCTTTTTTCATTCGTTTTCACGGCAACCTATGAGAAAAGGCCTATGGCTAATGAATTTCTCAATCCCAACAAAAAGTTATTGTAACTTGAAAACTATTAAACATAAGTATAGGGAATGTTAACACAGATCGAAGCAGAATTAAATTCTCTACCATCTAGTGAAATAAAACTTTTGTCATTTCATTTGAAAAAAATGAGTTATGGGTGCTTAAAGTTTTGCAAACTTAATTTTAAAAATTTGGAGTTTGTTATTCTTTTTTAGAAATTTGAAAACACCAAAGGAAAGATCTAGGCTTCTTCTTTCAAATGAGCTCAAAAATATTTCTAAATTTTTAAAAATCGCAGAGTTATCGATTTTTGAACTGGAAGGTGCAAATCCAAAAAAATTTTAAAAACCATAAATATTTCTTAAACGGCTAAATTTAGGTATAGGGAAAGCTTATGAAAATTACCTTAGAATAACTCTAGTAATTCAAAAACGCATTAAAAAATATAGCATTCCATTTAAAATAAGGAAGTGCTGCTATCTTGAGAATATTTTCATTGAGCAGGACCTAAAAGATTATAGTTGTACACAAATTTTCAGATGACTATGATTATTAGAACTCCCAATACTTCTAATGTGGGGTTTAGACAAAGCAGCCTGTATATAAAACAGTACCGTGATTGACTGACAGCGTAGACCACTGAACCTAGAAACATGAAATTTGGAAGATACGTTCTTTAGAGGGTGTAGGGTTCCGCTAAGAAAGGATTTTTCGAAAATCCGTTTCTAAAGGGGTAAAATGGGGTGTTAAAGTTTGAATAAAAATCCATCATTTTCAGAGAAATATTAAAGTTATATTCATTAAAATTGGTACTTAGGCCTTACGTTAAAAATGAAGAAACACGTGTTTCAGGATTTTCGAAAAATCAACCCCTAAGGGGGTTAAATAGGGTGTTAAAGTTTATTTAAAAATTAGTAATTTTATAAATTATATCCATGCAGATTGGTATTTGGGATTTCAGTTAAAGATGAAAAACGCATGTTTTAAGTCCTGACATTTCCACCCCTAAAGGGGTTAAATATAAACTTTCTTTATTTTTGACCTTATATTCATGAGAATTTTTATTTGGGCTATAGAATAAAAATAAACAAACGCGTGTTTTATAATTATTAAAAATTCCACCCTCAAAGAGGGTTAACTATACAAATCCGTCATTTTTGAACTTATATCCATGAGAATTAGTATTTGGGCTTTCGGTGAAAAATGAAGCAACATGTGTTTTATGATTTTTTGAAGTTCCACTCCCTAATAAGAGGGTTAAATTTTAAAATCCGTTATTTTTGAAGTATGAAAATTGATATTTAAGCTTTCGGTTAAAAATGAAGAAAGGCGTGTTTCTAGATTTTTTGAAGTTCCATCTCCCAATGGGGTTAAATATAAATAAACGTAACTTCTAACCATAAAAATTGGAATTGGGGCTATACACTAAAAATAAAAAACGCGTGTTTTAGGGTAGTTACATTTGTGAAAATTGATATTTGAGTTTTTCGTTAAAAATAAAAAAGGCGTGTTTTTGAATTTTTAGAAGTTCCACCCCCCAATGGAGTAAATATAAAAATTTGTAGTTTTTAAAGTTCTAACCATGGAAACTGGTACTTAAGCTGTCGACTAAAGATAAAAACGCGTGTTTCAGATTTGTGAAAAGTTCCAGCCTCAAGGGGGTTAAATGTAAAAAATCATTCATTGCTGAAGTTATGATTATGAAAATTAATATTTGGACATTTGGTTGAAAAAGAAGAGACATGTAATTCAGGATTTTTATAAATTCTATCACCGAGGGGATTAAATTCAAAAATCCATTATTTTTGAAGTTCTATTTATGAGAACTGGTATTTGGGTTTTCAGTTAAAAATGAAGAAACATGTGTTTCAGAATTTTTTGAAATTACACCCAGAAGGGGGTTAAATAAGGATAACAGTGAATAAAAACCATTATATAAACAGCCAAAAGTAACTCGGTTTCGTATTGGGTCACCTTACTAAGTTTTGCGGTATTTTTCTGCGTTACAAAATAATTGTGAACATGTGTGCTAGTAATTTTATAAAATGCACACGAGTAAGCTATCAGTCGGCTTGTGATGGATTTCCATTACAACCTATTGTACCATTACCCCTAACAAATCTGTTCAAACGTAAACTTTTTATTCCTTTCATTCACAAGTAACACTGCCACCATTAACCTTCGTCACCCTAATTCCTTACAGATTTTGTGCTGTCATCTTACATCTTGAATTATATGTTGGGTCGGGTCGTCGCATCATAAACTTTTCTATTTTTTCCGGAGAGACGGTGGAATATAAAAGACAAAATAATTATGAGTTTCTGAACTCATACAACTTGCAATTGGGCGAATTCGCTTGGAAAAAGTAATTAAAGGTAGAAGTATTAAATTTTATTCAATCAGTCTCGAAAGTTTTATTTTGTGAGAAATGAAAAGTAAACAGCCTGAGATCTCGCCACTCACCCGGAAGATCATTTCATTGGTGCTATTCTCTAACTTCTGTTACTATGTTATTACTGTAAAAATTACAGTTAGAAAAACATCGCCCAAACTAACAGTGACAGTGTTAGATCGTGAATGTTTTACCCAATTAATAAAATATTGAATTAAAAATGTGTTATGTGGAGAAAACTAGAAGCTTAGAATCACGTATCTAGTTCTAAAATTTTGGTTTTGAAGTGTTAGAAAACGAAGAAAGGGAAGGTCGATACTTTTGCTTTTTTTCAATTTTCTCGAAAACTGTTAGTCGAAGAAAAATAATCGTTCTTGAGAAAGATAGACAATTAAAAGAGCTTTCCAATGATAGTTTATTTCATGGGGTTATCCCAAATAGTACCGGAGTTATAGCTCGGGTACCCGGAATCGACCAAAATCACGACAAATTAGCAAAAATCAAAACTTTAAAAATCGAACCTATCGACTTTTAACAACTCCAGAGAGTTGTAAGGGCATAAAAAGTCCATAAAACTTTGCTCGAATAAATTTAAAAAAATATTTTTTTCATCTTTATGAAGGTAAGTTAAAATTTTAAGCAAAAAAATTTCAAATTTTTAAATCGCATGAAAAACTGATATAATATGTAGAATGAGCCGTAGAATTCACTGGAACAAACCGTTTTGCTCTACGACTTTTAGTTTTTGATTTATGATTTTTATAAATAACCCGGCGCATCCACCATTTTTCAATCCAAAATAATTTTTAAAAAAAGTTCCCAAGTACGCTAGTTTTGCAAAAATGCTGGTATCATACGCAAAATGAGCCGCAGAATTCACTGGAACAAACCGTTTTGCTCTACGACTTTTAGTTTTTGAGTTATGATTTTTTTTGTTGATGAATAAAGTATTCATTCCGTGAAATAATGTAAAACAGAATCACAGAGATATTTGTAGTTAAACTACAAAGTTAGAAATAGTTACCAATTATTAGCACATACGTAAGGGAAGCAAGCTCAGAATTGAACGAAATAAAAAACGTATCGTCTCAAAATTGAAAAACTTTTCCAATTTTTAAGATTTCATCGCAAAGCAAAGATGCGGATGCTTTTTGCACAAGTTGTATTATTTTCACGTAGCATTAGTGTCGGTTTAAATCAACACAATATCCATACATTATGGCTGAAATGTAAGCACGCACATCCACTATGTTATTGTGGAACGAATCGAAATTTGCTAAATGGAATGGCTTCAATGGAGTTCGTTAAGCCGTCACATAATTTTGCCTGTTAATCATCTCATGATAATTCACCGTTAAACATGTGGAATTTAACACTTACTGAACTCACATTACTGTTGGAAAACTATTTAACAGCGAAATACACGATACCAAAGAATACGCCATTCAATAGACGCAAATACTTTAGCAACTTCCGGGAAATTGGATATATGGAACTTGTACGAGGATTTGAAATGGGATAAAGACAATTTATTGTCGAGCAAACTACGTTAAAGTAAGAATGAAATATTTTATTTTCGGCTAACGTATTGCCGAGAGTTTAAAATGAAATATTGTACTGCACTACCTGAAGTGGGTAAAAAAAATCTGTTCGAAATGAGAAATAACCAATCACAAAACTGAAATTAGGTAAGCGATATCAACTCAAAAAACAACAATGTATTTGGTTTCGTGCGTCCAAATAATGAACTATATTAAATTAACTCTCCCGCTTCTAATATGTCTGGAGTGCTGACTACCGAAATGGAAGAAGTTGGCCAAATGCATACAAATGGGAATTCGAAGCAGCCACAAGATGCAGCAGTCAGCAAGGAATGCTACGTGCAAATGTTACAATGTTTCCCATTGAATCGATAGAAATACGCAAGTCCGGAAGCTTGACAGCACAAAGATAGTTTGATACAAAACAAATTTTATTAGAACTTCGTCTTCCGAACCGAACGAATTCCCGGAATCAAATCAATCGAGCGAGGACTCATAACCGAATTGAAATTTAGATTTTTGCACCATTTTCATTAATTCATCCAGAAAGGCGCTTTTCGGGAAACCATGATTTATGCTCAAGACGTGTAATTCCAGAAGTTGTTCACAAACTCAAACAGTTCCTTTGTTACAAGTCGGCTATATTCATACAGGCTGTTTTGTCTAAACCCCACATTAGAAGTATTGGGAGTTCTAATAATCATAGTCATTTGAAAATTTGTGTACAACCATAATCTTTTAGGTCCTGTTCAATGAAAATATTCTCAAGATAGCAGCACTTCCGGTTATACCGGAATTCGCTATCAACTTCCTTATTTTAAATGGAATGCTATATTTTTTAATGCGTTTTTGAATTACTAGAGTTATTTTAAGGTGGTTTTCATTAACTGTTCCTATACCTAAATTTAGCTGTTTACGAAATATTTATGCTTTTTAAAATTTTTTTGGATTTGCACCTTCCAGTTCAAAAAACGATAACTCTGAGATTTTTAAAAATTTGGAAATATTTTTGAGCTCATTTGAAAGAGAAAGCCTAGATCTTTCCTTTGGTGTTTTCAAATTTCTATAAAAGAATAACAAACTCCAAATTTTTAAAATTAAGTTTGCAAAACTTTAAGCACCCATAACTCATTTTTTTCAAATGAAATGACAAAAGTTTTATTTCACTAGATGGTAGAGAATTTAATTCTGCTTCGATCTGTGTTAACATTCCCTATACTTATGTTTAATAGTTTTCAAGTCACAATAACTTTTTGTTGGGATTGAGAAATTCATTAGCCATAGGCCTTTTCTCATAGGTTGCCATGGAAACGAATGAAAAACGGTGAGAAATTAAAGTTTTTCAAACCAACACCCAATGAATTTATTTTGTTTTCAACACAATTTTGAACAAAGTTTGTCGCTTAAGTTTAATCAGAAATGTTTTTATGGCAAACTATGCAAAAATAGCTGTGGTTAGTAAGAAATTTCCTACAATAACAAAAAAAACAACATAACTTGAAAATTATCACAGATAGGTATAGGGAATGCTAATACAGATTGATGCAGAAAAAAATTCTCCTCCATCTAGTAGAATAAAAATTGGGACATCCCATTTAAAAAAATTAAGTTTTGGGTACTTGAAGTTGTCCAAACTTAACCTTAAAATTTTTGGGTTTATTAACTTCAATTCCAATTTTGATCACACTTAACAACAGATATAGGCTTTCTCTTTCAATTCTCCAAACGTGATTTTGAAATCTCTAAAACTAAGCGAGTTACCGATTTTTTAAGGGACAGGTGCAAATTCAAAAATTTTCAAAAATCCTAAATATCTCGAAAACGGTAAAACTTGGGTATAGGGAAAGCTAATAAAAACTCCCTTAAAATAACTCAACTAATCCAAAAACGCAGTGAAAAATATAGCTTTCCATTTAAAATAAGAAAATCTTGAAAATATTTTCGTTGAGCATAACTCAACGGATTATGCCTGAGTACCAACTCTCAGATAAGTATCTTTATTAGAACTTTCAATACTTCTAATGTGGGGTTTAGACGGAACAGCCTGTATATTCCACCAAAGTCGAATTTTCTCAAAGATGAGATAATCTGACGAACAAGTGAAAAGTTGCCTCACAAAGAATTTGACCTTAATTAACTCCAGTTGGAATTTCTAGAATTTTATTTAATATTAATTACAATTGGGTTATTGTCCAATTGCTACAAAAGCGTGATTTGGAGCGATCTCTTCTCACAGACTGTTGTCAAACATCTTGCATTTCGCTTGGAAAAAAGTGCACTTGTCTTGAGTGTTACCGAACTTCATTTTCTTTCAAGTCGGAGCTTTTAGGAGAGCGTATATGAAGATGTAAGTGTTTCTCGCGTGTTATCTACCATTTTACCTCATATCCGCGCGAAATTTATTGGACGCTTTATGAGATTTTTGCACTACCGTTTAGCAATCAAAAGACATTTTAGTGAAGCAAATCTACGGATTTTTATTCAAGGGCGGCGTTTTTGTGATAAGGGTGCGGTTTGCAACAAGACAATTATGGGACAAGACGGGGATTTTTTATTAGACTTTCCGAGCTGATTTAGAGCTTTACAAAGCTGCTCTCTCGAGTGATAAGTCTACAGATTCATGAGCTGCACGATCAAAATAAAAAGATACAAGCGCTGGAGAGCGGCTTATGCTACAAGGAAGGAAAAATTATACAGGGTGTTCCGTCTAAACCCCACATTAGAAGTATTGAAAGTTCTAATAAAGATGTTTATCTGAAAGTTGTTATTCAGGCATAATCCGTTGAGTTCTGCTCAATGAAAATATTTCTAAGATGGCAGCACTTCCGTTTATACCGGAAGTCGCTATTAACTTTCTTATTTTAAATGGAAAGCTATGTTTTTTACTGCGTTTTTGGATTATTTAAGTTATTCTAAGGGAGTTTTTATCAGCTTTCCATATACCCAAGTTTAACCGTTTTCGAGATATTTAGGATTTTTGAAAATTTTTGAATTTGCACCTGTCCCTTAAAAAATCGGTAACTCGCTTAGTTTTAGAGATTTCGAAATCATGTTTGGAGAATTGAAAGAGAAAGCCTATATCTGTTGTTCAGTGTGATCAAAATTGGAATTGAAGTTAATAAACCCAAAAATTTTAAGGTTAAGTTTGGACAACTTCAAGTACCCAAAACTTAATTTTTTTAAATGGGATGTCCCAATTTTTATTCTACTAGATGGAGGAGAATTTTTTTCTGCATCAATCTCTATTAGCATTCCCTATACCTATCTGTGATAATTTTCAAGTTATGTTGGTTTTTTTGTTATTGTAGAAAATTTCTTACTAACCACAGCTATTTTTGCATAGTTTACCATAAAAACATTTCTGATTAAACTTAAACGACAAACTCTGTTCAAAATTGTGTTATCAGACCGTGAAAACAAAATAAATTCATTGGGTGTTGGTTTGAAAATCTTTAATTTCTCACCTTTTTTCATTCATTTCCATGGCAACCTATGAGAAAAGGCCTATGGCTAATGAATTTCTCAATCCCAACAAAAAGGTATCGTAACTTGAAAACTATTAAACATAAGTATAGGGAATGTTAACACAGATCGAAGCAGAATTAAATTCTCTACCATCTAGTGAAATAAAACTTTTGTCATTTCATTTGAAAAAAATGAGTTATGGGTGCCTAAAGTTTTGCAAACTTAATTTTAAAAATTTGGAGTTTGTTATTCTTTTTTAGAAATTTGAAAACACCAATGGAAAGATCTAGGCTTCCTCTTTCAAATGAGCTCAAAAATATTTCCAAATTTTTAAAAATCGTAGAGTTATCGATTTTTGAACTGGAAAGTGCAAATCCAAAAAAAATTTAAAAACCATAAATATTCCGTAAACGGCTAAATTTAGATATGAAAACTACCTTAAAATAACTCTATTAATTCAAAAACGCATTAAAAAATATAGCATTCCATTTAAAATAAGGAAGTTGATAGAGACTTTCGGTATAACCGGAAGTGTTGCTATCTTGAGAGTATTTTCATTGAGCAGGACCTAAAAGATTATGGTTGTACACAAATTTTCAGATGACTATGATTATTAAAACTCTCAATACTTCTAATGTGGGGTTTAGACAAAACATCCTGTATTTGCGTGTCACTGAACTGAAAGATTACGGCCATTTTTTCCTCATTAACTAATTAAAATCTACTGGGCACATAGATAGGCGAAATGATAATGATAAGATCGATGGATGTAGTACGAAACATCACGCGATCTCGTTGAAATGTTGTTTACGTTTTGTTTCGTAATCGATGTAATTATTTAATGAATCAACAGAAAGTGCTAAATACGTGTGCCATTATTTTGTAATCAACATAATTCAACTAGTGAGTGCTAAAACGGATGAATTAGCCGAGTTTCGAACTGGAAACCACTTCTAATGTTGGAAACTCTCATTGTTACGGAACTGTTTTTCTAGGGTCGATTGAGACCTCTTCAAATATTAATGGAATAATTACTAGACAAGAATACAGCACAACAATTACAGGAGTTACGCAACTTTGAAACACGATGACCTCATTCCGTGAAAACTTGCCTTATGCAGCTACAATTTTAATTAAATTTAAGCATAGCATTTATAATTTTTTTAATAAATTCGTAACAGTTACTGAAAATGGTTTTCAGGTCAATTCATTCAGCTCGGAAAAATAAGCGAACATCGATAGTAATTTGTAAAGTGGGGCGATGCATTATGGAGCATTAACACTAATCAAATTAATGTTTTGTCGGTTTGGAAGCCAGATTATTAAAAATCGGGCGAAATACTTGACAATGTAAGGGGATGTTTTATAGCTCCAATTCACTCAAAGCGATGTACAGGGAATAGGGGATATCCGAAACTAAGAGGTTTAGAGAAAAACGAGTGACACATTCTCGGATCCGTTTTTTGTGAAAATAATTTTGGTCAAAACTGCATCCCGCTATCGTCTTTTGTTTTCGACTTATAAACAAAAGTTGACATTTTAGCGAAATCTTAAAAAAATTATATCTTCCTTATTATAAAACATACACATTTGAAAAAAGATATTATACAGGCATTTTTTACATAGAATCTAATAATGTTATCAGCGATTTTTTTTAACCATTCGTCTAGCTGTAATAACATAAAGTTGTATTTTTCAAAATAGGAGTCATAGTTGGCTCTGATATTTTCGAAAAGCTTATTTTTTTTTGAACTAAAAACAATATAAATACAGTTTGATATTTTTATATATTTTTGATAAAAAATATATTTAAAATATTTGAAAGTAGTTGGCCATGGAAAAATTATTTCATATAAAAGGTGTGAATAATCTAGAAATTTTGTGAACGGTTATTAAAGTAAAAAATGTGAAATTATAAAAATAGCTATGTTAAAGTTATTTTCAATTGAACAAATATACGAACATCGCAGATTTTAATTACATAAAAAATGTGCAGAAAATTGAAAACGATGTGTCACTACCATTTGATAACATTTTTTTATGATTTAGTGAAGTGCAGTGGAAGTGACGTTGATAATGTTATGCATTTTTTTACCGCAGATGGGATTTGATATTGTGTTTGCATTGACATTTTTTTGGAAAATAAAATTTTATTGACAAGCAATCACACAAGATTTTTCTTTTTCTTAATTTCTTAATTAGAAAATAGAATAGCAATAAGTAAGCTTGCAATTTTAAATCCAAAAACAAATAATTTTTATTAATTGTAAAAATTTGATCTAATTTAATTTATGATGCTGTATTAAATTAATTAGTGTTTAAAAAATTATTAAATTATAAACACTTGTTGGGTCATATATTTTTCATAGTTTTAATTGAAAATCCAAAATATTTTCATGGCCTACTGTAAAGAAAAAGCGAAACGTTATGTTTTTTTTAAATATTTAAAAATAATGTATTACACAAATACACATATCAAATCAAAAAAAAATAAGCTTTTCAAAAATATCACAGCCGCCTATGATTCCTATTTAAAAAAACACAACTTTATGTTATTACAGCTAAAGTAAGGATTAAAAAAAATCGCTGATAACATTATTAAATTCTCTGTAAAAAAGTGTTTTTGTTTCAAATGTTTATCTCTTATAATAAGGAAGATATGAATTTTTTAAGATTTCGCTGAAATGTCAACTTTTGTTTATAAGTCGAAAACAAAAGATGATAGCGGGATGCGGTTTTGACCAAAATGATTTTCTCAAAAAACGGACCCGAGAATGTGTCACTAGTTTTTCTCTAAACCTCTTAGTTTCGGACATCCAAAATACAGGTGGTTTTAGCACCATGAATAATTAAGATAAATTATGGACTAGCGTCCCACGTACAAACGTCGATATTTGATTGATATACGTACACAAAGAGTCGACATTTGAGGTCGTTTAGTTGACTCGAGTTATTGAACACAATGTTTTGCCCGGCGCATTCACCATTTCGGACTTTATTAACATTTAATTATCTCCGGATTTCGTAAAGAACTTCTTATCGGTGTGTGCATATTGAGCTGAAGTGGAGCAAATTTAACGACGTTACTGAATGAAACCTCCTTTGTCTAATTTAGTTCGCTTCTTGCTTATAGAATGACCTGATTCCTAGATAAAACCCTCAAGGTCCGTCACAAGGTCGCAGGATTAAACAAGGATCAGGCTAGGCTCAAGGACTGGCACTAAACACAATTATTGACACAAACAAGTGGTTTATGCTTCGGAAAAGCTGTACGCAATGTTGTTCTTGTTTTACTATTTGTTTGCCTGATGACCTACACATTTGCATGGTTTAATTTGAGCGACTTGTTTACGAAAGAGGCCAAAATTAAACCACAAAATTGACCCGACTATTATTTTTCGTGGGCTTGGGCTATAATTAAATTTTGGTTCGGTTTATTTACAATATTTATTCATTTTGTCTCAAATATTTCAAATGTAAACACATCAGTCATTATTTTATTAATTTGCATAATATGTTTAGTGTGACCGGGAAATCAATGTAAATATTTTAATCAAAATAAAAGCCATAAATACATATTCATAAATAACAGACATTCGTATGCAAAGGCAAGCAAGGTGAACATAAAGACGAAAAATATTTATGAATAAATTTTTGGTGCAACGTTTTGTGAAATATGAAGTCGAACAAATTTCCACAATACGAGTGAATTGAGATGTTAAACATGAGGAAGAATAAGTCGTTTTCAGTCACTTTATAAAAAGTTAGCTAGTGTGAAAGCAAGGACTTGCCCAAAATAAAACATTTTCTTCCAAATTGGTGCATAAACCGTTCACTATACGCAAGGTATATTCGGTTTTAACTGACAAAATAATTATAATAGTAATAATAATAATAATAATAATAATAATAATAATAATAATAATAATAATAATAATAATAATAATAATAATAATAATAATAATAATAATAATAATAATAATAATAAGAAGAAGAAGAAGAAGAAGAAGAAGAAGAAGAAGAAATAAGTTTTTTTCTTCCAAATTATAAATTGAATCATTCCTTCAAGCTAATCTAGATGATCCTCAGTCTGTTTTTATTAAATTATACTCGTTTCTTTTGAGCAAAAAGCAGCCCCAAATAAGGTGTTTTTTTCTTAAACTGTAACATTAATCGTGTTTTGGAGGCGGAATAAGATGTTTTCAGTTTGGTTTGATAAGGTTTTATTCGTATTTTACTAGTTTCTGTGTAGATAATATTTCGAAATAAGCCGTTTCGTTTCAAATTATAACATAAATCGTTTTTTTAATCTAGACTAAAGCATTCTCAGTCTGATTCATTAAATTATATTCGGTTCATTAGGCAAAAAATAGCTTCAAATAAAGCGTTTTTATCCAAAGTGAGACATTAATCGTGTTTTTGAAGAGGAATAAGACGTTTTCAGCCACTTCATAAAAGGTTAGCTAATTTGAAAGCAAGGATTTGCCCAAAAAAATGCATTTTTTTTCAAACTAGTGCATAAACCCTTCACTATACACAAGGAATAATCGGTTTTAACTGTCAAAAATAATAATAATTATTATAATAGTAATAATAATAATAATAATAATAATAATAATAATAATAATAATGATAATAATAATAATATTAATAATAACAATAATAATAGTAATAAATCCATTCCTTAAAAATTATAACATGAATCGTTCTTTTAAGCTAGTGTAAAGCGTTTTCAATCGGTTTTAATAAATTATATTCGTTTTTTTAAGCAGCCCCAAATAAGGCATTTTTATCTAAAGTGTAAAATTACTCGTGTTTTTGAGGCGGAATAAGACGATTTCAGTTTGTTTTGATAAAGTTTTACTCGTTTCTAAGCAAAGAATCTTCCGAAATAAGCAGGTTTTTTTCAAATTATAATGTGAATCGTTTTTTTGAAGTTACATAAAACGTTTTCAGTCTGTTTTGTATAAGTTTTACTCGTATTTTACTAGTTTCTGTGTAGATAATATTTCGAAATAAGCCGTTTTGTTTCAAATTATAGCATAAATCGTTTTTTTGATCTAGACTAAAGCATTCTCAGTCTGATTCATTAAATTATATTCGGTTCATTAGGCAAAAAATAGCTTCAAATAAAGCGTTTTTATCCAAAGTGAGACATTAATCGTGTTTTTGAAGAGGAATAAGACGTTTTCAGCCACTTCATAAAAGGTTAGCTAATTTGAAAGCAAGGATTTGCCCAAAAAAATGCATTTTTTTCAAACTAGTGCATAAACCCTTCACTATACACAAGGAATAATCGGTTTTAACTGTCAAAAATAATAATAATTATTATAATAGTAATAATAATAATAATAATAATAATAATAATAATAATAATAATAATAATAATAATAATAATAATAATAATAATAATAATAATAATGATAATGATAATAATAATAATATTAATAATAACAATAATAGTAGTAATAAATCCATTCCTTAAAAATTATAACATGAATCGTTCTTTTAAGCTAGTGTAAAGCGTTTTCAATCTGTTTTAATAAATTATATTCGTTTTTTTAAGCAGCCCCAAATAAGGCATTTTTATCCAAAGTGTAAAATTACTCGTGTTTTTGAGGCGGAATAAGACGATTTCAGTTTGTTTTGATAAAGTTTTACTCGTTTCTAAGCAAAGAATCTTTCGAAATAGGCAGGTTTCTTTCAAATCATAGTGCAAGTCGCTTTTTTGACCAGAAATATAAGGTCTTCAGTCTGCTTTGTATAAGTTATACCAGTTTCTGTGCAAATAATATATAGAAATATGCCGTTTTCTTTGAGATTACAACATGAATCTTTCTTTTAAGCTAGTCTAAAGTGTTCTCAGTATGTTTATTAATTTTAGACATTTCTCCTGAAGCAAGACCAAACACGACCGAGATATCTCTAGGTTAAAGAATCAAGGTAAAAAACTCGCTGAAAGTTTTTTATTTCCAATTCTCTCTATTTGTTGTTGCAAAATTCGCCACTTGAACATTAAGACACATTCATCACCGGCTTTTCCAAATAATTTTGCTTAAGCCGTTTAGTCAGACCCAAATGTTAATATTCTTAGATGGGATTTTCTTTCGCTTTCACCGGTGAAATCATCAAGACATCAAAGCACTTAGCTATAAAATATGCCGAATATATTCTAATCAAAGCAGCAGCGTTTCAGATGTAAAAATTATATGTCGGGAGCACAGGTGAAAACGCGATAAATAATCAAATAAAAACGGTAGAGAAGTATTTGAAAATTGCCTTTCTGAGTGAAACTGAGCGTGTGTTCGGTGAACAAAAGTGGCGTTTCGGTAAGTAGGTCAGATTTTTTTTGCATTTTATAGCATTATATTTCAAAGTAAACTACTAGAGAGGACCAACGGAAAAGAAAATGGAAGTCGGTTCAGCTTTATTGCAGCAAACGTGACAAACAGGACAGGGCTTTATTGTTTAATATATCAAGGTATTGAATAACAAGTAATGCAATTTCAATATTCTTCTATTGTGGTGTCTTAAGATTACGCCAATGGGAAGCTTTTTTCAGCCGAGCTTATGAGGGTTTTTATGGAGGAAAGTTTTATGAGACCATGTGCTCCCAAACTTTTATAATAACATCTTATTCACAGGCAAAAAATACAACTTTATTGCTAGGAGGGAATCTTATTACTTACTAATATGGGTTAAGTAAGTAAGATAAGGGGAGTGATAAAGTTGTAAGCTACACCACCCTTATCAAAGTCGCTACCCGTTGACTTTAAAATCTTGATACTAATTTGACCTAGGCAACACCAATTAGCTATAGGAAAATTAGTTGCTGTTAAAGTTCACGTCGTAATTATGTGAGCAGGGAAACTAAAATGGGGCTAAAAATTCACTTCTTTACATTTATTTACGTCGTGAAAAAGCTTCTTGAGGTTTTATAAAATTATAACCTGTCGATAAAAGTGGCATTTAAAACGCAATAAATCAATAACTGGCTACATGCAACAATTACATTGTATTCCATTTAGCTGCTTGCAAATAGTTTTGATTTACATTGAGTGCGGTCTATTTACACTGCTATCAGATTTATAACTCATGGTGTGACGGTGTAAAAGTCAGTGACAAATTTTAACCAAAATTTAATAAACCGTGCTCAGCTTAAACCCACATATGGCCATAAATAATAGTTGACATTAAAGGCAAGTAAAAAACGGTGTGCCAGAACTTGAGCTTTTTACAGTTTAAAATATGTTTCATTACTGGAATGAACTTTTTTATAATAAGAATAAATTAAATACATTGCCCTAGTTCTAGGAATAAATTGACCAGTCGTGTGGTGACGTGTTTATTTGCATCATTCGGAGAAAATCCCACAAAAAATTTGATTAATTGGCTTTTGTTCGAAAGGAATTAAGATTGATTTTGTATAAAAAGTGAATTTTCTATTTCACTCTTTCATTAAAATAAAATCAATACGGAATACGTACTATTTAAAAGTAACACTTTCGTATTCTGCTCGTTGTTTCGTCCATCCAACGGCGCTGTCTGTTTGCCTGAATACAAATTTTTCATTTGTAAATAATCCAAGCTTTCGTCGCATCAATTAAGTTCAAGCTGGGCAGAAGAATCTCCGTGATTATTCACCAAATTACACAAAAACTTTTTAGAAAATGGAAATCAATCTATCAGCGGTTGATTGCAGTAAACAGAATTAGTCTAATTATCATCAGTTGTTATTAATTAGTCGAGACCGGATCTTGACTTTCCTAACCCGGCTTTTTTGAAACTCCGAATAAATTTGTTTCGTTAAAAATGTAAATATTTGACACCCTTTTTATTTTGCCAAATTCCGAAATTGACTTGTTGTATCTTGAATGTGTTTTAAACATGCTAAATTTGTGTTTAACCTTCCTAATTTAAAATAGGATATTTCAAGAAAATAATACATCAGATTCTTCAGTTGACTAGTTTTTTAATTTTACATTTAGATATTTTATGTTTTTTAAGCTTCTAATCTTTCTCACAATTTCTTTGTTGTGTCAGTCAGACAGTTTTTAAGTATTTCAGCTTTTTATTACTTTCTTCTTTTCCTTATATTTCATACTAGCAGTTGGCCACGGCTTCGCACGCATGTCCACAACCACTTTGAAACACAGAAAAACAATGCAAAACTTAGTATAACAAAAAGTAGAAACACAAAATTTTATTGTGAACTTTAAAACCGTGACCCGAGTAAATTTTCCTTGTTCTCAACTCATTCCCTGTTTAACCCTTTTGTGGATGTAATTTTCAAAAATCCTGAAACATATTTTCTTTATTTTTAACCGGAAGTCAAAATGCCAATTTTCTTGGATATGACTTCAAAAATGCAGGAGTTTTGTGTTGAACTCTTTTGGGGGTGGAATTTCTAAAAATCCTGAAATTTACGCCTCTTCCTTTTTAACCGAATGTCTAAGATATCAATTGATAACTTCAACAATAAAGAATTTTTTATATGTATAACTTCAACAATGAAGGATTTTTTGTTTAACCCCCTTGGAGTGGAGTTTTCAACAAACCTGAAACACCCGTTTTTTATATTTAGTCGAATGCCCAAATACCAATTCTCTTGGTTATAACTTCGAAAATTACATATTTTTATATGCAACCGTCTTGGGGATGGAACTTTCAAAATCCAGAAACACGTCTTTTTTCATTTTTAACCGAAAGATCAAATACCATTTTTCATTAATATAGCTTCAAAAATGACGATTTTTTATGTTTAACCCTCTTTGGGGGTGGAATTTCTAAAAATAATAAAATACCTGGTTCTTTATTTTTCACCGAATGCCCAAATACCAATTTTTCAAAAAAAAAAAATTTTCAAAAATTACGGATTTTTATATTTAACCCCCTTAGGGGTGGAAATTCCAAATGTTCTTAAACACACGTTTTTCATCATTAACCGAAAGCTCAAGTACCATTTGCATGGATACAAATTAAAAATTACGGATTTTTATAAAAATTCTAACCCGTGTTCAACCCCCTTGGGGTTGGTATTTCCAACTAAAACACGTGTTTCTTCACTTTTCACTGAAAGCCCAAATACCAGCTTCAATTAATGTAAATTCAAAAGTTACGAATATTTATACAAATTTTATTACGCCATTTAACCCTCTTAGGGGTTGATTTTTCGAAAATCCGGAAACACGTTTCTTCATTTTTAACCAAAAGCCCAAATACTAAGTTTCAAGGATGTAAGTTCAATGGAACTTTAAAAATGACAGATTTTCTAAACTCTAATTCTAAATTCAACTCTCCATTTAACCACTTTAGGGGTTGATTTTCCAAAAATCTTGAAACACATCTTTCTTTATTTTTAATCGAAAGCCCAAATACTAATTTTCAAAGATATAACTTAAAAAATGACGGATTTTTATTCAAATTTTAACACCCTATTTAACCCTCTTAGGGGGTGATTTCCCAAAAATCCTTTTTTAGTACACCCCTACGTTACAAAAGCTATCTACTGTAAAAATTTCAAGTTTCTATCCTCAGCCGTCTAGGCTGTGCCTTGATTTGTCAGTCAGGCCAAGCAATTTTATATATACATATATAGATTCATTTTTAAAATTTTTCAGTTTTCCAATTTCTTAAAGTTCTTAATTTCCAGTTCTACAGTTTTTGAATTTCTCAATATTTCAGTCACTTAATTGTATAGAATTTTAATGACTGTATTTTATTTTTTTGTATTTCAGCTTTTCAATTTTTAAGTGCTTTAGCTTTTCAGTCTCTTAGTTATTGTTTTTTGTATTTAAAATGTAATGTTTCAATTTATTGGTGTTTCTCATCTTTTCCAATGCTATAGTGTTTTTAGTATCTCAGGTTTTTAGTCACTTTGTTCTTCAACATTTTAATCTCATTATTCTGTAGTTTTTTGTGTTTTTCGGCTGTTTAGTTTCTCAGCGTTTAAAGTCACTCACTTTGAATGTCAATTTTTGAATTTTTAATTTTTATACTTTTCAGTTGGAGATACTATGGTGTATATTAATAATGCTTTAAGGTTGTACTATCTTGTAACTCTAAAAATTCAAAAGCCCTTAATAAAGGCACAACATTATTTTAGTCAAGCCACTTTGAAAAATGACTTACTTTCTCGCTTTTAAATTTTAGTAAATAGCATAACAAAATAAAAACAGTAGGCCTGTCATTTGTTGAAGCTTAAATTAATAGTTATTTATTTAACGAGTTTGAGTGTAAATCGGACGTTTTATTTCACGAGTGGATTATCAAACCACGAGTGAAAACGAGTGGTTTATCATCCACGAGGTGAAATAAATGAACCGATTTACACGAAAACGAGTTGGATACAACATTTTATTCTTTGAATTAGACTCATCAAGGCTTAAAATTGTTTTAAATTGGTTAAAAATAATCTAACGTTTCGTATTGAGAAATGCCAAACAGTCGTCAAAACTGTTTTACATTGTTTTTTACAGAAAAATCAGAAATTTTGACAGTGTCGAAGAATAAAATTTATTAAAATTAAATTTTTGTAATAAGTATTCTAGGACTTCTAGGAGCTAGGAGTTGTGAACAATTTAGTTAGTAACAGAAAAAAAATCTGCATATCTACTGTAAATAAAAATATTAATTGAATGTAAAAATATTGGTAATGTAGAAATTCCTGATTTTAGAACTACACCTTTTTCAATTGTAATTCAGAAACCGTAAGATATATTTCAGAAATCGTTAATTGTAATTCAGATTAGTCAATTGTATTTCAGAATGTGTTAATTGTAATTCAAAATAGTAAACTGAATTTCAGACAACATCACATGAAATTCAGATTACTCAATTTAATTTCAGAAAACGTTAACTGTAATTCAGATTAGTAACTTTTATTTGAGAAAGCGTTAATTGTAATTCAGAATACGTCATTTGTAATTGAGAATTCGTCAATTGTAATTCAGAATTCGATATTTTCATTTAAACATTAAATTATTAAAATACCTACCTTTGGAAACAATGTTAGGGCGCTAAATATTTATGCTGTTCTTGTTGATGTTTATGTAATTTAATTTTGAAAATAAAATATTTTTGGTTATGTATACATAGTATCATGCAAGTAAGTTTCTGAATTATAATTAACACTTTCTGAAATACAATTGACTAATCTGAATTACAATTAACGTTTTCTGAAATTAAATTGACTAATCTGAAATACATGTGATATTTTCTGAAATTCAGTTTACTATTCTGAATTACAAATAACACTTTCTGAAATACAGTTGACTAATCTGAATGACAATTAACGGTTTCTGAAATTAAATTGACTATACTGAATTACATGTGATGATTTCTGAATTACACTTGAAAAAGGTGTAGTACTAGTATGAATTTTCATACAGTGAGAACTGAAAACTGTTTACACTAAAATGAACTAATTTTACAACAGCAAATTTAGGACAATATTTAAGTTCAACAATTAATTGACTTCTTTATAGCTTTTCCTTTGTGCAGTAAAGAATTTGAAGTTTTTTACAAAACGTATTTCGTTTTGTTTGTTTTTGTAATGGAATTATTGCATTAAAAATTATGTTTTTATTTTTCCTGCAGTAGGAATGAATAAAAAAATGTATACTTAATTACCAGATTTTTATATCTGTCGGTTGTTTTACAACCTTTTTGGACAACTCAATAAAGTTTGTGATCTAAAAATTCGGTCTCTATTTATTAGGTCAAGCAATTGCAGAAAATTATGGTTCTAGAGAACACTTTTAAGCTTGCAACTTTTTTCTATTTTAAACGTTTTTTTTTACAATTTTAAATTACACAACTGTTAAAACAGGTTTGTTTGATCTTTCCGTCTTCCCACCGGCCAAAAATCGATGATTATTATTAAATCAAAATGATTTTGGGGAGTTCAGAATCCAAGCAGTTCATGATAATTACTCCATAAATAATTCATAGCGATGAATAATTTAACGTGAACCCAGCGCATCCACCATAATTCGCTCAAAGACCGAAATTCCCATCGCAAAAATACCCAGCTAATCTCTTCACAATCATCAAACTAGCAAACTTGGAAAAACGGACATCGAACGCGATTGTATCTGCAGGACCTATTTCCTGCTGCAGACAGGAAAATGACGGGAAATTTAGATTATTTGACCCCTCACATTTTGTATACACGTCAGCTTCCATCGCAATTATCCCACCGATAGTCAATATGTTCGCAAATCGCACCAGAAATTCGAGTTTAATCTATCAGGTCATTAAACAATGCGGGATGGCAATTCAAATGCGAACAAATAAACGCGATTATATTCGAAGAAATGAAATCATAACTTGGAAGACTCAATTATTAGCTGGAAGCACTCAAGGGAAATGCTGCTTGAGGGATTAAAATAGCGATACACATGTGTATCAAAGAGGGAAGTGTAATATAGTGTGAAATGCCCCCATAATGGAGTGCATTTGATGGATTGCGATTTTCCTGATCACAGTTATCAATTATAGGAAACCGAGCGAACGAAATTGTGAAATTCCGCAATATATTTTTAATTTCTAAACTCTGGTAATGTAAAATATGGTCCAGGTAAAAAAGTTTAAAGCTTTGGGAAGAGTTTAAAAGAGTCACACTGTGGAGTGTCATGTTGGCAATTACCCGAAAAAATAATTTTGTTTTGGCCGACATTCGTTTCGCTCCGAACAGGGAATTCCGAAAACCAATAACACCATCGGGATTAAACGAATTAAAAGTTTTTAAGTTGCATTTAGCAGTACGTTAGACGGATTTGAATGACAAGAAGTGATCGATTTAGTTATGTACCCGGACTCGGGTTACAATTTTGACCTAATTACACTCACAATGCGTTATTGATTCATGGAGAAAATTATTGTTGAAAATGCATAAAAGCCTGTCATGTAACTTTGTTATGTTGTCTTCGTTAATGTAATATCCCGTGCAAGTTCAATTTAACATGCTTCTTGCAAATTGGTTTAACTTATTTAAGCACTGTTCAGGAACTAGGTAACTACATACTGTAACATAATAAAGTTTTAATGTTGTTATAAGCTCAATTAAAACGAAAATATATATTGTCTGTGGAAGCTTGCAGAGCTTTCGTGCTATCAAACATTTTTCACTCGGCGAAAAAATTCGAATTCGAGATGTAATGAAAATGCTGCTTAACAGATCAATTCCCGCTGAAGAAGGAGTGTATGTGTGGGAAGTTGTAGCTTCCTATTGCAAATCCCAAAGGGTAGAAAACTCGCTTTATTTGTTCGTAATGGCTACGACATTCCAAGAAAATTTGCTCGGTATAAGAACAACAAGGTAATTATTATCCGATCAAAAAGAACACAAAAGGCAATATTACTGACATTTAATCTTAATTGAATGAAAATATAATAAAACCACAGAATTTTTAACGCCCACGAAGCCTTTTGTACAATTATTACACGGCAGAAGTTAAGGCAAAATGTCGCACTTTTAAGTAATTTTGATTGTACTTGTGAAATGTGTGTGTAATTATTTGTTACTACAACCAAAATTAGTTAACTGCAAACGCCACCCGTCTGTGTGAATAAAATATTTGATAAATTAGGGAATTTCTTTTTAGACGGAGCAAAAATTAAATTAAAGAATTTTTGCGTTCTTACAAAAAACGTAAATTGTAATATTGCGTCCAATTTAAAACATGTAACTTTCGAGAAACATAATTCTTATTATTAATACTTTTTCTTTTTAATAACAAAAATATACTTAAAATTATTCTGTGCACTGGCGTATTTACCTCCATTGGCTTAATTTTGACTGCCTGATACTTAAATATTAATTCAACAATAAAAAATTATAACTTAAAAACTAAAAGTCGCAGAGTAAAACGGTTTGTTCTAGTGAATTCTGGGGTTTATTTTTCGTATTATATTAGTTTTTCGTGAGATTTAAAATTTTGAATTTTTTTGCTTAAAATTAGGGTAGCCAGTGGAATAATTTATTCTTCAACAAAAAAATTCGTAAGTCAAAAACTAAAAGTCGTAGAGCAAAACGGTTTGTTCCAGTGAATTCTGCGGCTCATTCTACGTATTATATTAACTTTTCATGAGATTTAAAATTTTGATTTTTTTTGCTAAAAATTTTAATGTTGCACCTTCACAAAAATGAAAAAAAATATTTTTTTTTTAACTCACTCAATCAAAGTTTTATGGACATTTCTATGCTCATACAACCCTCTAGAGTTGTTAAAAGTAGAAAAAGAGTCACTAGGTTCGATTTTAAGTGTTTTGATTTTTTCAATTTTGGTCGCGATTTTGGCGATTTTCGGTTCGAAACTATTAGAGATAACCCCATGAAGTTTATTATCGTTGGAAAGCTCTTTTAATTGTCTATCGTTTTCAAAAAAGATTATTGTTCTCCGACTTATAGTTTTCGAGAAAATTTCGAAAAAAAGCAAAAGTAGGTCAAATTTTAAAAAATTCATAACTAAAAAACTATTGGGAATTTAGCGATTTTCTCGACGAAAATCGATTCCCCGGATCATTTTGCATAGGTAAGGATTAAAATAGTGCCACTTTTTCGAATAGTTTAGCCGTAATAGAGAAAATAAAAAAAATGAAAAATTTGTTAACACCCCCCCCCTTAAAAATGGCCAATTTTTAAAGTGTCTCAAAATCAATTCAAACCCATCCTATCTTATAGATTTTGATGTGCTCTTTACAATGGAGTAAACCGTTTTCCTCTAGCTCTTTTAGTTTGGCCGTAATCGACGTTTGAAAATTGAAAAATTTTTTGCGAGATATCGCCTTGAAACCTATGCCAGTTTGTAGGGCTTTTTATACCGGTTCTAACCGATTTTACTGTTTTTCTCTAACTCTTATAGTTTCGCCGGAATCGGTGTTTAAAAATTAGAAAAAAGTCAAAATGGCTACCTTTTTTTGCGTTTTTCTCGGAAACTATAAGACTTAGAACAAAAATCCATAAATCATCGGATAGCGCTTGAAATTCTCTATTTTCTCATCAAAACCCGGAGTCGCTCCGGGCAACGGTTCCGGGTACAGAGGCATTTAAAGTTTAACACGAAAAAAATTCATAACTTAAAAACTAAAAGTCGTAGAGCAAAACGGTTTGTTCTAGTGAATTCTACGGCTCATTTTACATATTATATCGGTTTTTTACCCGATTTAAAAATTTGAAATTTTTTGCCTAAAATTAGGGTAGCCTAATGCATACTGGTACTTTATTTTTCAACAAAAAAATTCGTAACTAAAAAACTAAAAGTCGTAGAGCAAAACGGTTTGTTCCAGTGAATTCTGCAGCTCATTCTACGTATTATATCAGCTTTTCATGAGATTTAAAATTTTGATTTTTTTTGCTTAAAATTAGGTCAGCCATTTCATAGTGGAGTATTTTATTCATCAACAAAAAAATTCATAACTTAAAAACTAAACGTCGTAGAGCAAAACGGTTTGTTCCATTGAATTCTGCGGCTCATTCTACGTATTATATTAACTTTTCATGAGATTTAAAATTTTGATTTTTTTTGCTAAAAATTTTAATGGTCAAGGCACTTACCTTCACAAAAATGAAAAAAAATATTTTTTTTTAACTCACTCAATCAAAGTTTTATGGACATTTCTATGCTTATACAACCCTCTAGAGTTGTTAAAAGTAGAAAAAGAGTCACTAGGTTCGATTTTAAGAGTTTTGATTTTTTCAATTTTGGTCGCGATTTTGGCGATTTTCGGTACCCGGAAAATTTATCGAGCAATAACTTCGGAACTATTAGAGATAACCCCATGAAGTTTATTATCGTTGGAAAGCTCTTTTAATTGTCTATCGTTTTCAAAAAAGATTATTGTTCTCCGACTTATAGTTTTCGAGAAAATTTCGAAAAAAAGCAAAAGTAGGTCAAATTTTAAAAAATTCATAACTAAAAAACTATTGGGAATTTGGCGATTTTCTCGACGAAAATCGATTCCCCGGATCATTTTGCATAGGTAAGGATTAAAATAGTGCCACTTTTTCGAATAGTTTAGCCGTAATAGAGAAAATAAAAAAAATGAAAAATTTGTTAACCCCCCCCCCTTAAAAATGGCCAATTTTTAAAGTGTCTCAAAATCAATTCAAACCCATCCTATCTTATAGATTTTGATGTGCTCTTTACAATGGAGTAAACCGTTTTCCTCTAGCTCTTTTAGTTTGGCCGTAATCGACGTTTGAAAATTGAAAAATTTTTTGCGAGATATCGCCTTGAAACCTATGCCAGTTTGTAGGGCTTTTTATACCGGTTCTAACCGATTTTACTGTTTTTCTCTAACTCTTATAGTTTCGCCGGAATCGGTGTTTAAAAATTAGAAAAAAGTCAAAATGGCAACCTTTTTTTGCGTTTTTCTCGGAAACTATAAGACTTAGAACAAAAATCCATAAATGATCGGATAGCGCTTGAAATTCTCTATTTTCTCATCAAAACCCGGAGTCGCTCCGGGCAACGGTTCCGGGTACAGAGGCATTTAAAGTTTAACACGAAAAAAATTCATAACTTAAAAACAAAAAGTCGTAGAGCAAAACGGTTTGTTCTAGTGAATTCTACGGCTCATTTTACATATTATATCGGTTTTTTACCCGATTTAAAAATTTGAAATTTTTTGCCTAAAATTAGGGTATCCTAATGCATACTGGTACTTTATTTATCAACAAAAAAATTCGTAACTAAAAAACTAAAAGTCGTAGAGCAAAACGGTTTGTTCCAGTGAATTCTGCAGCTCATTCTACGTATTATATCAGCTTTTCATGAGATTTAAAATTTTGATTTTTTTTGCTAAAAATTTTAATGGTCGAGGCACTTACCTTCACAAAAATGAAAAAAAAACATTTTTTTTAACTCACTCAATCAAAGTTTTATGGACATTTCTATGCTTATACAACCCTCTAGAGTTGTTAAAAGTAGAAAAAGAGTCACTAGGTTCGATTTTAAGAGTTTTGATTTTTTCAATTTTGGTCGCGATTTTGGCGATTTTCGGTACCCGGAAAATTTATCGAGCAATAACTTCGGAACTATTAGAGATAACCCCATGAAGTTTATTATCGTTGGAAAGCTCTTTTAATTGTCTATCGTTTTCAAAAAAGATTATTGTTCTCCGACTTATAGTTTTCGAGAAAATTTCGAAAAAAAGCAAAAGTAGGTCAAATTTTAAAAAATTCATAACTAAAAAACTATTGGGAATTTGGCGATTTTCTCGACGAAAATCGATTCCCCGGATCATTTTGCATAGGTAAGGATTAAAATAGTGCCACTTTTTCGAATAGTTTAGCCGTAATAGAGAAAATAAAAAAAATGAAAAATTTGTTAACACCCCCCCCTTAAAAATGGCCAATTTTTAAAGTGTCTCAAAATCAATTCAAACCCATCCTATCTTATAGATTTTGATGTGCTCTTTACAATGGAGTAAACCGTTTTCCTCTAGCTCTTTTAGTTTGGCCGTAATCGACGTTTGAAAATTGAAAAAATTTTTGCGAGATATCGCCTTGAAACCTATGCCAGTTTGTAGGGCTTTTTATACCGGTTCTAACCGATTTTACTGTTTTTCTCTAACTCTTATAGTTTCGCCGGAATCGGTGTTTAAAAATTAGAAAAAAGTCAAAATGGCAACCTTTTTTTGCGTTTTTCTCGGAAACTATAAGACTTAGAACAAAAATCCATAAATCATCGGATAGCGCTTGAAATTCTCTATTTTCTCATCAAAACCCGGAGTCGCTCCGGGCAACGGTTCCGGGTACAGAGGCATTTAAAGTTTAACACGAAAAAAATTCATAACTTAAAAACAAAAAGTCGTAGAGCAAAACGGTTTGTTCTAGTGAATTCTACGGCTCATTTTACATATTATATCGGTTTTTTACCCGATTTAAAAATTTGAAATTTTTTGCCTAAAATTAGGGTAGCCTAATGCATACTGGTACTTTATTTTTCAACAAAAAAATTCGTAACTAAAAAACTAAAAGTCGTAGAGCAAAACGGTTTGTTCCAGTGAATTCTGCAGCTCATTCTACGTATTATATCAGCTTTTCATGAGATTTAAAATTTTGATTTTTTTTGCTTAAAATTAGGTCAGCCATTTCATAGTGGAGTATTTTATTCATCAACAAAAAAATTCATAACTTAAAAACTAAACGTCGTAGAGCAAAACGGTTTGTTCCATTGAATTCTGCGGCTCATTCTACGTATTATATTAACTTTTCATGAGATTAAAAATTTTGAATTTTTTTGCTAAAAATTTTAATGGTCGAGGCACTTACCTTCACAAAAATGAAAAAAAAACATTTTTTTTTAACTCACTCAATCAAAGTTTTATGGACATTTCTATGCTTATACAACCCTCTAGAGTTGTTAAAAGTAGAAAAAGAGTCACTAGGTTCGATTTTAAGAGTTTTGATTTTTTCAATTTTGGTCGCGATTTTGGCGATTTTCGGTACCTGGAAAATTTATCGAGCAATAACTTCGGAACTATTAGAGATAACCCCATGAAGTTTATTATCGTTGGAAAGCTCTTTTAATTGTCTATCGTTTTCAAAAAAGATTATTGTTCTCCGACTTATAGTTTTCGAGAAAATTTCGAAAAAAAGCAAAAGTAGGTCAAATTTTAAAAAATTCATAACTAAAAAACTATTGGGAATTTGGCGATTTTCTCGACGAAAATCGATTCCCCGGATCATTTTGCATAGGTAAGGATTAAAATAGTGCCACTTTTTCGAATAGTTTAGCCGTAATAGAGAAAATAAAAAAAATGAAAAATTTGTTAACACCCCCCCCTTAAAAATGGCCAATTTTTAAAGTGTCTCAAAATCAATTCAAACCCATCCTATCTTATAGATTTTGATGTGCTCTTTACAATGGAGTAAACCGTTTTCCTCTAGCTCTTTTAGTTTGGCCGTAATCGACGTTTGAAAATTGAAAAATTTTTTGCGAGATATCGCCTTGAAACCTATGCCAGTTTGTAGGGCTTTTTATACCGGTTCTAACCGATTTTACTGTTTTTCTCTAACTCTTATAGTTTCGCCGGAATCGGTGTTTAAAAATTAGAAAAAAGTCAAAATGGCAACCTTTTTTTGCGTTTTTCTCGGAAACTATAAGACTTAGAACAAAAATCCATAAATGATCGGATAGCGCTTGAAATTCTCTATTTTCTCATCAAAACCCGGAGTCGCTCCGGGCAACGGTTCCGGGTACAGAGGCATTTAAAGTTTAACACGAAAAAAATTCATAACTTAAAAACAAAAAGTCGTAGAGCAAAACGGTTTGTTCTAGTGAATTCTACGGCTCATTTTACATATTATATCGGTTTTTTACCCGATTTAAAAATTTGAAATTTTTTGCCTAAAATTAGGGTATCCTAATGCATACTGGTACTTTATTTATCAACAAAAAAATTCGTAACTAAAAAACTAAAAGTCGTAGAGCAAAACGGTTTGTTCCAGTGAATTCTGCAGCTCATTCTACGTATTATATCAGCTTTTCATGAGATTTAAAATTTTGATTTTTTTTGCTAAAAATTTTAATGGTCGAGGCACTTACCTTCACAAAAATGAAAAAAAAAACATTTTTTTTAACTCACTCAATCAAAGTTTTATGGACATTTCTATGCTTATACAACCCTCTAGAGTTGTTAAAAGTAGAAAAAGAGTCACTAGGTTCGATTTTAAGAGTTTTGATTTTTTCAATTATGATCGCGATTTTGGCGATTTTCGGTACCCGGAAAATTTATCGAGCAATAACTTCGGAACTATTAGAGATAACCCCATGAAGTTTATTATCGTTGGAAAGCTCTTTTAATTGTCTATCGTTTTCAAAAAAGATTATTGTTCTCCGACTTATAGTTTTCGAGAAAATTTCGAAAAAATGCAAAAGTAGGTCAAATTTTAAAAAATTCATAACTAAAAAACTATTGGGAATTTGGCGATTTTCTCGACGAAAATCGATTCCCCGGATCATTTTGCATAGGTAAGGATTAAAATAGTGCCACTTTTTCGAATAGTTTAGCCGTTTAGGCCGTTTAGGCCCTTAAAAATGGCCAATTTTTAAAGTGTCTCAAAATCAATTCAAACCCATCCTATCTTATAGATTTTGATGTGCTCTTTACAATGGAGTAAACCGTTTTCCTCTAGCTCTTTTAGTTTGGCCGTAATCGACGTTTGAAAATTGAAAATTTTTTTGCGAGATATCGCCTTGAAACCTATGCCAGTTTGTAGGGCTTTTTATACCGGTTCTAACCGATTTAACTGTTTTTCTCTAACTCTTATAGTTTCGCCGGAATCGGTGTTTAAAAATTAGAAAAAAGTCAAAATGGCAACCTCTTTTTGCGTTTTTCTCGGAAACTATAAGACTTAGAACAAAAATCCATAAATCATCGGATAGCGCTTGAAATTCTCTATTTTCTCATCAAAACCCGGAGTCGCTCCGGGCAACGGTTCCGGGTACAGAGGCATTTAAATTTTAACACGAAAAAAATTCATAACTTAAAAACTAAAAGTCGTAGAGCAAAACGGTTTGTTCTAGTGAATTCTACGGCTCATTTTACATATTATATCGGTTTTTTACCCGATTTAAAAATTTGAAATTTTTTGCCTAAAATTAGGGTAGCCTAATGCATACTGGTACTTTATTTTTCAACAAAAAAAATCGTAACTAAAAAACTAAAAGTCGTAGAGCAAAACGGTTTGTTCCAGTGAATTCTGCAGCTCATTCTACGTATTATATCAGCTTTTCATGAGATTTAAAATTTTGATTTTTTTTTGCTTAAAATTAGGTCAGCCATTTCATAGTGGAGTATTTTATTCATCAACAAAAAAATTCATAACTTAAAAACTAAACGTCGTAGAGCAAAACGGTTTGTTCCATTGAATTCTGCGGCTCATTCTACGTATTATATTAACTTTTCATGAGATTTAAAATTTTGATTTTTTTGCTAAAAATTTTAATGGTCAAGGCACTTACCTTCACAAAAATGAAAAAAAACATTTTGTTTTAACTCACTCAATCAAAGTTTCATGGACATTTCTATGCTCATACAACCCTCTAGAGTTGTTAAAAGTAGAAAAAAAGTCACTAGGTTCGATTTTTAAAATTTTGATTTTTACAATTTTTGTCGCGATTTTGGTCGATTTCCGGTATCCGGAACATTAATCGAGTAATAACTCCGGAACTATTAGAGATAGCCCCATGAAGTTTATTATCGTTGGAAGGCTTTTAATTATCTATCTTTTCCAAAAAATTATTGTTCTCCGACTAATAGTTTTCGAGAAAATTGCGAATAATTGGAAAAATACGTAAAATTTTAAAAAATTCATAACTAAAAAACTGTTGAGAATTTGGCGATTTTTTCGGCGCCAATCGATTCCCCCGATCATTTTACATAGGTTTAGACTAAAATAGTTCCACTTTTTCGAATAGTTTTGCCGTAATGGAGAAAATAAAAAAATTGAAAAATTGAACCCTCTGGAGTTGTTAACAGTAAAAAAAGTCAATAAGTTCGATTTTTAAAATTTTGATTTTTGCAAGAATTTTTGTTGATTTTCGGTACCAGCAGAACTGCTCCGTAAATGTTAGTGATATTGGTGTTGTAATATACACTGCTTCACAAGCTTTCAACTTTCACTATAAAGGTTTGTTTACCGATTCGATTAATCAATGTTAAATTAATAAATCACTTACCTATTCTATTAAATAAGATGTAGTCAAATCGATAAAATCGCGTCTCGACACAAAAATAAGTAGTTTTTATATTCTCAACACTTTAAATCCATAGCGAATCGTTTCGTCAGGACATAATATACAAAATAAATAAGGGTTCCTTTATTTTTATTAAGATAGTAGGCAATCACGCTTAATGGCCAGCAAGGTATTTAAAAACTTCTCCATCAAGTATCAAGTATTTGTAATAATTGCGTATAATTAATTGCTATAGCCGGATATTTAGACACTCAGTTTCCAAATATCCGAGAAGATTTATCTGAATTGTTCGTCCGTCCGTTTTGCCCATTTATCAAGATATAAATCGTAACGCATGAAATGTTAAGAATCCTTTCCAAATATGAAGCCCTCCTCCCACGCGATGCCCCCCAGGTGAATTAATCATCCTCCTGGTGTAGGCAGAGGTGGTTTCAGCGTCCGTCTAAACTTTATCATAATCGTGCGACGCCAAGCGTCGGCGCATGCCTGATAGCGTCGCGATGGCAACGACGCTTGGTGGGGAGGCGTCGGAGTGGGGCTTGTATGTCAAGTGTGTCCACTTGTCAGTCAGTGTCAGTACACGCGTTCATCTGGTACCGTTAGTGTGGTACTACTGTCCAGAGCCGCTCTAGATAAATCACTCTATAGACACTCTATCTGATTGCTTGAATTCGCGCATCATGTGCGTGAAATAGGACTTCTTGCGCATCCGTTTTCCCTAAACAAAGGATACTCAAGAGACTACGTAAGTTATCCATCACCTTGTGGTCCAAAATCTTCTTCAATGAATGTGTTTGTTCACCTTTTTGTTCGTTACCTGTGAAGTGTTAGTGCTTGAAAATAGCGAACGGGTAAGACCATTCACACCCCAATTTTTTTTTTTTCAAAATTTGGTCCCAAAAACTGTTTTTTTCCCCAGCTTTTCACGAATTTTTGTCGTTATTTATTAACAACTACCGATCGATTTTTTTTCTAGCAATAAAACAGACAATAGCAGCTGAATAAAATATTTATAGCCGGTTGGGGGACCCAAAGTTCATTTTTCAGTTAGTTTACGTTGGGCTTAATTTAGTACGAATATAATCAATTTAGATTGGTATTTGTGTGTGCGAAAAGTTCGCTAAAATGAGCTATTTTGGTCAGGTTCACTGACTTATTTTTAAACAATTGTTCCAGGAACTTTTTAATGTAATATTTTTTGATTAATGTCCCGAATTAATAAACCAATATTTCGAAGTGGTTAAACTCTGGCACACAATGTAATTGGGCCATATATCATCAGGAACTCTTCATCTACAAAATTAAATTACTTTTTAACGTTTTCACCAAATGGCTCATTAAGGATTCAAATTGCCAAAAGTTGGAGCAGCTATGTGTTGCGAAACCGATAGAGATAATTACATTTTGTTTGCTCATTTCTGCTAAAGTAATGTTTTGATGTCATTTATTCAAAATACTTTGTACACGATTGTCGGTAACTGTCATGAAAATGAACACTAGTACAATTTACGGTTTGGATTATGGGACACTTTTATTGCGTTGTTAATAAAACTTTGAAGTGAACCCACCAGAGTCCTGCTTTATTATAAGCTAATTCAAAAGTAACTGAAATTCAACACCCGACCAGTTAAATTAATTAATGATTTGAACTCAGTGGCATATTTACATATTTCAGGGGCGGCAAAATATCTTTATTTTGATCTTAAAAAAAATTCTTAGTAAATATCCGGTTTTTAGTTTTCGTCGTATATTTTTTACTTCTTAAGTTCTTAGTTGTTTGATTAATGAGTTTTAAGAAGCTTTTAATAGTTTCAATTCATATTATAGAAAATTCACGATGAGTAATGGTAGTACAAACACACAATACAGAAAAATTTCTTTGAAAAAAGTCAGCGACAATATTATATTTTAGAAAAAAGTTTTAAAAATTACTACGTTTTTTTGAAAAACAAATTTTCTTTCAATAAATACACAGTAAAACCTCCCTTAATGGACACCTCCGGATAACGGACACCTCTTCACAATGTTTCTAATAGTTTCAATTCTTACTATAGAAAATTCACAATGAATAATGATAGAAAAAGCTAGAGAACAATGTCTTTGAAAAAAGTCAGCAACAATGTAATATTACAGAAAAAAGTTCTAAAAATTACTACGTTTTTTGAAAAACTTTTTAAATAAATATGGGCTGATTTTTCAATATTATTAATATCATTGAGAAAATAAAGGAGCATTTTTGGTGGCATTACAAATAACTTTTTCAGGGTTTTTAATAAATTTCAGAACTTTTTTAGAAATCTTAGGCTAAAACTGGATTTCTGTTTCATTCAAATAAAGTTAATAATATTACTGAAATTTAGAGAAAATCAAGTAATAAAAAAATTGAAGATAAAAGCAGATACATATTTACTGATTTGTTTTTATCGGATTCTAATGCTCGAAAATTGAATTTGTTTGATGTTAACTTATTTAATTGTTGTAGAGTAGCGTATATTAAAACATCAATATCTCTAAAATTCCGAGCAGTTTAGCAGTTCATTTGAGGTGCACAAGAGAAGTGTAGATATCATTTAAAATTTTGAAGGGTTATTTGTATTACAAAACAATAAAGTGCTACAAATTTCTGAAGTTCGACGAAAAATGTCCTCCTGTCCTTTTTTCAGGATTTGTAAACTATTTCTTATTTTCTGAATTAACCGATTTTTTTGAAGAAACGTTGATATACAGGGTGTTTCAAGTTTTAGGTCCAGTCAAAAAATAAATACTTCTAGTTGTCCAAAAGAAAAAAAATATATCTCAAACGATAGAGTTTCTAACACGCTTCAATTTGATGCTTTAATGTTATACGAAATTTTCATGGTATGAGCGTGAATTGTGAAAAACTAGATAAAAAATTTTTGTTTCCAAATTATTGCAGTCGCTTTCTCATAATAAAATTCCTCCTATTTTTTAAGTGAGACTTCCGAAACTCAAACAGTAAAAAACCCAAGGCGTATTGAGCAATTGAAATTTCAATTTGCAAAAGATCAAATAAATATTTTATCTTAGTCACCTTTGAAAAAACAGAGCTCGTGTCTTTGCTTGATTCACAAAAAATTGAAACGTCATTAACTGTCAGACTAAAATTTTACTTGATTTATTTATTTTTTATTTACATTTATTTGATTTTTTGCAAATTTCAATTGCTCAATACGCCTTGGGTTTTTTACTGTTTCAGTTTCGGAAGTCTTACTTAAAAAATAGGAGGAATTTTATTATAAAAAAATTATTGGAATAATTTGAAAAAAAAAATTGTTTAATGTAGTTTTTTGCATTTTGCGCTTATATCATGAAAATTTGGGATATCAGCAAAGCATCAAATTGAAGCGTGTTAGAAACTCTATGGTTTGCGATATATATTTTTTATTTTGGAATACTAGAAGTATTTATTTTTTGACTGGACCTAAAACTTGAAACACCCTGTAGATACACCACTGTTTGAACTAAAAAGCAAGTACAAAGTAATCGGTGCTGTCACAACGTTTTGCCGTGATTTGAGAACAAGTTGTAGTTGATTAAACTCATATATCTCTCAGGAATTCCTTGACTGAATATCGATATCAATTCACACTTGAAACAATTCCGCTAAATGCTCCTGAAATAACAAAGCAATTCGCGGAAAAATGATTGTGAGAGCTTTCCATTCAGAGCGACATAATTGATTTAAAAATAAAACAAAAAAGAATTGGTGGTAAAATAAGGACAAGACTTCCTTCCCATTTAAAAGCATCCCTGCAGCAGTTTCGCCGAATGTGTTGCGCGTCTATGAAGGAAAATTCTTTGTAACTGAAAGCGTACACGACTGTAACGGAAGCCTCAAAGCCAACGGAAAGATAGTTAAACCTATCTTTGCGTTTTCTCCGGATACTCATTGTCATATTCGTTTAAAGTAATGAAAACGACGTCTCTTTTGTTACACTGTGATTTGCGTTTGCGATTACGAAGTTTTAGTAATGGGAAACATAATTTTAAACACTGTTCGTATTATTAAAGTTCATGCGAGATTTTTAACAAAAGCAACACGAAGAGATGGAGTTTTATGGACGCCTCATGTGTGGTTTATTCAAGCGGGCTCGTATTTGGACTTAATTGAAAATTTTTCATAAACCACAAAATTTCAACAGTGGTAATTATGGTTGAGAAGCGAACTCGACGTGATGTAATTTTCTTAATGAAAGCGATAAAATATTTAATTGGGTAATAACACAAATTATGTTTACGAAATATGTACACATTTGCTTACAATCATATCTAATACTGCTGTTGGGTGATCGTAATTTCTGAAACAATATTATCGCAAGGTACTGTGTTAAAAGCAGAGATTACTGTTTGCATGAATAAAGAGGATTTACGATGATTCTGTGCCCTAAAAGTAATGTTATGAACCTAATAAATTAGCAGACAAAAATCTGTCATCAAAAATTTAATGTAATAAGGACAGTGAACCGTGAATAATTTTTATAAATGTGCCTAAGGGCCGGTTGCTCAGTTCGAGCTTAAGCTTTGGCTTACGTAAACTCGGCTTAAATTTAAACTAAGTTTAAACCACAGTTGTGTTGCTCAGCTAAGCCGCGCTGAACTTGTCACTTATGCGGTTGGTAGTACTGTACGCTTGCGCACTTCAACTTGTTTAGTTTAGTTAGGTTCAGATGAAATCATATCATCATTTATCATTATTTTAGTACATTGGAAGAACAATATCGCTATAATATGAATCTTATGTTTAAAAATGTATCTCAATATAATTATTAATTACTAGAATGGTTTTTTTCTTATTTCATGGAGCTCTTTCAAGCGCGGAATATTCAAATTGTGCTTCCTTCTGAAAAAATTCAATTCATCGTTTCCTTTCAGAGCACAGCAAAAAATTGATTTGCACAGTTTATTTGTTGCCTTTGTGCATTTAAAGACTTGGGCGTCCTCAGTTTTGAAGCATAACAATTTTATATAAATAATCTAACTGTTTAAAAATTTGTGCTATAATTAAACTCACATAAGATTTACATATCAGTAATTTCTAATATCATTCTTTCCTTGACTGCCGGATTCTGCTGCAGCAATTAAAAAAATAATGTTTAATACTAGAATAAAAATAAGTAAGTAAATTATTATCATTATACTTTTTTTTTTAGTTTTTTTTAATATACTAACTTACAACATGTTGTTGTCATGGCCCTCTACTCATTACTGTTATTGTTCGAATTTATTTATCACAAGTTTAACTCAAACTGAACTGAAATTTATTAAAAAAAGCTGTTTCTGTGCATCATCAGCAAATTCACTGTCGAATTTAATTTAATAATTTATTGATTCCTTATCACTAATTATCATTAAAAACAATTTTTTTCCATTGTGAAAGTAAGTAGTATATGGGCTTGTTGGCCCTCCACCAGTCTATTTTTTATAACATTGTTGGTCTGCATATTTTAAGTTTTTTTTAATTGTCGCATATTTTTCGTAATGTAGGTGTCTGCTGTTGCATTAAATCTTAGTACAATTTGGGCCATGGTCTATTTTTTTCATCGAACAAAAGCAAGTAACTTTTTTACACTCTAGTGTTAGTTGAATTAAATTAACCAATTTTATTTTCTTTGCGCGTAAAATTGCTACTTCGGTTTCTTTTATTCATCTGTTAACGATTTCAATAAAATTTATCATTAAAAGTATTTAGAGATAAGCCAACATCGACCGCTTAGTTAAACCAATGCTAAGTTTTGGCTTAGTCGATATTTCGTAACTGAGCAACACTCGGTGCCGGCTTAAGCTTAAGCTTAGTTAAACTCGGTTTAAGCTCGAACTGAGCAACCGGGCCTTAGTATTTTTAGAGAGAAAGTTTAAAGTTCTTTTAGATGCGAAAATAAAAAATAGGATGTTCCATTTAAAAATTTTAAGTTATTCAACTTGCAACAAACCTCTTCATTTTTTTAACTTCATGATTGCAGTGAGCTAAAAAAATATATCAACTTCCTTCTTTAATTTGGTGAAAGGATTCTTAGTTTCTATGTGAGTCAAATCGAGCAATAATAATTTAGCTTTAAAACAACAGTGTAATGAAACAAGGAAACCTTAATAATAAAAAAGCACTTGAAATAATGTGGGAGCGAAATAAATTTAATAAAAAATAAACTGCAATGAATATGTATGGCTGCTGCCAATAAACATTTAGCTGGAAAGCCTTGTATGTACACTCGGTGCCGGCTTAAGCTTACGCTTAGTTAAACTCGGTTTAAGCTCGAACTGAACAACCGGGCCTAATTCCAATAACACATTTATTTACCTTGTTGAAGAACCAGTTTTTCTCATCTTTTCTCTAATTGTTAAATAGGATAATTTTAGGAGGGAAACAGTCATTACCATGTGAGTTAATTGTCCAATGAGCCATGTTTAATTTGACTAAGTTAGTTTCGCTTTGCTCTCCCATTTTCCGCCACCAATATCCTCGAGGTGTTAGAGAGCGTTTATCAGCGTTCAATCCCAATTTCCTCCTAATCTTTACTCCCTATTAAAAAATGTAGCAAAACTGTTGCAAAACTTTCCCACTGTATTAAATAATTCACTTTGAAAAGACACGAAGTCATCGATCAATCGTAACTCCTGCAAGCTCCAACACTTGAGGGACCGCTCAAACAGATCGCTCCATGTTTAAAATATCGGAGAGTAAAACTGGGTCACTTCGTTCCCGAATTCATAAGCGTACATCCCGAGGGCTTGCAGCACTAACCCTATGCCAATTTTCCTTTCTAACACTTTGTTCTATCTGTGTTGTAGGAGGCAACGCATTATCTGGTGCACTACAACTAGCTTAATTGGATCTGGGCTGTGTTGTGGGCGTCCGATTCACGTGAGTGTTCTCCCTTGTTTACCTCTTACTGCATAAGCAAATAGTTTGACACGGCAAAAGCATAGGTTATAAACAGAGTTCTCCCTCTATTTATTGCCACCGACCTCCAGCCACACGACCTCATAAATAATAATGCAAATTCACCGGAAAATTCTATCGGTTTTTGCGAGTACAAGCGGCGCAATTGTTTGTTGGTTTTTTTTCGAAGGGGTTGTAACAAAAGAACGGCGTTAATTTCAGTTCGGTTGTAACAATTTTGCAAAATGTAACAGGAGGCGAGTTTAATTGGGGGATTTGTTTGGAGCAGGGGATGTTATCTTTGCAACCCTTTTTGCAAATTTGACCCCAATGCTGCGGATTATATTCGGCAGAGCAATTAGGGAATAATTTTGGGGTTTTACCAACTGCTGGTGAGATTTTAGATCTGAAGAAGTTTAAGCGTCTAATTAAACTGGCAACACTGGCCCTCAACGAAAGGTATACGAATTTCAACTAAAGGCCCTTTAGCCACCTTTTTTCTCATTTGTTATAATCAGTGTTGTTAAAAATACATTTTATTGTATTAAATATTAAATACAAATACAAATACTTTTCCGGCAAAGTAATTAAATGTATTTCAAACATTAGCAATGTATTTAAATACTTATTAAGGCTGATTAGTAGAAAGCTCCATTAAATTTTAATGCGTTGTTAAAAGTTAACGTGGATAAACCAATCATATTGCTCCAATTTGGTCACGTGATCAGTTACTTAATGTGTAATCAATTAATCCCATTAATTATTTTAATCCCATTTAATTAATGGGATTTAATCGGGGATTAAATTAATGACGCTTCTAAAAAATCGATCCTTAATTTGGATTGTATTTTTTTATGACCTGTTAATTATTGAAGGTCACAGAATAACAGCTGAAGGTCTCGGGTAGCAGAATCTGGTCCCAATATTTTGCCTGCTACGTCATAACTTCGTTTGTCATGATTTTACTTCACGTCAGACTCAACTTTGGAATTTATCCTTACTTTTTGGTCGTATCCTTCTTATTAATGTAACCTGGATGACCTGGGTTCCTGTTCGTATTATTGCCAACAATTTCTTAATCTCTTAATGACAATGAGAGTGAAAAATATTTTTTCCCAGAAATAACTTTAGTTAATGCAAGGAAGTCCTCGCTCCCGACAATGCATATTATCTGTCTGACTCACTCTGACTACCTGTTAGGGTAAGTGGTGTCGGTGCATACTGCAGATTCCCTCCAACCGATAAAAGTATTTTAATTAAAAGTATTTAAAATTTCGGGGACAATTGTAATTAAATTACATTTAAAATACAAAAAAAGAAATGTATTTAATTTCATATTTAAATAACATGTGTTCAATATTGGTTCTGGTCGTGGTTTGATATGGTTTTCTCTTTCTAGCATGAACGTAGGTTGCGTGATAAGTTCATATGGTTTGCTATCAACTGTCTTATTTTTGCATTTAGGAGTTTTTGATCAAAATCACACTGCAAATCATGATAATTGTAGAAAGAATTTACTCTGCAAGCGTTATCTCAGTTGAACGTGTGAATTTTTGGCCGCGGAGCACTGACAGCTGTCATGTGTCATTGTTTCCGAGCCATACGTTTTTTGTGACAATTGCCACACATAGGTGATCTGACCAGATACAATATTGAACACTTGTTACAACCTATGTATTTCAAATACTTTTTTAAATACTTAACAACACTGGTTATAATTTTGTTGTTATTCGAAGGTATGTTTATTTTGTGTCTTTTTTTCTTTACCCCCACATTAGAAGTATTGAAAGTTCTAATAAAGATATTTATCTGAGAGTTGGTACTCAGGCATAATCCGTTGTGTTATGCTCAATGAAAATATTTTCAAGATGGCAGCACTTTCGGTTATACCGGAAGTCGCTATTAACTTTCTTATTTTAAATGGAAAGCTATATTTTTCACTGCGTTTTTGGTTTAGTTGAGTTATTTTAAGGGAGTTTTTATCGGCTTTCCCTATACCCAAGTTTAACCGTTTTCGAGATATTTAGGATTTTTGAAAATTTTTGAATTTGCACCTGTCCCTTAAAAAATCGGTAACTCGCTTAGTTTTAGAGATTTCGAAATCATGTTTGGAGAATTGAAAGAGAAAGCCTATATCTGTTGTTCAGTATGATCAAAATTGGAATTGAAGTTAATAAACCCAAAAATTTTAAGGTTAAGTTTGGACAACTTCAAGTACCCAAAACTTAATTTTTTCAAATGGGATGTCCCAATTTTTATTCTACTAGATGGAGGAGAATTTTTTTCTGTATCTATCTGTATTAGTATTCCCTATACCTATTTGTGATAATTTTCAAGTTATGTTGGTTTTTTTGTTATTGTAAGAAATTTCTTACTAACCACAGCTATTTTTGCATAGTTTGCCATAAAAACATTTCTGATTAAACTTAAACGACAAACTCTGTTCAAAATTGTGTTATCAGACTGTGAAAACAAAATAAATTCATTGGGTGTTGATTTGAAAAACTTTAATTTCTCATCTTTTTTCATTCGTTTCCATGGCAACCTATGAGAAAAGGCCTATGGCTAATGAATTTCTCAATCCCAACAAAAAGGTATTGTAACTTGAAAACTATTAAATATAAGTATAGGGAATGTTAACACAGATCGAAGCAGAATTAAATTCTCTACCATCTAGTGAAATAAAACTTTTGTCATTTCATTTGAAAAAAATGAGTTATGGGTGCTTAAAGTTTTGCAAACTTAATTTTAAAAATTTGGAGTTTGTTATTCTTTTTTAGAAATTTGAAAACACCAAAGGAAAGATCTAGGCTTCCTCTTTTAAATGAGCTCAAAAATATTTCCAAATTTTTAAAAATCGCAGAGTTATCGATTTTTGAACTGGAAGGTGCAAATCCAAAAAAAATTTAAAAACCATAAATATTTCGTAAACGGCTAAATTTAGGTATAGGAACATCTTATGAAAGCTACCTTAAAATAACTCTAGTAATTCAAAAACGCATTAAAAAATATAGCATTCCATTTAAAATAAGGAAGTTAATAGCGACTTCCGGTATAACCGGAAGTGCTGCTATCTTGAGAATATTTTCATTGAGCAGGACCTACAAGATTATGGTTGTACACAAATTTTCAGATGACTATGATTATTAGAACTCCCAATACTTCATGTGGGGTTTAGACAAAACAGCCTGTATAAGATGTTTGTCATTTCTGTTTGAAAAATATCAATTGAATTTTCGAGCTTGCAGTTGAAATGGGTGAATATTGATTAATTTGAACAAACAAAATTAGCCGAATTAGAAAATTCCATCACGAACTTTCAGCTAGATAAAAAGTGTCATTACTGTTTTCCAGTAAAAGCCCACACCTCCTGTAAAAAACACAAATCGTGATGGTGCTTTAAATATTCGTCGTGGGGTCGTAAATAATCAGTTTACATCGATCCTTTCTTTTTTCCTGACCGGCAGAATTTAATCAAATATTTTATTGACGAGAAGGCAATTTATGATTGGATACCTCCACATTATTGTCAATTTCGATAATAAATTGTGTTTGATAGTCTTCCGGTCAGACGATCGCGGAAGGATAAGGCAAATTATTGGTTGTAGAACTGTAACTAATGCGAAAACCGAAACGTGTTAGATCCAGCTCGACAGCTTTCGAAGTTGTTTAAAAATTCAAAAGTTTGTTCAAAATGTTCGGCGCGAGGAATCTTTGAAGCTTCGTATTTACATCGAGAAACAAGACTTGGAGGAACTCCAAGGATTCCTTTGAACTTTTATCCAATTATTAGTTAATTGCAAACGTGAAAGTTTTTTAGTGAACCTACCCCAATGCGTGACCTGTTTTATGTAGAAAATTCCATTTGCATTGTTATTCAGGTGCAACAAAGCCGAAAAACAACTCCATGAACCTTTCATCTCAAATTTGCATATAGTGAACGCGTGCAGTCTTTGTCGTGTGTGTCATACACCACACAAACACAGTCGATATCAAATTACAGAGCCGCAATGTTGTTACCACCCTAACACAATTAAAAGTCACTGTAGACACTGCATTACCGTAATAATCAACTTAAATTAATTAGGCAATGCTTTTAAATTAATTGCCGGCAATAAAGTCTCCATTATTTCAAATGCGCGCAACTATGAGAGCGCTGCAACACGCCAACAATTTTTTAAGCACAGGCAGTTGCCACATAATGAGATTAAAGCACCGAGAAATTACTCTTGCATGCAAGAAATCAGTATTCCTAACATCGACTCCTGATATACGAGCTTAGGAAAGAAGTTTGAAATTAACCATTTTCCCAGTAAAGCTCTTCGCCCAGAGAATGCAATTAAAACGATGCCAAAAGTCCGTTCTCCCGTTTTATCTTTCAACACTTTGTTTTTATCCGGACACCTAAATGGGTTGTTTTCTTTTTTCCGGAAAAACGAGGGTTACCGCTAGGGGAGATTTATTACTGTCATAATACTAAAATAATGTGTAAAAAACCGACTTTTATTCAAATTCAAACTCCAAGAACAACAAGAAGGCTGCTTTGCTTTTCTTTGGAAGTTAAAGCTTACCAAACGATGACTTAATTAGTCCAGGTAAGTTGGTGAGTTTCCCACAAGTCTGTTCCATTTGCGGCAACAAGAAACTAAGTTGTTATTGATCTGTAGGTTTTATCTTTCCAAACTTGCTCAAGTTTTTATTCCAGCTGTTGCATTAAATTAGACATACTTTGTTTGTCCGTTTAAGTGAAACAATAATATTTTATCGTGTCAAATGAAGTCTTGCAACTAATCGAACATTAAACGAGACCTCGTTTGTAAGTGACATTCCTTTCAAATTGAAGAGATTGTCTCCCATTGTGTTTCTATCCTGTAGCTGAAACATTTCCCGCTTGATTTTCTCTAACTGCACTTTACCATTTTTAAGAAAACTAATAAACAGATCCAAATACTGGCAATCGATAGATAATATTCCTGTAAAACTAGCGTTTATAACAAGTGTTCAATAATTGTTCTGGGCAGATCGCCGATGTGTGGCAATTGTCACAAAAAACGTATGTCTCGGTTAACATTACAAAACAATGACACATGACATCTGTCAGTGCATACTTTTCGAGTTTCTGTGTCTTTCTCTAATTAAAATCAGTTCTTTTTAGAACTTGCAAGTGTTTTCGCTGTGTTTTTGCCCCACGTGCGTTTTTTTTGTTGGTGACTTTGTTTTCGCGACCATATGAACTTATCACGTCAACCTACGTTCATGCTAGAAAGAGAAAACCACAGCAAACCACGACCAGAACAATTATTGAACACATGTTATTACATTAAACGTGTTGTTGCACCTTATAATTTAAATTTTAAACGTTATCGATTTACAAGCGTTTGGTGTATTTTTAAGAAAACTAATAAACAGATCCAAATACTGGCAATCGATAGATAATATTTCTGTAAAACTAGCGTTTATAACAAGTGTTCAATAATTGTTCTGGTCAGATCGCCGATGTGTGGCAATTGTCACAAAAAACGTATGTCTCGGTTAACATTACAAAACAATGACACATGACATCTGTCAGTGCATACTTTTCGAGTTTCTGTGTCTTTCTCTAATTAAAATCAGTTCTTTTTAGAACTTGCAAGTGTTTTCGCTGTGTTTTTGCCCCACGTGCGTTTTTTTTGTTGGTGACTTTGTTTTCGCGACCATATGAACTTATCACGTCAACCTACGTTCATGCTAGAAAGAGAAAACCACAGCAAACCACGACCAGAACAATTATTGAACACATGTTATTACATTAAACGTGTTGTTGCACCCTATAATTTAAATTTTAAACGTTATCGATTTACAAGCGTTTGGTGTATTTTTAAGAAAACTAATAAACAGATCCAAATATTGGCAATCGATAGATAATATTTCTGTGATACTAGCGTTTATAACAAGTGTTCAATAATTGTTCTGGTCAGATCGCCGATGTGTGGCAATTGTCACAAAAAACGTATGTCTCGGTTAACATTACAAAACAATGACACATGACATCTGTCAGTGCATACTTTTCGAGTTTCTGTGTCTTTCTCTAATTAAAATCAGTTCTTTTTAGAACTTGCAAGTGTTTTCGCTGTGTTTTTGCCCCACGTGCGTTTTTTTTGTTGGTGACTTTGTTTTCGCGACCATATGAACTTATCACGTCAACCTACGTTCATGCTAGAAAGAGAAAACCACAGCAAACCACGACCAGAACAATTATTGAACACATGTTATTACATTAAACGTGTTGTTGCACCCTATAATTTAAATTTTAAACGTTATCGATTTACAAGCGTTTGGTGTATTTTTAAGAAAACTAATAAACAGATCCAAATATTGGCAATCGATAGATAATATTTCTGTGATACTAGCGTTTATAACAAGTGTTCAATAATTGTTCTGGTCAGATCGCCGATGTGTGGCAATTGTCACAAAAAACGTATGTCTCGGTTAACATTACAAAACAATGACACATGACATCTGTCAGTGCTCCGTTTTTTAACCTCTTGCATACTTTTCGAGTTTCTGTGTCTTTCTCTAATTAAAATCAGTTCTTTTTAGAACTTGCAAGTGTTTTCGCTGTGTTTTTGCCCCACGTGCGTTTTTTTTTGTTGGTGATTTTGTTTTCGCAACCATATAAACTTATCACGTCAACCTACGTTCATGCTAGAAAGAGAAAACCACAGCAAACCACGACCAGAACAATTATTGAACACATGTTATTACATTAAACGTGTTGTTGCACCCTATAATTTAAATTTTAAACGTTATCGATTTACAAGCGTTTGGTGTATTTTTAAGAAAACTAATAAACAGATCCAAATATTGGCAATCGATAGATAAAATTTCTGTGAAACTAGCGTTTATAACAAGTGTTCAATCATTGTTCTGGTCAGATCGCCGATGTGTGGCAATTGTCACAAAAAACGTATGTCTCGGTTAACATTACAAAACAATGACACATGACATCTGTCAGTGCTCCGTTTTTTAACCTCTTGCATACTTTTCGAGTTTCTGTGTCTTTCTCTAATTAAAATCAGTTCTTTTCAGAACTTGCAAGTGTTTTCGCTGTGCGTTTTTTTTTTTGTTGGTGACTTTGTTTTCGCGACCATATGAACTTATCACGTCAACCTACGTTCATGCTAGAAAGAGAAAACCACGACCAGAACAATTATTGAACACATGTTATTACATCAAACGTGTTGTTGCACCCTATAATTTAAATTTTAAACGTTATCGATTTACAAGCGTTTGGTGTATTTGGTTACTGTTGACTGCTTTTATTCCATCATGATGATTTATTCCAACGTTGATGAGTTTACAAATCTAGCTAATTTAATTTTCAAACAATGACAAAGCTCCTGTCGTTTTACATTACAAGAGATTACATGAGGAAAAACTCATCTTCATTCAGTCAAAGTTTGGATTTTTTCTGAACAGAGAGTGGAGAAGTTTGTAGTTTTTGAACTCACCTGAAATTGTTTTTACGAATACACAATTATTTAATTCAAGTGCTAATTCAGGTGGCATTGTTAAGTGTTGGATAATTAAAGAGACGACGTGAAAACGACGTCTTGCTAATATGGAAAACGTGACAAATTAAACAAGACAGAGTTTATTGTTTTGAATTTTGAGCAAACTCCTGTTGGATTTCGCACAAAGGTGAAGATCACAGATCATTAAGTTTAATAGTTTATTGAAAACGTTTGTTTAATTTATCTTATTAAATGCTCAAAGCGAGGCACGGCATTGCATTTGTAATTTAAGCCAAGCAAACGATCAAACATTAAACACAGTAAATCACATGTAAAGCAAATGATATTAACTACAACAGGCTTTAGTGAGTCTTCAGTGGTTCAATTAATCGATTTAGTCAACCATCAGAGGCAACAAGAACGAAATAATCAGTTTGAAAGGCTTTCTGGTTTTTTATTTCGGAAGTTGGCAAATTAATAATAAGCGGAAAATTCAGGGGAGATATTGATCTAAAATATAATTGTTAAAGTTGTGGCTGAAACAAAGAGTACTTCAAGGAGTCCACAAACTCAGACAATGCGAAATAATAAATGTAGAAAATGTTATAAATTCCTGTCCCTGACAGCACGACTTGTTGGAGAAAATGAAATTCTTTATTAACAAGCTAAGTATGTTTCAATTGTGTCCATTAATGCGAGATGATGTATCGATCATTGAAACTTTCCTAACAACTTAATAATAATCTTCATTGATCCGATGCCCTCAAGTTCAAGATCATGACAAGAATTTAATTCATTCTGGCGTTTTAGGCATAAATATTTACATTAAAGCTTGCTTTATAAGGAGCTTCGAAACATAAAGCTCATTTACACGCAAATGGCTCGCGTTTTTCCGTCTTTATTACTACACACAAATTTCACTAAAAATGTCCTAATTTGTTGCGAACAAATGGCACTTTTCCGTGCCGATAAAATGGAATTTCATTAATAGTCGTGTTTTTGCCTGTATGTGATTTCAAAGAGGGGTTTCTTAATCTAATAATGGAGTGGCTCTATGCAAATAAAGCAGACGATTGTTATCTCCAAACTTTTCCAATCTGGACGAACTAATTGAGCTTAAAATACGTATATTTGCCAAGTTTCAGACGCATCTGGTTGACCTTGCTTGCGCCTTTTCGTTCCCAACTGGCAAAGGCGATTTTTCCTGTGGAAAATTATCAAATCACATTTTTTTTTGTATTGCGAACGGAAACTGAATTTATGTGTCGACCTAACATTTTTTATTGTGCGAACTTGACCGGGGAAAAATCCGATTCTCACCATCACACTGATTGATTTCCTGTTTTCGTTTATTTAAAATGTCTAGGTTGGCACACGTTCAAGAGCGAAAATAGCTGGGATTTGTCAGTTTTTAAAGTAAAAGTGTTCCGGCTCTTGTTGTTGTGAAAGGCACATTAAAATTAATCTTTGCTTTTCTTATTTCCAACTTGTTTGTACTCCTTATTAGAATTATTTATATTCCAATTTTGCGACATTGCATGGCTTCGCTTGTTGGCACACAATTTGCCATTTCATTTAACTGGAGCAAAGTTATGTATGGCACTCTGCGAAAAAGTGCTGATTTTGGTCAATTTCAACTACCAATATCTATTAAACTATAAGAGATACGACTTTAATTTTTGTATATGTTACTGTTAACATCTTTCACTAAGTATTTACCAAATTTCAATAAAGTACATAAAAAAACAATTGACATAAAAAATCACAAAATATCCATGTTTTCAACACTTCATCGAGATAATCTTAAGAACCATAATACGTAGATAAATCGGACTGGGACCATTTGAAAACACACAAAAATATCTAGTGACATTACCCACTTCCGAAAAAAAATGACTTTTAATTAAAAAAATACGTTTGATATCTCTGTGAAAGAAACGAAATTTGTTGTAGAAAGTTGGTAATCTCACTAGATATAGTCGATTGAAACGATTTGGCGTTTGCCGTTTTTAAAAATGTTTGTTCGTTTTCGAGATTATCTCAAAAAACAATTTTTTGTTAGTTCTGGCACCGGCCACCAGTTGTCGCTTCAAATTTGAGCTGTCTGAATTGTCGCCTAATGCAAAATATCTCCCTCAACCCCTCATTGTAAATTTTATTTGTCCTCATTGTTGTGGCAAAGTTGGAGTAAATAAGATGATTTCGGTACTCACTGCTTGATCTTTAGAAAAGGATTTACATTGATTTATAAAATCCTTTTCAAATTCATTATTAAAATTTTGATTCCGCCTGGGTCGGATTTAAAATCCATACGTGTTAAAATTAAATTTTAATTGAATTAAATTTTAATTTCACTTTCTATAAATTGACCGACCCCTAGTAGTAATTTTTTACTTAACAGATTATACCCAGGGTTGTTATGTTTAAAACATCGTTGTTTAAAATATTGTGTTTTAATCGTTTTAAACAACAGACCATCTTTAAAACTTATTTGATTAACACGTTTAAAACATGTTTTTTATTTTCAAATTATTGTTACAAATTACAATCAGATATAAGCATTTGAAAAAAAAAGAAAAGAAAAATTGACGTCAAATGAGGACAAATCAAAAGACGAACACGACGTATTTTTATTTATATAAACATTTATTATTTATTAACATATTAATAAAAGACAAGCAAAATGTTAATACATATTACTTACTAATTATAGATGGAAATTAAAATTAGTCATTGTTGGTTGAATTTAGTGCTTAAAAAACACTAACTAGTTTTGATGCTTTCTCAACTCCTATTTTATTTCTCTGACAAAAATAACCCAATTTTATATTTGAACCCCTTTTTCTTAAAAAAAAACAATGTTTAAAACAAGTTTTTTATTGTTACGTTTAAAACACAGTTTTAAACAAATAAAACCGTATAAATAAAAAAAACTGTTTGTTTTGTTTAATTTAAAAAAAAAACATGTTTTTTAACAACCCTGATTATACCACTAATTTTTTGCTGTAACTATTGATTTTTTGGATTTTTGTGAAATTCGATTAGAAAATGTTTTTATACTCGTTTCAGTTAGTAAAACGTCAATTTTTTAGCATTCTAAAAAAATAACTCTTATAAAGTTGACAAATGTAAAAAATTAGTTAAAATGATAAGAAACTTCTTTGGAATATTTTTTTAATTAACGTTTGTTTAACCAAACCTACAAATTTTTGAAACATGGGTAGTACTATGACAAATTTAAAAAATCGAAAAAGTGTCTTATTGAAACAACAAAAAATTACTCATCAAATACTACACGAGAGTTCGACAAAGAAGAACATTATTTTCCAAAACATTTCTCAAACGGGTTGTCATTGGTCATTATAATTTGCTTGGAACCCTGCGGATACAACGTTTACAAAAAGTTTTATCAAATAATTTTTAATTTATTCACACTTTGTTTTGTACGAAGTCTATCGATAAATAATAATAATTATTACTTTATCGATAATAATAATAATACTTTAACTTGTATGGAAACGCTGATTATCATAATTTATCAAGCTGAAGAGTCAAATAAAAACATTTCCACAGTAGTATTTAGTTAGAATACATTTTTTCCCTCAGTTTACATTAGTTTATTATTCACAAAGAAAAAAAAATTACAATATTCTTAGGAATATTATAACAAATTTTGCCAACAGTTATCTTCTTTTTCTATTTGATTAAAAATTTAATAATAACAATTTAAAAATGAATAATTATAATTAGCAAAAATTTGCATAAACTCTCAATATTTCGTAAATACATACATTGTAAATTATTAGACAGAGAATCTCAGCCCTGTTATAAATCATTTTAGGCCCAAACATTTTCGGTAATATTCCGATTTGCAAATTGTTACCGTTACAAACTTTGGAAAAAGTCGTAAGAATTTTCAACGCGTCTGACCTGCTGCAAGTAATTCACTGAATTAAGTAATTAAATTAAGTATTCCATTACTCGAGCTTTTTTGAGTGAAAATGTTTAAGATGAAAAGGAGGGTAACTTTGTTGTTAAATGATCGAGTTAGGTTGGGCGTATATGGAAAAATAATCGTGTTAAATATTTTAATGGATGGAATAGAATTTACAAGTTACTTCTTTAAGATGATAATTTCACCTTCTTCAAAGGGCTTTTTCTCTCTCGAGAAAAGTCCTTTTTATCGCATGCTCGCAAACTTTCTCATCTTTCAATAAATGTGCGTTCAGTCAGTAACGGAAGGGCACTTGACTCGAGAGAGGGTCAATCTTTAAAGGGCGATACTCTCAGATACATAAATCACTTGAGCGTAACCAGACACCTCGAATCACCTCAAAATTTAATTAAAATTATTAATTAAACCCAAAGCTATTATTTTAAATGTCACAGCTTTGATGGTAAATGAAATAAACTAATAGATGTGACAAGGCGATATGTTAATATTCGCATTATCCCACTAATTGTATTCTTTGTGATATTACCCTCAACAATACAGTGCGAGATAAGACTCAAACATAGACGTAGAGCGATGACAAAAGGACGTATTTGCATGAAAATATCACACGTCGGTTAAAAAAAGCTTTGTTAGTTATTCGTCTAAATGGGCTTTATGGGCAACGAAAAAATCAAGCTTATAATTTTGCACCGACGGTTAAATTAACCAAAAACATGGAACAAAGGATTAAGCTTTGTTATTTCAGCGGAAAATGTGGCAAACACGTGGCGTTTCACTAACGAGACCATAACGGACATAGAAATTGTGAAAAGGTGACACATCCTAGAACCACAAAGTGATATTAACGACACAACGAAATCCAACCCTAATGGCCAACCTCTTATATATTTTTCTTCAACCGACTTGTTTCATATTGGATTTATAACGGACGTGGCGGATTTTGATTTCCGAGGGCTTTAGACGAGAGTTTCCTCCAAAGGTTGAACCTTTTAGAGCGCGCTAGCAAATGTAAAAACCGAAATAAAATCAAAAAGAAAATACTTAATCCCTTCTAAGTTAATATACAGGGTGATTCTTTTAGAGCCTACATTAGAAACTTTTTAACTTTTAATATAGCTAGAGATTTAAAATTTTGCATACGATCCAAATCGACCATTCTGAGTTTAACTAAATTATTTTCAAAATCGCTGAACTTCCGGAACTACAAGAAATTGGCGCCAAGTTTGAAATTTAAATAGTAACCTCACATTTTTATTGCATTTTTGAATTCACCTTCTCATACTGAGTAAAATTTACCCAAGTTGTTGGTACTTATCTGTCATAGTTTTTGACATATGTCAATTTGTTTGCTAAAATTTTCATTTGCAGGGGTTTATTTAAAATATCACAGCTCTTGAACCCTTTGCGATAAGTAAATAATTTTTTTTACATTCGATAACCAAAGATTTGAAGAGCCTTCCGGAATATTCAAAATTATTAACTGTCAAAATTCAAGGCTAGTATGATTTTTTTTAAATTGTTATCAAAAAACGGTTATAACTCAGTTTTTTCAAATGGAACGACCCTATTTTCTTAACGGCAATCGAAAGAACATCGACATTTATGGTGACTTTTATCAACACGTCCTATACCTAACTCTTACAGTTTTTGAAATAATCACAAAAAACGGATTTTACTTTGTAATTTTCATCGTTAATCAAGTAGGCCTTGCAAATTGTTCAACAATTGTCAAACTTTAACATTTTATTTAGTTTTTAGCTGGTTGATTGTGGAATAAACAGTAAAACAATAATATTTAATTATGGTTTATTATAACTTAGTGAATTATGTAAAATAACTCAATCAGTCTGCCATCTAATTTTGAACTTTTTAAATGAAAATGGTGGACAAATCGAACATTTCTTTTGGGTAATAGCACAACTTTATCGTATTTTTCGAAAGTTTACTCGATTAAAAATGAAAATAATGAGCTAAAATTTCGTTTTTTGCGATTATTTCAAAAACTGTAAGAGATAGGTATAGAAATTGTTGATAAAAGTCTCCAAAAAAATCGATGTTCTTTTGATTGCCATTGAAAAAATAGCGTCATTCCATTTGAAAAAATTGTGTTATAATCATTTATTGATTATCATTTTAAAAAAATCATAGTAGCCTTGTAATTTGACAGTTCAAAATTCTGAAGATTTTAGAAGACCCTTCGAACTTTTGTCTATCAAATGCAAAGAAATTATTCAATAACTATAAAGGGTTCAAAAGCTGTGCTATTTTAAATAAACCTTCGCAAATGAAAATTTGCAGAAAAAAATTGACATACTTCAAAAACTATGACAGATAAGTATTAACAACTGGGTATATTTTAGTCAGTTTCAAAAGGTGAATTCAAAAATGCAATAAAAATAGGTGGTTACTATTTAAAATTTCAAAGTTGGCGCCAATTTCTCATCGTTCCGGAAGTTCAGCCATTTTGAAAATAATTTAGTTGAACTCAGAATGGTCGATTTGGATAGTATACAAAATTCTAAATCTCTAGCTATACTATAAGTTAAAAAGTTTCTAATGTAGGCCCTAAAAGAATCAGCCTGTATTCTACAATACTCTGACAAAAGAAACAGTTAACACTTTATTGTTCTCAGAGCCGTTTATTCTTAAAGTTATATTGGAAGTGCAGTTCATTAAGATAAAACTGTGTAAGTTGGTGAATTAATTGCATTAGAAATTGCAATCTATTGTTCCAAGTTTCATTACATAAAGGAATTTTGCTGAAATGGTTCGTGGGGCATCAATAAAATAGTTCAATTCGAGAACTGTGAATATTAACTTCTGGAAGGTTAAAGCTTTGATCAATTAATTGGTTCAGAAAATTGGTTTGTAATAATATCTATGTTTTTCTTAATTTACTTAATCCTGAAAAATCGATTTTACTCATATGACTCATTAGGGGCAAAATTTTGTTTGCTCAAGTCATTAAAAATTCACGTGGCTGCGAAAATCGAAACCGAAACACTTTTGAAATTTTTAACGAGTTCATGTAGGTTTTCCAGCCGAATTGGTAATTGGATTAGAAGTTCGTTTTGTTCGCATAAATGGGTGAAGGTCTATTACAACGCGTATTTTTAGTTAGATAAAGAAATCGTTCCACGTGGAAGTGTTAACTATTGATGTTTCCACTGCCATCTGTAAACACATAAAAAGTTTTGTTGTGTTCATTTTATCGCTCATCGCATTAGTACAGTTTATGCCACATTTACTGCAAAATGAGATAAGGTATGAATAACCAAAAGCATACAAGAAAATTATGAATGGGGTTTATTAAAGCTGCGTGAGAAAAGGCCGTATGATTTTTTAATACCAACCCCTTCAAAAAACTACAACGAAATGCAAAAGTTCTTGTTTATTCTCCTACTCAAATAAGTCACGAAATTTTAACGAAAGGAAAAAGAAACTTTCTTTGTTTTTCCGGTTTTCCCCAATTCGTGCAACAATGCAATTAAAAGCACAATGTCGCAAGTAATAAAGACCTTTTTCAACAATGCTAATGAAATAACGACACGCCTTTTGGCTAGGCGACCGGAATTTGAATAAATTTGAAATGTGCAAGAGAATTACCAACGTCTCGAATTGTAAAAAGAATTACCTCTTAAACTCGGTCGAACAAACAAATTATTTTTAACACGGCCAAACTTTACTGTGTTATTTTATTTACTATTTTATATTGTGTTTACGCTATAGTTGTGCAACTGTAATGGCCTGAATAAACACAGTTGTCAAAAATCTAGACGAGTTATTACAATCATTAACACAATTAAGAGGCGAGCGCCTTTTCCTTATTCCCTCATTAGTGTCTTGTTAACTACATTATTCCACTGCCGTCCATATTTGGACAATTTTATGATTCCACTCAACCACACAACTAGAAAAAACTACACAAAACCCAAAATCAAAGCTTGTGAGACTTTTAATCAGGGCCGTTCCTACAAGGGCGGATCCAATTTTAATTTTTTAATAAATAATATAAAAGCTTAATGATCAAATGTTTTTTAAAGAATCACATTAAAAGTCTTTTTAATGCACATTTTTTATTAAATAAATACATAAATTATTAATTTATAATGTGTTTGTGTCCATTTTGTTTAGTTTCAGTATAAGGAAAGGTACCTCTTTGGTGTTTTTTAGACTATCACTTAGAAAATCACAATTTTCTGGCAACGTTTCGTCTTAATTTAATCTTCTTCAATCCGTTTATAAAAAACAATTGACGGCCTAAAGAAAATTAAATTAACGTCGAAACGTTTCTAGAAAGTTGTATTTTTTTTAGATGATAGCCAAAAAATACCAAATACCTTTCCTTACAATGAAAATAAATTATTACCACTTAATAAAATATTATGCGAAGGTTCTCGAAAAGTAAAACAAGGAAGTTGCTTAGAAATTTTTTTACGTCCAGAATTTTTTATTACTTAAACTTACTTAAACAACTGTATGTAAATTAACATTGCCTGTTGTATTTTATGTTGTTGTTTTTTTAATAATTAAAAAGAGTGTGTTGTTTTTGTCAATGAGAACTAATTATTTCAAAAACTTAGCGAAACCGACTAGTAAAAAAACGTTATGATCAACAACTACCTATGAATATCCAAAAAATGCACAACATGTAGGGTGTTTTATTTGAGAAAATATGAATTGGCATTGTAAAATTTTTTTGGAAAAAAGTTTTTTGGGCTTAAATTTTGTGCAAATTTATTTAAATATGTATTTTAACATAACAAAAGTTTCATTCAATATTCAATAGCTTCACCATTCTAAACAATTTTGGAAGCCCCCCCCCCCCCCCAAAATTAATTTCTGGATCCGCCCCTGCGTTCCTAGCGGCCAATTTGCAGGGGCGGCCAAAACCCAAAAAAAAATTATATCAAGTCTACACTGTTTATATTCTTGTTATCATAACAAAAAAATCCTTGGAAAATTGTACAGAGTGGTTACAGGAGACTTTCGTAACATATTTTCTTTGCGAGAAACTATAAAGTTGACTATCTGCGAATCGTGAATCGATAAATAAGCAGAATTCTGCCTTATCAAAAGTAACTTAATATTTAAAAATCGTAAGTATATTTTTGTTAGCTATCAAGTAACTTAAAACAAAAAGGTTCTGGTTTCTATCGCGTTAAAGTTGACAACAATGATAGAGATCAATGATACAATGATCTCTTTTAAACAATTTTCAAAATTTGGATAATGAGGAATTGCAAAAAGCCTGTGCAGATCTTGACATTGCACTTAAAGATGGTGAATTGAAAGATATCATTGCCTTCGAACTTTTTCAGGAAATTGTTACTTTTAAGACATTGATTAATATAATTGATCCCATTGAAATAATAAAATATTTATACAGTAACAATTTATTTTCATCTTTTCCAAATTTTGTTATAAGTCTAAGAATATTTTTAACAGTTTCGGTTACGGTGGCATCTGGGGAAAGTTCTTTTTCTAAATTGAAGATTTAGGAGCATTGCAGCAAATGTTACTTTTATTCCAATAGACATTTATTTTTACTAGAATCTTGCTGTGCCATTTGATTTACCAAAAATTTGCATTTTTTTCCAAGGGTGCAGGCCGCTACCTGCTAGATGAGTAGTAGAGGATAGCTACTGTAAAGTTGCTGTAAAGGACAGATAATGTTAAAATTTCAAAAGTTTATTAGAGATAACTTTTAAACTATTTGACAAAAATTAAATTAATAATTTTTTATGGATTTCCGAAAACAAACTGTTGTAGTCTATAGTCTTAAAAATTTTAAAAAATAATTTTTTGTTTGTGTTCTTCTATGCGGCAAGAGAAATTGAGAGATCTAGCTATTATTTTAATTGAAAATGAAGTTTGTGAGGCATTAGATTACACAAAATTAATAGATGAATTTGACTTTGCGAAAGCCCGAAGAAAGACTTTGCTTTAATTGTCTGTAACTTGTTTTTGTGTTTGTTATATATTTATTGTTTTTACGTATTTTGTTTATATTATATACAGGGTGATTCTTAAATAGACCGACAAAATTTTATCATAGCTTTCCAAGGATAAATAGTACGATCTGTACCATTTTTACGATTTTATTTCGTAGGGGTAGAACCTCCATAATCCGTACCACTTACGACGCTCATGATTTTAAATGGAAGAAATCATCTTTGTTTTCGTCATGAATATCGATAATACACAGTGATTATTGTTGCAATGATCAAGTACATAGTCATCAAATGAATACCATGCTTAAATTAACCTGTCCTATCACTACTTATGAACACATCAGTGGCGTACGCTTTATCTCAAACATAACTAAAAAAAATTATTTTGAAAACGGTTATTCAGAAAAAAAATTTACTATTTTTCCCAGCATGTACTCATTTGATACTACCGTGGGTAAAATTTTGTCATCTATTTAAGAATCACGCTGTATGTAGATTATTATAAAAAAAGTGTTTATAGTGTTTATAGTTATTTCAATTACATATTACATAACAAAACCTAGAACTTAGTAATTAAAAAAAAACATAACATGGGTCATGTCATGAGGGCGGCATTTTTAAAGTTGGCACAAAGGCGGCCATATATATAATAATAATAATTTTAAAAATAAAGTTAAAAATTAACATTCACAATAATAGGGTATCTAATCCTAGTCTATTTATAAATTTCCCACCTAGGAACGGCCCTGCTTTTAATTATTGCATGTTTTTGTGTTAATTGCTACAATTGATTGTCTTAACAGGTTGTTTTTGAAGTGCTTACAGACGCAATAATTTATTTGGGAAGGTCGTCCGCTATAAAAATAATACTCCATATTTTATATTTAATGCCAAACTCGGCTCCTGATGGCTCTATTGATTGCAAAGGCATCTAACACGAAAAGTAGTCGTTAGCCTATAAATCGATTTAAAATGATACCCCTGTAAATGTGATTTTTTATCTCTCCGTTTCTTCTGCGAAACCTCAATATTCAAAACGTTCTCAAACTTGTAAAATTCTTTAGTCTCGCAATGTTCCCAAAATTGTGTCTTTGATATTTCACGAGTGAATTGAAACTGTGATTCAGGTAGTTTGAACGTAGATGATGCAACAAAATTATAGTTTGTGGCGACAGAATGATGACATCGATTATAATTGGATTGTTGTTCATTCGAGAGTTCTAACATTTGTACGACATGAAATGCATTAATGCAAGCTTGGCACGTGGAACATTGTTCGGTTTTTGATAAAATCAGTTATCAGAAATGAGCTGGTATTTAACTAATTTTGTGCTAGTTACGTGAGGATCGAAAATCAATTGCCATTAAAAATGTAACTTAATTTGAAATTGTATATCTGGAGATGGGGCTCGAATAAATGACTTGTTGAAGTTCGGGTGAAGTTTTAATTAAGCTGGAAGCGGTCGAAAAGCTAGTTCCGATATCATGCATTTAACACGTTTAATGATTGAAACACAATATTTCAGTCAAAAGCCTGATGGCTGGAATTTATCTGCAAGTGAAACAATCTCCTTCGAAATAGGAGGACAATAGAAATCGAATCTAGAGCCGGCTTCCTCCTCACTGTCAATTTAGATTGGATCCCGATTTATACGAGTACTAATACAACTTTGTTCTTTTGACAAAACCATAATCCACTATTGTTGGTGACTTTTTTCGTTGATTGTGAAAACAATATGGGATTACAACTAAATCCAAACTGGAATAGCATGTTTAAAGGATAATTCAACAACCACACCATTCCTTCCGAATACAGACAAATCTCTTTGCACTTTAAAGCAGCCGGATAAAAGCTTCACAAATGGCGCTATTTAAATCGCTCCTAAATCTCGTTTCGTCGAAATGTTTGCGTTTTGCTCATCGAGATCATGGCCAGTATACAGCTATTGAGCTATTATTTAGTAATATACCAATTTCATCCACCTGCAAGCACGCACCTGGACCATGCATATTTCATGTCTCAAGGCATGACATCGACCTCTTGTACACATTTACACCCGAAAATCAATGTACTGAATTTTCGCACGGTTCGCTCTATTTTTATCTGCATCAAATTTGGATGATTTATTTTTTCTATATCGGGCGAAGGAAAACTGGCTTTCTGCCATCCAAAAATAACCAATCACCAGCTAAATAAAATATTTCCTTCAGGAGGAACGATTTATTTTTGAAAAGTTTTTAACCTTGCGAATTATTTGCTTATTTAAAAGGGGACGTTACTACAAACGCCTCTATCCATCATAAATGTCCGAAATGATCCATGGGAGCAACATCAAATCGCACTCACATCGATAATTTCGATTTAATCGGAAATTAAAAAGCTATTTATAACGATACGAAAATACGGTGACATTTCAAGATTTATGATATTCGAACTAAAACCACACTTGACACAACCTGTCTGCTGTCTCCCATGAAATCTTGCCAGAATATCACACAAATCAATCCACTATCATGAGCCAAAAGCTTCAATACTAATGGACTCACGAACTTAAAATCCGTTAACTAACTAGTTTTGTCATTTTGAATTAATAATATAGTTAGTTGCACTTGTAGGCGACTTTCCAACAAAATTTTAAAGCTGCTTCAGGAAACCTTTGATCATTTTTATTACTTAATTGTTACTAGAACACTTAATATATGTCCATTAGTCAGAGTTGAATGTTTCCGACGTTTTATCTTGAAATTCCTGTAAAAAAAATTGGAACATATGCACGGAATAAATACGCAGTATCGTTTAAACTTGAAAGCTTTTAGTTATATTAATGTGCAATAAAGCTGTGCATTAATAATAATTTTTATGACAGATTACAATCAGACTTCACTTAAAAATAACTTTAAAAATAAGCTACACGTTTGTTTATTTCTTGTTTATTTTGAAACATTTTTGAAGTGTCAATTATTTCCAGCTCTAATGAAATATTGATATAGAATTTTTTCACCCCAGTTTAATGGAAGATACGAATATAAAATGGATTTGTTGATACAGTCACTAAAAGCAACTTTGTACTAAAATCCTAAGTCAGTCCGGAATAACATCTTGAGAGGCCCTCTCAATTTGCATATAAATTTGTAATCAAATCCTTTCAGAGTCCTTCCTTGACCAAAACAAAAATAAATTACAAAGTTAAAATTGCTTTCGTGTTCATTTGAATATTTTTGAAATGTGTAACTGGATTTTCGATTTTGATAACAGAAATATCAATAAAGGAGCTTTAGATTAGGATTTTCTAGGTTAGTGGGCAATAAACTTAAAATTATTGAAAATTGTGTTCGTTTTATCTAGACTAGACAAAGGTAAATTCTCCGTTACTACTTACTAGGTAACTGTTTTTGTGATAATTGAAAAACGCTTGTTAAACGTCTTGTTACGGATAACCTTACTTAAATGGTAGTTAAGACACAATAAAACAACTGTATTTTTTGGCCTTGGAAAAATGGTTATAGATGTATGGATGATTTTCTTTTCACAACTGTATTATTAGAAAAATAAAAGTTTTCCGAACGATTGGAGTGTCTGTTTGATAAATTATGTGTTGCGATTTCAGGTTGAAACGGTCCACTAGCCCAACATGAGAATACTTTTATTTCATTTACTCAAACTATTTATAAAGCTTAACTTTTCTCAAAGCCTTCAAGTCTATTGTCCTTTGGGAAAGTTCATCTCTGCTGATTGATGCTTTCTCGAAATAAAACGTCCGAAAAATAATTATTGAACGAGTTGGAACTATTTCGTTTCTCACATGATTTATGTATGGGCCACCCTCCTCATTTCCAATTTTAATGCAAGCATCACCGATATCTCCTGTGAATATTTGAATATTTTTTCAGGAGTTTGTTTTGACGGGCGATCGAAATCACGGTTTATCAGTGAAATGTTTATCGATTTCGTTGGGAGTTGCCGAAATTTCGCAGAAAACATTTGCGATCGCTTTTATTGTGTTTTAAATATATAACAAATTTCTGGGGCAGTGATAAGATAAGCCTAAATTTGGGATTTAATAAACATCAGCTCGTGCACACGTAATGAAATTTTTACCAAACTCGGAATGTAAATGAAGTCGATGAAAAAAATCAACAAAAGCCACAGGAAAAACTCGAGGTTTGAGTAAACGCAATTTTCAGAACAAATAACGTGAATTTTTGATTCGTAAGAAGTAATTAATTTGGAAAAGTTACCGCAAGGGAATCTCAAACGGAATCTCATTCGATTGTCTTTAATAAAGAAATTAACTGTAAAATGGATTGCAGTCTTAGACTTTGTGCAATAAAAGCTTCCTCTTCATTTATTTGTCAGCTGCACATAGAACTTGGACAACTTTTAATTGCCATTGTTCAAGTCGCGCAAATACTTGAGCTTGTGTTTGTCCAACTATAGTCTATTAAAGACTTCTTCGGGCTTTCCCAACTAAAGTTTTTGCATAGGAGCGATTTATAAGATTGTTGAAACTCAAAGTTTTTCCACAAACGTGTGACAGTTAAATAAGAGTTTTCCACAAAACTTTACTCACCCAAGTTTTGACGAGACCTTGCAAAAACCCACCGTTGTTTATTTGTCATGTGTTGATTTTATAAATTAGCACAAATGAAGCAATCGATGCTGATAAAATAATTTAAAAACACAACTGTGACCTAGACACATCCAATGTATTAGGGGTGGGTTTTAGAGGGTTAGTCTGGACTGAATGGACCATGTATCTGTAGCGAAAATAGACCGAAATTGCTCTTAAAATAAAACGAGACTTGGGATTAGTGACTCTTTCGGGAAAATCTTAATTTAGAAACTCATATCAACACTTAAGTGGCCGGAGTTTTCCTATAATTATCCCCCCTGCTTGCAACCATGATCAAACCATTTCCATTTTATCAATATTTAGGTCGTTCACAGATGGAAAATTCTCACGAGATCGCTGGAAATGCGAGCTCATACATAATTTATGGTTTAAATAATTTTTATTTAATTTACTTCAAAGGGCAAGAAAAATGATGATTGGGAGCTAAATAACTTTTTTATTTAATTAATACTGGCTGTGTGTTTTTTAGCTCGAACAAAGTTCAGTGGAAAGAGAAGGTTATTGACCAAACTTTTTATTTCAGGAGAACAAACTTTGCTCTTTGGAGCATTTAAGACTTCATGTTATGTTGCAGTTAGTCCTGTTCTTTCCTCTACGTTTCACTTCCACATACGTTGATAAAACCTAGAATTCTGCTGTATCTTAACAGAGAAACTAAAAATAGCCAGGTCGAATGTTCTGTTTAGTTTTGTAATGAAAAATTTAAGCTTATAGATCATCAATCAGGTTAATAAAACTATGAAAATATTTGCCAAACAAAGAGCTTTTCCGACGAAATCTGGAGCTTAATGCATTATGTATTTTGAAAAACATGATATGGAAAATCTAGTACTGTTGTATCATTGCATCTTGATCACTCGTTTGGACTGCTCTAGGCCGAAATTTCTGTATCTATTTAGCTCGAATCGACACGAATAAAATGAACCGTTCGGAAAATCGATGTTTTCTTTCCCTATTTTCGCCCATAAATCCTTTCCTCTTTTTGCATCCTTTAATTACGCCTAATAAACAGCCTGTAATCAGATTTATTCGTTTGTTAACAAGTCGAAACTAAAATAATTCATTCAGTGATTATGATTTAGAAGGGTATGTCAGTGGTTCATCCCGAAATAAATTTATTTACTCTTCTTTCTAACCGGCTAAAAGGCTAACATTCCCTTTTGAAATCCGCGTGCCCTCTCATGTGGCAAAATTCATCAAATTTGCGATCTGTGAAATCCTTTACAAGACAGGGCAATATTTTACGAGCGAAATTTTTAGGAGTGGTTGAAAAGTTGTTTATTTTTATGTAAGGTTCAGAACGAGTTGGAGTTTTCGTTCTTTTTATCATCTGGCAGTGGCCGATAATTGATTTGTAGTAAAAGTTGAATCTGTTCTGTCAGCTGTATCTAATCCCTGGCAAAATCGCAAATCAAAATTTCAATTAAACCACTCAAACCTTCTTGCATTTGACCCCGGTTTATTTAGCCGCGAGGATGCTTTGTGTTCGCTCAGTTTTAATTAATGTCATGTGTTGGAAAACATGATCGAAATTATTTGAAAAATATCAAAGCCGAGATTTGAGAGAATTTTCATTTTCGCGATCGGTTTGATTTTTCATTGATAGTTTTTTGTCTGGTGTAATATTTCAAACACACCACATCTTTGAAGTAGGTCAGTATTTTAAAAGCCGATTTTATATCGTATTTTATTGTTTTATATGCGAGCGTAAACCGTTCGAACGTTATTTTTGGACGATAACTCAAACAATTTTAATATCAAAATTCCGTTTCGCACACGATTGTTCAGTTTGATCATTTTATTTTCAATTGGGTTCTATTTGCTCTAAATCATGATTCAGGAACGAGCAATTTCCACAACAATTTAAATCTCTACCCCCAGATAAATGCCTCGCGTTTAATTTTAGATTAGATCGCTATTTCGCGTTAAAAACTATTATTTCCTCCGAAACATAAACGAAATTCACTCATTGTATCTATTTCTGCTGATTTCTGAGCTTGTAACATGGATCACATGGTTTCGCTTACGCAAAGTTTCAGCAAGTATGTCTTTCTCTACAGTGTCAAAATTCCTGAAAAAAATCATCTTTAGCTTCCGCTACAATTTAATTTATTCGGCTAACTTTAAAAGGTAGCCTAGACCTCAGGCTGGTGCTTGTTTCCTTTATGTATTTTTGAATTGTTTATAGCTATTGGAGTCTTGGAACGCATTATCTGTCTGTGTTGAATCATTTGTAGAGATTTGACAAACAAAAAGTGGGGCTTTCTCGTTAATTAATAATAAATCATTTACGTTGGGACAGTGTCAGAGATAAGTGCTTTAAAAAATAAACTCGGGAAGCTTTATTTAGCAGGAGAAAATAAATTATGATTTACGGAGCTGGATGTTCACCCAGACTGCGCTTCGTTTCTAAAATATAGTTCAAATAATACAACGGAAATAAACTACCGGTTAATATATTTCAATATTTCACCATCACGTTCGGAATTTCTGTAAAAGTTAAGAAACTTTGTAGCAAGTCACCATTCTAACTACAAGGCGTGTTTCCATTTAATTCAGTTGGAAATTTTCCCGAAAAGCGGAAATAAAATTTATTTTTGAAACGAACAAATGATTAATCAATTCGCATTTTAGCAGATCCCTCGGAAAATCCTGGAAAAATATTTCATGTGTTTTGGCCGAAAATGTAATGCATTTTTAATTGATCAGTAATGAAAATTCATTATAACATTTCTTTTTCGGTCGGTTGACTCAGTTCTGACTTTGTGGTAACCTAAATAAATAACTAATGACCTCATTTACCAAAAGCACTTTACACAATCATCATTTTAACAAGCTTTCTTTCCTTGCCATCACAACAAGATTGCATAGATCAAAACCTAGGCGATTTGTTTTATTTTTCGCCCAATTTAAACGAGACTTTGAAAGTGACAAGCAATTTGGGTAAAACTGAAATAATTACCCGGCAAGAATTTCGCCTTTTAAGCAACTTTATTTCGCTCCGGCAAATTTATTCTTGAGTTTCTCGTACTTTAATGGCTGAGTAGTGCGATTTGATTACTGAGTAAATACTTGTTATGGAATATCTTATGCAGAACGAACAGATTGAACTTTCCCAAACAAAAAAAAACGAGCAAAATTGAACGATCAAGCAAATTACGAATCTCGTGAAATAAAAGTGGGGCACCTGTGTATACATTTAGGAAAAATTAAATGGCAGGGCGTTGCGCCAATTTGTCCAGAATGTAAATAAACTCCGTGTTTGTTGATGGAAACAGAATAAATTAATAAATTTCAGCATAACAAACAATGCGGATGGAAATTTGTTGTAAGGCGCGTTTAATTGCACAAAATCAGAAGTTACAACAGCGATTTAAGCGCTGTTAACACGACTGATTTATCGAAGCTCAGATTTCAAGATGATTAATGCGAAAGATATCCTCAAAGCTAAATAGTCGGCTATTTGCGTTTCAATCAATTACCGTCTCAACTTTTTTTTTCGCTCTCTTGTGTAAGGTTTCGATTATGTGGACAATCGGCTCCCAGGATTTAAAGATACACACACAACGGAAAGATTAAACTCTTGTCAATAGGACGACTAATTGAAATGGATTTTTTACCGTTCCAACTTTGAGAAGATCAAAGCAGGGTCTAGACCGATTTAATTTATAAACATGTTTATCTGTTGAACAAACTCGAGATAATTTTATCTGTGCTGTTAATTGTGTGGGGGATAATAAAGGAAAACATGCGAAAAGTTTGAGTCGAACACAACCTGACAAGGAGATTAGCTAAAAGGTTACAAATCATCGAACGGGAGAACTGACGAAAATTTTAATAAGAATATACCGGGAAAAACCGTGACGTCCTTCAAATATATTCAGGCCGTTAAATTCGCAAGAAGTCCCGCAAATTCTAAAATATTACTTAATACAGCGGCTTAGTGGAATACGTTTCTCGTATAGGAAATGTAAATATAGGGAACACAGGGAGACTTCCTTCCGATGGAATTCTTGATAATAAGCTGCGGTATTAGTGTTTATATTACAGACATAAGGTATAATAATGCCTCTTTCATTTTCCGGCCGGTCCGCAGAAATATCGATTTTGAATTATCTCTGAAGCAGTTACCTCTCATTCACTTTGAGGCACTCGAGGTAAAGAGGCAATAATCCTCCCTATTTTCATTAATCTTGACGTGATAAAAATAAAAATTTTGTAGCTATCACGTCCCACATTACGCTATAAAGCACTAGCAGTTAGTTGCCACTTTGAAACACAGAAAAACAATGCAAAACTTAGTATAACAAAAAGTAGAAACACAAAATTTTATTGTGAACTTTAAAACCGTGATCCAATTCGAACCCGAGTAAATTTTGCTTGTAGATGTAATTTTCAAAAATCCTGAAACACATTTTCTTTATTTTTAACCGGAAGTCCAAATGCCAATTTTCTTGGATATGACTACAAAAATGCAGGAGTTTTGCGTTGAACTCTTTTGGGGGTGGAATTTCTAAAAATCCTGAAATATACGCCTTTTCCTTTTTAACCGAATGTCTAACATATCAATTGATAACTTCAACAATAAAGAATTTTTTATATGTATAACTTCAACAATGAAGGATTTTTTGTTTAACCCCCTTGGAGTGGGAGTTTTCAACAAACCTGAAACACGCGTTTGTTATATTTAGACGAATGGCCAAATACCAATTCTCTTGGTTATAACTTCTAAAATGACATATTTTTATATTCAACCCTCTTGGGGGTGGAACTTTCAAAATCCAGAAACACGTCTTTTTTCATTTTTAACCGAAAGATCAAATACCATTTTTCATTAATATAGCTTCAAAAATGACGATTTTTTATATTTAACCCTCTTTGGGGGTGGAATTTCTAAAAATAATAAAATACCTGTTTCTTTATTTTTCACCTATTGCCCAAATACCAATTTTTATAAATATAAGTTCAAAAATTACGGATTTTTATATTTAACCCCCTTAGGGGTGGAAATTCCAAATGTTCTTAAACACACGTTTTTCATTTTTAACCGAAAGCTCAAGTACCATTTGCATGGATACAAATTAAAAATTACAAATTTTTATACAAATTCTAACCCGTGTTCAACCCCCTTGGGGTTGGTATTTCCAACTAAAACACGTGTTTCTTCACTTTTCACTGAAAGCCCAAATACCAGCTTCAATTAATGTAAATTCAGAAGTTACGAATATTTATACAAATTTTATTACGCCATTTAACCCTCTTAGGGGTTGATTTTTCGAAAATCCGGAAACACGTGTTTCTTCATTTTTAACCAAAAGCCCAAATACTAATTTTCAAGGATGTAAGTTCAATGTAGCTTTAAACTTGACAGATTTTCTAAACTCTAATTCTAAATTCAACTCTCCATTTAACCCCTTTAGAGGTTGATTTTCCAAAAATCCTGAAACACGTCTTTCTTTATTTTCAACCGAAAACCCAAATACTAATTTTCAAAGATATAACTTAAAAAATGACGGATTTTTATTCAAATTTTAACACCATATTTAACCCTCTTAGGGGGTGATTTTCCAAAAATCCTTTCTTAGTACACCCCTACGTTACAAAAGCTATCTACTGTAAAAATTTCAAGTTTCTATCCTTAGCCGTCTAGGCTGTGCGTTGATTGGTCAGTCAGGCCAAGCAATTTTATATACAGTGCTTTCATTTCAAAAGGAGCCAGTCTCAGTAACTTTTGACATTGAGCAAATCTATTTTTAAGCAAAAACAGGTCGATTAGGATCGCGAGGGGGAAGTTCAAAACCAACATTAGTTACATTTTAGGTTTCATCCCTTAATCGCTAGCTACCCCTACTTTAAAATTTTAAATGGCACCCCCTACTTTTTCAAACCTTTTCCGAAAGAGAAAAAATTTGCGTATCTAACTGTCAAAGAAAAAATTTTTTTTGTTGATTCGTTTTTTAGTTAAGGGTGGATTTATTTTTGGAATTTTATATCCTATTAGCCTTTGATTTGAAGCCAATTTAATTTAAATAAGAAATTTGTCAATAAGAGGTACAATGAAATAGTTCAAATTCAAGATAAAGTACATTTTACATTTCATCCCCAAATTTCAAATCATCCTTACTTTAGAGTTTGAAATAGCACCCCCAACTTTTTAAATATTTTTGGAAAGGGGATAAAAAGCTTATCTAACTGTAAAAGCAGAAATTTTTTTTCGATTCGTTTTTGAGTTCAAAACCAATATAAAATGTTTCAAAATGTTGGGGGTGCTATTACAAATTTTAAAGTAATGGTGGTTAGCGACTAAGGGATGGAACTTAAAACGTATTTTATGTTGCTTTAGAGCTCTCCCAGTGCAATCCAAAACAACATACCTACTTTTTATTTAAACAAAATTGGCTTCAAATCAAAAGCCACTATAACTAAAAAATTCAAATATAAAACCACCCCTAACTAAAAAACGAATAGAAAAATATTTTTTTGATAGTAAGATACGCTAATTTGTTCCCTTTCCGAAAATGTTCCAAAAAGTAGGAGGTGCCATTTAAAATTTTAAATTAGGGGTGGCTAGCGATTAAGGGATGAAACCTAAAATGTAACTTATGTTGGATTTAAACTCTCTCATTGCATCTCTAATCGACAAATTTTTTATTTAAATTAAATTAGCCTCCAATCAAAGGCTACTAGGATTAAAAATTTCAAAAATAAAACCACCCTTAACTAAGAAACGAATAGACAAAAAAATTTTTTTCCTTGACAGTTCGATCCGTAAATTTTTTCCCTTTCCGAAAATGTTTGAAAAAGTAGGGGGTGCCATTTAAAATTCTAAAGTAGGGGTAGCTAGCGATTAAGGGATGAAACCTAAAATAACTAATGTTGGTTTCAAACTTCACCCTCGCGATCCTAATTGACATGTTTTTGCTAGAAAACAGATTTGCTCAATGTCAAAAGTTATTGAGACTGGCTCCATTTGAAATGAAAGCCCTGTATATATAGATAGATTGGAGCACAGTTTTATGCCACAACCACCGTTTTACGATTAAGATTATTGCTAAACCAATTATACAACATTTAAAGAAACAATCCCCAAGGAAAAAATACTTGTAATTCGAGATCGTCGAGTCGTCGAGACACTTTTATTTTTAACCCCATTAGGGACAAAGCTGAAAAAATATGTTTTTGCGTTCGATGACTCCCACAATTACAATTACTCTTAACGAGCTTGTTTGTTGGTTGGAACAAAAAACTTCAATTGCATGTTCATCCCTAAATGCTTTACAATTATTTCGATGGTTGCGTCAGCGTGTTCCACTCAATTATGGGACAGATTGAACATTTTTTTTAATTCTTGTGAGTTGTTGCGAGGATTCTCTGTGCAGGAGTAGTGTCTTTAATATTATATCTGTCTCGAAAAGTATCATCTTTCGTTTTCCTTTTACGGCATCCTTTTGGGGTTTAGTATCGCACTGGATAAAGGATTTGTCTTCAGCCGATGAGTGGGAAAAAAGACTTAAATCAGGTTGCAGCAAGATTTCGTATTCTTTTTGAATTTAAACGAGCCTCTCATATCTTCGTCTGACATTCAAATTTTCTAAATAAATCAAAAAAGTTTTATAGTGAAATAAATGCGACAGTTGGAGCGCTGCTTCCGGATTAGTTCAATTAGCACTCCATAGATAATAAATGGCTGATAAAGAACCCCATCAAACATTACAATCTGGTGCTTGACTACACCAAAGATCATGTAATGATGCATAAAGATTTAATCATTCGAGTTATTTTAGGTAACACTTATTAAAAAAAGAACTGGGAGTTTTCACACTGAAATTTTAACTTCATGCTGTGGCAATGTCGGGGCAAAACGTACAATAAACACACGCTGAACGGAGGTAATCTTCATAATTATAATTTATAGGCTACACATTTTATAGGACTCAAAGGATTACAGTTTCTGCAAGTTTTCACCCGGAGCAAAACTTCGAAATTTCTCTAACATAATGAACCGCAAATCTGAACATTTCGCAATCATACTTTCCAAGTGTTTAATTAAATTTATTACAAAATATGAGTTTCATTTTTGTTGTCGTGAACAAGAATGGGGAATAATCGATTATTTGCTGTAAACGCGTTTGCAATTAGACACCGCTATCAAAAAGCAGTAAATCAAAGCTCGGTCGATAGTGGCGGCAAAAAAGCGTCTGCTTGGATTTTCCCCGTTTTTTCATCGGTTTAAATAATTATCAAACGTTCGCCAATTAATAAAACTACCGGATTTTCCTCGTGGAAAAATTCCATTTTCCGGTAGCGACCGGCAAGAAAATTTAATCAGCATATCATTGAAAATTGGATTCGACTTGAGCGTGTAGGAAGTTTGACAAGAAGCGACCGTTATTCCGAACTAGATGAAGTGTCAAATTAGATGACAGTGAAATTAACGTTAATATTATGGCGCCCGTGCGACGTCTCCAAATGCGAATGAATACACTCTAATAGGGCAATAAGGGGCGACTCAGGAGCTTCATTTATGCCATCTGCACGTCTCGATATCATGTTCACTCAGTGATTGCTTGCAGCGACAGCCATGAGCTTCATAGGCGGAGCTTTCTTGTTTCAAAGCTTTAAATGCGTTAAAAATCAATTGCTTCGATTCTTTGATGATTGATTTTTTCAATTTTTGTCGATTTTTGATACCCGGAAGATTTGAAAATAATAATTTGAAAAATGGTGGATGCGCCGTGTTATTTATTAAAAAATTCATAACTCAAAAATTTAAAGTCGTAGAGCAAAACGGTTTGTTCCAGTGAATTCTACGGTTCATTTTTCGTATTATACCAGCTTAAAATTCTGAATTTTTTTGCTTAAAACTTTAATGGTCGAGGAACTTTTTTCCTCAAAATGAAAAAAAAAATATTTTTTTAAACTCATTCTAGCAATGTTTTATGGACTTTTCTATGTTTTTACAACCCTCTGGAGTTGTTAAAAGTAAAAAAAAGTCACTAGGTTCGATTTTTAAAATTTTAATTTTTTCAATTTTTGTCGCGATTTTGGTCGGTTTCCGGTACCCGGAACATTCATCGAGTAATAACTCCGGAACTATTAGAGATAACCCCATGAAGTTTATTATCGTTGGGAAGCTATTTTAATTATCTATCTTTTTTAAAAAAGATTATTGTTCTCCGACTTATAGTTTTCGAGAAAATTTCGAAAAAAAGCAAAAGTAGGTCAAATTTTAAAAAATTCATAACTAAAAAACTATTGGGAATTTGGCGATTTTCTCGACGCCAATCGATTCCCCGGATCATTTTGCATAGGCAAGGATTAAAATAGTGGCACTTTTTCGAATAGTTTAGCCGTAATAGAGAAAATAAAAAAAATGAAAAAATTTTTAACACCCCCCCGTTAAAAGTGGCCAATTTTTAAAGTGTCTTAAAATCAATTCAAACCCATCCTATCTTATAGATTTTGATGTGCTCTTTACAATGGAGTAAACCGTTTTCCTCTAGTTCTTTTAGTTTGGCCGTAATCGACGTTTGAAAATTGAAATTTTTTTTGCGAGATATCGCCTTGAAACCTATGCCAGTTTGTAGGGCTTTTTATACCGGTTCTAACCGATTTTACTGTTTTTCTCTAACTCTTATAGTTTCGCCGGAATCGGTGTTTAAAAATTAGAAAAAAGTCAAAATGGCAACCTTTTTTTGCGTTTTTCTCGGAAACTATAAGACTTAGAACAAAAATCGATAAAGCATCGGATAGCGCTTGAAATTCTCTATTTTCTCATCAAAACCCGGAGTCGCTCCGGGCAACGGTTCCGAGTACAGAGGCATTTAAAGTTTAACACTAAAAAAATTCATAACTTTAAAACTAAAAGTCGTAGAGCAAAACGGTTTGTTCCAAAGAATTTTGCGGCTCATTTTACATATTATATCGGTTTTTTAACGGATTTAAAAATTTGAAATTTTTTGCCTAAAATTAGGGTAGCCTAATGCATAATGGTACTTTATTTTTCAACAAAAAAATTCGTAACTAAAAAACTAAAAGTCGTAGAGCAAAACGGTTTGTTCCAGTGAATTCTGCAGCTCATTCTACGTATTATATCAGCTTTTCATGAGATTTAAAATTTTGATTTTTTTTGCTTAAAATTAGGTCAGCCATTTCATAGTGGAGTATTTTATTCATCAACAAAAAAATTCATAACTTAAAAACTAAACGTCGTAGAGCAAAACGGTTTGTTCCATTGAATTCTGTGGCTCATTCTACGTATTATATTAACTTTTCATGAGATTTAAAATTTTGAATTTTTTTGCTAAAACTTTTAATTGTCAAGGCACTTATCTTCACAAAAATGAAAAAAAAAACATTTTTTTTTAACTCACTCAATCAAAGTTTTATGGACATTTCTATGCTTATACAACCCTCTAGAGTTGCTAAAAGTAGAAAAAGAGTCACTACGTTCGATTTTAAGAGTTTTGATTTTTTCAATTTTGGTCGCGATTTTGGCGATTTTCGGTACCCGGAAAATTTATCGAGCAATAACTTCAGAACTATTAGAGATAACCCCATGAAGTTCATTATCGTTGGAAAGCTCTTTTAGTTGTCTATCGTTTTCAAAAAAGATTATTGTTCTCCGACTTATAGTTTTCGAGAAAATTTCGAAAAAAAGCAAAAGTAGGTCAAATTTTAAAAAATTCATAACTAAAAAACTATTGGGAATTTGGCGATTTTCTCGACGAAAATCGATTCCCCGGATCATTTTGCATAGGTAAGGATTAAAATAGTGGCACTTTTTCGAATAGTTTAGCCGTAATAGAGAAAATAAAAAAATGAAAAATTTGTTAACACCCCCCCCTTAAAAATGGCCAATTTTTAAAGTGTCTCTAAATCAATTCAAACCCATCCTATCTTATAGATTTTGATGTGCTCTTTACAATGGAACAAAGCGTTTTCCCCTAGCTCTTTTAGTTTCGCCGCAATCGACGTTTGAAAATTGAAATTTTTTTGCGAGATATCGCCGTGAATCCTATGTCAGTTTGTAGAGCTTTTTATACCGGTTCTAACCGATTCTACCGATTTTCTCTAACTCTCATAGTTTCGCCGTAATGGGCGTTTAAAAATTCAAAAAAAGTGAAAATGGCAACCTTCTTTTGCGTTTTTCTCGGAAACTATAAGACCTGGGGCAAAAAGCAATAAAGCATCGGATAGAGCATGAAATTATCTATTATATCGTCAAAACCCGGAGCCGCTCCGGGCACTGGTTCCGGGTACAGGGGCATTTAAAGTTTGACATTAAAAAAATTCGTAACTCAAAAACTACAAGTCGTAGAGCAAAACGGTTTGTTCCAGTGAATTCTACGGCTCATTTTACATTTTATATCGGTTTTTCACAAGATTTAAAAATTTGATTTTTTTTGCTTAAAATTAGGGTAGCCGTACTTTATTCTTTAACAAAAAAAATCATAACTCAAAAACAAAAAGTCGTAGAGCAAAACGGTTTGTTCCATTGAATTCTACGGTTCATTTTCCGTATTATATCAGCTTTTCATGAGATTTAAAATTTTGAATTTTTTTGGATAAAATTGGGGTAGCCATTTCATAATGGAAAACTTTATTCTTCAACAAAATAATTTATAACTCAAAAACTAAAAGTCGTAGAGCAAAACGGTTTGTTCCAGTGAATTCTGCGGCTCATTCTGCGTATTATACCAGTTTTTCACGAAATTTTAAATTTTGAGTTTTTTATGGTCATACCTTCAAAAAATCAAAAAATTAATTTTTAAAATTTGTCATTCTAGCAAAGTTTTGTGGACTGTTCCATGCCTCTTCATCCCTTAAACATGATTTTGACGATTTCATTTTACATCAACAGGTTTAGGTGGAGATTGCGAGGAGGTTTTTACAGACTTTGGGTCTTTGATTATAATCATTGAAAAAGCGATCACTGGAATGGGCCCACACTAAATCCCTCCAACGATTTGGTTCCAAGCAAAAAATTTATTTACTCCTACTCTTTTTCTCCCCAACTTTCAATTCACAGATGTTTTCAATCAATAACTTTTAATTCCGTGGTTTAGTCTGATGCTTAAAGCTCATCTATTGAGAAAGTATGATTTTTTCAGGTGGTGACCGTCGAGGGCTGCTTGTGAGCTGGGGGTGAGGCACCCATGTCCTCGGCTGGCGAGTTGCCCCTTCCAGTGGGGCCATGCGTGAGCTAGACGGCCCCACGCTCCGACACCTGACCAAGGACCAACAGCCCCACATTCATGTACACCCCCTGCTCGACGTTAACGGTAAGTTTTCAAATCAAATTCGGTTATAATCAAATTGTTGCCTCAAAGACAAACATCCTATTCCTACTCCTCAACAGGATTAAATTGTAAACGTCATCGAAAAATCACCGAGAAATTTACGACCAATTAAAGGCGGCATGTAAAGATTACGCGAATTTTTATCGCTCGTTTTGGAAAATTTCGGTTTAATTATTCGGATTTCGGCCAAAAAGGCACCTCGAAGGGGTCGTAAAAGCTATTTGCCACCGAAAGTTATTCACAGCAAACAAAAGAGACAAGTATTATATTGTGCTCTTGACAATTACGTACGAGGTTTAACTTAACGAACTTTGCGATACTATTAGTATTTCGGTGCACTGGTGCTTAGTCGAAGCAAAATAAACTAATTAGGGATTTATTAATGTTCGGAATCGTCCGAAAACATCGCAAATTTTAAAACAAACATTAGCATTTATTTGAAGTGAAAAACATATGCATGATTGTAAATAAATCAAGATCTATATTGAACTGTCACCGCCCGAATTCATTCATATCGGAACTTAATTCACTGTTACCACAACCGCAGTGGTAATAAATGTCTTGAATGACATTTATCAGACAAGCAAAGACGGAGTTCAACACTCCCAAACATTTTTTGCACTTTCCAATACAAGTTTAATTTAAGGTGGCCAAAGTCGATGAGGACGACACTTATTCCCGACAGGGGTCGCTCAAATCGGAATATTACCGAAAATGTTTGGGCCTAAAATGATTTACAACAGGGCTGAGTTTCTCTGTCTAATAATTTAAATATTCAAAATATTACTCATCGTTCTTTCACTGAATCTGAGGAATCAGTCGTTTCGTTGTGCATGTAGTTACGAAATATTGAGAGTTTATGCAAATTTTTGCTAATTCTAATTATTAATTTTTAAATTGTTATTATTAAATTTTTAATCAAATAGAAAAAGAAGATAACTGTTGGCAAAATTTGTTATAATATTCCTAAGAATATTGTTTTTTTTTTCTTTGTGGATAATAAACTAATGCAATCTGAGGGAAAAAATGTATTCTAACTAAATACTACCTGTGGAAATGTTTTTATTTGACTCTTCAGCTTGATAAATTATGATAATCAACGTTTCCATACAAGTTAAAGTATTATTATTATTATCGATAAAGTAATAATTATTATTATTTATCAATAGACTTCGTACAAAACAGAGTGTGAATAAATTAAAAATTATTTGATAAAACTTTTTGTAAACGTTGTATCCGCAGGGTTCCAAGCAAATTATAATGACCAATGACAACCCGTTTGAGAAATGTTTTGGAAAATAATGTTATCTTTGTCGAACTCTCGTGTAGTATTTGATGAGTAATTTTTTGTTGTTTCAATAAGACACTTTTTCGATTTTTTAAATTTGTCATAGTACTACCCATGTTTCAAAAATTTGTAGGTTTGGTTGAACAAACGTTAATTAAAAAAATATTCCAAAGAAGTTCCTTATCATTTTTACTAATTTTTCACATTTGTCAACTTTATAAGAGTTATTTTTTTAGAATGCTAAAAAATTGACGTTTTACTAACTAAAACGAGTATAAAAACATTTTCTAATCGAATTTCACAAAAATCCAAAAAATCAATAGTTACAGCAAAAAATTAGTGGTATAATCTGTTAAGAAAAAAATTACTACTAGGGGTCGGTCAATTTATAGAAAGTGAACTTAAAATTTAATTCAATTAAAATTTAATTTTAACACGTATGGATTTTAAATCCGACCCAGGCGGAATCAAAATTTTAATAATGAATTTGAAAAGGATTTTACAAATCAATGTAAATCCTTTTCTAAAGATCAAGCAGAGAGTACCGAAATCATCTTATTTACTCCAACTTCGCCACAACAATGAGGACAAATATAATTTACAATGAGGGGTTGACTCTCCAATAGCTGAAGGGACCCGAGGAGATATTTTGTCTTAGCTTAAATTTGAAGCCAAAACTGGTGGCCGGTGCCAGAACTAACAAAAAATTGTTTTTTGAGATAATCTCGAGAACGAACAAACATTTTTAAAAACGGCGAACGCCAAATCGTTTCAATCGACTATATCTAGTGAGATTACCAACTTTCTACAACAAATTTCGTTTCTTTCACAGAGATATCAAACGTATTTTTTTAATTAAAAGTCAATTTTTTTCGGAAGTGGGTAATGTCACTAGATATTTTTGCGTGTTTTCAAATGGTCCCAGTCCGATTTATCTACGTATTATGGTTCTTAAGATTATCTCGATGAAGTATTGAAAACATGGATATTTTGTGATTTTTTATGTCAATTGTTTTTTTATGTACATTATTGAAATTTGGTAAATACTTAGTGAAAGATGTTAACAGTAACATATACAAAAATCAAAGTCGTATCTCTCATAGTTTAGTAGATATTGGTAGTTGAAATTGACCAAAATCAGCACTTTTTCGCAGAGCGACACCTTAAGCTTTGTATGCTGTTGTCAAAAACACCTATTCTGTGTTTATATTGTTATTCACATTTATTTAAAGCCTGAAAAATAATTACACGCAAACACGCCATGTTTCATGATGATTTTTTCTTTTAGCATTATTTGAAAAATCCAATGTCAATGTATCAGTAATTGGAAGAACAATACACCTTACGGAAGTATCCATAATTAGACTTCATATTGAATTTTCTTATTAACACGAGAACTGTAATTGCTATCGATCAATTTGCAAAAATGAACACAGCAAATATGATTGTACATTGCACGAAATGTTTTCACATCGGTGTCAACAGACTAACGATCAGTCGTTTTTTATTTAAACAGAAATGAACCCTAAGTATGGAAAAGTGCACGCGATTGAAAAATTATACAAATAATAAAATCAGCAGTTTTGCTAAACGTACTGAAACATTATTCTATTATTTACAAGAAATTCAGTGAGTTATTTCCGTGAACGCAATTATTTATTTATGAATTTGTATTTGCTGAAAGTCGAACGGAAATTTCTGTAAAAAAAACTTTACACATCAGCGAGATGTACAAGAAAAAAGGAATTACTTTTACTCTGCTTTTAGTTAGGTAAACTGTCATATGCTGTTCCGAATTCCACACCCTTAGTTATTTCAACCCTTTCACGCCCTTGTCTGAGAGCACCATTTAACAGCGGCAAATCAAGCGGAAAATATCTTTACCGATCTATTTAGTACCCAATTAAACGCTTCCTGACTTCAAATTGCACATAATTCTTTTCCATACTTAACCCTTTTAGTCATCGATCATTGTTTATGGAAGCAGGACATAATGGGCGAACATTAAAATGTTTGAATATTTATGTAATTTGGTGAATTGTTGGATTTCAGTGTAATCTATTTCGAGAATAATTTCCATTGTTTGATCGGGTGGGGAAAAATTGGATAACGTGGCGAAACCGTTGGTGAAGTTGCGGCGGCAATTTATCTCAAACTCATGAAGGTGCTGAACAAATAAACAAGAACCATTTTGAGGCAAATACATTCGAAAACTAAATTTAAATAAATGTTGAAATTTTCTTGCCAGGTTACCGGAGCGGCATATTTGTGCCATTTATTCATTAGTCCTAATCTAAAATGAGGAAAGTTTAGCAACGAACAAGGCGCTAAATTCCGCTTTGTAAAAATAACGTAAATAATGCCAATGTTCACAATTCACCCTTTCGCGATTTCTTAATAAATAACCACGTTTGAACCTTCGGGTACAAATCAAAGGCCGTCAGGACAGCGGAGACGCTTCACGTTCTCTCTCGGCTCGAAATAATTCAAAAACGTCAAGGGGTGAGTCTGAATTTATATGAAATGTCGCAGCAATTTGGAACAGTAGCAGGTGTGAATACCAGCCGGTGTTCTTTACTTCCTCCCGGAAATTTTCTGCAACAGCCCAACTATGCAAATTTCGACCCACCTGAAAACTAGTATACAGGGCTTTCATTTCAAAAGGAGCCAGTCTTAATAATAATTTTGACATTGAGCAAATCTATGTTTAAGCAATAACAGGTCGATTAGGATCGCGAGGGGGAAGTTCAAAACCAACATTAGTTACATTTTAGGTTTCATCCCTTAATCGTTAGCTACCCCTACTTTAAAATTTTAAATAGCACCCCCTACTTTTTCAAACATTTTCGGAAAGAGAAAAAATTTGCGTATCTAACTGTCAAAGAAAAAAATGCAATAAATTCCATTACAAAAACAAATAAAACAAAATACGTTTTGTAAAAAACTTAAAATTCTTTACTGCACAAAGAAAAAGCTCTAAAGAAGTTAATTAATTGTTGACCCTAAATATTGTTCAAAATTTGCGCTTGTAAAATTAATTTTTTTTTTTAATTTTTTAGTTCATTTTCTAGATTGAGATACCTAGAAAATTAATTCACTGTGTGGAAATTCATACTAGTACTAGTTCTAAAATCAGGCATCTGATTTTATTACCAATTACCTTTAGCAGTATTTTTTGCTTCAATTGATATTTTTATTTTCAGTAGATTTTTTTATCCAGATTTTTTTGGTATAGTTCATCACTAACTAATTTGTCCACAACGAAAATTTGCATTCTATTCACGAGTTCAATAGCTTCAACAAGTGACAATACTTTTTACAGTTTTGTTATAATGCTATTAACTAAAATTTTAGATTGAGAAAGTAAGTCGTGTTTCAGACTGGCTTGACTAAAATAATACTGTGCAAAGACACGTGAATCTTCAAAATTAAAAAACAGTGCAACCTTAAAAAACTGAAAACTGAAGTTATAAGAAAGCTGATAAATTTAGGAAATGAATATGAAATATGGTGAATTAAGCTGAAATACTAAAAACTTAAAAACTATGTGGTTAAAACGCTAAAAGAAATTATGATATTGAAAAACTAAAAATCTTTAGATGTAAGACTAAAAAACTATTAAATTAAAACACGAGATGTATTGTTTTTGAACTAAATGCCAATGAAAAAATTGAAAAAATATCCTATTTTAAATTAGAAAGGATGTTTAAAACACATTTAGGATACAACGCGTCAATTTAGAAATTTGGGAAAAATAAAAAGGGATTCAAATATTTACATTTTCAACAAAACAAATTTATTCCGAGTTTCAAGAAAAACCCTTAAAATTTGCGGGTTTGGGAAGTTTTCCAATGAGGTCAGATCAGGTCACATCAGGTCAGGTCAGGTCAAATCATATACAATGCTTTCATTTGAAAAGGAGCCAGTCTCAATAACTTTTGACATTGAGCAAATCTATTTTTAAGCAAAAACAGGTCGATTAGGATCGCGAGGGGGAAGTTCAAAACCAACATTTGTTACATTTTAGGTTTCATCCCTTAATCGCTAGCTACCCCTACTTTAAAATTTTAAATGGCACCCCCTACTTTTTCAAACATTTTCGGAAAGAGAAAAAATTTGCGTATCTAACTGTCAAAGAAAAAATTTTTTTTGTTGATTCGTTTTTTAGTTAAGGGTGGATTTATTTTTGAAATTTTTAATCCTAGTAGCCTTTAATTTGAAGCCAATTTAATTGAAATAAACAAATTGTCGATTATAGATGCGATGAGAGAGTTAATACTAACATTATTTACATTTTAGATTTCATCCCCTAGTCGCTAGCCACCCCTACTTTAAAATTTTAAATAGCACCCCCCTATTTTTTTAAACATTTTCGGAAAGGAAAAAAATGAGTGTTTCTAACTGTCAAAAAATTTAATTTAAATAAGAAATTTGTCAATAAGAGGTACAATGAAATAGTTCAAATTCAAGATAAAGTACATTTTACATTTCATCCCCAAATTTCAAATTATCCTTACTTTAGAATTTTAAATAGCACCCCCAACTTTTTAAATATTTTTGGAAAGAAGGTAAAAAGCTTATCTAACTGTAAAAGCAGAAATTTTTTTTCGATTTGTTTATGAGTTCAAAACCAACATAAAATGTTTCAAAATGTTGGGGGTGCTATTACAAATTTTAAAGTAATGGTGGTTAGCGACTAAGGGATGGAATTTTAAACGTATTTTATGTTGGTTTAGAGCTCTCCCAGTGCAATCCAAAACAACAAACCTACTTTTTATTTAAATAAAATTGGCTTCAAATCAAAAGCCACTATAACTAAAAATTTTAAATATAAAAACACCCCTAACTAAAAAACGAATAGAAAAATATTTTTTGATAGTTAGATACGATAATTTATTCCCTTTCCAAGAATGTTTCAAAAAGTAGGAGGTGCCATTTAAAATTTTAAATTAAGGGTGGCTAGCGACTAAGGGATGAAACCTAAAATGTAACAAATGTTGGGCTTAAACTCTCTCATTGCATCCCTAATCGACAATTTTTTTATTTAAATTAAATTGGCTTCCAATCAAAAGCTACTAGGATTAAAAAATTCAAAAATAAATCCACCCTTAACTAAGAAACGAATAGACAAAAAAATTTTTTTTCTTGACAGTTCGATCCGCAAATTTTTTCCCTTTCCGAAAATGTTTGAAAATGTAGGGGGTGCCGTTTAAAATTTTAAAGTAGGGGTAGCTAGCGATTAAGGGATGAAACCTAAAATGTAACTAATGTTGGTTTTGAACTTCCCCCTCGCGATCCTAATCGACCTGATTTTGTTTAAACATAGATTTGCTCAATGTTAAAAGTTATTGAGACTGGATCCTTTTCAAATGAAAGCACTGTATAACATTCGAAACACCACTAGCCCAGTTACTTTTTTTTACTCCAGTTGTGGAATATTTTAAATGCGGGAAGCGTGTCGGTGCAAATGGATGCTCCACTTTCGAATTAAAATCTTTTAAGTGTGTTAGGAGCGGATGCTAGGCTCGAAACGTAAATAATGAAATAGTTTTTGATAAAATTTAGCTGGAAAATGGGAGAGGGAACCATAATTCACGACGTAATGATGATTAATGCTACAGGGAATATTACTGTCACTGTTTATGTATTATTATCTGTGGAAAATAGAATTTTCAGCCATTAATAATACCGTGGTTTGAAATTAAAACGTGTTTTAGAAATTGTTCCCGATATAATTCTGTTTACATGACTAAGCAAAAGCCACTTTTATAAGCAGTAATTTTTATGGAATGATTTATTTGTTAGTGGACCAATAAAAGTGTATTTAAAACGTAGAGCGGTTTTATTTCCAGCCAACAAAGTCACTATCAAGCATCTACCCCGTGACCTTCATTCGAGTAAAAAAGTGAAATCGTGCTTTGACTAAAGCTCAATTTTTGTTGTGCTTTTGGATTACTACACTACTACTAAGATAAAGCTGTCAGATTTACTGTCAAATTTAGCTTTATCTCTCTTGTGAGAGAAATTTGATTTCTCTCACCGAAAACAATGGTATAATGTAGGTATCTAAAAAACTGCACCTGTAAGGTAAAACAGTTTTTATAAATTTGTGATTATTACACCTACCACCTATTATTTTTACATTCTGTACTTATAGTATACTTTACCACTACAGATGTACAGGCTGTTCCAAGTTTTATGGCCGAGACAAAAATAAATATTTCTAGTAGAATAAAAAAATAAATTAATAGCCTAAACGATAGGGAATTAATTACGCTACTTACTTTGATATTGTTAAATATTTTTAAGGTATTGGTGTAATGGAGACATTAAAAACCAATTTTGGTAAAAATTTGGTTTAAGTTATTGGCGTATTTTCTATAATTCTTTAATTTTTAGAGCCGTAATTGCTAAAATAGAATTATGCGAAAATTGATAGCTTTTGAATAATTAACGTTCTAATATTGAAGATCCAAATGCTTCGATAATTTATGGCAGGCTTTGTGGTAATTGGTGATGAGGTCAGAATTCCTTGGCAACAGAAAAAGGTTTGCAATGATGTTTACAATCTTTCCGGGATAAAGCGGTGTATTGTCAATGAATTCTGACCTGATTACCACAATACCACAAAGCCCGCCATAAATTATTCGAGCTTTTAGATCTCCAATATTAAAATGTTAATTACTCAAAATCTATCAACTTTCGCATCATTCTATTTTAGCAGTTACGGTCCTAAAAATTAAAAAAAAAATTATCATATAGAAAATATGCCTATAACTTAAAAAAATCACAAAATTGATTTTTAATGTCTTACAGCAATAACTTAAAAATTTTTGCACTATATCAAGGTATCAAATAGTAGCCTCAATAATGCTCTATCGTTTAGGCTACTAATTTATTTTTTTACTCGACTAGAAATATTTATTTTTGCCTCGGCCATAAAACTTGGAACACCCTGTATAGTACAATTTAACGTTATATGATTTGTTAACCAACTATTTTTTTAATACAGGGTGTTTACGGTCTTGGAGTTGAAACTTAAAGGGGATAATATGTGTGATAGAAGAACCCCAAAACGCTATACAAAATAACAATTCACATTATAACAGAAAATCATTCAATTTTCATTATTTGTTTGTTCGACTACAACAATTAACCTTACCTTGTGCTTCACTATAAATCCTAATCATGACAACCACTTCATTATTTTATTTTATTATTTTAATAATTGTAGTCTATGGATAAAAAAAAACATCACAAAACACAAACCAAACTTGCTCAAAACGATTTCGGTAGAAGTAATCAAACAGAAGACTTTCGAATTTAAATTTTGATCAAAACTAAAGGAAAGACAAATAAAATGATGACAGTGTCAAAACTATGAAGTGACGTTTTTCACTGTCGTGGTTACGACATTCTTATTTGTTGCAACAATAAAATTTTATTTTAACAAAGAAATTATTCCAGTGACCCTCAAATCTTGTATTAATATTTTGGAGTTAAATAACATTCTTAAAAATAACAATTCCCTAAGTTTTTTTCCGCAATTACCCTATTTCTACACTCTTTTAATACCAGGTAAAGTTTCGACTCCAAGACCGTAAACACGCTGTATAGATATCATTGTACTAGATGTTACTGTTAGGGTGATTGGCAGTTGCTGTTAAATTTTGCTAGGTATATTTTAGAATTCGACGAAATAGGTCACAATAATATACACTGATTATAAATATCTGTACTTTATTTAATTAAAAAAATATACTAGTACACAATTTACAAAAATACATGAAACAGATAACATACAACACGTAGCTAATAATTATTATTAGTGAAGTGTGTCTGCAATAATACATTATTTATAAATTTATAAAAAAATACATTAGGTATCTACCTAGGCACAGTCACAATCAAAAAGAATGACCGGGCGGGATAGCAACTAACTGTCCAGCCAGTTTACACAATATCCAGCTGGTTTATAAAGTAACCAAAAGTACACATATCATATCGAAAAGATTTGTGGCTGCGGTTTTAGGAGTGTCATTCTTTTTTATCGTGACTGTACCTATATGTGCTCTATAAAACTACATACATGTCATTTATTAAGACATTAGAATGCAACAAAACAAACAAAATGATAAAAAACAAAATATGAAATACCTAGTTATTTTTATTTAGAAGCAAAACTAAAAGTATTACTAACTGTTTGATGGCGTGCTCATTAGCAGATTAGTGAAACTGTCTCGGGTTTATACCTGTTGAAAAAATATCTAAAATACGATTTTCTTTCTACATCAATCCTACAAATAATAATAACATCAACAATACAATTATTATTATATATTATATATATATTATTATTTTTACATTCTGTACTTACAGTATATTTTACCACTACATATGTGTAGTACAATTTAACGTTATTTGATTTGTTATCTAACTATTTTTTTAATATAGATATCATTGTACTAGATGTTACTGTTAGGGTGATAGGCAGTTGCTGTTAAATTTTGCTAGGTATATTTTACAATTCGACGAAATAGGTCATAATAATACACATTAATTATAAATATCTGTACTTTATTTTATTAAAAAAATATACTAGTACACAATTTACAAAAACACATAGCTACAATAATATTTTGGACCCATAATTATTATTAGTGAAGTGTGTCTGCAATAATACAACATTTATAAATCTATAAAAAAATACATTAAATATCTACCTAGGTACAGTCACAATCAAAAAGAATGACACCCCTACCAACCGGGCCGGATAACAACTAACTGTCCATCCAGTTTACACAATAGGTATCCAGCTGGTTTATAAAGTAGCCAAAAGTACACAACAACCGTATCATATCGAAAAGATTTGTGGCTGCGGTTTTAGGAGTATCATTCTTTTTGATCGTGACATATATGTACTCTATAAAACTACATACATGTTGTCATTTATTAAGATATTAGAATGCAACAAAACAAACAAAATGGTAAAAAACAAAATATGAAATACCTAGTAGATTAGTGAAACTGTCTCGGGTTTATACCTGATGAAAAAATATCTAAAATACGATCTTCTTTCTACATCAGTCCTACAAATAATAATAACATCAACAATACAAAAAGTACCAAAAATAACAAAAATTTATCTATCCTGCTGAAATGCGGAATGAATTCTTGATGATTCCAATCTTCACATAAGTGAACATACAGCCTAACTTTAAATTATTTCAACTTTAAAATTTTACTTTACCACAACACCACACGTCTAGTGGTAATATTACCCACCTAATTGTAACCTTATAACAAGTTATAACATATTTAAGAGTTTGTAGTAACAAACACATCATTTTTCTGAGTGTAAAGTTTTCGTTTTGAAATAAATGGAAGGGTTGTTGGTGAGATGGCGCAGTTCTCGAATTATTATCACTCGGTAACAACCCCCATCTGATTTTCGGTTGAACTTGGAAGTTTAATCTTTCGCAGCGGAGATTTGTTAATATCGAGCCCGTCATCACGAACCAGAACTAATTGTGACAATCTCTTCTGCCATTGCATTCATTAAAAATTTCAACTTTGATAATGTCGTTATTCTGCATCACCGCGAAAATTCCCGGTTTCGAATCATCGGTAGGTGGCAAAGCTGATGTTGATTGAAGTTGGTAACTTTGTTAGCCACCACTTGCTTGTTGTCTCGATGGAATTTGATTTTTTATTTATCTCATCGTTTTAAAGGTTTGTCCTTTGCAGGATTTGATTATTTCTCCAGGCGATTAGTCATTAGTTGTATGCATATAAATTACGTCTATTTGTATTCACAAACCGGAAAATAAACATAATTAAAATCACCGCGAATTGAAATGTTTCAATCGAGTTAAAATTTACATTTTTGGGCTTTTCTCTTTGTTAAAATATGGATTATAGTTGATTAAGCTGATTAAATTCCATTCAATCAGAGCTGATAGGCGTATTGTGGACGTTTTGAGGGTGTGTATGTGTATGGAAATATAGGGGAAGAAATGATGGTGAATGAATTCAGGGCACGCCCTTGCGAATTTTCAAGTTAAAGCCGGACCATTCACATTCTACAAGGCATATCGCAATAACTTGCGAGTTAAATTAGTAAAGCTTTGCCTTGATGTTTAGTATTCATGAGAGGAGAATCCGACAGGTTTAATACTTAAACCATAAAATATTAACTGCGCTGAAAATGCAACTTTAGCATGCTGATCCGATTCATCAAAAGACATTTTCGGCTACTTTTAACTTTTCCAGTCATTAGCGTTAATGACTCTGATTTTCATCCCGATAAACCGATAGTTTTATTCTGCTCTAGTCATAAAATGCTAACGGAAAGTACTAGTACCACTTTTTGTTTTATGACAAATTCTGAAGAAAGTACTTGTTATAAATCAATAAAAAAATGGGCTGTGGCGCCTTATTTAATTTTTTCGTTGATTTTAAGATACGACTTTTACAAAAAAAATTACAAGAAGTGGTAATCCTAAAGTGTACCATCCAATAAATTGTTATAAAATACATATAACATGCAGTATAACTTTTAACTGGTGATATTTTCTCAAAATTATGTGAAACAAGGTTAGCAGTTAACGCGAATATCATTTATTATTAAACAAATGCCTTTTAATTCTCTCAAACAAAACAGGACATGGAATGTTATAAATAGAGACCGGATTTTTACGAAGTTAAAAACTTTATTTAGGTTGTAAAAAAACAGACATTAGGAATTAAAATCTGGTAATTTAGGATACATTTTTTATTAATTCCTACTGCAGGAAAAATAAAAACATAATTTTCAATGTAATAAATTCCATTACAAAAACAAACAAAACAAAATACGTTTTGTAAAAAACTTAAAATTCTTTACTGCACAAAGAAAAAGCTCCAAACAAGTTAATTAATTGTTGACCCTAAATATTGTTCAAAATTTGCTCTTGTAAAATTAATTTTTTTTTTAATTTTTTAGTTCATTTTCTAGATTGAGATACCTAGAAAATTAATTCACTGTATGGAAATTCATACTAGTACTAGTTCTAAAATCAGGCATCTGATTTTATTACCAATTACCTTTAGCAATATTTTTTCCTTCAACTGACATTTTTATTTTCAGTAGATTTTTATATCCAGATTTTTTTGGTATCGTTTATCACAAACTAATTTGTCCACAACGAAAATTTGCATTTTATTCACGAGTTCAATAGCTTCAACAAGTGACAATACTTTTTACAATTTTGTTATAATGCTATTAACTAAAATTTTAGATTGAGAAAGTAAGTCGTTTTTCAGACTGGCTTGACTAAAATAATACTGTGCATAGAATCGTGAATCTTCAGAATTAAAAAACAGTGCAACCTTAAAAAACTGAAAACTGAAGTTATAAGAAAGCTGCAAAATTTAGGAAATGAATATGAAATATGGTGAATTAAGCTTGAAATACTAAAAACTTAAAAACTATGTGGTTAAAACACTAAAAGAAATTATGATATTGAAAAACTAAAAATCTTTAGATGTAAGACTAAAAAACTATTAAATTAAAACACGAGACGTATTGTTTTTGAACTAAATGCCAATGAAAAAATTGAAAAAATATCCCATTTTAAATTAGAAAGGATGTTTAAAACACATTTAGGATACAACGCGTCAATTTAGAAATTTGGGAAAAATAAAAAGGGATTCAAATATTTACATTTTCAACAAAACAAATTTATTCCGAGTTTCAAGAAAAACCCTTAAAATTTGCGGGTTTGGGAAGTTTTCCAATGAGGTCAGATCAGGTCACATCAGGTCAGGTCAGGTCAAATCATATACAATGCTTTCATTTGAAAATGAGCCAGTCTCAATAACTTTTGACATTGAGCAAATCTATTTTTAAGCAAAAACAGGTCGATTAGGATCGCGAGGGGGAAGTTCAAAACCAACATTTGTTACATTTTAGGTTTCATCCCTTAATCGCTAGCTACCCCTACTTTAAAATTTTAAATAGCACCCCCTACTTTTTCAAACATTTTCGGAAAGAGAAAAAATTTGCGTATCTAACTGTCAAAGAAAAAATTTTTTTTGTTCATTCGTTTTTTAGTTAAGGGTGGATTTATTTTTGAAATTTTTAATCCTAGTAGCCTTTAATTTGAAGCCAATTTAATTGAAATAAACAAATTGTCGATTATAGATGCGATGAGAGAGTTAATACTAACATTATTTACATTTTAGATTTCATCCCCTAGTCGCTAGCCACCCCTACTTTAAAATTTTAAATAGCACCCCCCTATTTTTTTAAACATTTTCGGAAAGGAAAAAAATGAGTGTTTCTAACTGTCAAAAAATTTAATTTAAATAAGAAATTTGTCAATAAGAGGTACAATGAAATAGTTCAAATTCAAGATAAAGTACATTTTACATTTCATCCCCAAATTTCAAATTATCCTTACTTTAGAATTTTAAATAGCACCCCCAACTTTTTAAATATTTTTGGAAAGAAGGTAAAAAGCTTATCTAACTGTAAAAGCAGAAATTTTTTTTCGATTTGTTTATGAGTTCAAAACCAACATAAAATGTTTCAAAATGTTGGGGGTGCTATTACAAATTTTAAAGTAATGGTGGTTAGCGACTAAGGGATGGAATTTTAAACGTATTTTATGTTGGTTTAGAGCTCTCCCAGTGCAATCCAAAACAACAAACCTACTTTTTATTTAAATAAAATTGGCTTCAAATCAAAAGCCACTATAACTAAAAATTTTAAATATAAAAACACCCCTAACTAAAAAACGAATAGAAAAATATTTTTTGATAGTTAGATACGATAATTTATTCCCTTTCCAAGAATGTTTCAAAAAGTAGGAGGTGCCATTTAAAATTTTAAATTAAGGGTGGCTAGCGACTAAGGGATGAAACCTAAAATGTAACAAATGTTGGGCTTAAACTCTCTCATTGCATCCCTAATCGACAATTTTTTTATTTAAATTAAATTGGCTTCCAATCAAAAGCTACTAGGATTAAAAAATTCAAAAATAAATCCACCCTTAACTAAGAAACGAATAGACAAAAAAATTTTTTTCCTTGACAGTTCGATCCGCAAATTTTTTCCCTTTCCGAAAATGTTTGAAAATGTAGGGGGTGCCGTTTAAAATTTTAAAGTAGGGGTAGCTAGCGATTAAGGGATGAAACCTAAAATGTAACTAATGTTGGTTTTGAACTTCCCCCTCGCGATCCTAATCGACCTGATTTTGTTTAAACATAGATTTGCTCAATGTTAAAAGTTATTGAGACTGGATCCTTTTCAAATGAAAGCACTGTATAACATTCGAAACACCACTAGCCCAGTTACTTTTTTTTACTCCAGTTGTGGAATATTTTAAATGCGGGAAGCGTGTCGGTGCAAATGGATGCTCCACTTTCGAATTAAAATCTTTTAAGTGTGTTAGGAGCGGATGCTAGGCTCGAAACGTAAATAATGAAATAGTTTTTGATAAAATTTAGCTGGAAAATGGGAGAGGGAACCATAATTCACGACGTAATGATGATTAATGCTACAGGGAATATTACTGTCACTGTTTATGTATTATTATCTGTGGAAAATAGAATTTTCAGCCATTAATAATACCGTGGTTTGAAATTAAAACGTGTTTTAGAAATTGTTCCCGATATAATTCTGTTTACATGACTAAGCAAAAGCCACTTTTATAAGCAGTAATTTTTATGGAATGATTTATTTGTTAGTGGACCAATAAAAGTGTATTTAAAACGTAGAGCGGTTTTATTTCCAGCCAACAAAGTCACTATCAAGCATCTACCCCGTGACCTTCATTCGAGTAAAAAAGTGAAATCGTGCTTTGACTAAAGCTCAATTTTTGTTGTGTTTTTGGATTACTACACTACTACTAAGATAAAGCTGTCAGATTTACTGTCAAATTTAGCTTTATCTCTCTTGTGAGAGAAATTTGATTTCTCTCACCGAAAACAATGGTATAATGTAGGTACCTAAAAAACTGCACCTGTAAGGTAAAACAGTTTTTATAAATTTGTGATTATTACACCTACCACCTATTATTTTTACATTCTGTACTTATAGTATACTTTACCACTACAGATGTACAGGCTGTTCCAAGTTTTATGGCCGAGACAAAAATAAATATTTCTAGTAGAATAAAAAAATAAATTAATAGCCTAAACGATAGGGAATTAATTACGCTACTTACTTTGATATTGTTAAATATTTTTAAGGTATTGGTGTAATGGAGACATTAAAAACCAATTTTGGTAAAAATTTGGTTTAAGTTATTGGCGTATTTTCTATAATTCTTTAATTTTTAGAGCCGTAATTGCTAAAATAGAATTATGCGAAAATTGATAGCTTTTGAATAATTAACGTTCTAATATTGAAGATCCAAATGCTTCGATAATTTATGGCAGGCTTTGTGGTAATTGGTGATGAGGTCAGAATTCCTTGGCAACAGAAAAAGGTTTGCAATGATGTTTATAATCTTTCCGGGATAAAGCGGTGTATTGTCAATGAATTCTGACCTGATTACCACAATACCACAAAGCCCGCCATAAATTATTCGAGCTTTTAGATCTCCAATATTAAAATGTTAATTACTCAAAATCTATCAACTTTCGCATCATTCTATTTTAGCAGTTACGGTCCTAAAAATTAAAAAAAAATTATCATATAGTAAATATGCCTATAACTTAAAAAAATCACAAAATTGATTTTTAATGTCTTACAGCAATAACTTAAAAATTTTTGCACTATATCAAAGTATCAAATAGTAGCCTCAATAATGCTCTATCGTTTAGGCTACTAATTTATTTTTTTACTCGACTGTAAATATTTATTTTTGCCTCGGCCATAAAACTTGGAACACCCTGTATAGTACAATTTAACGTTATATGATTTGTTAACCAACTATTTTTTTAATACAGGGTGTTTACGGTCTTGGAGTTGAAACTTAAAGGAGATAATATGTGTGATAGAAGAACCCCAAAACGCTATACAAAATAACAATTCACATTATAACTTATAACTAACAGAAAATCATTCAATTTTCATTATTTGTGTGTTCGACTACAACAATTAACCTTACCTTAACAATTAACCTTACCTTGTGCTTCACTATAAATCCTAATCATGACAACCACTTCATTATTTTATTTTATTATTTTAATAATTGTAGTCTATGGACATAAATTTAATAAAAAAAAACATCACAAAACACAAACCAAACTTGCTCAAAACGATTTCGGTAGAAGTAATCAAACAGAAGACTTTCGAATTTAAATTTTGATCAAAACTAAAGGAAAGACAAATAAAATGATGACAGTGTCAAAACTATGAAGTGACGTTTTTCACTGTCGTGGTTACGACATTCTTATTTGTTGCAACAATAAAATTTTATTTTAACAAAGAAATTATTCCAATGACCCTCAAACTTTGTATTAATATTTTGGAGTTAAATAACATTCTTAAAAATAACAATTCCCTAAGTTTTTTTCCGCAATTACCCTATTTCTACACTCTTTTAATACCAGGTAAAGTTTCGACTCCAAGACCGTAAACACGCTGTATAGATATCATTGTACTAGATGTTACTGTTAGGGTGATTGGCAGTTGCTGTTAAATTTTGCTAGGTATATTTTAGAATTCGACGAAATAGGTCATAATAATACACACTGATTATAAATATCTGTACTTTATTTAATTAAAAAAATATACTAGTACACAATTTACAAAAATACATGAAACAGATAACATACAACACGTAGCTAATAATTATTATTAGTGAAGTGTGTCTGCAATAATACATTATTTATAAATTTATAAAAAACTACATTAGGTATCTACCTAGGCACAGTCACAATCAAAAAGAATGACCGGGCGGGATAGCAACTAACTGTCCAGCCAGTTTACGCAATATCCAGCTGGTTTATAAAGTAACCAAAAGTACACATATCATATCGAAAAGATTTGTGGCTGCGGTTTTAGGAGTGTCATTCTTTTTTATCGTGACTGTACCTATATGTGCTCTATAAAACTACATACATGTCATTTATTAAGACATTAGAATGCAACAAAACAAACAAAATGATAAAAAACAAAATATGAAATACCTAGTTATTTTTATTTAGAAGCAAAACTAATAGTATTACTAACTGTTTGATGGCGTGCTCATTAGCAGATTAGTGAAACTGTCTCGGGTTTATACCTGTTGAAAAAATATCTAAAATACGATTTTCTTTCTACATCAATCCTACAAATAATAATAACATCAACAATACAATTATTATTATATATTATATATATATTATTATTTTTACATTCTGTACTTACAGTATATTTTACCACTACAGATGTGTAGTACAATTTAACGTTATTTGATTTGTTATCTAACTATTTTTTTAATATAGATATCATTGTACTAGATGTTACTGTTAGGGTGATAGGCAGTTGCTGTTAAATTTTGCTAGGTATATTTTACAATTCGACGAAATAGGTCATAATAATACACATTAATTATAAATATCTGTACTTTATTTTATTAAAAAAATATACTAGTACACAATTTACAAAAACACATAGCTACAATAATATTTTGGACCCATAATTATTATTAGTGAAGTGTGTCTGCAATAATACAACATTTATAAATCTATAAAAAAATACATTAAATATCTACCTAGGTACAGTCACAATCAAAAAGAATGACACCCCTACCAACCGGGCCGGATAACAACTAACTGTCCATCCAGTTTACACAATAGGTATCCAGCTGGTTTATAAAGTAGCCAAAAGTACACAACAACCGTATCATATCGAAAAGATTTGTGGCTGCGGTTTTAGGAGTATCATTCTTTTTGATCGTGACATATATGTACTCTATAAAACTACATACATGTTGTCATTTATTAAGATATTAGAATGCAACAAAACAAACAAAATGGTAAAAAACAAAATATGAAATACCTAGTAGATTAGTGAAACTGTCTCGGGTTTATACCTGATGAAAAAATATCTAAAATACGATCTTCTTTCTACATCAGTCCTACAAATAATAATAACATCAACAATACAAAAAGTACCAAAAATAACAAAAATTTATCTATCCTGCTGAAATGCGGAATGAATTCTTGATGATTCCAATCTTCACATAAGTGAACATACAGCCTAACTTTAAATTATTTCAACTTTAAAATTTTACTTTACCACAACACCACACGTCTAGTGGTAATATTACCCACCTAATTGTAACCTTATAACAAGTTATAACATATTTAAGAGTTTGTAGTAACAAACACATCATTTTTCTGAGTGTAAAGTTTTCGTTTTGAAATAAATGGAAGGGTTGTTGGTGAGATGGCGCAGTTCTCGAATTATTATCACTCGGTAACAACCCCCATCTGATTTTCGGTTGAACTTGGAAGTTTAATCTTTCGCAGCGGAGATTTGTTAATATCGAGCCCGTCATCACGAACCAGAACTAATTGTGACAATCTCTTCTGCCATTGCATTCATTAAAAATTTCAACTTTGATAATGTCGTTATTCTGCATCACCGCGAAAATTCCCGGTTTCGAATCATCGGTAGGTGGCAAAGCTGATGTTGATTGAAGTTGGTAACTTTGTTAGCCACCACTTGCTTGTTGTCTCGATGGAATTTGATTTTTTATTTATCTCATCGTTTTAAAGGTTTGTCCTTTGCAGGATTTGATTATTTCTCCAGGCGATTAGTCATTAGTTGTATGCATATAAATTACGTCTATTTGTATTCACAAACCGGAAAATAAACATAATTAAAATCACCGCGAATTGAAATGTTTCAATCGAGTTAAAATTTACATTTTTGGGCTTTTCTCTTTGTTAAAATATGGATTATAGTTGATTAAGCTGATTAAATTCCATTCAATCAGAGCTGATAGGCGTATTGTGGACGTTTTGAGGGTGTGTATGTGTATGGAAATATAGGGGAAGAAATGATGGTGAATGAATTCAGGGCACGCCCTTGCGAATTTTCAAGTTAAAGCCGGACCATTCACATTCTACAAGGCATATCGCAATAACTTGCGAGTTAAATTAGTAAAGCTTTGCCTTGATGTTTAGTATTCATGAGAGGAGAATCCGACAGGTTTAATACTTAAACCATAAAATATTAACTGCGCTGAAAATGCAACTTTAGCATGCTGATCCGATTCATCAAAAGACATTTTCGGCTACTTTTAACTTTTCCAGTCATTAGCGTTAATGACTCTGATTTTCATCCCGATAAACCGATAGTTTTATTCTGCTCTAGTCATAAAATGCTAACGGAAAGTACTAGTACCACTTTTTGTTTTATGACAAATTCTGAAGAAAGTACTTGTTATAAATCAATAAAAAAATGGGCTGTGGCGCCTTATTTAATTTTTTCGTTGATTTTAAGATACGACTTTTACAAAAAAAATTACAAGAAGTGGTAATCCTAAAGTGTACCATCCAATAAATTGTTATAAAATACATATAACATGCAGTATAACTTTTAACTGGTGATATTTTCTCAAAATTATGTGAAACAAGGTTAGCAGTTAACGCGAATATCATTTATTATTAAACAAATGCCTTTTAATTCTCTCAAACAAAACAGGACATGGAATGTTATAAATAGAGACCGGATTTTTACGAAGTTAAAAACTTTATTTAGGTTGTAAAAAAACAGACATTAGGAATTAAAATCTGGTAATTTAGGATACATTTTTTATTAATTCCTACTGCAGGAAAAATAAAAACATAATTTTCAATGTAATAAATTCCATTACAAAAACAAACAAAACAAAATACGTTTTGTAAAAAACTTAAAATTCTTTACTGCACAAAGAAAAAGCTCCAAACAAGTTAATTAATTGTTGACCCTAAATATTGTTCAAAATTTGCTCTTGTAAAATTAATTTTTTTTTTAATTTTTTAGTTCATTTTCTAGATTGAGATACCTAGAAAATTAATTCACTGTATGGAAATTCATACTAGTACTAGTTCTAAAATCAGGCATCTGATTTTATTACCAATTACCTTTAGCAATATTTTTTCCTTCAACTGACATTTTTATTTTCAGTAGATTTTTATATCCAGATTTTTTTGGTATCGTTTATCACAAACTAATTTGTCCACAACGAAAATTTGCATTTTATTCACGAGTTCAATAGCTTCAACAAGTGACAATACTTTTTACAATTTTGTTATAATGCTATTAACTAAAATTTTAGATTGAGAAAGTAAGTCGTTTTTCAGACTGGCTTGACTAAAATAATACTGTGCATAGAATCGTGAATCTTCAGAATTAAAAAACAGTGCAACCTTAAAAAACTGAAAACTGAAGTTATAAGAAAGCTGCAAAATTTAGGAAATGAATATGAAATATGGTGAATTAAGCTTGAAATACTAAAAACTTAAAAACTATGTGGTTAAAACACTAAAAGAAATTATGATATTGAAAAACTAAAAATCTTTAGATGTAAGACTAAAAAACTATTAAATTAAAACACGAGATGTATTGTTTTTGAACTAAATGCCAATGAAAAAATTGAAAAAATATCCTATTTTAAATTAGAAAGGATGTTTAAAACACATTTAGGATACAACGCGTCAATTTAGAAATTTGGGAAAAATAAAAAGGAATTCAAATATTTACATTTTCAACAAAACAAATTTATTCCGAGTTTCAAGAAAAACCCTTAAAATTTGCGGGTTTGGGAAGTTTTCCAATGAGGTCAGATCAGGTCACATCAGGTCAGGTCAGGTCAAATCATATACAATGCTTTCATTTGAAAAGGAGCCAGTCTCAATAACTTTTGACATTGAGCAAATCTATTTTTAAGCAAAAACAGGTCGATTAGGATCGCGAGGGGGAAGTTCAAAACCAACTTTTGTTACATTTTAGGTTTCATCCCTTAATCGCTAGCTACCCCTACTTTAAAATTTAAATGGCACCCCCTACTTTTTCAAACATTTTCGGAAAGAGAAAAAATTTGCGTATCTAACTATCAAAAAAAAAATTTTTTTTTGTTGATTCGTTGTTTAGTTAAGGGTGGATTTATTTTTGAAATTTTTCCTTTGATTTGAAGCCAATTTAATTTAAATAAGAAATTTGTCAATAAGAGGTACAATGAAATAGTGCAAATTCAAGAAAAAGTACATTTTACATTTCATCCCCAAATTTCAAATCATCCTTACTTTAGAATTTGAAATAGCACCCCCAACTTTTTAAATATTTTTGGAAAGGGGATAAAAAGCTTATCTAACTGTAAAAGCAGAAATTTTTTTTTGATTCGCTTTTGAGTTCAAAACCAACATAAAATGTTTCAAAATGTTGGGGGTGCTATTACAAATTTTAAAGTAATGGTGGTTAGCGACTAAGGGATGGAACTTAAAACGTATTTTATGTTGGTTTAGAGCTCTCCCAGTGCAATCCAAAACAACATATCTACTTTTTATTTAAATAAAATTGGCTTCAAATCAAAAGCCACTATAACTAAAAATTTGAAATATAAAAACACCCCTAACTAAAAAACGAATAGAAAAATATTTTTTTGATAGTTAGATACGCTAATTTGTTCCCTTTCCGAAAATGTTCCAAAAAGTAGGAGGTGCCATTTAAAATTTTAAATTAAGGGTGGCTAGCGACTAAGGGATGAAACCTAAAATGTAACTAATGTTGGATTTAAACTCTCTCATTACATCTCTAATCGACAAATTTTTTATTTAAATTAAATTGGCCTCCTAGGATTAAAAATTTCAAAAATAAAACCACCCTTAACTAAGAAACGAATAGCCAAAAAAATTTTTTCCTTGACAGTTCGATCCGCAAATTTTTTCCCTTTCCGAAAATGTTTGAAAAAGTAGGGGGTGCTATTTAAAATTTTAAATTAGGGGTAGCTAGTGACTAAGGGATGAAACCTAAAATGTAGCAAATGTTGGTTTTGAACTTCCCCCTCGCTGTCCTAATCGACCTGTTTTTGCTTGAAAACAGATTTGCTCAATGTCAAAAGTTATTAAGACTGGCTCCTTTTGAAATGAAAGCCCTGTATACCCTATACCAAAATAAATATTTTGCTAAAATTGATGAGAATCGCAATTGGGACGTAAAACACAATTTCTAAAAGGGTTTTCGTGTCGCTAACTGACTAATGAACAATAATGAACGAAATAGTTTTATGTAAGATTGCTAATAGTTGGGTTTAATGGAGCTGGTCCTTGAGAGTCACATTTTTATCATTTATTTGCTGAAAATTTAATTTGAGTCGGAACAATGTGCGTTTCGTTTTATCGAACGGAATTATTTAGTACAATTTGAAAATTTTATTCCCTCTTCAGCAACTCCCACCTTAATTTTCAGCGTATAAATGTCTCGGGAGAAAAGCGCAAGTTATCATTAAAACTCGTGAAAAAATGATTAAATCGCTGATCTGTCGATTCGTAAATAGGGGTTGTGTCTTCCCCCTAATCCTTTGTGTATTATCGTTCGTAAAATGTTGATTTAAGCTTTTCCGTCCCCTTCTAGCGCGCCATTAAAACGCAATAAACAATGAAAGCCCGTAATGTAAACTAAACGTCCTGGTTGCATATTCATCACGTGCGGAATGCGAGAGATCCCTTCCGCACTTGAACCCGTCCTGCAGGAGTAACTGGTTCAAGGTCGGGCACGTTCACGCCCTTTCGCTTCCAGGATTTTTTTCACGTTTAATTTGCGATCTTGTTGCAGAGCTGGAGAAGAGGATTCCTCTCGCAGCGCAGACAAGTTACTGCGCAGAGCTGGAGGAGTTGCAGGAGCTGCTCCACTTCCCTGAAGAGGTTGCTCTGCGCCTGGCCGATACTGAGTATCAACTGTTCTATCAGGTAACTGGACGGTGTATTGTTACAAATTAACAGAAACTCTCGAAGTAATTACGATGAGACAGATGCGTTTGGACTTGTGCCAAGTTTATTCAAGGAACGGAAGTTCAGCGATTTGAAAAATTGCACTTTTGTTTCGGCGCTTCCGTACGGGAAATAGATGCGACAACTTGTACAACTTAATAATATGCAGCCATTTACCAACTTGTAAAACACAAATTTTAACTTGGACACATTTTTCATGATATATACAGGGTGTTCCATCTAAACCCCACATTAGAAGTATTGGGAGTTCTAATAATCATAGTCATCTGAAAATTTGTGTACAACCATAATCTTTTAGGTCCTGCTCAATGAAAACACTCTCAAGATAGCAGCACTTCCGCTTATACCGGAAGTCACTATCAACTTCCTTATTTTAAATGGAATGCTATATTTTTTAATGCGTTTTTGAATTACTAGAGTTATTTTAAGGTAGTTTTCATAAGCTGTTCCTATACTTAAATTTAGTTTACGAAATATTTATGGTTTTTTAAATTTTTTTGGATTTGCACCTTCCAGTTCAAAAATCAATAACTTTGCGATTTTTAAAAATTTGGAAATATTTTTGAGTACATTTGAAAGAGGAAGCCTAGATCTTTCCTTTGGTGTTTTCAGATTTCTAAAAAAGAATAACAAACTCCAAATTTTTAAAATTAAGTTTGCAAAACTTTAAGCACCCATAACTCATTTTTTTCAAATGAAATGACAAAAGTTTTATTTCACTAGATGGTAGAGAATTTAATTCCGCTTCGATCTGTGTTAACATTCCCTATACTTATGTTTAATAGTTTTCAAGTTACAATACCTTTTTGTTGGGATTGAGAAATTCATTAGCCATAGGCCTTTTCTCATAGGTTGCCATGGAAACGAATGAAAAAATGTGAGAAATTCAAGTTTTTCAAACCAACACCCAATGAATTTATTTTGTTTTCACAGCCTGATAACATAATTTTGAACAGAGTTTGTCGTTTAAGTTTAATCAGAAATGATTTTATGGCAAACTATGCAAAAATAGCTGTGGTTAGTAAGAAATTTCGTACAATAACAAAAAAAACAACATAACTTAAAAATTATCACAGATAGGTATAGGGAATGCTAATACAGATCGATGCAGAAAAAAATTCTCCTCCATCTAGTAGAATAAAAATTGGGACATCCCATTTGAAAAAATTAAGTTTTGGATACTTGAAGTTGTCCAAACTTAACCTTAAAATTTTTGGGTTTATTAACTTCAATTCCAATTTTGATCACACTGAACAACAGATATAGGCTTTCTCTTTCAATTCTCCAAACATGATTTCCAAATCTCTAAAACTAAGCGAGTTACCGATTTTTTAAGGGACAGGTGCAAATTCAAAAATTTTCAAAAATCCTAAATATCTCGAAAACGGTTAAACTTGGGTATAGGGAAAGCTAATAAAAGCTCCCTTAAAATAACTCAACTAATCCAAAAACGCAGTGAAAAATATAGCTTTCCATTTAAAATAAGAAAGTTAACAGCGACTTCCGGTATAACCGGAAATGCTGCCATCTTAAAAATATTTTCATTAAGGATAACTCAACGGATTATGCCTGAGTACCAACTCTCAGATAAATATCTTTATTAGAACTTTCAATACTTCTAATGTGGGGTTTAGACGGAACACCCTGTATACAGGTGTCCGTTTTTCGAGCTCCACCATGGGGATCTCAGTTATTATAAGAGATACGAAGTCGGTTAAATTGGGGCAAAGTTGTGCATTTTTATCCTGAATAATTATCTGAAAGAAAATTTGATGTGTCATTTTTAGTTTTTGAATTATTGTAAAAAAAACAAAATTTATAATTTTCGTTTTTATTTTTTCAAGCGAAAACCAAAAGATCTAGACGTTTTTAACTAGGACATTCTTCAGGCACTTTTTTACAAGGAATCTAAATCTGTCATCGTATTTTCCAAGGCGTTCTTGATGTCAGAGTTACAACACTCAACTTTGGTTTGTCTTATGGACGCCATATTCGATTTTTGTATTTTTGAAAAGTGTTTTTATTTCTGATTACAACGATGTATCACATGTTATGACCGAATGTTACATACTGATCAAAATGAAAAAAAGGATTTTTGCAAAGAGTGCTTTGGAAAAAACGTCAACAATTTTGTTTTTAAACAAACTAGATTTTGGAAGTTTAATTGAATTTGGATCTGGAAGGTCCACATTTCCGCCAAGCTTACTTATTTAAAAACTAAACGACATGATAAGCTAGAAGTTTATTTTTTGTAAAGCAAAACAAGACAAAATTATAAAAATTCTGCTCACATATTTAATAGAACTGTCAAAAGTTAGTTTGTTGAACAAAATTTTTGGCGTTTTTTCCAAAGCACTCTTCGCAAAAATGCTTTTTTCTTAATTTTATCAGCATATAAGATTCGATCATATCATGTGATACATCGTAGTAATCAGGAATAAAAACACGTTTCAAAAATACAAGTATTAAATATGGCGTCCATAAGAAAAACCAAGTTGAGTGTTGTAACTATGATAACAAGAACGCCTTGGAAAAGTGATGACGGATTTAGATTTCTTGTAAAAAGTGCCTGAAGAATGTCTTACTTTAAAACATCTAGTTTTCTTAGTTTTCGCCTAAAAAAATAAAAACGAAAATTATAAATTTTTGATTTTTCTTAATAATTCAAAAACAAAAAATGACACATCACATTTTCTTTCAGATAATTGTCCAGCATAAAAATGCGAAACTTTGCCCTAGTTTAACCGACCTCGTATCTCTTATAATAACTGAGATCCCCATGGTGGAGCTCGAAAAACGGACACCCTGTAAAACGTTATACGTTGAAATTTACTAATTTGTTATTTGGTTGATTGATTACGTTTTCTTTTAGCGTTTATGTTACCATCTTTATTCTTTTTACCAATTTTTAACGTTTAAAGTACGTCTTAACTTAAAATTGTATTACGTAAAAAACGTCAAAGAACTTTAACGTTATTAATAATCGTATTTACTAACGTTTGTTTTAATAAACGTATAATTAACGTTTCAAAAAAACTGAATTTGGTTTTTATGGCACTTCTAACTGCACTACTAGTGTAACCTTTTAACTGAACGTTATATTAATGTCGTGAAACAAATTATAAATAAATGTAGCTAATTAATTGTATAGAAAACGTAAAATATACAGTAAACAACTACTTAGTAATAACTACTCTTGTCTGTTTTTGACAATCATTATAAAATATAAAAGCTGATAAAAATTGGTTAAAAAGATCATCTAAAACGTTGCTTGTTGACGTTGATTACTGGTTTTATATTATATTATCTATAATTTCACGTTATATTCTTGCATTACAAAATCGTTTAAATAATTACTAAAAAAATACGTTTACGTTTTACAATACAAATGACGTTATTTTCGTGGACATTTTTACGTTTACGATAAAAGTAACGTTTTTGCAACCTAATTAATGTTTCTTCATTTACGTTATTTTTACGTTAGTAAGACGTTTCCTCCGGGAACAAACCCACCTGGGGTTCTAAAATTTATTCACTAATACATTTCGATTTAATTCTCGAATTTGTTTGCCTTTATAGATCGCTTGGAAGTTAAACAAATTTAACAAAAATTCTACTTGATCTATTATTTGAGAAAAGTAGCAGTGGAAATGACTATTTCACTGATTTTATTACATTTTTATGTTTATTAGTGTGTATATATTGAGAATAAAAATAAATAAATAATAAGCCCTGGACACCCTGTTGAAATATTTACTTGGTGATAAAGTGACTGAACAACTCATTTTTTGGCTACCGAAAGCACATAAATATAGTAATTGTTTCTGTGTCGAAAATCGGCTACGTGCCAGGATTTTTTTGATGCAACATAATTTAATAAAATCGCAGTTTTGAGGGATTCTGTAAAGATTAAAGTATTTTGGTTGTTTGGTCGTGTGACACGGATTAAAGGCCATTCCCTATTGTTACATGAATCTGTAATAAAGGTCAATGACGCCCTTGGGTCTGAAATTTATTACTTTGGGTGAATTTATGACACGTCAATTACTTTATTCAAAAATGTTTCGATACAAATCTTTGAAATTGTGCTGAAAATTCAATTGAAGTACATGTGCAAACCAATGCAATCGCTCCTGAAAATTGGACCACAGATGTTTCTCGAAATCTCTTCAATAACTGGAGCTACTAAAGAAGAAATAAGTTCTTGAACGAAATTATTGACTGTATTGTCACTTTTTTACTCCAAATTGCTTGCAAGACTCATGGTCAGAAGGAAATTCTTGCTGTATTCAATTTCAAGTTTGGTATTATTATTCAACTAAACGACTTTACATAAACATTACTTCAGATTTTCCCGATAACGCAGTGTTTACCACACTTTACAAGAGACTACAATGTATTCAAATTGTACTTTGTGTGGAAATATTCTCGTCAAATGGAGATAACGAATCAAGTGTAAACTGCATTAAAGTTATTTTATTTTTTTGCTTTCATCTTAATATTTTGTTCTACACTGAACACATTTCTCTGATGCTCTTTACAAACGTCTTCCTTCCGCATTACTAATTGAACAAACAAGGAAACGTAGCAAATATACATACGTAAACTTTAAATATTTAAAAAGCGTCTGAACCGGTTCATTCAGAAAACATTGATTACACTGGGACTACATGCTTTATTACAATAGCAATCTTACAATCAATCTTGATTTTAACGCTCAGTTTCCTTTGGTACACTTGAAATTTGCGTATTTGCTTTCTAAATCCTGTGTGATATGAATATTAAACAGAAACTCCACTCTAGAATGAATTTTGAGACGAAAAATTCGAAATGTTATTTCACCTGATTACTTGAACAGATGTTGCCATAAAAATTGCAAAAATTAAACAAACAACCGTTTAATGGCGGCCATAATTCATGATTCAACTTTTGCACACAGTGTTGTGATTTTTCCCATTTAATAATTACTATAATTGATTTGTGGGTATTTTTTCAGGTTCCACCGATCGATTACCTACGGCAGGTGACCTTGGACCTTGGGGGAGCTACGGGCACGTCATCCGAGAGCCTCCCTGGAAACTCCTCAGCGAGGTCTTCTGTAGCCACTCTCATCAAACGTTTCAACGAGGTAAAAATCAATTCAAGTCAAAGAATTCCATTCCCTTTTAATTCAAAGGCCGTTTGATCCGGTCTTGATTTTTCCAAACATAAACAAGGGAAAGTTTTAATGCATTCCTCCATTGAAAAATAACAGGACAGGGTACAAATTACAAACTTTTAATTAAATTTTTGGATTGTTGTGAATGCAAATGGGAGTCTAAACAGTTTCGTACAAATGGAAATGGAAACGCGACCACACCTAATCTCCACCCAACTAAAATTTTGTATAATTCGATAATAAAATGTCAGTTTGTTTAAGAGTTGCCTTTTGAAACTCTTAAACCATCGTGAAACAGACCTGTTTACGAGAGCTTAACTTTCGTTTCAGGCGCTTTTCCACCACTCTCCCAGACTCGTTTTTTCACTCTTCGCACCTAAAGTAGAGAGACCTAATGACAGCCAATATCCTCGAAATTGAGTTATATTTTAGCTTCGCTTTGTCTTGTCTCCGATAAAGTTCATTTCGCCCAACCAACCAACCAACTGCCATTTAGTCACAATTTTCTGCGACTATTTATTCAATTAATTGCTTGAATTCGAATAAATCAAGTGTTTTATTTCGGGAAGCAGAACAGTTGGGTTTATTTGATTGTGCTAGACAACCTTACTAATCTGTGAGGCATTAGAGGAGTTGGTCGCAAATCGGATAAATCCTTGCACTCGGGTTTGGCTTGACAGCAGTGTTTGTTCTTTGTATGATTATTGCAACTGACGGATGTTGGTTACAATAAAATTACGACTGAAGCTACATACGGAGATTTTAGTCGAGCACAAGCTTTGATGTCAAAAACTCTTTCATTAGGGGAATTTTTTTACATTCATACAAAGTAATTTTTTTAATGGAACATCTAGAGGGGTCTTCCACTACCTCTTTTTTTGGACAAGTGCTGCCACAGTGTAGATACTGCCAAGTGTTGTTTCATATTGCTTGCACATTGTGCTGTAATGTGAAGTAATGCCTTTTATTGCCAAATATTGGTATTATTAAATATTAAATTTAAATATTAATATTAAAATACAGTAAAATTATTATTACTTAAATTAAATTAAATTAAATTTTCTACAAAAAAGTTCTTTATGCTAAATTTCTATCTGTAACGGTTTAGAAATTTAAACTAATTTTCTATTACGTGACTGGTAACAAACAATTAAACGTATTTGTCTTATTTTTGAACGCTTGTGGAACTTAAACTATTGAAGTTAGAGATAAAGTTGTGTTAACTTTTTTGTAGGGAATTTAATTCTCTACAACTTTGTTACAAACTTTTTTTTCGTATCTTTAACGATATTAGCAGTGTTTCCAAAAATGTAAAACAGTTGGTAATTGCTATATTTTTTTAATTCGCTACTATTAAAATACAGTAAAAAATACAAAAAAATTGTAAGGAACGAAATTGTAGAGAATTAAATTTTCTACAAGAAAATACAAAAAAGTATACAAAAAAATTGTTACGTCACTGGTAACAATGAAACGTATTTGTCTCATCTTTGAACGCTTGTGGAACTTAAACTATTGAAGATAGAGATAAAGTTTTGTTAACTTTTTTGTAGGGAATTTAATTCTCTACAGCTTTGTTCTAAACATATTTTTCGTAACTTTAACGATATTAGCAGTGTTTCCATAAATGTAGAACACTAGGTAATTGCAATATTTTTTTTAATTCGCTACTATTAAAATACGGTAAAAGATACAAAAAAATTGTAAGAAACAAAGTTGTAGAGAATTAAATTTGCTACAAGAAAGTTCTATACACTAAATTTCTATTTTTAACGGTTAAGAAGTTTAAACTAATTTTCTGTTACGTCACCGGTAACAATCTTTGAACGCTTGTGGAACTTAAACTATTGAAGTTAGAGATAAAGTTTAGTTAACTTTTTTGTAGGGAATTTAATTCTCTACAACTTTGTTACAAACTTTTTTTTCGTATCTTTAACGATATTAGCAGTGTTTTCAAAAATGTAGAACAGTTGGTAATTGCTATATTTTTTTAATTCGCTACTATTAAACTACAGTAAAAAATACAAAAAAATTGTAAGGAACAAAATTGTAGAGAATTAAATTTTCTACAAGAAAGTTCTTTACACTAAATTTCTATCTTTACCGGTTTAGAAGTTTAAACTAATTTTGTTACGTCACTGGTAACAATGAAACGTATTTGTCTCATCTTTGAACGCTTGTGGAACTTAAACTATTGAAGATAGAGATAAAGTTTTGTTAACTTTTTTGTAGGGAATTTAATTCTCTACAGCTTTGTTCTAAACATATTTTTCGTAACTTTAACGATATTAGCAGTGTTTCCATAAATGTAGAACACTAGGTAATTGCAATACTTTTTTTTATTCGCTACTATTAAAATACGGTAAAAGATACAAAAAAATTATAAGAAACAAAGTTGTAGAGAATTAAATTTGCTACAACAAAGTTCTGTACACTAACGGTTAGGAAGTTTAAACTAATTTTCTGTTACGTCACTGGTAACAATTTTTGAACGCTTGTGGAACTTAAACTATTGAAGATAAAAAGTTTTGTTAACTTTTTTGTAGGGAATTTAATTCTCTACAACTTTGTTCCAAACATTTTTTTCGTATCTTCAACGATATTAGCAATATTAGCATTGGTAAGTATTGCTTTATATTGCTTACCGCAACAAGTTAAAATAAAAACAGTGTACATCCTAAAAGTTTAAATGTTCAATAATTTATACTGATTACAAGAAAGAAATTTACACAATTAAACCGGCCCTTAAAATTTGTGCCGCTCTGCTCAATTGAATTCTCTGTTAATAAATATCAAAACTGTCAGTTGTGAAATTCACAAATTGTCAATAAATTAATTTTAAAAATTTCGTTAAAATGCAACTAAATTGTTACACTGTGCTGTAAAACACTTTAATTATCGAAGCTCAATTTCGAATTGGGGATTTGATAAATTGACAATGGCATTATTCCGTGTCTAAATGCCTGTCATTAGTTCTATAAAGCGGCATTTCTGATTTTACATGAGAAATTCACAGACGACTAGATGAAAATCATTTTAACACAGATCGTACCTCTTCAGTCGCTCACACATTTTTAAGTATTGTTTTGGATTGTGATCTATTGGCTATTGGTACACTCAGAACAGTTAAAAATGTCGTGTCCATAAACCGACCCTCATTAATCGGGTCCTCAGGTCAGGTCAGGTCAGGTCACTAGATATTTAAAATAAACAGATGTTGAAACTGAATGCAAATGAATCTTTATTGCTTTCGCAGATGACCTGACCTGACCTGACCTGACCTGACCTGACCTGACCTGACCTGACCTGACCTGACCTGACCTGACCTGACCTGAATAATGAGGGTCGGTTTAAGGACACGAAATTTTTAACATTTCTGGGGGTGTATTCTTCAATTTCGATTAGGTTATGTCGCATGCGTTATATTTCGAATGGGTATTGTCGCACACTTCAAATAATTTGCATTCTTGAATCTTGTACGAAAAGCAATTTTCGTATACGAATTATTTTCGCACGGTCTAAGTGGCAATATTGCATTTTTTTTTATTAATTTTGACATGATTTTGTCTTCTGAGTCCGGTGCGACATTTAATTTTTAAAAATGAAGACGGGAATAAAGAATAAGGGGAAGAAATTGGTGACAAATCAACTGAAGCCCAAAATAACTCAGTTTTTCCCATCAAAACACCCCAAAAAGGCAAAAAACTAGCAATAAACAAGTGAAGTTATGACTGAAACTTCAAAAAGAAAACTTACCGTCACAGAAAATTATTATAAAGAGAAAATTAAACATTTTCAAAGAGCGAAATGAAATTTTGGCCTCACTGGTGATGGTCGTGAAAGAAAAAATGCTTTTTTATATTTCATTATTATAAGATTAACTTAAATAACCCCAAAGGTTTGCGAATTTTGCTTAACAGTTGAACAAAAAGAGCACATTTTTCTTTTACTTAACTAGTAATGTTAAACAGAGTTCATCTTTCTTTTGGGTGGAACTGTGGCTAGTAAGTCGATGCATTTAATAATCCCAAGAAAATTAAATTTTTTATAAATCCTTCTCAAAAAAAGTAATTTTCACTTGAGTTAAGGCTATTAAAATTAAAACTTATTTATTCTGAAAAATATTTAACTCTTTTTTAGGGAACTTAACTTATTTGTTAAGTTGATTTAAAGCCAGTGTTACTTCGGCTATTGCTCTCGATATTGCGGTTTGAGATAAAAATACTACTATCAACAGGTAGTTGATAAAATCCAAAGCCAAAAAAAATTAATGTAGTTAAAACCTAAAATTAAAAAGTTTTTTGAAAATTTTATCGCTTAAATTTTTAAATCGGTGTAAATGGATTTAGCCTCAAATAAAACTGTTTTCTTGGCTGCTCTTTCAAATTGAAACACAAATATTTCTTCACCATGTACCATTTTTTAAATTTTATTGATAATTAATTAATTATCTAGCAAAATAATTAATTAATTAAAAACAGCATATTTTGCTCTCTTTCAATCGCAATTAACATATGGTATTACAATTTGGGGCCACTCTTCTATTCGTCACAGAATATGTTCATTACAACGTAAGATTATTCGGATAATGTCGGGGCTTCAATACAGGGCTAATTGTAAAATGGCTTTTGTAAAATTTAACATTTTAACTTTACCTTCTTTGTCTATTCTATATTCGCTACTCTATATAAGAAAAAATATTCTACGAGAGGTAGATTGAACATCTATATTGAACCAGTATATGCCTAATGATTTCCGAGACCTACCTCTGGACATCTTTAAAAATAAACTAAAATCGTTTCTCCTTAAAAAATGTTTCTACATATAATTTTGATGATTTTTTAGCATGTAATTTTAGTGAACTGTAGCCTAGTGACTTGTGTAAAAAACTATCTGTTTTATTGCACCAATAAATTTATTATTATTATAAAAAAAAAGATCCATTACTTCTCATGCGACTTATAAACTCGCTCGCAATTTGTGCGCCGTATGAATTTTGAGAGAAATTTGTCGCATACGAATTTCAAGAATACAAAAATTAATTTTTGTGCGAGAATTACAATATCTCGCATTCGAGATGCACTACTCGAAATTGAAGAATACACCCTCTGAGTGTACCTACCAAGTATTGTGAGTGGATCGTCTGAATTTCTTGGCAAAAAATAAGAGAGCAGTAGTTATGGGAGTAATTATTTGGGGTTAAATTTTCCGTAGGTGTGTAAACCCTCCCTGCAGTAATTAGAGTTATGATTTGATTTCTTGTGGGTGCTGAATGTAACATTTTGAATGCATTAGGTTAGCGCGTGGGTAACGCAGTTGATAATCTCCCAGCCCACACACGATGCTCGTCGAGCCGTTCTTTCCTGCGTCCTCAGAGTGGCGTTATCCTGCTGGAACATCGGCAACTTCAATGGAGCCATGGAGATTATTGCCGGCCTCAAGTAAGTTTCAGGCCCGAACTGATGAATTGTGCTCTACACCTTTTTCAAGTGTAATTCAGAAATCATCACATGTAATTCAGTATAGTCAATTTAATTTCAGAAACCGTTAATTGTAATTCAGATTAGTCAACTGTATTTCAGAAAGTGTGAATTGTAATTCAGAAAAGTAAACTGAATTTCAGAAAATATCACATGTATTTCAGATTAGTCAATTTAATTTCAGAAAACGTTAATTGTAATTCAGATTAGTCAACTGTATTTCAGAAAGTGTTAATTGTAATTCAGAAACCATCACATGTAATTCAGATCCAGTAACTTACTTGCATGATACTATGTATACATAACCAGAAATATTTTATTTTCAAAATTAAATTACATAAACATCAACAAGAACAGCATAAATATTTAGCGCCCTAACATTGTTTCCAAAGGTAGGTATTTTAATAATTTAATGTTTAAATGAAAATATTGATTTCTGAATTACAATTGACGAATTCTCAATTACAAATGACGTATTCTGAATTACAATTAACGCTTTCTCAAATAAAAGTTACTAATCTGAATTACAGTTAACGTTTTCTGAAATTAAATTAAGTAATCTGAATTACATGTGATGTTTTCTGAAATTCAGTTTACTATTCTGAATTACAATTAACACATTCTGAAATACAATTGACTAATCTGAATTACAATTAACGGTTTCTGAAATATATCTTACGGTTTCCGAATTACAATTGAAAAAGGTGTAGTCAATTTAATTTCAGAAACCGTTAATTGTAATTCAGATTAGTCAACTGTATTTCAGAAAGTGTTAATTGTAATTCAGAAAAGTAAACTGAATTTCAGAAAATATCACATGTATTTCAGATTAATCAATTTAATTTCAGAAAACGTTAATTGTAATTCAGATTAGTCAACTGTATTTCAGAAAGTGTTAATTGTAATTCAGAAACCATCACATGTAATTCAGATCTAGTAACTTACTTGCATGATACTATGCATACATAACCAGAAATATTTTATTTTCAAAATTAAATTACATAAACATTAACAAGAACAGCATAAATATTTAGCGCCCTAACATTGTTTCCAAAGGTAGGTATTTTAATAATTTAATGTTTAAATGAAAATATTGAATTCTGAATTACAGTTGACGAATTCTCAATTACAAATGACGTATTCTGAATTACAATTAACGCTTTCTCAAATAAAAGTTACTAATCTGAATTACAGTTAACGTTTTCTGAAATTAGATTGAGTAATCTGAATTACATGTGATGTTTTCTGAAATTCAGTTTACTATTCTGAATTACAATTAACACATTCTGAAATACAATGACTAATCTGAATTACAATTAACGGTTTCTGAAATATATCTTACGGTTTCTGAATTACAATTGAAAAAGGTGTAGTCAATTTAATTTCAGAAACCGTTAATTGTAATTCAGATTAGTCAACTGTATTTCAGAAAATGTTAATTGTAATTCAGAAAAGTAAACTGAATTTCAGAAAATATCACATGTATTTCAGATTAGTCAATTTAATTTCAGAAAACGTTAATTGTAATTCAGATTAGTCAACAGTATTTCAGAAAGTGTTAATTGTAATTCAGAAACCATCATTGTAATTGTAATTCAGATCCAGTAACTTACTTGCATGATACTATGTATACATAACCAAAAATATTTTATTTTCAAAATTAAATTACATAAACATTAACAAGAACAGCATAAATATTTAGCGCCCTAACATTGTTTCCAAAGGTAGGTATTTTAATAATTTAATGTTTAAATGAAAATATTGAATTCTGAATTACAATTGACGAATTCTCAATTACAAATGACGTATTCTGAATTACAATTAACGCTTTCTCAAATAAAAGTTACTAACCTGAATTACAGTTAACGTTTTTTGAAATTAAATTGAATAATCTGAATTACATGTGATGTTTCCTGAAATTCTGTTTACTATTCTGAATTACAATTAACACATTCTGAAATACAATTGACTAATCTGAATTACAATTAACGGTTTCTGAAATATATCTTACGGTTTCTGAATTACAATTGAAAAAGGTGTAGTCAATTTAATTTCAGAAACCGTTAATTGTAATTCAGATTAGTCAACTGTATTTCAGAAAGTGTTAATTGTAATTCAGAAACCATCACATGTAATTCAGATCCAGTAACTTACTTGCATGACACTATGCATACATAACCAGAAATATTTTATTTTCAAAATTAAATTACATAAACATTAACAAGAACAGCATAAATATTTAGCGCCCTAACATTGTTTCCAAAGGTAGGTATTTTAATAATTTAATGTTTAAATGAAAATATTGATTTCTGAATTACAATTGACGAATTCTCAATTACAAATGACGTATTCTGAATTACAATTAACGCTTTCTCAAATAAAAGTTACTAATCTGAATTACAGTTAACGTTTTCTGAAATTAAATTGAGTAATCTGAATTACATGTGATGTTTTCTGAAATTCAGTTTACTATTCTGAATTACAATTAACACATTCTGAAATACAATTGACTAATCTGAATTACAATTAACGGTTTCTGAAATATATCTTACGGTTTCCGAATTACAATTGAAAAAGGTGTAGTCAATTTAATTTCAGAAACCGTTAATTGTAATTCAGATTAGTCAACTGTATTTCAGAAAGTGTTAATTGTAATTCAGAAAAGTAAACTGAATTTCAGAAAATATCACATGTATTTCAGATTAGTCAATTTAATTTCAGAAAACGTTAATTGTAATTCAGATTAGTCAACAGTATTTCAGAAAGTGTTAATTGTAATTCAGAAACCATCACATGTAATTCAGATCCAGTAACTTACTTGCATGATACTATGCATACATAACCAGAAATATTTTATTTTCAAAATTAAATTACATAAACATTAACAAGAACAGCATAAATATTTAGCGCCCTAACATTGTTTCCAAAGGTAGGTATTTTAATAATTTAATGTTTAAATGAAAATATTGAATTCTGAATTACAATTGACGAATTCTCAATTACAAAATGACGTATTCTGAATTACAATTAACGCTTTCTCAAATAAAAGTTACTAATCTGAATTACAGTTAACGTTTTCTGAAATTAAATTGAATAATCTGAATCACATGTGATGTTTTCTGAAATTCAGTTTACTATTCTGAATTACAATTAACACATTCTGAAATACAATTGACTAATCTGAATTACAATTAACGGTTTCTGAAATATATCTTACGGTTTCTGAATTACAATTGAAAAAGGTGTAGTCCATTTAATTTCAGAAACCGTTAATTGTAATTCAGATTAGTCAACTGTATTTCAGAAAGTGTTAATTGTAATTCAGAAACCATCACATGTAATTCAGATCCAGTAACTTACTTGCATGATACTATGTATACATAACCAAAAATATTTTATTTTCAAAATTAAATTACATAAACATTAACAAGAACAGCTTAAATATTTAGCGCCCTAACATTGTTTCCAAAGGTAGGTATTTTAATAATTTAATGTTTAAATGAAAATATTGAATTCTGAATTACAATTGACGAATTCTCAATTACAAATGACGTATTCTGAATTACAATTAACGCTTTCTCAAATAAAAGTTACTAATCTGAATTACAGTTAACGTTTTCTGAAATTAAATTGAATAATCTGAATTACATGTGATGTTTTCTGAAATTCAGTTTACTTTTCTGAATTACAATTAACACTTTCTGAAATACAGTTGACTAATCTGAATTACAATTAACGTTTTCTGAAATTAAATTGAATAATCTGAATTACATGTGATGTTTTCTGAAATTCAGTTTACTTTTCTGAATTACAATTAACACTTTCTGAAATACAGTTGACTAATCTGAATTACAATTAACGTTTTCTGAAATTAAATTGAATAATCTGAATCACATGTGATGTTTTCTGAAATTCAGTTTACTATTCTGAATTACAATTAACACATTCTGAAATACAATTGACTAATCTGAATTACAATTAACGGTTTCTGAAATATATCTTACGGTTTCTGAATTACAATTGAAAAAGGTGTAGTTGTGCAAAGCCCAAATCACCGCCCATTATCGACATGTTATGTATTTTATATCCGACCTGAAACGGTCGAAAGCTTGTGCTTCCGATACACGTCGAGAATTTCAACTTGTCGTTCGTCCGCTTTCATTAGTAATACGATCATCCTCGTAAAAACACCGACGAAATTGCCTTATTGATTTTGGATTATGCCAAGGAAATTTCTTTTACGACTCATCGCGTTTTATTCACAACGAATCAAAAGTTTTAAGAATTAGAACACCTCAAATCTAATGAAAATTGAATCATAAACTACCCCACTTATTTGTTTTATGGCACTAACTTGTTTTACTCAAACGTAAAAGTGACTTACAAATCCACGCATATTTTAATCATTTGGTTTCACATTTATTTAAGCACAATCACTCCAAGTTGAATTTAATTTAATCACAATTTGATTAAAAGTCGTAATTCTGGAAAGCGGCAAAAAATTAAAAATAGCAATTTCGGTTTATTTACAAACTAAATAAACTTGATATTCAATATAAACTGGTTTCTGCTCAATGGATTAATTCGAAAACACGTCAGTGCCTCGTTAATTTCTGACATAAACATTGATTTAAAAAAAACGTGAAATAAACTAGTCCTTTTGCAATTCATTTATTATACTCTGAGACAAAGCTCGAATAGTCTTGTTATTTATTAGTGGCAGAAATTGACCATAAATAAACCCCCAATGCAATCAAAACAGTGTCAAATCGTAATTTATCATCTATCCGTTGTCATATCAATGTTTGATGATAACGATGAAGGACGCCTGGCGTTTGATCATCATATCCATTTATTTACGGATGGGTTGTTTGCCTGTTATTACTGTTTCGAAAATAATCACAAATTGCAAATAAGGAGTGTTGTTGAAAAAATTAGCTCGAAGTTGGATTTGGGTAACGAAAAGGTTGTGTAAACGGCCCTGAAGACATTAGGTCCCTTTGAGTATCTTGATAATATTGTTGAAAATACAATAGCACAGATTACCTCAGGTTATTACAATAAATCTAACCATAACTCAACACTAAATTATTCTAGACATTTCAGAGCTAAATCCCGCTTCTGGTTGTTTCATTGTTGTGAGGAGATACGTAAACTGCAATGTGCGCTATTGCAGTAATGTTGTATTGTTTTATATTACAATAGATCGAACATTCATATTCTCGTCTGATAAGTGGACCAAAAAACCCGAGATGATTAAAATCATACGATTGGGGAAAACCTCCATTTTAAAATCGAATTAATTAAGGGAAGGGTTATTAAATTGCGAACTACCTGTGTCAATTATCTACCCGTCTCATCGATAATTAAATAATTTGGGTTATTGTTATCAATTTAATGCTGCATAATTCAATTATCTAGGGTATGGCTTTTGTTATCATGTTCCTATTACCTACGAAATACAATTTCTCTTCTACAATCTCTTCGTACGAATGTGATCGATACGTTCTGTTGTGATGCTACAACATACATGAATATGATTTCTATTCATCTTAACAAGAGAAAATCTATTTCGACGTAATGTTCAACAGAGCATAAATTTTACTTTTGAAATTGCCCAGACCTCGACGATGAGAGCTTAAGATGATGCATAAAAGAAAATAAACGAATGCTATGTTGTCTTTTTGCATGAGTGACCACAATAGTAAAAATTATACTTTAGCTTTTCTAAAAAAATAGATTGTTTTTTTAACATTTAAATGTCAATAAGGGGCTTTTCAACTCGCTGGGATAGCCTGTATATTAGGTATTACAATTTTTAGTTGTAAAATAAACTTTAACTCTCACAAGTGTGGAAATTAATAAACAACAAATATACAAATATATACAAGAAATATACAAGGTGATTCATATAACTTTACGACCCTGACGAACTTTAAATGCAACCCATTATACATTGGAGGTTGAATTACGCCTAAATTGGCCAAAACAAAAACGCAATAAGAACCTAATTCTGTAAGGTTTGCAAGGAATATCCAAATCACAAACAAATTTATAATTATTAGTGTTTCTGAATCAAATTATAATTGAGTAGTGTATTACTGGTTGCATTTAAAATTCGTCAGGGTCGTAACGTTATGTGAATCACCCTGTATTGTTGGCACACATCATAAGTACTACTTTGTTCATTTTAATTTTTGAAAATGAAGATGGGAATAAAGAATAAGGGGAAGAAATTGGTGACAAATCAACTGAAGCCCAAAATAACTCAGTTTTTCCCATCAAAACACCCCAAAAAGGCAAAAAACTAGCAATAAACAAGTGAAGTTATGGCTGAAACTTCAAAAAGAAAACTTACCGTCACAGAAAATTATTATAAAAAGAAAATCAAACATTTTCAACGAGCGAAATGAAATTTTGGCCTCACTGGTGATGGTCGTGAAAGAAAAAATGCTTTTTTATATTTCATTATTATAAGATTAACTTAAATAACCCCAAAGGTTTGCGAATTTTGCTTAACAGTTGAACAAAAAGAGCACATTTTTCTTTTACTTAAGTAGTAATGTTAAACAGAGTTCATCTTTCTTTTGGGTGGAACTATGGCTAGTAAGTCGATGCATTTAATAATCCCAAGAAAATTAATTTTTTTATAAAACCTTCTCAAAAAAAGTAATTTTCACTTGAGTTAAGGCTATTAAAATTAAAACTTATTTATTCTGAAAAATATTTAACTCTTTTTTAGGGAACTTAACCTATTTGTTAAAAAATTTGGGGTTGATTTAAAGCCGGTGTAACTTCGGCTATTGCTCTCGATATTGCGGTTTGAGATAAAAATACTACTATCAACAGGTAGTTGATAAAATCCAGAGCCAAAAAAAATTAATGTAGTTAAAACCTAAAATTTAAATGTTTTTTGAAAATTTTATAGCTTAAATTTGTAAATCGGTGTAAATGGATTTAGCCTCAAATAAAACTGTTTTCTTGGCTGCTCTTTCAAGTTGAAACACAAATATTTCTTCACCATTTACCATTTTTTAAATTTTATTGATAATTAATTAATTATCTAGCAAAATAATTAATTAATTAAAAACAGCATATTTTGCTCTCTTTCAATCGCAATTAACATATATGGTATTACAATTTGGGGCCACTCTTCTATTCGTCACAGAATATAATAATATAAAATAATATAAAATAAACTTTAACTCTGACAAGTGAGGAAATGAATAATGAGGATATAAACAACAAATCAAGTAACAAACACAGCATTCAACATAGCTGAAGAAATATACAGGGTGATTCATATAACTTTACGACCCTGACGAACTTTAAATGCAACCCATTATACATTGGAGGTTGAATTACGCCTAAATTGGCCAAAACAAAAACGCCAGAGACTGCAATAAGAACCTAATTCTGTAAGGTTTGCAAGGAATATCCAAATCACAAACAAATTTATAATTATTAGTGTTTTTGAATCAAATTATAATTGAGAAATGTATTACTGGTTGCATTGAAAATTCGTCAGGGTCGTAACGTTATGTGAATCACCCTGTATTGTTGGCACACATCATAAGTACTACTTTGTTCATTTTCCTGTAGAAAAGGTTAAGACTTTGGGAAACTCCGCTTGTTATTACCAATGTTGAAAACTTTGGTACAACTCATTAAAAGTAGGAAAGCTAAGGGATGGGCGATAGAGTAGAAACCAAAAGAGCTATTCCAACTCATACTTGCGAGTAGGTTTATTTAAAACATTTTTCAAACACATTCAATAAAATATAAAGTTCTTATTTCGCGAATATCGGTTTAAAATGTAAAATCTCGAAATGTTGTCACGTTTTTCCACGTTTAAAAGCCTTAGGTGTTGGTGTCAAGCCTCGTTCCACCAACCCATTAATCCGTTATTACCTCACGCTTTTGCGACACCCTGCCGTGCATAAATCGAGCTTTCGCAAAGATTCGTTGGCTATTAACGTCACCCGATGTAATAAGAAGAGTATCGGGCGATTCGTGACGTAAGAGAAGGGGTTTCTTTCGGCCTCCAGCGGATAATAAAGAGTTGTAGGCCGGCGGAAACTACTTGCTTTTACGTTGCATTAGCTTCGCTGCCATCGCAAAATCAAAGTTGAAATAATAAGTGGAAAAAATAAAAATAATAAAAAAATGGTCTATCTGTTACTTTTGTAAACATGTTTCACCTTAAAAAAATGTTTTCGCTGAGATACATTCAACAATAATTTCTCGTAACACAATCGTTTGTGAACTGTAGAAAACCAGAGATAGTTCACTCAATCGAATTTACTTTTTGTTAACTGTTTATAACGTAATTAATACAACAAAGCAATAATAGTAAATTATGAACAATGAACTAATTGGTAACAGGAAAATATTTAGTCAGTTTAGGTTGTTTAAACTTTTCTTTTAAAGAATTTTGGACCAAATCTCTGATTTGTCTCAGAATTGAATTTCGTTTACGCTTAAGCCATTTTCTAAGCTTCTTATAATTTCATATCTCTCAATTATTGTCAGAACTCGTCGTTTTGTAAATTTGTTTATGATGAAAAATGGAGTAAAATTATCACTATCGCCAAATTTGTTCTCAACACACTGAAGGAATAAATGTAAGCGAATACAAAAGCTTTAAATCGCAAAAAAATCAGAAAAATTAAAAGAGCATAGACAAAAGACCCATGTGTAATTTTTTCGTGGTTCATTCAACTGTAGTTACAAATTTGTATCTCCAATAGTTTTTTGGTATGCCATTCTATTAAAATAAGTTTTAGTAAAAAGTCCAACCATAAACAGATGTAACAACCTGTTTAGACCTTTTACAAAATTAATTTTCAAACATTCAGTTAGATGAGAAAATTTTGAAGCCAAGAAAGAAAACAAAGCAATTTGTTAATGGAAATGAGGACAAGCTAGTAACAGATTCTCAAATTATTTTAAAATTCACGTTTTGTGTTTAGTGTTATCAGGTCTCATTCAGTATCAGCATTTTCCACTATGTATTATTACTGTTGCCCTTAGAATTCTCTTGATATTACCACCTTCTGCTTGGGGGAAGACATTTTCAGAATTAAAAACTATCAAAAATTATCTAAGATCGACGATGTCCCAAAATCGATTTAATAATTTTCCTAGTGCTGCAGTGGAAAGAGAAATAACTAATGGACTAGATAAATTAGATTTTATAAAAAGACCTAGAGTAGAGTATGTAAGGTGAATTTATTGTGTAAATTATACAGGGCTTTCATTTCAAAAGGAGCCAGTCTCAATAACTTTTGACATTGAGCAAATCTGTTTTCAAGCAAAAACAGGTCGATTAGGATCGCGAGGGGGAAGTTCAAAACCAACATTAGTTACATTTTAGGTTTCATCCCTTAATCGCTAGCTACCCCTACTTTAAAATTTTAAATGGCACCCCCTACTTTTTCAAACATTTTCGGAAAGGGAAAAAATTTGCGGATCGAACTGTCAAGGAAAAAAATTTTTTTGTCTATTCGTTTCTTAGTTAAGGGTGGTTTTATTTTTGAAATTTTTAATCCTAGTAGCCTTTGACTGGAGGCCAATTTAATTTAAATAAAAAATTTGTCGATTAGAGATGCAATGACAGAGTTTAAATCCAACATTAGTTACATTTTAGGTTTCATCCCTTAGTCGCTAGCCACCCCTAATTTAAAATTTTAAATGGCACCTCCTACTTTTTGGAACATTTTCGGAAAGAGAACAAATTAGGGTATCTAACTATCAAAAAAATATTTTTCCATTCATTTTTTAGTTAGGGGTGGTTTTATATTTAAAATTTTTAGTTTAGTGGCTTTTGATTTGAAGCCAATTTTATTTAAATAAAAAGTAGGTATGTTGTTTTGGATTGTACTGGGAGAGCTCTAAACCAACATAAAATACGTTTTAAATTCCATTCCTTAGTCCTTAGTCGCTAACTACCCTTAGTTTAAAATTTGTAATAACACCCCCAACATTTTGAAACATTTTATGTTGGTTTTGAACTCAAAAACGAATCGAAAAAAAATTTCTGCTTTTACAGTTCGATAAGCTTTTTATCCCCTTTCCAAAAATATTTAAAAAATTAGGGGTGCTGTTTCAAATTCTAAAGTAAGGATGATTTGAAATTTGGGGATGAAATGTAAAATGTACTTTATCTTGAATTTTAACTATTTCATTGTACCTCTTATTGACAAATTTCTTATTAAATTGGCTTCAAATCAAAGGCTACTAGGACTATAAATTTCAAAAATAAAACCGCCCCTAACTAAAAAACGAATCAATAATTTTTTTTTGACAGTTAGAAACACTCATTTGTTCCCTTTCCGAAAATGTTTCAAAAAATAAGGGGTGTTATTTAACATTTTAAAGTAGGGGTGGCTAGCGACTAGGGGATGAAACCTAAAATGTAAGTAATGTTAGTATTAACTCTCTCATCGCATCTATAATCGACAATTTTTTTATTTAAATTAAATTGGCTTCAAATCTATGACTACTAGGATTAAAAATTTCAAAAAAAAATCCACCCTTATCTAAGAAACGAATAGACAAAAAAAATTTTTTCTTTGACAGTTAGATACGCAAATTTTTTCTCTTTCCGAAAATGTTTGAAAAAGTAGGGGGTGCCATTTAAAATTTTAAAGAAGGGGTAGCTAGCGATTAAGGGATGAAACCTAAAATGTAACAAATGGGGCTTTTCACGTGAAGCGGACAACGAAAAAAATTTGACAACCTGAAATTCGGTCATATTCAGGATAATTCTTCTCCTAGAAAGCATACTTGTAAATACATAATGATTTTTTTGTGTGAGGCTTATTTGTGAGTTTTTGGAAGCTTTTATTTAAAAAACTAATGCATACCAAAATATCTAAAATAGTGCTTTATATAGAAAACTCTCTGTTCTTTTTGATTCTGAAATCCGATTTAGAATTTGAAACTTTTTTCGTGTAGAAAGCCGGAAGTGAAGTTTCAAATCCGAATCTTAGTAACTTGGACCGTTTTTTTTTCATTTATTTTTATTTCAAAAAATAGCTTATAATATACCTATAGATTTTACACTATAAGTCGCAAAATGGGATCTCTATTCGTTTAGGAGATATAGTACTTAATGTACACAAAAGCGCGTAATTTCTTGCGTATCACGTACATTAAGTACTGTATCTCCTAAACGAGTAGAGATTCTATTCACTTAATAAAAATGATTTTTAAAAAAATGGTCCAAGTTACTAAAATTCGCATTTGAAACTTCACTTCCTGTTTTCTACACGAAAAAAATTTCAAATTTCAAATTTGATTTTAGATTTAAAAAGAACAGTGAATTTTCTATATAAAGCACCATTATAAATTTTTTACTATTTACTGTTTAATTAGAAATACAGTTTACAAGAACGTTCTGCTTAATATTTGGTCAATTTTTAGAAGGCAATGACTTTTTAAATAAGTTGCTCACAAAAAAGCCATCACGTATTTACATTCATACCTTTTAGGAGAACAATTGTAACCGAATTTCAGGTTCACGTGAAATGCCCCAAATGTTGGTTTTGAACTTCCCCCTCGCGATCCTGTTTTTGCTTAAAAATAGATTTGTTCAATGTCAAAAGTTATTGAGACTGGCTCCTTTTGAAATGAAAGCACTGTATAAATACACAGCAGCTGATATCTCCATACAACATTTAAAAATATTCTTGTTACGAATAGTTTTATTTTTGTATAACTATACTATTTAAAAATATTTAAAAAATAAACATCTGCTTCCATTTATTTAAATTAGTAGTTTCTAACTACTATTTTAATCAGAGTAAGGGGCGCAATTGGCTTATCTCGGTCCTGGCTCCTAAATCGTCGATTATTTGACGCAAGTTTTGGTCCCCAGGTCCAATAAACTCAAGCCGTTCTGGCTGTCCATTACGGAGAAGGAGACGTTGCCGGTGCTGGACTTCCTCTCGGCAGCGCTCCTTTCCGCCGAATATGATCGTGCCTTAAGCAGGGCCTTGGCCATGGCCGAATGTCCGGTGGTGCCCTTCTTCGGGGCCTTCCTCAGAGAGCTGAGGGAGATTCTGGCCTCAGGACCACCAGGACACGACCCTGCTGCAGGCTCGGAAGCCATGCCGCCGTCGAAACCGCCAAAGGCAGACACGCGGAGAGATCGGGACCAACAGCTCCAGCAAAGACAAGTGGTAGGTGAGAACAAGCGGCCAGGGATGGGCGTTGACGATTGTCTACATGACGTGTCAACAATTGCGTCGACAATGTCTACAATGTCAACAATAGGAATTTGAGGTTATGTTGTGTTTTATATCAATTTTCTTTTGAAGAAAAAATTCTTTTGAGAACAAAGACGAAGAGGCTAAAAATAAAGAGTGAAGCGTAAAAACAGAAGAAAAAGAGACTAATTTGTTTTATTTTCTTGTTACAATTTTTCGAGAATTTTACTTTTATTTATTTATTTTTCTATCACGTATTTTATGTTTTAAAAAAGTTTTAATCATACTTTTAAGTTTTATTTTTAACAATTATACACCAATTTCATGGTCAAATACCAGTTTACTGTCAAAATTTATTGTTGACATAGTTGACATTGTTGACATCACTTCAAATATCGACGTCGACGTAATTGTTGACAGGTCAACAATTGAATTGTCTACCTTGTATTGTTGACACGCCCATCCCTGCAAGCGGCCTGCTAATAACCAATGCAAAACTGTCTGTGACTTGTCGTTCTACTCCTCCAGTTCATATCAGATTACAATGGAGAAGACCATCATTTCACAAAAATCGGTCCGGGCGGACTCATCAACTTGGAGAAAATATACCGAACACAAGCCGTAATGGACCACATTTCCCTCTGTCATCAGCATTATCATACCCGCAATCGTCTTTCACCTACCGTTAGTCTCATCGAATATCTTAAGTAAGTTATTGTGCAGAAATAGCACAATAAATAATATTTTGTTGATCAAACATAAGAAGGTTGAGTGGAATGAGATTGTTGATTTTTCAGGTCGACGACTGTAAATGAACAGCGCGTTTTAGCAGCTGCTCCCCCACAAAGGACTGAATTAGACGCTGAATATGACTGTGATGTAGATGACTATCACCCTGTACAACCGCTCGTTCACGATCACGGTGTTAGTTTCGTTTGTCTATCGTCTCCACTTACGAAAATTGACCAACATGTCATGCAGGTAATTTCATTACGTTAAACCAATTGGCTGGAAAATCGTACGCAAGATGTGGCCCAAATTCAATTTTTTGTCTCCACCTGTTTAAAATCGGTTAATTTCATTGCAGAATAAATGACGCTTCTATAAACTGAACTGAAATTTTATTATAGGGCTACGTATATTAATCAAAAATAGATCCACATGGCACATATTTAGTTTACTATCATTTAAATCTTTAAAGGCATTGACAACTTAAAAAACAACTTTGTCTTAAATGATGGTACTGGAAATGCTTATTACAGTAGCGAAAACCGTTTCTCTGTATCTCCTCTCTAACTCGAGTTGACATCGTAACCGGCTCTTGAGCATTTGGTCCAATTTTAAGATCAAATAGTTTTTGACTTTTAAATGACACTGTCAGAGTTTTCAAAATTTAGAACAGAAAAAAGTCGAAAAAGTAGTTAATTTGTTATTTTGTGGAAGATGTGTGGAAAATGTTCAAATATCTGTCAAGTTTTTAGCGAATGAGAGGGTTCAGTAATAAGAGGACTGTGTGATGAGAGGCGGTTGTGATGTCAGGATTTCTTCCGTTCGAAGTGATAATCTTGTTTATTTTTCATCGCAGAAAATTTTGAAAAGGATCTACCGACATAAAATGAACCACATTTTCAATTTTCGTTAAAACATAAAATAGGTAAAATAAGTTGCCAATGCCTTTAAGAAAATATTTTTTCGGTATTTGAAGCTAAATTCGCCTTGTCATTTAGACAGAAAGGCACAAATGTCATTTACCAGGTGCTATAATAACTCTTCAAATAGAGTTGTTTTTTATTCTATTGGAAAAAAATAATAAAAAATATCAACAACCTACACTGTCTTTTTTTTCACTAATCGACTTGTTATCTAATTTGAGTATAAGTTATAACCGTTGTACTATCTATCCAAAAACTAAGGTCTCACTTAGTTACTTGCAATCGTCGTTAAAAAGCTCAAAAAGTAATCCATCGAATAGCACAGGTGTGAGAATAAATTAGAAAATTATTCTGTTGAACTTTTCTGAAACGTGTTGCCACTAGCAATTTCCTCTCGAGTTCTACGCGTTTTTCGAAAAGTTACGTCAATTAAAAGCTTTTATTTAACTTACAATGTTGTCTGTCTGTCCGTTTATATTTTCGGAGCCAAATTTGAAAGGGTTCCTGTTGTCCCACTGAATTGAAATTTTGCATACTTACTTAATCTGCGTGACAATGCAATCCTATGTAGTTAAATACCGCCTAAAGGGGTTAAATGGGGTTTTGAAGCTTTAGGTTATGTTTACAAAGCGGTTCTCGATTTGTAAATTTGAGAGGGTTCCTGTAATCGCATTGAAATGAGATTTAACATGCTTACGTAATCTGCGTGGCAATGCAATTCTATATAGTTAATTACCCCCTAAAGGTGTTAAATGGGGTTTTAAAATTTTAGGTTATGTTTACAAAGGGGTTCTCGATTTGTACATACCGTAACTTATACCGACATAGACGGTATGTTGGTCATTTTGACGTCACGGTAGATGCACAGTGTAATAACAATAAATAAAGATTAAAAAACTTAAAATAAAAATATATAAAAAAAGTTTTTTTAAAAAAGCTTTTATTTAAAAGATGCACTAAAAAGTAAAAAATAATGTATATCAATCACAGGCGAATATTTTTTCTTACAGGTTAAAATTCTAAAATTTATAAAAGCTTTGGGAGTTATAAAACTACGGCATTACAGAATTACTTTGTTCAGTTGACAACTCCCAAAGCTTTTATAAATTTTAGAATTTTAACCTGTAAGCAAAAATATTCTCCTGTGATTGAAATACATTATTTTTTACTTTTTAGTGCATCTTTTAAATTAAAGCTTTTTTTAAAAAAACGTTTTTTTTATATATTTTATTTGATATTAGTTCCGAAACGAAAAGCTTTTTTTTGAGTTTGTTAATTGAAATGCAAAATATTTGATTTACTCTCTGACCGATTTTGTTCACAACGAAAAAGTCAACAAATCAGTATAATTATTATACACATATTGCAAACAATATCCTTTGATTTTATTTCATTTGCATTTATCATCCGCAAACGAGTAAACTTGATAAATGTGCGTTCGCCCTTCATGTGATTATGATTAATATTTAACTACAGTACATTATGTAACAATATCCTGTATAAAAGAAAAAATATATACTTTTTTTAACAATGTGACGAACATGTTTTCATATCTCAATAATCAGGTTTCACAACAATTCAATATTAATTTAATTGTAAAAAATTTTGATTGTTTATAAATTGAAAAATGGTGGATGCGCCAGGTTAGCTATAATCTTTCGCTCCTACAAACACATTTTTCAATAGTCTAGTCTCAATGAAAAATTATTCCCAAAATCGTCAGGTTAGAATCGACAGTAAAAGCTTTCATTATTCTTCAACTTCGCATGTTGTGGGTTGCAAAAATAATGTTGCAAATTATTATTATTTAGTTTAGTTTTATTTTAAATCAAAACATGGGGTAAAGACACAAGCCTATTGTTAAGGTGTGTCTGTAACAATTAATTTTTTAATCTACAATTTTTTTGTTTTATGGTTCTGTTAGTTATTTAGCATTTATTTGTATTGAAAAATAAGACTTTAGTGATAATACATAAATAAATAACTATTTACTGTTTTATGATTTTGTTAACCATATTATTTTGCGGTTTTTGCAAGAAGGGACTATTGTTTAAAAAAAATTCGTAGTAAAAAATAAGTGCCGTGCCTTGATACATAAATATATTCCATTTCAGTTCATTGCAGAATTTTACAACAACGTATTTGAATTTTTTGGAGTTTCTGGTGGGTTTTCTTGGCTCAAAATTTGTCGCTTTGATTTAGCTTAACACAGAGTTCTTTTCTTATACAGAAACTCTCAATTTGTGCTTTATTTCACTTCAATTATTTATTTCCGGGTACCGGAAATCGTCAAAATCGCGACCAAAATTGCAAAAATCAAAATTTTAAAAATCTAACCTATTGACTGTTTTTCTACTTTTAACAACTCTAGAGGGTTGTATGAGCATAGAAATGTCCATAAAACTTTGATTGAGTGTTTTTTTTTTCATTTTTGTGAAGTAAGTGCCTTGGACATTAAAATTTTTAGCAAAAAAATTCAAAATTGTAATCTCATGAAAAGTTAATATAATACGTAGAATGAGCCGTAGAATTCACTGGAAGAAACCGTTTTGCTCTACGACTTTTAGTTTTTAAGTTATGAATTTTTTTATTGTTAAATTTTAAATGCTTCTGTACCCGGAACCGTTGCCCGGAACGACTCCGGGTTTTAACGAAAAAATAGAGAATTTTATGCGCTATCCGCTGCTTTATCGATTTTTGTTCTAAGTCTTATAGTTTCCGAGAAAAACGCAAAAAAATGTTGCCATTTTCACTTTTTTCTAATATTTAAACGCCGATTACGGCGAAACTATAAGAGTTAGAGAAAAACGGTAAAATCGATTAGAACCGGTATAAAAAGCCCTACAAAATGGCATAGGTTTTAAGGCTATATCTCGCAAAAAAATTATTTCAAAAATTCAAATGCGTTCTCAAAAAATTCTACTATGAAATGAAATGGGATATAACTATTTTCCATTTATTAAAAAAATGTTTGAGTTACGTTTTTACTATCTGTAGTACTTTTTAAAAAAAATTGTGGGACGAAAAATGGTGGATGCGCCGGGCTAACAAAACTAAAAACTGTTACTAAAAATGACCCCAAATTCCGTCAGACGTCCCAAAACAAGTCCATCTCGTTCCCCAACCCAATTTGCATGATTTTTTTCACAGCCCCATAAATCCCACCCCTTGCAAATCATCCCTTTTGTTAGCCGCCGTCATCGTCCGCATGGATGGTGTTATCATGCACCAGCAGGAATGACCTTGACCTAGTTCCCGTTTCGGCGGCAAGTGTCATTGGCGCGTGTCGTATAACGAACCCTTATGCATGTTTGCCTTCATTATTTCAGATACTTCACCACGGAAGTACGGCAGTTTTGTGGGAGGGTGTCGAAGGACCGTCTCCTCCTGGCGTTCGAGGCGCGTTTTTCTACTTGAGGCTGGACCGCTCATCCACAACGTTGACGTGGGTCAGGCCGAGTTGGAGTGGACTGAAGGCTGGCAATACGAACGATTCCGATCCTTTTTCAACCGATTTTAACTTGTCTTTCAATCCTGAAGAGACGCTAGCTCCGGGCCTACTCACTAAACTGGCGCTACAAGCTTCCGGGGAACAATCCACCGGAACGACGCTGGATGACGGGTAAGGAGGGACCTCACGCGCGATTTACTTTACGCAGAAAAATAATACTCCAACTTAACCCAATACAAAAGAAAATACGAAAAGAATAAATGAGAAAAGAAAATAAGTAAAGGAAAGTAAATAATATAGTAGTAAATAAAGTACAGGCTGTTTTGTCTAAACCCCACATTAGAAGTATTGGGAGTTCTAATAATCACAGTCATCTGAAAATTTGTGTACAACCATAATCTTTTAGGTCCTGCTCAATGAAAATATTCTCAAGATAGCAGCACTTCTGGTTATACCGGAAGTCGCTATCAACTTCTTTATTTTAAATGGAATGCTGTATATTTTAATGCGTTTTTGAATTACTAGAGTTATTTTTTGGTAGTTTTCATAAGCTGTTTCTATACCTAAATTTAGCCGTTTACGAAATATTTATGGTTTTTAAATTTTTTTTGGATTTGCACTTTCCAGTTCAGAAAGAGATAACTCTGCGATTTTTAAAAATTTGGAAATATTTTTGAGCTCATTTGAAAGAGGAAGCCTAGATCTTTCCTTTGGTGTTTTCAAATTTCTAAAAAAGAATAACAAACTCCAAATTTTTAAAATTAAATTTGCAAAATTTTAAGCACCCATAACTCATTTTTTTCAAATGAAATGACAAAAGTTTTATTTCACTAGATGGTAGAGAATTTAATTCTGCTTCGATCTGTGTTAATATTCCCTATACTTAAGTTTAATAGTTTTCAAGTTACAATACCCTTTTGTTGGGATTGAGAAATTCATTAGCCATAGGCCTTTTCTCATAGGTTGCCATGGAAACGAATGAAAAAAGGTGAGAAATTAAAGTTTTTCAAACCAACACCCAATGAATTTATTTTGTTTTCACAGTCTGATAACACAATTTTGAACAGAGTTTGTCGTTTAAGTTTAATCAGAAATGTTTTTATGGCAAACTATGCAAAAATAGCTGTGTTTAGTAAAAAATTTCCTGCAATAACAAAAAACCAACATAACTTGAAAATTATCACAGATAGGTATAGGGAATGCTAATACAGATAGATACAGAAAAAAATTCTCCTCCATCTAATAGAATAAAAATTGGGACATCCCATTGGAAAAAATTAAGTTTTGGGTACTTGAAGTTGTCCAAACTTAACCTTAAAATTTTTGGGCTTATTAACTTCAATTTCAATTTTGATCACACTGAACAACAGATATAGGCTTTCTCTTTCAATTCTCCAAACATGATTTCGAAATCTCTAAAACTAAGCGAGTTACCGATTTTTTAAGGGACAGGTGCAAATTCAAAAAATTTCAAAAATCCTAAATATCTCGAAAACGGTTAAACTTGGGTATAGGGAAAGCTGATAAAAACTTCCTTAAAATAACTCAACTAATCCAAAAACGCTGTGAAAAACATAGCTTTCCATTTAAAATAAGAAAGTTAATAGCGACTTCCGGTATAACCGGAAGTGCTGCCATCTTGAAAATATTTTCATTGAACATAACTCAACGGATTATGCCTGAATACCAACTCTCACATAAATGTCTTTATTAGAACTTTCAATACTTCTAATGTGGGTTTTAGACGTTACACCCTGTATAGTAGTAAATAAAAAAAGTAGTACACGGTGCTCCAAAAATGAAAACTAACTAAAAAAATCCTCTACTTCTGATTTTGGTCAGAAATTATTCTCTACAGTTTTCTGAGCAAAACAAAACGTTTTTCAAAATTGTGCGATGGTTACTTTTAATATAATTCCAAAAAAACAATTTTTTGACGTTTGAAACTGTAGAACTGCTTATACTTTTGAAAAACTTTAATTTCTCACCTTTTTTCATTCGTTTCTATGAGAAAAGGCCTATGGCTAATGAATTTCTCAATCCCAACAAAAAGTTATTGTAACTTGAAAACTATTAAACATAAGTATAGGGAATGTTAGTACAGATCGAAGCAGAATTAATTTCTCTACCATCTAGTGAAATAAAACTTTTGTCATTTCATTTGAAAAAAATGAGTTATGGGTGCTTAAAATTTTGCAAACTTAATTTAAAAAATTTGGAGTTTGTTATTCTTTTTTAGAAATTTGAAAACACCAAAGGAAAGATCTAGGCTTCCTCTTTCAAATGAGCTTAAAAGTATTTCCAAATTTTTAAAAATCGAAGAGTTATCGATTTTTGAACTAGAAGGTGCAAATCCAAAAAAATTTTAAAAACCATAAATATTTCGTAAACGGCTAAATTTAGGTATAGGAACAGCTTATGAAAACTACCTTAAAATAACTCTAGTAATTCAAAAACGCCTTAAAAAATATAGCATTCCATTTAAAATAAGGAAGTTGATAGCGACTTCCGGTATAACCGGAAGTGCTGCTATCTTGAGAATATTTTCATTGAGCAGGACCTAAATGATTATGGTTGTACACAAATTTTCAGATGTCTATGATTATTAGAACTCCCAATACTTCTAATGTGGGGTTTAGACAAAACAGCCTGTAGTTGGAATAGACGGCGGGGGTGGATTTTTCAAGTTGTGTTTAAACATTCAGTCTAATAGAACTTATACAAAAAACACCTTTAATGACTCTGGGGTGAAAAAAAAACGTTTCTTTTGTGCCTAATAAAAAGTATAAAAGAAAACTACTCCAACGAAAATTTGCTATGGAATCTATTAAAAATTGACGATCTTGGAATATACAAAACTGCTACCGACTTAAAACTAGCCAATATCATAATGGGTCTAATATCACACAGTTCTTGTTATCCATGTACGTGGTGTGAAGCAAAAAAGGGAAATCTGCAGGAGAAGGGAAAAACCAAAATTTTTGAAAATATCAGTACTAATGTTACAAAATGGATGTTACAAGGGGGCCAACAAAATCTTGCAAAACAGTTTTTCAACTGTGTCCACAATCCTATACCAAACAGAACTGAAGTAACAATATTAGAACGAATTCCACCACCAGAATTGCATTTATTGATTGGTATCATACTATAGTAATAGTAATAAAAATTTTGATATACATAATTTTCGGTAACCTCCAGAAATTTGCCAAGATTGGATCCGTTTTTGTCATGTAGAGAAAGAAGCTCTTCATGGAGGAACTTTTAATAGAAATTCCGGCAGCAAATTGTTGCGAATGCGAAGTCTAACGTATCTAGAAAAGAAAGTGTACCTTTGTCTTTGCTCATTTATGTTAACGACTGCACGAAATCTTTAAATGATGTCGTTGAAATTGCTTTCAAAATTCCGTTATTAAAAGATTTTGAGGGAAAACTAGAAAAATTTTAAAACCGCATATTTGAGTATTAGTCGTGTAACTCCGAAAATACGCAAGTTTTTTTCATATAAAGAAGTTTTGTGGAACTGTGCAGAGAGGACTTGGTTTTTATAGCGAACAAGCCTCAGAAGCGGTTCAGGCTGATTTTAAAACTACCTGGAGTAGGTTTCAAATCCATGAACACAATCCGCGTTTTCCTCAAAAATTGTATCAATATAACAGCAGTCACATTTAGTTCTCATTCATAAAATTTACATAAGTTTCATTTTGTTTATAATAAATTAATGAATTTTTTGATGTGTTTATGTACTTACATTTAGTTTTCTGCAACAATAGGGGTGTATTTTTTTGAAATAACTTTTACAGAACATATTTTAAAAGTAACCATCCGACAATTTTAAGCAGGGCTTTATTTCACTCAGGGAAGGGCATATAATGACTTCCGACCGAAACCAGAAGTGGAGGATTTTTTTAGTTAATTTTCATTTTTGGAGCACCGTGTGTAATAAAGTAAATAATAGTAGTAAATAATAGTAAAAAAAATAAATATTACATTTTTTTATTGATATTTTATGTGTTGTTTGTCGCTTATTTAAAAAAAAAATTAACTTTTTGTGAAAACTGGGCATTTAATTTATTGTAAACAGAAATTTATTTTGTAACAAGTTTTGGGTACCGACAATGAACGATAATAACTAACACAGTTGTAATAATTATTTTCCCCCAACTCGGTCCAATTCTGCAAGGACACATTCTTGATACTCCTTGAAGAGTAGCAGAGCCCCGACTTCTCCCTTCAATTTCAAATACGTTTGTCTTCGTTCCTCTAGTTCCTTTCGCATTTTGCGTTTTCGTTCAGCCGCTTCTTCCCTTGTTTCAAACATGTGTTTATTCTTATCCAAGGAGGTATTTACTTGGGTAATAAATTCTTTAACGATTTCCTCGGTTTGTCGTTGAACATTTTCAAGTTCCACATGTTTGTTGGTAATAGTCTCGTTCAAGTCGTGTGCTTGCTTCTTTAGTAATATTTCTTGTTTCTTGAGAATCTCTTCTCGTTGACTTAATTGTACAAATCTAATCTCGCACTCTTCCAGTTCACGCGATAGGCGAAAATGTTCGTCTTTGAGTTCGCTCAAAGTTTTGGCGTCGATTATTTCGAGATTCTTTTGATTATTTAGCTGCTTTTCCATGATGCGGGTGCGATTTTAAACGACTTTGTTGAATTCTGGTGGCGTTCAAGATTCAAGCTTCAAAAATCAAATTTTTTGACAGTTTGGTGAGAAATCACTCATTGCTGCCAACACAAAAACAAGGCGAATTGTTTTTAATTATTGCTGTGACAATGGGGGTTTCCAATGATTTTTTTTATTTTTTTAAATTAAAGTTTAATGCAATTCTATGCGAAATGTGAGATTTCAGCGGTCAAAACGTTTTCTAAATGCTCTAAAAAAAATTGTAAAATATAAGGCGGGAAAGTGGCGAATTCAAAGCGAAGTTGAGTTTGCGTGGTACAAAGGCTTGTTGCCAAATTTCTCAAATGAATTACTTTTTTAAAGGCTTGTAATTTAAAAAAACGACGTAAAAATTAGCTTAACATATACGGTTTTATATTTTACACCTAATACTATGCATTGAACATAGTAATTTATTTTTAACCTCATTTTCTTGGGCAAATATTCGTTCACAACAAGTTGAGATTTGACAACGTGACATGTTACTTTAATTTTATTGGTTCAGCGGTTTGCCGCCGAAACAGTCAAGTTTAAAATGGTTAGTTGAAAACTTGCTTTTTCATAATTTTTTGTAGTGACTATTGATAACTTTTTCTCATTTATTTGTTTAGATTCGTAGGTTATGGGATATGTACTTTGAATATCTATTAACAAATCGTTATTCTACCGTTCATTGGAAACCCCCATTATTGTTTTTTGAGTTTGCTGAACATTGTGGACAATTATTATTTTGCAAAAACTCAGTATTATCACGTATTATTAATTACAAATTCCCGACTTCAAGGGTCTGTTACCAATCCAGTTCCAAGTCATAGGTCACTTTGTTAAAAACTCACATAGTAAGCAGTAAAAAATCCCCGCGAAATTCGAATTATTTTGTTCCGATTTTAAAAAATCAAACGGGTTATTATTGGCAGAAGCGGAGTGAAGGGACTGTTTTTAAGTAACAGCTGAAAATTTACTACATGTATCGAAAATGTAGGTAGGACCTTCTTATTTATATCCCATTTCAGTTCATAGTAGAATTTTGCAACATCGCATTTAAATTTTTTGGAGTGAAATGGAGCACAAATTGAGAGTTTCTGGTGGGTTTTCTTAGCTCAAAACGTGTCGCTGGGATTTAGTACAACAGAGAATTCTTTTCTTTTACAGAAACTCTCAACTTGTGCTTTATTTTTCATTCTGAAAAATTCAAATGCGCTGTTGCAAATAGGATATATCTGCTTTTGCATTTTTTTGATTGACACATTTTTGATCCAGAAACGCAATTATTTATTAATAATAATAATAATAATAATAACCCGTCTTTATTTGAATTGTAAATGCAAGTCGGACAGCAAAAAATAAATAGGTAAACGAATAAATAGACAAAATGAAATTTACAAAAATGCACTTTACTAAAACTAAAAAAACCTGAAGAAAAATAATAGAAAATAAAGCAAGAAGAAAATAACAAAAAACAAAAAGAATTCTGAAAAAAAACCTCAAGAAAAAAAATTATAAAAAAATGTTTTTATTTTATTACGAAAATTGTTCACCGAGAGTTTTTCTTTAAGCAAATGACAGGAATTGTATACTTTATTGTATTGTAAGAGAGTGATCTTTCAAACATTGCTGTTTTAAACTTTAAACTTTAACTTGATGGCAACTTTTTCTTGAACGCAATAATTCACGGAGTGAAGCAGTAACGAACATTTTATAGATAAACACTGACAAAAAATAATTATACAGGGCTTTCATTTCAAAAGGAGCCAGTCTCAATAACTTTTGACATTGAGCAAATCTATTTTTAAGCAAAAACAGGTCGATTAGGATCGCGAGGGGGAAGTTCAAAACCAACATTTGTTACATTTTAGGTTTCATCCCTTAATCGCTAGCTACCCCTACTTTAAAATTTTAAATGGCACCCCCTACTTTTTCAAACATTTTCGGAAAGGGAAATAATTTGCGGATCGAACTGTCAAGGAAAAAATTTTTTTGTCTATTCGTTTCTTAGTTAAGGGTGGTTTTATTTTTGAAATTTTTAATCCTAGTAGCCTTTGATTGGAGGCCAACTTAATTAAAATAAAAAAATTGTCGATTAGAAATGTAATGAGAGAGTTTAAATCCAACATTAGTTACATTTTAGGTTTCATCCCTTAGTCGCTAGCCACCCCTAATTTATAATTTTTAATGGCACCTCCTACTTTTTGGAACAATTTCGGAAAGGGAACAAATTAGCGTACCTAACTATCAAAAAAATATTTTTCTATTCGATCTTTAGTTAGGGGTGGTTTTTTATTTGAAATTTTTAGTTATAGTGGCTTTTGATTTGAAGCCAATTTTATTTAAATAAAAAGTAGGTATGTTGCTTTGGATTGCACTGGGAGAGCTCTAAACCAACATAAAATATGTTTTAAGTTCCATCCCTTAGTCGCTAACCACCATTACTTTAAAATTTGTAATAGCACTCCCAACATTTTGAAACATTTTATGTTGGTTTTGAACTCAAAAACGAATCGAAAAAAAATTCTGCTTTTACAGTTAGATAAGCTTTTTATCCCCTTTCCAAAAATATTTAAAAAGTTAGGGGTGCTATTTCAAATTCTAAAGTAAGGATGATTTGAAATTTGGGGATGAAATGTAAAATGTACTTTATCTTGAATTTGAACTATTTCATTGTACCTCTTATTGACAAATTTCTTATTTAAATTAAATTGGCTTCAAATCAAAGGCTACTAGGACCATAAATTTCAAAAATAAAACCGCCCCTAATTAAAAAACGAATCAATAAAAATTTTTTTTGACAGTTGGAAACACTCATTTGTTCCCTTTCCGAAAATGTCCCAAAAAGTAGGAGGTGCTATTTAAAATTTTAAAGTAGGGGTAGCTAGCGACTAGGGGATGAAACCTAAAATGTAAGTAATGTTAGTATTAACTCTCTCATCGCATTTATAATCGACAATTTTTTTATTTAAATTAAATTGGCTTCAAATCAAAGGCTACTAGGATTAAAAATTTCAAAAATAAATCCACCCGTAACTAAAAAACGAATAAACAAAAAAATTTTTTTCTTTGACAGTTAGATACGCAAATTTTTTCTCTTTCCGAAAATATTTGAAAAAGTAAGGGGTGCCATTTAAAATTATAAAGTAGGGGTAGCTAGCGATTAAGGGATGAAACCTAAAATGTAACAAATGTTGGTTTTGAACTTCCCCCTCGCGATCCTAATCGACCTGTTTTTGCTTAAAAATAGATTTGCTCAATGTCAATAGTTATTGAGACTGGCTCCTTTTGCAATGAAAGCACTGTATATTTGGTCTCCTGGAGTACTTTTTACAAAAAATTGTATTTTATTCCCGTGTTCAATAGCTTTAATAAGTGACCCTACTTTCTCCAATTTCATTATAATACTATTAACTAAAATTTCAGAGTGATTGGAAGACTAGAAACCTGAAAAACTAAAAATCTTTAGATTTGAAACTACAAAACCATTAAATGAAAACACCAGATGTATTGTTTTTGAACTAAATGCGATATGAAATGGTGTTATTTTACGACAAGTTTTTGAGCTAATTCATGAATGTGAAAATAAATTTTAGATTCTTGGATTTAATGGCAGTAAAAGAGGTACATTTGGGAGGAAGAGATTCTGAAAAGGACTCAGAACTTGCAACAGTAGCTCGTAGATACGGCCTCACTCACGAACCAGGAAACGAATGCGCTCTTACAATCCTCTATGGGTATAGCTTGAGCGACAATAGACTACTTTACATCGTATGTCCATCAGCTATATGCAGGTATAGTTATAGAGGCTGAGATTTTATTTTAAAGATTGTAAATTTTCGCTTTGGCTTCAGGGTGTGGTTCAATGGTTTATGTTGGCTGATTGGGGGCTTATCTCGTCAGCAAACCCTGTCTGATAGACGTCTTCTTTGGTTACGCGAACAATACATGCAACTCTATCACGAAGACGGATACTGTTGTGGTCCCTTGGCGGCAGACGCAATTCGGGTAAATCAAATATTTTAATCAAAAAGCTGCCGCTTTACATTGATTTTCTCCAGTCTTTTGGGGGTCGAGATTGGTCTCTCGCCGGTGTGACGGGTACGAATCAAGCCGGCGAACCTTCGGGAGCTCTAAGACGCGAAGTTTCGATGAAAATCAAAAAGAAACAACTTCTCAGCAATCAAACGTTTAAAGTAATGCAAACGTCTGTTTTGCTTAAAAATTTGTTTTAATCAGTTTGTGTAGGATCGCAGCTTGAGGAGTCAATTCGTTGAGCCGGTCACCATGTGCATGGAAAGCAGCTATTGGAGGAATCCAACACATCACAGGCAGTCTACACCGACAACGTTTCCAGATCACCAGCCCGATGTCTCGAGACATCACAGTCTGGGACAGCTGGCTTACAACTCCTCTCAACCGAAATTCGACAGGTGGGCCATTGAAGTTAATTACTTCATTTTTTTGTAAAAATTAATGTGATAAATGATTTTTTATAAATAACAAACCTGACGATACCTTAGCCAAGAGTGAAAAAGTTATTATGACTATTATTATTTTATTTTATTATTTTTCTCTGTAATATTTAATTGAGGTATCTAAAGCTTTTAAGCGAAAAAGTGCTGATTTTGGTCAACTTCAACTACCAATATCTACTAAACTATAAGAGATACGATTTTGATTTTTGTATATGTTACTCTTAACATCTTTCACTAAGTATTTACCAAATTTCAATAATGTACATAAAAAAACAATTGACATAAAAAATCACAAAATATCCATATTTTCAACACTTCATCGAGATAATCTTAAGAACCATAATACGTAGATAAATCGGACTGGGACCATTTGAAAACACACAAAAATATCTAGTGACATTACCCACTTCCGAAAAAAATTGACTTTTAATTAAAAAAATACGTTTGATATCTGTGTGAAAGAAACGAAATTTGTTGTAGAAAGTTGGTAATCTCACTAGATATAGTCGATTGAAACGATTTGGCGTTTGCCGTTTTTAAAAATGTTTGTTCGTTTTCGAGATTATCTCAAAAAACAATTTTTTGTTAGTTCTGGCACCGGCCACCAGTTGTCGCTTCAAATTTAAGCTAAGACAAAATATCTCCTCGGGTCCCTTCAGCTATTGGAGAGTCAACCCCTCATTGTAAATTTTATTTGTCCTCATTGTTGTGGCAAAGTTGGAGTAAATAAGATGATTTCGGTACTCACTGCTTGATCTTTAGAAAAGGATTTACATTGATTTATAAAATCCTTTTCAAATTCATTATTAAAATTTTGATTCCGCCTGGGTCGGATTTAAAATCCATACGTGTTAAAATTAAATTTTAATTGAATTAAATTTTAATTTCACTTTCTATAAATTGACCGACCCCTAGTAGTAATTTTTTACTTAACAAATTATACCACTAATTTTTTGCTGTAACTATTGATTTTTTGGATTTTTGTGAAATTCGATTAAAAAATGTTTTTATACTCGTTTCAGTTAGTAAAACATCAATTTTTTAGCATTCTAAAAAAATAACTTTTATAAAGTTGACAAATGCAAAAAATTAGTTAAAATGATAAGGAACTTCTTTGGAATATTTTTTTAATTAACGTTTGTTCAACCAAACCTACAAATTTTTGAAACATGGGTAGTACTATGACAAATTTAAAAAATCGAAAAAGTGTCTTATTGAAACAACAAAAAATTACTCATCAAATACTACAGGAGAGTTCGACAAAGAAGAACATTATTTTCCAAAACATTTCTCAAACGGGTTGTCATTGGTCATTATAATTTGCTTGGAACCCTGCGGATACAACGTTTACAAAAAGTTTTATCAAATAATTTTTAATTTATTCACACTCTGTTTTGTACGAAGTCTATCGATAAATAATAATTATTATTACTTTATCGATAATAATAATAATACTTTAACTTGTATGGAAACGCTGATTATCATAATTTATCAAGATGAAGAGTCAAATAAAAACATTTTCACAGGTAGTATTTAGTTAGAATACATTTTTTCCCTCAGTTTGCATTAGTTTATCATTCACAAAGAAAAAAAAATTACACTATTCTTAGGAATATTATAACAAATTTTGCCAACAGTTATCTTTTTTTTCTATTTGATTAAAAATTTAATATAATAACAATTTAAAAATTAATAATTGTAATTAGCAAAAATTTGCATAAACTCTCAATATTTCGTAAATACATGCATACGATGCCTCTCTGAATAACCGATTCCTCGTGAAAGAACGATGAGTAATATTTTGAATACAGGGTGTTCCACCGAAAATGGCACCCCCTCATAACTTTTTTATTTATTAATCAATTCAAACAAAATTTAAATTGCACATGTTTGGACTAAAGGTCCACATTTTAAAGTAACCATTTTTGAGGAGTTTACCATTTGTGAGATAAAAAAATAAAAATCATAAAAAAAGATGCAAAATCCTTAAATTGCCTATTATTAGAAGAAGCTATGTTACATTGCCGTGTTGGCAAACTTTGTTTCAACAAAAATAATCCAGATTTCCTTAAATTCTTTTTTAAAAATCTCAAAAAAATGAAAATTTTGTGTGAAATATCATCGTCCATGGAGCGGTGTTGTGAGATTGCTGTAAACAATCTCACAACAATAAGTTTTACAGATGGCATAAAACTTATTGTTTTTAATGTTACGTATTGATTGTTTTGGTAAGTTTTTAAATTTTTATTGTCGATGTTATATAATTACTTTGTCTTCAGCCTGATGATGTCTTATGTAATAAGACGAAACGTTGCATAACTCTCTTGTGGTTTTATTTATGGTCCTTCCCCAGTAATTTTCCAACCCTATTAATTTCAATTTTTGAAGGACGTTAAACTTGTGAGATTATTATTATTATTATTTGGCAGGGACCGTCATGGCTCAACTGAGCACTTGTGGCACGGAAGGCATCCTCGAGTCGGCTCAATCCTCTACGATACTCAATTAGACTTTGTAGATTTCGTGACTCTTTTTCGTTCGTTTAGTTTATTAATTCGTAAAGATTTACGAGATCTGTTCGAACAATTAGCAATATCTTATCGAAGCATGGCTGTGAATACTTCAACAAAAGTAAACGGTGTGAAAACGAAAGTGGAAGTGAAGAAACCGCAAAAATTGGGCTTGTTAACGCGCAACAGTCGAGCCGAACTCGAAGGATCCGTTGTCAATTCGCAAAAGAAGATCTTTGATGCGATCGCAGCTGCGAGCATCTTCACCAACTGCGCTGGAATTGACACCAACAACTCGCAAGTGATCACAATGTCGACTTTTACGAAATTCCTCGAAACCAGACAAATGGAAGTTTGGACAGAGGAACAAGTGAAAGCACTCATACATGTAAGAGGGTCCCTTCGGGTCTAATCGCTCTGATAAGCTCGCTTGCAGAGACACGAATCGGACGCAACTTTGCGAGCTCAGAACTGCTTGTCCTTTGAGGGTTTCGCAAGATATCTAATGGATAAGGACAATTACGCCTTTGTCAATGAACGAGAAGTTCCTAATGAAAGTGATATGGGTAGGCCAATGTCGACATATTACGTGGCATCGTCTCACAACACTTACCTCACGGGACACCAGCTCAAGGGCGAATCTTCGGTCGAGCTGTACAGTCAAGTTTTATTGACAGGCTGCAGATGCGTCGAATTGGATTGTTGGGACGGTGATGACGGCTTTCCGATGATCTACCACGGACACACTTTCACCACCAAAATTCCGTTCAATGCTGTTGTAGAGACAATTGATAAAAATGCCTTTGTTACTTCTCCCTATCCTGTGATCCTATCAATTGAAAACCATTGTTCTCTACAGCAACAAACCAGAATGGCCCTCGTGTTTCAGGTAAAGCAAAACACTCCACAAACTTTGACCACGTCTAAACCAACCTACCTTTTCCAGAGAGTTTTCGGGGAGAAGTTAGTTACAAATTTCTTATTTGAAGCTGACTATAGTGATGAACCGTCGTTGCCTTCACCAGAACAATTAAAAAATAGAATCCTTATAAAAAATAAAAAGTTAATAATGGAAGTGCCTGCGCCGTTAAGTTTTTCCGCAATGTCCACGCCTGGCAGGTGAGCAATAATTAAGTGTTATTTTTACCGAATTGCCTTAAAACACGCCGAAATAGTCATTTATGATATAAGTGTTAAAAGTGCAATTTTATGTTGCGAGTGGGGCAGTTTGCGGATCGAGCACAGCGAGTGGAGCAACCCCACGAGCAAAATAAAATCACTTTTAACACGTATATCATACAACATTTTTTCTACAAACCACATTAAATCTGTTGCCGACTAAATCGAAGCAACAATACGAATTAGCGTTTAAGCGTTTTCAAAATTGGTGCGCCCAGAAGAATGTTGTTGGAAAATACAACGAAAGTGTTTTATTAGCGTACTTTGAAGAACTTTTGCCCCAAAATTATCTTGTTGACAAAGGCTGTCATTTCACTTTTAACATTAGTGTTAAAAGTAGACCACGTGATTTACTTTTAACACGCTACTATTTAATATTATATTTTTAAAGGCAGTATGCCGTGCAAAAAATTCAATTTTTAGTAGCGTTTGTAGAAAAAATCAAATAACTATGTCAATACGTTTTTTGGCCTTAAGGGGCCATTGCAAAAGCAATGTACAGTGTTGTTAAAAATACATTTTTAAAAGTATTTAAATACAAATACAAATACTTTTCCGGCAAAGTAATTGTATTTCAAATACAATTTTTCAAAATGTATTTAATTGCAAATACAATTACATTACTATTTAAATACTTATTAAGGCTGATTAATAGAAAGCTCCATTAAATTTTAATGCGTTGTTAAAAGTTAATAACGCGGATAAACCAATCATATTGGTCCAATTTGGTCACGTGATCAGTTTACTTTAATCCCATTTAATTAATGGGATTTAATCGGGGATTAAATTAATGACGCTTTGAAAAAATCGGCTCTTAATGTGGATTGTATTTTTTTATGACCTGTTAATTATTGAAGGTCACAGAATCTGGTCCCAATATTTTGCCTGCTACGTCATAACTTCCTTTGTCATGATTTTACTTCATGTCAGACTCAACTCTGGAATTTACCCTTACTTTTTGGTCATATCCCTCTTAATGATCTGGGTTCCTGTTCGTATTGTTGCCAATGTACAGGGTGCTGCATTTTGGATGTCCGAATAGGGGATCTCCGAAACTAAGAGGTTTAGAAAAAAACGAGTGACACATTCTCGGGTCCGTTTTTTGAGAAAATAATTTTGGTCAAAACCGCATCCCGCTATCGTCTTTTGTTTTCGACTTATAAATAAAAGTTGACATTTTAGCGAAATCTTAAAAATTTTTAATCTTCCTTATTATAAAAGATACACATTTGAAATAAAGACATTATACAGGCATTTTTACAGAAAATTTAATAATGTTATCAGCGATTTTTTTTAATCATTCGTTTAGCTGTAATAACATAAAGTTGTATTTTTTAAATAGGAATCATAGTTGGCTATGACATTTTCGAAAAACTTATTTTTTTTTTAACTAAAAACAATATAAACACAGTTTGATATTTTTATATACTTTTGATAAAAAATATATTTAAAATGTTTGAAAGTAGCCATGGAAAAATTATTTCACATAAAAGGTGTGAATAATCTAGAAATTTTGTGAACGGTTATTAAAGTAAAAAATGTGAAATTATAAAAATAGCTATGTTATTATTATTCTTATTATTATTATTTTTTTTTACCGCAGATGCGATTTGATACTGATGTTTGGATTGACATTTTTTTGTAAAATAAAATTTCATTGACAAGCAATCACACAATTAATAAGATTTTTCTTTTTCCGACATTGCATGTTTAATTAGAAAATAGAATAGCAATAAGTAAGCTTGCCATTTTAAATCTAAAAACAATTAATTTTTATTAATTGCAAAAACTTGATCTAATAATAATTTATTATGCTGTTTTTGAATTAATTAGTTTTTAAAAAAATATTAATTATAAATACTTGTTGGATAATATATTTTTCATAGTTTAAATTGAAAATCCAAAATTTTTTCATGGCCTGCTATAAAGAAAAAGCGAAATGTTATGGTTCTTTTTAATATTTAAAAATAATAATGTATTACACAAATAGACATATCAAATCAGAAAAAAATAAGCTTTTCAAAAATATCACAGCCGCTTATGATTCCTATTTAAAAAAATAAAACTTTATGTTATTACAGCTAAACTAATGATTAAAAAAAATCGCTGATAACATTATCAGATTCTCTGTAAAAAAGTGCCTGTATAGTGTTTTTGTTTCAAATGTGTATCTTTTATAATAAGGAAGATATGAATTTTTTAAGATTTCGCTGAAATGTCAACTTTTGTTTATAAGTCGAAAACAAAAGATGATAGCGGGATGCGGTTTTGACCAAAATTATTTTCTCAAAAAACCGACCCGAGAATGTGTCACTCGTTTTTATTTAAACATCTTAGTTTCGGACATCCAAAATGCAGCACCCTGTACAAGTTTATAAGATATAACTCACAAACGCTTCAAAATTTTGGAATGGGGTTTCACGACATGAATGCAACTACAATTCTATAGTTTTTATTCTTTAAAAAAATATCTTTTTACTTTTGAAGACTAGATTACAACAGTTTGTTTTCGGTAATCCATAAAAAATTATTAATTTAAGTTTTGTAGAATAGTTTAAAGTTATCTTCAATAAAATTTTGAAATTATTTGTTCTTTACAAATTTTTCGCAAATTTTTGGTAATAACATAAACCAAGTGTCAGCAAAATTCTAGTAAAAATAAATGTTGTTTGCTGCATTGCTCCAAAGTAGTTGTGGTTAATAAATAATCACTATTGAAATGTTCGGATGGATTTTCTTCATAATTTTCAGTGGCTGAAATTTTTTAGGCAAGTTGCCACTTCACGCATATATTTAATAAAATTATAATAATTACATACAAGTGGTCATAATTTTATCAATTACAATTATTATAATTAGCATTTTTTAAGTAATTTCTTACAATCGACTGGATTCTCGTAAAAAAATACTGTTTATTGGCCGGTATCAATGAATTGTAAAATAACTACATTCCCTGTTTGTTTTTTCCCTGTACTCTTTATTGTCTTTAACATGATTTCAGCCAAGTCTGAGTTCTTGTTTGAGGTTGAAACTGATTGTATTTGTATTTCAATCAGCTAATTTATTCCTTGTAGACCTGGTTCCGGGATCCGGCATTCAGTCCCTGGCCGAACCAGTTCGATAATAAGCAACACCAGCAGTAGTTCCTTCAATGACGACTTCAGTGATGACGACTACGACGATGAAGATGACGAAGACAATATCGATGGTAACTTAACACTTTCCCCAACCTTACCCCTTCATTATAATTTTTGCAGAAAAAGCAATTCACGGAATTCTCAGCACCAACGAATCCCCCCGCCCTTACGGCGTCCCCCACACTGTCTCAAAGACAAGCTCGCAAAAGCGCTCCGCCCCCGACGACAAACTAAAAAAACGCAGCAGCCAAATCTCCAAAGAACTCTCCGACATGGTGGTCTACGTCCAAGCGATCAAATTCCGCGGCCTCAACACCATAAGTCCAAGCAGTTCGGTGAAACAGCGCCAAAGAACCGTAATGTCAAGTTCTGGCAGCTCGATCGTAACAACTGGAAGTAGTTCAGCTTCGAATATAAGTTCAAGTGGTGGTGGAGGTGTTTCGAACGAGTCGGACGCTACGATTTTTGAAACAGAAATGAAGCAAGTGCGTCCAAATGTGCATCTGCCCTGTTATCAATGCTCCTCGATCAACGAGAACACGGCGAAGAGACTCTGCAGGAAGCAGCCTTTAGGAGTAGTCGCCCACACACAAACCCAACTAATGCGGACGTATCCAGCCGGCATGCGAATCGATTCTTCGAATTTTAATCCGGTGATTTTCTGGTCGTTTGGCTTGCAAATGGCAGCCCTGAACTACCAAACTGACGACACTCCCATGCATTTGAACACCACCATGTTTGAAATCAATGGCAAGTGTGGCTATGTGAGCAAACCCAATGTAATGTGGGACCGTTCACACGTCATGTATCGCAGATTCAACCCATGGGATAAGGAATTCGACGGTTTACATTCCTCCCAAGTTGTGATCAATATTGTATCAGGCCAGTACGTCAGTCAGAGCAATGTTAATCTCAGCACGTACGTTGAGGTTGAAATAATCGGGATTCCGGTCGATTGCAACAAACAGAAGACCAAAGTCGTGCAAAAGAACGCCCTCAATCCGATTTGGAACGACACGTTCCATTTTAAAGTGCATTTCCAGGACTTGGCCTTCCTCAGATTCACTGTAATTGACTCGACCAGTAACCATCTACTGGCCCAGAGAATTCTACCAATGAAGTGTCTCAGACCTGGTTATCGTCATTTACGTCTCAGATCGCCACAAAACAAGTACTTGCACATGTCAACGCTTTTTATCTACTCACGTGTGGAGGAAGAAAGTCTGGAAAATACAAATCGGGACGGTTTAGAACGAACACAACCCGAAACTGAAGTACAAGTTGATCCAAACACTGATCACACCTACTTGGGGATTTCTGGAACGCCACTGTGTGTCAAAAGACGCATGTTTTTCCTAATGGTGTATGGAGTTGTGTCGGAAGAACCCTACACTATTTTGAAAATAACACAAGAGTCCACAACTCAAGACGTTTTGTTGTTGTGTTTGCAGAAGGCCAACATAGCAGCGAGCAAAATCAATGACTACATTTTGGTCGAGGAAGTGGCACGTGGTTGGGAGAAAAAGGACCATAATTTACCAGCAACCCAGCGCATTTTGGACTTGCATGAGCGACCGCTCCAAGCCCAGTCCCAATGGAAGGGTGAAGGTCGTTTCATCCTCAAACGCATGGGTGATGACCCCAGCAGTAGAGCCTGGCTTTCGTCAATCCGAAGTGTCGCAAATCGGGAACGTGAAGCCAGAAAATCGGACAGTGTCCCGTGTAATGCCTGGGAGGAAAACGACACGTTCCTAGTGTGCATTTACAACGTTTCGCCCGAAATTCCATACGCAATTTTGAAAGTACCGTTAAATGCTTGTGCCCAGGATGTGCTAGCTCAAGCCCTTGTTAAAGCCAGGCGTTTGGAGGACCCTATGAACTTTGTAATAGTCGAGGAGTTAGAATGGGGTGGAACAAGTCACAGCACAAGTCGGGCACTTGCAGATGACGAAAACGTCTACAGTGCACAATCACACTGGCAGACAATTGGGCGTTTTATAATGCAGGAACGTGCAAGTGCTACACCGACTTCCCTGCGCAAAAATCGCATCACGTCAAGTCTGCGGTTGGCAACACTTGACCGAATCAGTCGGGGGTTGAATGTGGCAAGAAGTGTGGCAACTAACAGTATTAAAGTGCCGGTACAAGTGGCATTGAGTGACCCCACCACATCCAAGTGGAAAAGCAAAACTGGGGAAGATTCCTCCCGTAAAGGTATACCGAGAGGGAAAGTCAACTCGGAGAAAGAAACGGCGGTTACAACGGCCCAGAAACAGCAATGTCAAAGGGAGGTGCATTCAGAAGGTGAGACTTTGAGTGATGAGGAGAGTAAAGAGTCGGATTTGATGGCGACAGTGTCGCGACTTAAGAAAGTTTCGTTAAGGAAGTTCAAAGAGTGGAAATCATGACTTCTGGAATAAACTCTAGTGCGTTTTATTAATACTTTGACAGATGTTTGTATTCTTAATAACAGCTTTAAATTAGAGTAGATGTAGTAACATAGTGGTGAAAGTTTGTATTCTACAAAAACTATTTTGCTACTACTTCTTTTGTGTTTCGTGATATTTTCGCACTTTTTATTCTAAATCAAACTGTGTGGTTTGAGCCGCAGACGTGCAATGGCTTTAGTTGTACTTCTATTGTAAAGTCATCAATAAAAACAAGTCTTAAGAGACATTATAAAATAGGTAACGTTAGTTGACGATTTAAGAGTTTAAATTATGTATTGTTTTGTTGTTACTTCTCGATGAGAGTTTATTACGACCCCATCAGTCTTGTTAAGCATATCTCAAAGGTGTTATACTTTATTGCCTTGATGATTTTGTGATGTTATTATACAGTGCTTTCATTTCAAAAGGAGCCACTCTCAATAACTTTTGACATTGAGCAAATCTATGTTTAAGCAAAAACAGGTCGATTAGGATCGCGAGGGGGAAGTTCAAAACCAACATTAGTTACATTTTAGGTTTCATCCCTTAATCGCTAGTTACCCCTACTTTAAAATTTTAAATGGCACCCCCTACTTTTTCAAACATTTTCGCAAAGAGAAAAAATTTGCGTATCTAACTGTCAAAGAAAAAATTTTTTTTGTTGATTCGTTTTTTTAGTTAAGGGTGGATTTATTTTTGAAATTTTTAATCCTAATAGCCTTTGATTTGAAGCCAATTTAATTTAAATAAAAAAATTGTCGATTATAGATGCGATGAGAGAGTTAATACTAACATTACTTACATTTTAGGTTTCATCCCCTAGTCGCTAGCTACCCCTACTTTAAAATTTTAAATAGCACCCCTTATTTTTTGAAACAATTTCGGAAAGGGAAAAAATGAGTGTTTCTAACTGTCAAAAAAATTTTTATTGATTCGTTTTTTAGTTAGGGGCGGTTTTATTTTTAAAATTTATAGTCCTAGTAGCCTTTGATTTGAAGCCAATTTAATTTAAATAAGAAATTTGTCAATAAGAGGTACAATGAAATAGTTCAAATTCAAGATAAAGTACATTTTACATTTCATCCCCAAATTTCAAATCATCGTTACTTTAGAATTTGAAATAGCACCCTCAACTTTTTAAATATTTTTGGAAATGGGATAAAAAGCTTATCTAACTGTAAAAGCAGAAAATTTTTTTCGATTCGTTTTTGAGTTCAAAACCAACAGAAAATGTTTCAAAATGTTGGGGGTGCTATTACAAATTTTAAAGTAATGGTGGTTAGCGACTAAGGGATGAAACTTAAAACGTATTTTATGTTGGTTTAGAGCTCTCCCAGTGCAATCCAAAACAACATACCTACTTTTTATTTAAATAAAATTGGCTTCAAATCAAAAGCCACTATAACTAAAAATTTCAAATATAAAACCACCCCTAACTAAAAAACGAATAGAAAAATATTTTTTTGATAGTTAGATACGCTAATTTGTTCCCTTTCCGAAAATGTTCCAAAAAGTAGGAGGTGCCATTTAAAATTTTAAATTAGGGGTAGCTAGTGACTAAGGGATGAAACCTAAAATGTAGCAAATGTTGGTTTTGAACTTCCCCCTCGCGATCCTAATCGACCTGTTTTCGTTTGAAAACAGATTTGCTCAATGTCAAAAGTTATTGAGACTGGCTCCTTTTGAAATGAAAGCCCTGTATGTTTATATAATTTATTAAAGTCTATTAATTTTATTGTTATTAACATATTAGTAAATTAATAATAGCTAATTATATTAAAAAGGAGAATATAACTACTTAACTAATGGAAAATGTACTTATAAAATTGTCTCTATCATGTTCTCATATCTATATTTATTGACTTTTCAATGACTAATTTTATTTGTTAACATATCCCAAAGATCAACTTGCAGTATTGATAAATTTATAATAATCGTTCTTGTACCATATTTGCATTGATGTAATTTATAAAATATATCATATATTATACATATACGAAAATATATACTGTTACTTTGTAGTACAAACTTGAAATGATTGTTTTTACGTAATATTGTTATATTTAACGATTTATAAAATATATTGCGTTCAAAAAATAGCACACTGTCAATCTTTCGTGATGAAAAGATGCAAAAATCAGCAAAAAAATTAGCCCCCCACAAAATACCCAATTCCGAATTCCCAAAAACATCCTCATAATTTTAAATGTAATAAGCTTTTTAATTTATTCCACAATTTAAAACACTACCAGAGATAAAATTAATCACGATATTTGCCTAATCAAAATTTCAGATAATTCTAGTATTTTTTATTAAATCAACAAATTACACTGAATTCCAAAATCGTTATAATCGTTTGGTGATACAAGAAACATATTGTGTTGTGACAGGGCCGGCTCTAAAGGATTTGCCGCCTCGGACAAAACTGTAAAATGGCGCCCTCACATAAAAGATATTTTTTTATTTATAGGTAAGTTCATTAATAATTATTATTATTAAATTCAGTGGTGACTGTGAAAGTCAAATAAAAAATATATTGTCTTCAAAATTTTATTTATTATAAACCTTGAAAAAAATGAGCAAAGTGTAAAAGTAAAAAATTATTTACATAGTAATTTGTATTAAAAACAGTAAATTAAAATAAAACACAACAATAAAAAGCAATTGCGTAACTTTAAAACAATAGTAAATCTAATAAATAAAATCTAAAATTGATTTTTTTGACTTTTAATTCCTCAAACTTTTTGATTTCACTGTTCAATTTGTTTAGCCAAGTTCAATAGCCAATGTTTCCAAACCCTCTAATCGATCTTGTGAGTTTGTGGAGGGTAAGAAATTTTTAATTAATCACCTGAAATAATGTAATCGAATATTTCTTGCCGCTGCAATATTATTGTGTGTGATTGTTTGTGCCGCTCCTTTGTAACAAAGCAGGAGCTAATTAAATCCTATGAAGTCACTTATCAGGTTAAGAAGTAATACCGAAATTACCTCTATTTAGTTATTACAAAGAATGTTCTAAGTAAATATTTAGTATTTTATTAAAAAAAATGTTCTCATAAAAAATTTGAAATTTGCCGCCCCGGACAGGGGTCCGATTTGTCCGCCCCTAGAGCCGGCCCTGGTTGTAAATAGTAAATAGTAATTAAATAAATAGTAATTAATTTGAGCTGCATTAAAACACATTAAAACTACAAAAATAACAAATAATTTATGCGTGTATAGTGTGTATTTTAAATTTTAATAAGGAAATGAGCAGTCAAGTGGCAACCAACATTTCAATACACATGATGACATTGAATTCACAGAAAGAAAAACTTGCACATGAGCGCAGTTATCGACATTACCCATGAAACGATTAAACGAATGTAGTTAAGTTAGTGTAAGTTGAATTTCATCCAGTGGTTGTAACATTGTTTCGTTTCATTAAAAATGTACTTATTGGAAAGTTTGTGTGCGGACACTGTCATATCTTTAGTTTTTATCGCACTTATTTTGTTATCACGATTCGACTAAATCGTTTCGTATGAGTAGTGTTAGTCCAAGTGTCGTGTACTTCATCTGTGAAACAGAGGGATTCCCCTGAGTCCTTGAACGCAATGGATGCCGTAAGTCGTGCAAAAACACCTACAGAATTTGTTTAGACTAGTTTGTTTTAAAGGAATTACTGTGTCCCATTTGCCATGAGATTAGGCAAGACAGCCAGCACAATCAAACGTTGAATCATCGATTTTATTTCGCAAAATACAGCTATAATGAGTATAGGTATGTGCCCAACGTGGCTAATGTGCCTAAAAATACTAAATAATTCACTGCTTAAAAATGCAAATTACTTTGTGATAATGTTTTCCGTATACAGTTGCGTTTATTGATAAAATTATTATCTATCATCAATTGTGTAGCTAAACAAATGTAATTATATTAAACCTTTACAGAAAAGCTCTGATAAGTGACAGACATGGCATTCGTCTAAATGTAACACCAGAACCTATAAATAACTTTCAGATTGATTTCAAATATTACAAAGGAAAGTACACAACGAAGGTACAATTTTCCTTAAAATAGTCCATTCAAGCGAAAAATGCCGCATTTCAGGTCACTCCAGAGCAGCTAAGATTGCATAACAGCACAATAACATACAAATGCACGATTCAAAATGCGAAAAAGGATGATCCTGTTTACATTACAAGTACAGACATAATCCATCCCTCGTCTTATTTTACGACCAAACATCCACATATCTTTGGCGATGACGAACGTACTTTTATATTGCTTCAACCAGGTTTAATACTACATTTTGTAGTACGCATTATTACTAATTGTATCAAACTCAGGTGAACAGTATACCTTTAAAGTGGTATTCCAAACAGACATATTAGCCAGAGCCAGTTACAAAATCCCTCTAACTTGCGATATCCAAACCGAGAACAAAAAGGAAAGCTTTACAATAGTTCGGTCATTTGTAAGTTAAAAATAACAACAGTGAGCTATTTTTAAATCGATTTAAGCTAACGTTAGTTCAGTCACAAGGGAAGGAAGATGAAAAAAAGGGTAAGAGTCCGTTTACATCCCAATCGTGGAAAGAGGTCACCAAGACCGTTCCAACAACTAAAGAACTGTAAGTGTACTCAATGATTGTAAAAAACTATCAAACAAAAATTTAAGTCCCTACCAAGACAAATATCCAATTCCTGGAAAATATCTCAGGGTTTTGACATACGGTGTCGGATCTTATAGTGGAATAACGGTAACTGAAGAGGAGACTTTGAATACTCTCAGGTAAAAAAACTGTAATTTTGGCGAATTATTTACATAATTCAGTGTATAGTCGACTTGTTTCCAAGTTAACAAGAGAGAACTACAACCGTTTCTGGCACGTGGTCTTGTGGTTGGAAGAAAGAGCTCAGGCTTTGATGCTCATGAAGTTCAACATGCAGGGAGTAATAATAAACTTGTGATTAATTTTTTACTGGTCTTACTGATAGGTGACAATGAGTCTAAGAGATGACGATGTTTTAATTCTTATGGTGCCTGGCTTAGCTGAAAAACGACCGTCTGTCGTAGTGGGTGATTTTATAAAAATCAGGATAACAAACGATCACACTGCCTACAAGGGATTTGTTGGCGCAGTTAACGAAAAAACGGTGGAAATATCGCACGTGAACGACGAGTAATTATAACAATTAACAAACAAACAGATCTGCAATAACACTGCAGGTTACTGGAGTACATTCACGAAAACCCAAACATTGAATTAGATGTTGCGTTCATGTTGAGTCGGTTATCATTTGAGAGAATGCATGCTGCTGTTGATAAAATCGCAACATCAGGCTTTGTTGCCAAACTTTTTCCTGTCGAGGGAAGACTTCCAAGGTCGGCAAACGTACACAACTTAGATAACTTGCAGTAGGGTTACAATACTTGATTATCATTCAGTTATCAGCGAAATTGCAGACTGTTTAATAAGGCGATTGCACAAAACGCCGAGCAGAAAAATGCAGTTGATAAAATCGTTAACAACATTCAGGACATTCCGTATATTGTTTTTGGGCCTCCCGGCACTGGCAAAACTGTAACTATTGTTGAAGCGATTTTACAGATTAAAAAACGCACGACTAAGCGAGTACTAGTCTGTGCCCCTGCAAATTCCGCCTGTGATATGCTAGCGACTAAACTTATCCCGCACTGTACCACTGAGGAATTGATTCGGATCAGTTCTTCCACTAGGGAGAGGTGCGCTAACACATTTCGAATTTTTTCGATTGAGCTATTTTCAGAACCACGATGACCGAGGAATTGAAAGAATACAGTAACATGGAAGATGACGAATTTACAAAAGTTGTAATAGGTCGTCTCCTGTCGTACCGAATTGTGGTTACAACCCTGACACTTATTGGTCGCTATGCTAGAGATTATCGGCCAGACTGTGTTTTTATAGACGAAGCGGCTCAAGCTAGTGAACCTGAATCCGATATTGCAATTGCACTTGCTGGTGTTGGTAAGCAGGTGGTCCTAGCAGGAGATCCCAAACAGTTAGGACCAATGGTAACAAAATCAGCCGAAAAGTTCGGTTTGGGTAAATCACTATTGGAAAGACTGATGGAATTTGAAGTCTACCAACTCAACCGCACTACCAGAAAATACAACACTAACTTTATAACCATGCTCAGGTTAAATTTCAGGTCACATCCCCGAATTTTAGAAATTCCAAACAATTTGTTCTACAATGATTTATTAAAGGTAAATGCGTTTGCTTCGTGATTATTTTGCAACGTTAAATTTCAGCCTGTGTCCAGAATTGCACTACAGGACCCAATCGCAAACACACCCATCTATGCAAAAATAATATCATCGCATAACAATCAGGGACAAGCAATTGAAATATGTGCCATCAGTGCTAAAGAACAAAAAGAAGGATCGTCGCCAAGGTCGGTACAATAACAGTTACTTTCAAAATAATATAGAAAATTTTAAAAACTTGTTTGTTTCTTAGACTCAATATTGATATATGAAGAGGTTATAAATAAAAGGAGTCTATATTGAAATATCATTTAATTACGTTTCAAGGGTATAATTTCATGTCTACAAACAATAAATTAACTTTCAAATATAATAATTTAATAAACATACCTTTGAGTGGTGGAAGGAAGACTGAGAGTTGAAGGTTGAACGGTCAAATATTAGAAAGAAGAGAGGGGGGGGTTTCATCATTTCACCACCGAAATGCAGCGAAAAACAATACAAATATAAATAACAATAAAAATGTTTTATATTATCGTCAATTGAAATAAAACCTAACAGGTATACATAACAGATTGTATAAATAAAATGGCCTAACATGATTTTAAAGATACTTTGGGATAGCAATATAGTCAATAAACAAATTAAAATGTAAAAAATGTACAAACAACACTCAACAAATAAAAATTGGTATATGAGACAAATTAACATAATATAAAAGAGTATGTTATATCTTTATAGCAATTACCTATCTTATCTATGTCGGTTTGGATATTGACATTGTCAAAACATTTAATATACAAATTTTCTAAAATAAAAACATGTAGACATGTTTTAATCTGAAGAAAAGGGAAATTATACCCTTGAAACGTAATTAAATATTTCAATATAGACTCCTTTTATTTATAACCTCTTCATATATAAAATTTTAGTTTTTTCAATTTACCTGAAGCTGAAATGGTTGGCAAATATGTTAAGGCCTTAATGAACTTACCCCTTCCGGAAGCTTACAAAGTGAGATTAGATCAAATCGGAGTGGTTACACCGTACAAACGTCAAGTATTGTGTAACTAAATTCATTTTCTCGTATAACTGTTTATTACAGGTTTTTAAAATCAAAGAAGAGCTAATGTATAAAGGGTATCAAGATGTGGAGGTTGGCACAACTGAATCGTTCCAAGGGCGCGAGAAACGCATCATAATAATTAGTACAGTCAGAGCGCAACATTCCTTACTGTTACATGACCGTAAATATAACCTGGGTTTTGTGAAGAATGATCAGGTAAGGGTGGTACGATAAATTTTGTTTTAACACAGTTTTGTAGCGATTCAACGTTGCAATCACACGAGCGATCAGTAAATTAATAGTCATTGGAAACACACCAGTCTTGAGGACTGATCATAAATGGAATAGGTTTATCCAAGCATGCGAGGAACATGACACTTGCTTTGGCCACAAACTGGAAAACTCCAGTAACGTGTTCAAAACTGATGTCGTTACACGGACAAAGCGATTCAAGAGTAAAGATGATCAATACCATAGATAACAAACATATTTTTATAACTGAAAATTCATTAATAAAACAACAATCGGCGCTACCTTATTTTATTCAAGTTAACTCCAGACAATTACAGTAATGTACAATTAAAAAAGAATACAATAAATTATTTGAAATAAATCAATAATCAAATAACAAAATAAAAACTTATAAGGGTACTTACCTAACTTAGAGATATGTCAAACAGCAAAAATTAAAGTTATCACATAACCTGTTGTTCTTGTCACTATGTCGTAAACCCAAATCTGTTATTTTATATCCTAAATTCTTAGTTCAATCTTTGCGTGGCAGGAAGTCGTTTCCTGCGCCGTCTTTGAGTACTAAGCCAATGTTCGTAATGCCGTTCGTTTGTAAGCCAATCTTGATACTTGTACCACCATTCCTCCCACTTGATGTAATCATCCAATGATAAATCTCGAAGATAACCGAGATCTTTGTAATACTGATATCGCACTCTAACATCGTCCCAAGCTGCCAGTCTTGAGGGACCCGATGAGAGAAGTTCGTCCGGATAATGACCGGCCGGAACTGGCGACAAACTAAATATAAAAAGTAACAACAAATTCGAATTTTTTATTATTTATTTACCTGTATCTTCGAGGCGGACTTCCATAAATATAATCCTCCCCTTCTATCATAACCTTGAGATCACCTCCTGTCTTTGTAATTCTCATATTTTCAATATCACGCCTTTCCCTATCGGCACTCCACTGAGCGATTTTCCCAAACCTTTCCGACAAAGTCAATCGTGTAGTTGCAACGATTGGTGACGTCGAAGACGTATCGCTATCTTCCGAACCTGAAGACTCACCCGGTGACCCTGTTCTCTTCTTCGTCCTCTCTTTTTTAATCCTAGTTAACAAAACCTACAACCACAGTCGATTTTAAAAAGAACAATTCCATGACTGTTTTTATAACTGGTTCAGATCCTTTCTCCTTTGCTTTCCTCGCCGGTTTCATGGGCGGCTTCACCCCCGTAACATCAATCACCTCTCCCGTCCTCCCTCTAGGCCTTGGAGGCGGCGGTTGCCTCCTTGGATCCGTCGGTCTATCCGACGAGCTCGTTTTCTGCGGCTTCCTTGGAGGCGGCGTCATCGGTCTGGGCATCCGCCTTGGAGGCGACGGAGACGGTGACGGAGGTCTAGGACGGACTCGAGACTTGAGCGCCGGAGACGCCGTTTTCGTTTGCCCTTTGCGAGATCGTGGCACCGAAAACGAACGAGATCTGCGACCATTTCACAACACTTTCAAAAATCAATCGCTTACCTGGACCTCGGATGTCGGTGGTTCTTTGGCGAACAGACCGAACACGAATCATCCGAACAGCTGCTGATTGAACTTGCCGAAGCTGATCGACGTCCAGAACCGGAGGCTTTGTGTGGCGGCGGCGAACGAGGTCGAGCAGGTCGAGAACGCGTTGCCGGAGGCGGAGAACGACGACCGACCGGCGATCGACTGTAAGCGACGGGCGAACGACGCGAAATCGGTGACCTGCGACCTAGGGGAGAACGACGCGGCGGCGGCGAACGAGGCGAGCGACGAGCGATTGGAGAACGAGGCGAACGACGTGAAACTGGTGAACGACGAACTGGCGAACGGCGAGGTGGCGATCTACGACCGGCTGGAGATCGAGAACGGCTTCGGTGGCCTGATGACGGTGATGAAGAACCGTCAATGTATAGAGATTTGTAGCCGCTATGGCGCCACCTACGTAAATGATGTTTGTCACAAGGGGGGAATTTTTTTATTGAGAAAATAATTTTCCTTAACTACTAGATGTTTACAAATGCTCTACAAAACAGCCGACCACTAAAATACATATACAGGGTGAGTCACTGATATGGGCGTGCTCGATTACACCTACACCGTCAATGATATCGAAATGAGTCAAATGTCACACCAAATAGGAGGCCAAAGTGCATTTTCTAAAATTATTTTGTTCTATACAGGGTGTTTTATTTTTACAGTGCAGCCTATAACATATTTTTTTTAGATGGCACCCCCTGTATATTTGTACATATTTCAATTTGCTTTAAAAATCAGTTTAGCTTTTTTAATTTGCTTTTTTCTACAATTTAGTACGTCTGTAGGCACATTATTAAAAAATCGCAGTGCGCTTACTTTTCGAAATAACAAGTGTTCATTTAAAAAAAAACTCTAGAGTGCTTTGAAATTAAAAAACAATTATTTTGTATGTCTGTGATTAATTCGTTCTCTCATAACCTTACTTTTTGACAATTAAAAAGACAACAGATTTTCATAAAAGTAATTATTTATTATTTATAAAAACTGTTGGAAATGTCTTCCTTGTTGTTCAACACACATAACACATCGCCTTTGAACACTACTTATAAATCTTATGTTATCAATTCTTGTGAGATGGTTTAGTAGGCAACCAACAACACAATGATAAAAATTGTTCTACGACTTCCGTAACAATCTCAGCGCATGCTGCGAGTTTTTTTAATAATGAACACCTGATATCAAGTTGGGACTTTACCAATGTGTAAACTAGATTGTCCATTGTCATTTTAGGACAATTTGAAGAACCATAACTGGATTTTTTTAAATAGCAGCCCCTGTATTTTATTACTAGATCCTAATCAGTGTCTTATTTTACATTTTTTCTACCTCTTAAGTTTTTTCCTAAAAGTTGATAGATTGAGAGATAATTGGGTTTTTCTGAAAAATGCACACAAAATATCTTGAATATTAACGTATCGTGTCATAAAAAACAATAACTTCTGACATATTAACATCAAACTGGCATTTATTGTACGTCACTTTTTTAATTTTGTTGTGAAAATGATTTTTTCGTGTTAAATGCATACAATCTCATCGAGATATAAACTCTAATTTTGAAAAGAAATAATTAAACAAAAATGAAAGAAACGACGGCTCTACCAGAGAAAATATGCAAGAAAGAATTATAAAGGCTTTTCATAGAATAGTTCATGCCACATTAGAAGCGGTGAATTTTTAAAAAGAACTGACGAATGTTGTGCTTTATTGCTTAAGAAACCCATCATTTTAAACATTTTTGTAATTGCAAGTAAAATGCTATCGCTATTGATTTGTTATACCTCAGTAAATATTTTTTTATTTCCTTATTTCTCCATTGTAAATTTCTATCATTTTTATTTAATAATTTCTTGTCAAAGTTTATATCTCGATGAGATTTGTAGATTTGCATTTTACGCGAAAAAATCATTTTCACAAGAAAATCAAAACGTGACATACTATAAATGCCATTTTGACATTAGTATGCCAGAATGTATTGTTTTTCATAGCACGCTTCATTAGTATCCAAGAGATTTTGTGTGTATTTTTCAGAAAAACCGATCTACCTCTCAAACTATCAACTTTTAGGAAAAAACTTAAGAGGTAAAAAAGAAGTAAAATGAGACACTGAATAGGACCTAATAATAAAATACAGGGGGTGCTATTAAAAAAATCAAGTTACGGTCCTTCAAAGTTTCTTAAAATAAATGTGTCACAGCAAGGAAATGCTACAATGAAAATTGACGATCTTGCCAGCAAAAGATACCTCAAACACTTGTTTACATATGGACAAAATCCCAACTTGATATCCCGAAAACCAAGGGTACTGCGATTTTTTAATAATGTGCCTGCAGACGCAATAAATTGTAGAAAAAATTAAATAACTTCTGAACGGTTGAAGCAAATTAAAAAAACTAAACAGATTTTGAAAGCTTAAAGAAATGCAAATTGAAATATGTACAAATATACAGGGGGTGCCATTTAAAAAAACTATTAGAGGCTGCACTGTAAAAATGGAACACCCTGTATAGAGCAAAATAATTTTAGAAAATGCACTTTGGCCTCCCATTTGCAGTGTCCTTTGACTTATTTCGATATCATTGACAATGTAGGTGCAATCAAGCACGCCCATATCAATGACTCACCCTGTATAGACACACTGTAAAATTATGGTTATTGCCTAAATCTGATTTTTTTAAATAATACAAAAGTATTGTCTTATTACGACCGAAGACGGTTAAATCACATAATAAACGACTGTTTTACAAATACCTTATTATATTATAATTATTTTTATTTTATTTATACATATTATAATTTTATTAGTAACAATACATAAAAAAATTACAAAATTATAAAAAAAGAATTTAAAGACTACATAAGGTAACACTAAAACCTGGGCAAAACGTGTGTTAATTACTGCATGTTTCTGTTTTACCATTTTGTCCCTCATATCAGTGCTAAATCTTTCATAATCTCTTTTTGCTCGATCTTGAATAAACGCTTAAAACTTCTCAATGATTAAGAACAGTTTTATTATAATATAATAATAAGCGGGCGTTTCTTTTGTTTTTATAATTATGGAAATGTTAATAAAAACGCTAAAAAACACAAAAGGGCATTTTCTCAAAATCGCCATAATAAAAATTAAAACGCATTCTAAATTCGCTCCAACTAATTCAACTAACAAAAATTCAAAATTCGTTGGAGATTGTAGTTAAAATAACAACTCGCAAAACTTTAATTTCGTGTTACACTTACCTATTCGGATCTTTTGCTTCAACTTCTAATAATTTTTTATCCCAGTAAGCATTTGAATTTGGTGAGGCACGTGCCTTTTTCATGACGGTGTCAATTTCACGTCTTCGACCAGCTGGTAAACTTGGATCTGAAAAAAAAAACATTTTCTTTCTTTCTTTCGTAATAAATTAAGTCATTTTACGATAAAACATTTTAATATAACAATTCATAAATTACATTCAGCAATTTGTAGGGAAAAAGTCTATCCACGGAATATCACTTTTTAATTGATAAAATTCGTCTTCATCTCTATTATGTATAAACACACTTCGCACTAACGAACAAAAATTGTTAAATTGGAAATACTCCAAATAACCTGTTGCATAATGAAAGAGATATTTTTGAGACTTTTTTGGCTTACAACAGGGGCGGAGGGATACTATTATGCAAAAACGCATCGGATAATAACAATCACTAATCAGTCAGTATTTGTTTTCATTTGCACATAAGCAAACTGTTTTTGTAATTGCATAAAAAAAATGGTGTAATCTTTGCCTTTTCGAGCGCTTAGGTCCAGTTTCCGGTAACATATCAAATGGAGGCACAAATTAAAACCGGTAAAAAAAATTAACTTAATTTAATCGTACCAGAAATTGGACCTAAACTAGCTTTTTAGGCTAAAACAAGTTGTTTTTTTTTTTCGCTAAACCTTACTCAAAATTAGTCAAAAATAACATTTTTCTCTTTTATTTTTAACGTTTTTCAAGCAGAAATGGGGTTTGATGATTAAGCTTTTGTTGGTTGATTTTGCTTAGTTTTTGAAATAAATAAATCTTTATTTCAGAAAGGGACTAAAAATAACATTTTTGACTATTTTGAGACCAATGTTTTCGTTTCGTGCAGAAAGGAATCATGTTTCATAAGCCAGGTGTCATTTATTCAAATACTTTATTACAATAAGAAATGTAATCAATAACGTTACATGTTTATTCGTTTTTTTCAAAAACATGAAAATGTTATCTAAGAAAAAACGACGTAGTAGTAATAAATTATCGTAAAAATATAAAACATCACGTTACTAATTTTTGAATTTTGTTTTTTCCTTAATTCCATCTTTTTATCAATTATTATTCTTTGTCAATTTATCGCAATTTCTTCTTTCGATAAGGCTCAATACCTCGGTATTGAAAATGTTACAAATTTAACTAGTTTTGTGTTAATAAATTAAAGAAAAACTGAAATTACTCAGATAACCAGCAGAAAGCTTATGTACCATTTTGTATAGACTTCTAATAAAAACTTAACTACCAGAAAAAAAAACACAGAAAGCGGCCACTTGAACTTGATTATGACTACAAAATTTCAATATAAATTGATACATACTAATAAGGACACAAACAGTACAGACAATAGAAAATTAATCATAAATTAAAAAAAAATTACGTAAAGTCGGTTTACTTTCATAAAAACCACGTTCTAGTGTAAGTTCTTTATATTTGGCTTATGTAACTCGGTCTTTAATCGAGCGTTATTGTTTCTGGTAATTTCTAGTGAGAAATTTGTCAGAATTGACAGAGTCCACAAATATAGGTTAGAAGCTGTAAGTTTTTAAAATCTGTTAATTATTCACTTAAATTAAATCTGTGAAGTTATGAAACTGGTCTAAAGACAGGGTATCAAGACTAACACTTTGTTTTAATAAAAAATTGTATTGCGTTAAAATTTTTCGAATTGGGATCTTGAGCACAGTCGGCTGAAAAGGAATTAACAAGAGTTAGGTCACGGGTTAGGCAACGGGCAGGTGTAGTAGATAAAAAAGGGAAAATGTGTGGAAAATTACCGAGAAAAAGTTTTTTACTTTCGTCTCCAATGTTTTCTCCAAAACGGCTGGCAAAGTTGCTTGATTTCTGCGTGGCATTTTATAATTGCCTGTGTTACATCAATATTTAGACTTGCACACTTCTTTGTAGACTTTTGCTCATTTTTAAAATTTCAATGTGAATTTACAATTTTCCTTACTGCGCTTGTGCCAAGTGTCAAATTTTGACAATGAATTAGTACTGCCAACCAGAACACTTAAAAAAAACTAGGCACGGAGCAGTGTTGCCAACTACTGTAGACCAAATAATGCTACTAGCGCCACAAAATTATGCTACCGCTCAAAAAATTATGCTCAAACCTCAAAACCTTGTATAACAAAAAACAGTAACAAAAAAAGAGAATAATTTCATTAGAAAATTAATTTATTAATAAACAAATTCAAAAACATAACAAAAATTAAATATTACTATAATTAAAACAGAATATATATATTTTTTGGTAGAACAAGAAATAACACACTTTGTATCAGTCTTCGTCACTGTCGACAATGTTTTTAAAATCGTACATCTTTTGGTTATACAATTGGTAATGTTCTTCAGAAAAAACATATTTAGTGCAGCAGATTTTTTTATTAAACAAATTGATTTTAATTCTTATTAACGAACTAAGCATATCGGTTGACAACCGATTTCTTTTTTTTTATGTCGCCCATAATTGAAAAAACTCTTTCAACGTCTGCGTTTCCGTGTGGCAAAATGATTATTTTTGTAGCTAAATCGCTTACGTTTTTAAACAGAAATTCATCATTATAATTTTGAACTTTTGAAATTGAAGTCCAGAATGATAAAATATCTAGTTTAAGCAAATTTTCTTTTTCTTCATCAGAAAAATGGACTTTCAGCAAATTATATTCCCTTACACAATCATCACTCAAGCTGTGGTTAAAGGCTTTTGTAACTTCTCCAATATCAGTGTTTGCAGAATAAAAGACACATTTAGGTTCAATAAACTGCAAATTTTTAAAGAAAGGTGTTAATGGAAATCGTTTGAAAGAGTCATGAACTGCTTTAATTAAAATTAAAAAAAATTAAATTAAATTTAATTAAATTAAAAAAAAAAGGTGGTTTCTCATCAAAACAAATATTATGCTACAATTACCATTATGCTGCTACGATGCTACCTTAGACAAAATTATGCTATTTTAGCATAATTATGCTACGGTTGGCAACACTGGCACGGAGTACCAACCTAACAACTTTACAGCTGGTCGTTATCCAAGCATTACGTAGGTTGGTGTGTTAATAAAATGGCTTTCAGCAAACAATTAGACGTATTTATAAGCTAAAAATACCCTTAACCCCTTCGCAAAATGTTGTTTCTGGACAGAAAACTATTCCCACCTCGTACGAAAGCAACTTTTTATTTAAAACTACCGTAATAAGACAATAAAATGGCCACAAAACTAAACAGGGTATTACTCTACTGTGGATACCTGTAATTCTAGGTGTTTGTGGCTTGGTGTCCATTCTCAATTTGGACCCGGCGTTAGAATTTTTTGAGCGTTCTCTGCTGCGACTCCGTCTTCTGGAAGACATCCTGTTGGAAAATCAGCATGTGTATCCTACGCGAGCATCGAATATCGCGGACTTACGTGTCCGGCTAGCTGTAGCAGAAAAGTCCTTAGAGGGGGGGAGTCAACGAGCGCGTATATCTGGGGGTAGTTTTCTGCCAAGATCCGAGAATGGGGCGTTCGCGCGTCGGTGACTAGAATCACGACACGCGTTATCAGGTGTTACCGAAACCACCAATGTTACGCACCACATGGCAAACGCGACAACAAAAGCCATGTGGTTTATAACGGCAACTCGGTCGAGCGACATTACTGCCAAAGAAAAGCTAGTGCAAAAGCAAAACACTCTGTCTCCATTCACCCAAGCCCTAACCACTCAGCAGGCACGCAAGGATGGATCCTTTTTCACTCGAACGAGCCAAAAAGATGCATCTTTTCTTTCGTAACAACGTAACGTGAAATTCCTGTGAAAGAAGCGCCGGTTATTCAGTGCGGAATTTGGTAAAATAGCGTTAGGACAACGTCACACTCTCCAGTTCTGTCCGAATTTAGCGAACCGCACCAGTAAAAATAGAACAACTTCACACAAGTCACTCAGGTCAATTCGATCGCCGATTCCGAATTTGAATTTCCCGCGCTTACCGTCGACGAGGACAACGAACCCAAAATCAATACACATAAAATCACGACTTATCACTAACAAAACACTTACTTTTCCAAACGAAATTTATCACATTCGTTTCACAAACGTATCGGCAAAGGTTTGTGGCCGGCTAACCATAATCTCTTCAAGTTTTTATAGAGATTTTTCGCAATTTTTCAAGTGCCAAACGACGACATTACTGCAACAGACGACACACGAACACGCATGCGCACCAAAACCCACACAAGGGAAACCCAGCCGTTTCGAACAAGCGCCAATCACCCGATATATTCCCCAATTAACAATCATTCACTGGTTTTTTAGAAAATTTAGTGTACGGCGTTCACAAAATGCAATTTTAATCACGTCCCGTTTTTATTTTTTCTATTAAACCCAAAGACCATTCGAGCGCGTGACACACCTTCCTTCCTTGGAACTGTCAAGTAGTGTCATTAATCCAAACTTTGAGGTTATAACAATGAGAAATGGGTGATAGAAACGAAGTAGTGGAGACGTTAAAAGCGGCAAAGGCGTATCTAATTCACTTGGAAAGTTTGAACAAACAGCTCGAAAATGCCGAAAGCCAAATTATCGAAACTTCCAGCGAAACAGAAAGGAACATTGAAGTCACGTTTAGCAATCTTTTAACAAACCTGACGGAGATTTTGTTGAATCGTAAAGATATTCTAATTAAGAAAGTACAAAAAGTGCGTATGGATCTAATTGATTGGTTGGAATAAGAATTAATAATTCTAGACGCGGCAACAAAGTTTGGCTCCTTTAGACGCGAGCAGATCTGACATTTTTAGTAATATTGAAAAGACCAAGAGACTAATAAAAGAGGGTGAATCTTTGTTAGGTAGCAGGGAAAATTGGGTTGAGTTTAGTCAAAAATCCAGCTTCCTTGGAAGTCTTCCTGCAATTCCAGAGCTCAAAGAAGTGCCTTATATTTCATTCCATTACGAGCCAAATTTAGAGTCGGAACTACTCGATATTTGCTCCCAATTTGGCGAAGTGTCCCGAATTGCTCCAGTTCAAGTAAATTAATGGTATCATTTCATTTCATTTCTTTAAACAGCATTTTACAGATAAGCCAAACTGTTGAAAAACCGGGCGCAATTCTGGTCGAGTGGCACAGTGTAGATGAGGAGCGCTGTGTTGATATTCAAGAATTTCGGTTGCAAAGAGCCTTTGGGGACGTCATATCTGAGAAGCACTTAGAAATAAATTTTTCTGATTGTTATGTGGGCCCAGAAACGCTGTTTTTAGTCAAAGATTTACGCCCCAACCAATTGTATTCATTCAGAGTTTGTTGTAAATTTGAAGGCTCGAGTGATTGGAGCCCGTGGTCTTTGCCCCAAGTCACTAAAACAACTATCAAGCCATTTTCTTGGGCCTTTAATAGAGATTTTGTTTTTGCTGATGACAATAAAATCGCCACACCTGTGAAAGATGCGCCGTGTTTGTTATTGTCTGATGGGCCACAGTTTACTGTTGGATATTCTGTTGAGTTTTCGGTAAGTTTTTTTTTACCATGGAGGGAGAAATTAGTGGAGGAAGCCAAAAACTTTTTGACTTTTTGACTAAATTCTAACCAGTGCCATCTCGTGGTGAAAATAGTAAGTTAAAGTTAACTTCGTTTAGGGCTTCATTATTAAAACTTCACGCTGTAAAATTATATATGTTTTATTTGTTTGTAGTATTTGGAGTTTGATAATAAATGTTCCACTATTGCATTAATTGCGGCCAAAAAGCCTAGTGAGATTAAAGAAATCAAGTCAAGTGGTCACAGCTATTTTGCACTTGATTCGACTGGTGAGATTTACGTTGATGGTGTAAAGAAGGCTACCAAGTTACCTGAAGCTGCCAAAGGATTAAAAGTAACTTAAAACACATTTAATCAATTAATCACAATTTATTTCACAGATTTGCTTTATGTGTGAATTAATCCATGATGACAAAGTGCGAGTCAATATTGATACATGTAACAAGCAAGTAACGTACGATTGGCAAATATGTAAAAGTGATAAATTATATTTTGCCGCACTTTTAAAATCGCCTGCTAGCAAAATAATGGTTGAATAATTCGCTTAATAAACAATGTTTTACACTGATTGTTTTCATTACCCTACTATACTACTAGCTCCCCTTAAAGCTAAATACCCAGCTGTGATATCCATTGGAAGGCCGATAAGTGTGGCATATTCTTCCTTATTTGCAAATCTTAGTCTTGTCTGAGGGTCGGTGTAAGGGGCTGGTAGACCAGACAAGTCTGAGAATTTCTCAGCTGGTTTAAAAGAAGGTGGTGCATTTATGGAACTGTAATGAACGACATTTTCGGGCCATGGTAGCGCTTTTTCGGTTGAAATGATTTGCTTCAAAGATTTCCAAGCGCGTTTTTTAACACTTAATTTCGAGTTGTGGTAAAAAGACGCAGTTTTGAATACCGGTTTCGGCTCGGTCCGTGTCTCTTCCGTACTCATTTTTCACATTATTAAATAATGCCCTCAAAAAATTGGAAGTGATTACAAAAAAGTGAGGTTAACTAAGCAAGTCTAGTCTAACTGTCAAACTCAAACTCTCCAATTTGTTTTCTTGTGTATAGTTGGTTGCGGAGTTTTAGGGCAAAAATGTTTTTTCTTTCAGTATTTTTAAATTCGGCCTAGTGAAATACAATACCAAATTCAACACCAAAATCAAATTTTCTCACTTGGCGATAAATAGGAAAAAATAAAATGCACTTACCTTTAGGCATCTTCTTCTGCTACAGTTTGTAGCAAGACATTATACATAAATTAGAAACAAAATCAGTACAAGATTTTAATTAATAATAATAGCACAGATTGCAGATTCTCAGATTTAGAGATAAAAAAATGCATTTTCCTTTATGGCATCTTTTTCTGCTACAGTTTGTAACAAGACATTACAAATAAATAAAATGAAATCAATACAATTACCAATAATATCACATATTCAACATTATATCACATATTCAACATTATTCATTGGAGATGAAAAAAATGCAATGACTGATACAATTTAACGCATCATCTTCATAAAAGGAATTTAAAATTTAAACTGCAAATTTTTTATTTTATTTATGGGGCGTCCGTTCGCAACAACAGCAAGGAACAAACTGATTTAAATTAAACAGCACAAAAATAATTGCGTAAAAGTTTGAATAAAACGTCTCCAACAAAAAATATAATCTGTGAGATAACTAATAATAATTATGTCGGTAACAAAGAGGCCTGTCTGATTCATGGATTTTTGTTACAACTTTGTCACTTAAGGTTTTTTTTTTGAAAAATATACAAGAAGGTGCATTTTTAAGGTCCAATAGCTTAAATTCATTTCTTGAGCAAAACATTTTAGCGAAATCTTCAAGCATTCGTAATTTCGTTATTTTAAAAAGATACACAATTAAAACAAAGCCACTTTTTAAGGAGAATTTAATCATCTGGGCATTATTTTTTTAGAGGAAAATAATCGCTTTGCAAATTCATAGAACCCTCTCATTAAACATTGACCAATAGAGAAACCCCTGACTTATAAAAATTCAAAACTATTTGATCCCCAACTTTTAAAGCCAAACATATTTTTTGAAAAAAGGATCTCAAGATAGGTATCAAACTAATTTTTTTGTGGTACATTTGTTGATACAACTTTAATCTCTTCAAGCCAAAATTTAGGCCGAAAGATTTTTTTACTGCTTTTTTATTACTATAATTCTTTTTTAAATTGCCAATGCTTTTAAATAATCGAACAAACAACCGTCGAAGATGAAAAAGAAGCGTACTTATTTCAAAAATAGATCGCTTTGAATGTGCACCCTTCAGTAACTACCACCATAAATTTATCAAACTAGTCATTCGCAGTTTCAAATCCATTTAACCTCTTTCATTCACAAATCTAATCCCTCATGGTAGCCAGGTGGTAAAACTTTTGAATGGCTAGTCTGTTGGAACTAATTCCTGACATTATTAAAAACTCACGATTACAATTTTTTGTGTGAAGTCACGCACAGGCCCTAAAGACAAGAGAGGGAAAAACGAGCTGCTTTATTTTTTATTTTACAAGAATATTTATTGCGCTTATTAATGTTAATAATGAATGTTTTTGCAAAAACAACAATACCTAACACCAGTCTGTTCAAATAGAGCCTTCTTACCGCCTATCACATTATTCAATATTTGCTCATTCTAATGATGTATTTGACACTTATTAGCATTATTTAACATCGAGTGAATAATTTAATTCCAATTGTCTTAACTTTGCAAATTTTTTAATTGTTTAGTCTAGTAAAACCAGGCCCCAACACGCTTTGTTCTAACACTACAATAAAGATGCGGGTCAATGGAATCGCAGACACTTCTAGTAATTTAAAAGTGCAACAATGGAAACGACTGAGTGCTATTCTTGATAAATTGTTAGAGAAGTGCTAGAGGTACTTACGTACAACTCGTTCACTATGAAAAACAATAACTCATACATTGTCGTTTCAATAAGGGTTTGTTTTAAATCGGGCACTTGTCCACATATTTTTTCAAAATTTTGCACCTTTTTTCTGACTGTGGAAAAATTGTAATTACGGCAACCCCCGCATGGCGCCACTTTCGCACTAAAGAATGCCGCATTAATTAAAAATGATCGATCAATTTTCTTCTAGTAAATAATTAACAACATTGTCTGAGTCGAACCTGCTGAAAAAAGCCGCTGAAATCGCATCCAAGTCCAAATAATTAGTTTTCCATCCAAAGGTGATTTCCTATTTCAGTCGGCGCAGACAAGTTGGCTCTAGAACTCCCACCCTGTTCGCTTAGAACTTGTTCTTCACAACGGTGAGCTGATTTTGCGTCGGACTGCAGTCGAGTCGTGACGTTTGTCGAAATTGGGGTTGGACGCTCCGCTTCCAGAGCCGTATCGCGATCTTTTCGTAAACAAAACAAATTTTTCATTCACGTGGCCCGTTTTATTATTGTGTTGTGTTTGTGGTTTTAGTGGGAGGTTTTTTTGTTTGGCGCTTCTTTTCGAACTGATTTTGTGTTCTGATTGGTGTTTATTTCTCGCCCGGCTTTTTTTTTTATTATGGCGTCTAATGATACGTAAATGCAGGTAAATGCAAAGCTCTGGATTTGTTTGCTTAAATTGATTAATTGGTTAACAGGTTTGGGTAATTATTGTAATTTAAGCTTTGAATGCAAATTGTTCGGATTATTATCACATATTTCAGTCCAGGTGTACAAGAGAAAGAAATTATTTAATTACGTAATTACTCAATCATTTAATAATTATAGCGGCATCGCGAATCAACTGGTTTTATTTAAAAGTCACAAATACCAACAAAATTTTATATTACTTATTAATGGTTAGTGTAATAATAAAATTTCCATTAATATTTATTTTGCCGCCAGGGAATAAACAACTGTCAAAGTCACAACCCACTGCGATTTGATTTTAAAAAAATATATTTTTAGAAAGTTCATAAAGATATATTTGGTGTCAAATATTAAATTTTATTCCTTTCACGGAAAACGCGTTTAATTAACTTTTGCAAAATCGATAAAATCATAATGAGATTTTTTGGTTGTATTATATTTCTGTAGTCAATCTCGATTCCAATTTGTTGGCATGCGAGTAAAATCAGAACAACTTAATCAGGTGAGCCGATGGTGCGATAAGAAGTTGCTAATTAACAATGTGGAAAGTTTAAATTTTTTCATAAATAAAGTTAATTATTGGAATTCGTAATTTGTGCAAATAGCCACAACATGACACAAATAACTCTTCTCAATGTAAACAAAAATTAATGTTCCTGAACTAGAATTAGCGTCTATGTAAATATCCGCTAAAAGTAATTAGTGCATTTCCCGCTGGCGGATAATTGCTGAAATAAACAATACAAGGGCATTTGGAACACATTGACTATTTTCGGATGATTGTCAATGAATTTTGCATGACTTTTTTACACCCTTAAAGCTCCAGGCAATCGAAGTGATGAGTGTTTGAACTAACCGAAGGCTTTCTTGAAAGATATTTAGATGATGGCCCTGCGTTTTGTTCGTTTGTTATTGTTCACCTTCTGGCTATGTACATTCCGTCGAAGGAATATTTTCCGGGAGACTTTTGTAAATTTCAACGCGCGTTTTTAAAGTGCCTCAGGGTTTAGTTCCTAAATATGGTAAAATGTGACATTATCGCTGCTGAAAGCTCTCAGAATGAGACGTTGAGGCTTGACCAAGATGCTTATCGTCATATAAACAAGTAAATAAACAAGCATCGGTATGCACTTATTTAAACATTCCAAAAATGCCCCTAATCTACTTAGTTAATTAACACTTTTTTGCCTCCTAGTCAGTGTCATGGACCCACCACCAGTCTTGGAGTAATCGAGATTAGCAAAGTCATAAATCATTTTAAACGATTGTCAGACTTGTCTGCAGCTTTATAAATTTTTGTTTTTGCTTCACCGGTAATGACTTTCTTCTTGTGTGAATAAAATGCACCGTTTCGGTCGGTATTCAGTAAAGATGGCCCTAGGGCGCTAAAGAAGCCAAGTCGATGGAGGAGGTATATTGAAATCGATTGACTGCTGAATGCATCGCCGTTTTATATGTTTATATAAATTCTTGAGCACCCTTCCTATTGCCCTACACGTATTGCTTCCTGCCTTCGGGACCGTTTTACACACGCGATATTTTATATCAAGCCTGTTTCTTCACAAAATACACGCTTTACGGGCTTTTTGCCTACGTAAGTGTTGACAAATTCTTCTTGTATTCGATAGAATTTCAATGGGAAATCATTCCTCCACCAATTGATGGAAAATGTTTTTCTTATTCGAACTGTGACAATACGAAAATAAGTTGTTTGAATATAAGAAATAAATATTTTCTTATTACCAGATACTAGAGTAACATTTATTCATATTTATTTATAGTAGCATTGTGCGATCATTTGCTCACCTTTACAAAGAAAATTTTTGAAGTTGCTATGGTACAGTTCGTTTAAAACTTACCCTGAAAAAGGATGCGACTATCTAGTGCTGTTAAGGACATTTAATGTCAGTTCTTAAGAAATCAGAAGAGTTATCTCAAGTATCGCATTTTTACATAAATTACTGAACAATCATAATAACAATAAGATAATTATTCTGGTCTTAGAATTAACACACGGTATTCCATGTCTTGTTATTGTAACCTCTGTAACACTAATGTTCTTTTGAAATGGCCGTACTAATGTACAACAATTTTTAAAAAATTTGCAATAAATGTGTTATTTATTTTCATTCATTTATTTACATAAAAAATCTGATATTTAATTTTTTGGGGCTTAGGCTAAATTTAATGTTAGTTTTTTTACTTTTTCTCTTACTTGTATATTGTTTCTAGTTTTTAGTTTTTAGTTTAAATGCAGCACGTTTATTTTATTTTCTGTAATTGTTGAAAATAAATAAATAATAATAATTATTAGTATTATTATTATTATTATTATTAAAAACCTAGAGCTTGTCTAGTTATTGTTATTAATATTAATTGAATTTAGCAACATATGCTATATCAAATAAAAGGTGTAATTTATAAATAAAAATCTGAACAGCTTAAAACAAATTGCGAATTTACAGTAATTTATTACTTGAATAATCTGTCACTGTCAATGTTAGTTTATGTCGAGATTTTTGCCGCTGTTATTTAACAGAGAATGTTACTGTAGAAATGTTGCTAACAGAGGGTAACAGAGATTACGGAATACGAATTTAAATTACAGCTGTAATTTTTACAGTAATAGAGCAATAACATAGTAACAGAAGTTAGGGAATAGCACCATTATTCATATTTATTTATAGTAGCATTGTGCGATCATTTGCTCACCTTTACAAAGAGAATTTTTGAAGTTGCTATGGTACATTTCGTTTAAAACTTACCCTGAAAAAGGATGCGACTATCTAGTGCTGTTAAGGACATTTAATGTCAATTCTTAAGAAATCAGAAGAGTTATCTCAAGTATTTGCATTTTTACATAAATTACTGAACAATAATAATAACAATAAGATAATTTTCTGGTTCCTAGAATTAACACACGGTATTCCATGTCTTGTTATTGTAACATCTGTAACACCAATGTTCTTTTAAAAACGCCGTACTAAACAAAATTAGCAGTAAATGTGTTATTCATTTTCACTCATTTATTTACATAAACAAAATTAGCAGTAAATGTGTTATTCATTTTCACTCATTTATTTACATAAAAAATCTGATATTTAATTTTTTGGGGCTTAGGCTAAATTTAATGTTAGTTTTTTACTTTTTCTCTTATCTGTATATTGTTTCAAGTTTTTAGTTTTTAATTTAAATGCAGCACGTTTATTTTATTTTCTGTAATTGGGTGATTCATCTGTTGAAAATAAATAAATAATAATTATTATTAGTATTATTATTATTATTAAAAACCTAGAGCTTGTCGCTTGTCTAGTTATAGTTATTAATATTAATTGAATTTAGCAACATATGCTATATCAAATAAAAGGTGTAATTTATAAATAAAAATCTGAACAGCTTAAAACAAATTGCGAATTTACATTAATTTATTACTTGAATAAAATCATTCTTATTTATTATCGAAAAGTGGGAATACCAGAAAACGTTGGTGGTCTTAGTTAAAGTAGGTGATTATTGGTGGTATTCTCTAAATGTCTCTGTTATTCTGTTACGTTTATAGAATATTAGCAACAGTGCTCTGTTGTGACACCGCTTAACAGAGCTGTCTAATTTGCGATTCTGTTAAAATAAGGGTAACAGTGTTCCCATTTGTTCGAAAATGTAATTTTTGAGATAATGGAAGTCGATTTTGACGTCTGGATTACTACTTGATTAGGACTGATTCAAATATTTTGCGAAAATGTTAAGAAGTTTTCATAAAATTATTATCATTTCGAGCTTGGTATCGCAAAAAGTTGCACTAAAATGTGAAAAGAAAGCGAATGCAAAAGATGAGTCTAGATCAGAGCAAAGAATATCTTTGTTTATTGGGGAAAATTTAATTTTTTGTTTTGGGACTATTTCTGTGGGATCTAGCTAACTGAATTGAATCCAAATTATTTTATTCTGTGCTGGAGAGAACTTATACGCAAAATTAAAGAGAGAAACACAAGTTGGAAGAAAGAAAATTATTCTTGAAAGCCAAAAATGAAATTTGAAATAAATAATTCAACTTTAAAAATTTATGTTTTATTTTTACGGAATACTGTAACCAAAATGAAGGGTACTCAGTGTTAAATTCTTTATTTGTACAAATTTCACGTTTCTGGAGATTTGTAAGTGGCGTTCATTGCCACAGATTACCTTTGCAGCATTATGGGGATTATACCAATTGATTTTTTTCTAGGATCGATCTCACTTTCTTCGTTTTCTAACACTTCAAAAACCAGAGGCAGAATTGTATGCGTAATTCAAAGCTTCTAGTTTTATCTCTTATCACATTTTTAATACAATTTCTTGTTAATTTGGTAAAACATCGCAAAAATTCACAATCTGTCACTGTCACTGTTAGTTTATGTCGAGATTTTTGCCGCTGTTATTTAACAGAGAATGTTACTGTAGAAATGTTGCTAACAGAGGGTAATACGAATACGAATTTAAATAACAGCTGTAATTTTTACAGTAATAGAGCAATAACATAGTAACAGAAGTTAGGGAATAGCAACGTATATTTCAATTTATTATTTTGTTTTCTGTATTGAGTACAAATAGACATAGGAAAACAAAGTAAATACAGTGGTTGTGGCAGAAAACGCTTCATTTTCTGAGTAAAAAGATTGGTTTGTTAAAAGATTAATTCACTTGTCCTATAATGTGTTTAAAAAATTGATTATTGTACTGAAAATCTTCAGTCATGCCAGTGAAATGAAATAAACGTACGCAAATTGAATTTAAATGAGCATAATATTAGAATTAAACCCGTGGGTTGTGATTAAGCCTCGCTATTATACTTTCTAACACACCTGTTCCATGTAGGCATCGACACAAGAATTAATCTTAATGTATTAGTTATAAACGTTATTGTACAACAATTTTAATTGGGTTCGTATGCCTGTTAATTACCGCCAAACCCAGGAAGTCTTGAAGTCCAGCATCTCGCGGTGTTAATAAACTTCAGCATTTTTTTCTTACCGCGAATTTAAATCCGAGCTTACTTAATTACCACCTTTTTTTTCAATTTTTTTCCAGGTTTTCAGCCGGCGCCCACCATTCAATATAATTAAAGTCGACGCTTTTTGGTAAAATAAGACGGGAGTAAATTTTAATTAAAATAAAGTGCAAGACTCGAGTCTTTAGAAAAAATAAAAAATTGTGGGAGAGTAAAATGCGGGCGTCAGTGGCGTTCGTGTTGGGGATTATTTGGGTTTTAATTGTGTCGTGTGAATGGGGCTGTGCTGAGCCCGGCAACGATGTCGCCCATTTATCTTTCACATCGCTTCGGTGTCCCAGAGGATGCACCTGTACGGGAACCATCACTGATTGCTCCCATCGGGGATTCACACAGGTTCCTAAGAACATTCCCCCGGAAACCGAAAGACTGTAAGTAGCCATTCCGGACTGCATGCTCCAATACCACAACACTACCCCGAACAGCCCTTGGTTGTTTTACCGTACGTTTTTTTGAGAAACTCATTAGTGCAAGTATAAGCATAAGTACACAATAACAAATTTTCTGGTGTTATTCACACTAAAATAACACTAAGAGTGTTATTTTAGACACACTTAGAGTTAATATTTTCTACTGTAAATTAACTTTTTGTTGTATATGTACTTTTAACACCTAAACTAGTGGAATAATCAATAATCATATTTTATAAATGTTTTACACACTTAACTAAATGTTCTAGCGTGACCCAGGGGTGCGTAATCGGTCTATAACTTTTTTGCTATTGAAAATATTGCGATGCCGTTTTTATTATCCGATAGATCAACTTAAAGTCCAGAAACTAAAAATATTTATATTTTATACAGGATGTTGTATACAGGATGATAAACCAAAGTTATATTTTTTAAATGGAACACCCTATATATTTTTGCATAATTAGACTCTACGTAAAAAAATAATGGTACTTTGTATAAACTATTATAGGCCTATTTTTTTCTGTTTCGAAATTATTCAACTTTTTGTGCTAAAAACAACCCACATTTAAAAAATCACTATGAAGCCGCCAAATAGTCGACTTTTCGTTAAAACGCACAGATAATGTAACAGGGTGTGCCAAAACGCAAAAACTTGAATAACTCATTTTTTTCAAATGGAACATCCTGTATTTGTTTACACCTATCAATAGCATTTTTGATAAGCTTTCTAATGATATGCGGTTTGTAAAGCAAATTTAAAAGATTTTTCAAAAAAAATGTATTATTACAAAAAAAAATGGATTTTACTCAGCAAGAATTAATCAACATGGTTTACTGTATTGGTGAAATGTTAGAAGAAAACCCGAATTTAAGCACGCGGGAAATTTCTCGGCAAACAGATATTTCACAGAGCAGTGTCAACAGGATGATATTGAAACATAGATTTCATCCATACCATTTAAAATTACATCAAGAATTGCATGGCGAAGATTTTCGAAAGAGAATAAATTTTTTTGAAATTATGCGTAATTTGATTGCGGAAACAGAAATTTTATAAACAAAATTCTGTTGACCGATGAAGCAATATTTAAAAGTATTTGAAGTGTGAACAGACATAATATGACTACTACTCAGTTGAAAACCCACACTGGGTTACGACAAAAAAATATATTTTATTACAAAAAAAGCAGTTAAATTTTTCAAATAGGCTGCTGGAGAGCAGTGAGTGAATTTATTTTTCACAAGAATTAATTTTCTTAATATAACTGAGAATTAAAATAACACAATGTTTATAGCAACATTAATATTCATCATAATTCCTATAGAAGAACAATTCACAATAACAAAAATGAACATTTTAATTAAAAAATATTAAATAATAATGAAATAATAAATAATAAAAATATTAATAATAAAAAATTTAATGTAGATGTTCAAATAAACCATCGTTTTCCTCGTTACAAAACGCCAATTGCCTTTCAAAAGACAATTTGACTCTTGCTAACGTGTCTTGGCGGATTGACTGAAATTCTTTAGAAATTCTATTCCTCATAAATGTCGCTTCATCGGTAAACAGAATTTTGTTTATAAAATTTCTGTTTTCGCCAATCAAATTAAGCATAATTTCAGAAAAATTTATCATCTTTAGAAAATCTTCCCCATGCAATTCTTGGTGTAATTTTAAATGATATGGATGAAATTTATGTTTCAATATAATCCTGTTAACTTTGCTCTATGAAATGTCTAACATTAGCAAACATTTAGTTCAGTGTCTTGGATCAGTCCTCCCATCTAGTATTTCTTTCTTTTCGTATTTAGTACTACCAGAGTTCTCAAATCGATCTTTTAGCTTCTGAAAAGAAAAAAAAAATGATATTTTTGACGATAGATTCTGCTGGCTAACGAAACATTTCGATCGGCTTCACCAATACAGTAAACCATGTTGATTAATTCTTGCTGAGTAAAATCCATTTTTGTATCAAGTAATTAATAACACTAGCGAAATAAATAACCGTCTCACTTTGAAAGCATTGTGACAGCAGCCTATTTGAAAAATTGTTTTTTTTGTAATAAAATAAAAAAAAAATGAAAATCTCGAGAAATCTTTTAAATTTTCTATACAAACCTTATACCATTAGAAAGCTTATCAAAAATGCTATTGATAGATATAGACAAATACAGGGTGTTTCATTTGAAAAAAATGAGTAATTCAACTTTTTGCGTTTTGGCACACCCTGTACATTATCTGTGCGTTTTAACGAAAAGTCGACTATTTGCTAAAACTACAAGATATTCTAAGATTTTCTGTAGCAAATTTGTCGGAAAATATTCATTGGCTGCTTCACAGTGATTTTTTAAAAGAGGGTTGTTTTTGGCACAAAAAGTTGAATAATTTCGAAACAAAAAAAGATTATACAAAGTACCATTATTTTTTCACGTAGAGTCTAATTATGCAAAAATATATAGTGTGTTCCATTTAAAAAAATATAACTTTGGTTTATCACCCTGTATACAACATCCTGTATAAAATATAAATATTTTTAGTTTGTGAACTTTAAGTTGATCTACCGAATAATAAAAACGGCATCGCAATATTTTCAATAGCAAAAAGGTTATAGACCGATTACGCACCCCTGGGTCACGCTGTATAAAACCACTATGGTCACAATTACAGTACTCAAATTTTGTTTTTTTTTAACTAAGTTCTTATAATTGAATCAGTAACTTACCTATTTCTGAGATATTTTCGAAAGTACAGTTTTTCTTTACTTTGCAAAACTTTATGGACTTTTTGTAACATCATTTGAAAATTTTATCAGCCATATATACTGTATCTAAGATAATATTATTGAACACTGTGCAGTTATATTTTACACTATAAACTGCAAACATCATTTGAGAGTGTAAAAAAGGCTCCCTGACAGGTGAAATTCATGTTTTTATGTAATTTCGGCACTGACAGAAAATGTTATTTTGTCATGTTAACAGTCATTTAAACGTGTCAAAATAACAGTAAAACTTTTTTTCTGTGTATAATCTGATGCAACTCACTCCGGTCTCTTCAAAAAGTGCTTAACTAAGATTATAATGTTACAATTTCATGACGTGAATGGAGAGCAAAAGCATTGTGTTTTTTTATTTCAAATTTGGCCCGAACAGGCAGTTGAGGGATAGATAAATTCGTCCATTAATCGCCCAACTTTCCACTTGAGGTTTACCGATCCGGTCGTTGTAAACCGATCGGAGGATGTTTAACATACCACTCTGGTATCGATACCATTATTACTCACCACAAATATTTATCCGACTTAAGTCAAGGCCGCGCTTTTGCCAGATGGTGAGCACCTTTTAAATACCTACAGAATTGTATAAGGTTGAGTATTATTAATCACGTGATGCAGCATACACTGAGCTAAACCATTAATGTATAAATTATTTATAAAGCTTTAGTTAACTAAGCCTGGGTGGGTTGTATAGTGATCGAAGTGATGCGGGACTTAAGCGTCTTTAGCGTTTACAAGTTGCCTCATCTAAAGATTCATTAAAAGATAAGGGAGTAGTGGACGGACGCAAAATCTAAAACATGGCTTATCTTTCAAGGAACACTAGCGATGAAATTTGCCAGCGGAATAGATAATTAATTTGCATTGTAATGTTGGCAAGATTTTTAAATTGAATTAGCCAATTAGCCAGAGATGACTTTCAGTATTTAAATTACTACTTTGTACCTCATTGTCTTTAATTGTTCACGGTTTAAAACTTGAATCAGAATCTATTTACTAACATTATTATGGCCATTGTTGCGATTAGTTCAGTGTTCACCTTTGTTTTATACAATCTGTCTATAAATGAATGTAGGATCGTAGTAGGTATTAAAAGTTTGCCGCTTCTTTCCAGAAAAAGTGAACAATGTTAGTATATGAAAAATATGGTTTTACTGGTTGCCTGAGTCGATAAAAATTGGTACTTTTCAGAAACTTCATAGAAATAAAATAATTAAATGCGGCAAATTCAAATTCCAGAACCACCTGAGATCCTACACTCTTTTATAGACAGTCCGTAGTATCGTAGATAAAAATTGGGCTGTATATTTCCTTGTAAATATTTATAGAATTCAATTTTTGCAACAGTGTAAGGTCATAATGCTCGTAGTGTTTGTCTTGTGGCATTTCTTGAAAGAAACTTTCCTCCTATTTGTTAAACAATATTTTTTATTTAATATGATACATCTGGAATGCGGTTTTACTTGACTAATTTTATTTACTCACTTTTTACACGAAAAAAATATATGATTTGTAAGGTACCATAAAGTCAGGTTTGTACGATATTTTTGTCACGTTTTAGTAATTTATTCAAGGACTGTAGAAAGTTTTTTCCGTATTGTTGTTACTATATGTTTTTTGATATTAGTAACATTTTCTACGTCACGGATTTTAAAATCTAGCACATGTCCTGGTATCGTTAAGTAGTCGTAAATAAATCAATCTCCTGCCAGTGAAAGAATGTTTACCATAAAAAGTATAGAAAACAAAGCTCCAGAAACTCAGAAGCTGCGATAAAGCTGTCGATAGGTGCAAGGTGCTGCGAGCTTTCCCTGGCTAGGGCTGGGAATTTTTACCGATATATCGATAAAAATATCGATATATCGATGTATCGTTGATCGATATAATTATCAAAAAATATCGATATATCGATTATTATCGATATATTGATATTACTAATTAATATCGATAATTATCGATATACCGATAAATATCGATAACTATCGATATACCGAATACCGATAAATATCGATAAATATCAATATTTATCGATATTCCGAAAAATTTCGATAATATCGTTTTAGTTTAGTTAAAAGCTAAATTCATAAATTAATTGTGCAATTTTTTGTAAAGAACGACCAAACACGTCGATTGTTGTTTTTAAATTAACATCCATTCTTTTATTAGAAAAATTGTGTTGGAATAGTTATTTGTTTTTGAACTAAAAGGTAAAAAGTAGATAATATTCTCAAAAAAAATATATATATCGTACAATGGCGAGCAAAAAATTTCGGGCACTTTTGTCAATCCACTGTCAAAAGGATAGGGAATTACACACGATTATGTCAGTGAAATGTCAGCAGTGGCCGAAATTTTTTGCTCACCATTGTACTATCATTTATTTATAAATACCCATGTTTTTATCGATATATCGATAAATATTGATGATTCAGTATAATATATCGATATTTTGCTAATTTTCGATATTTCGATAAGTATCGATATATCGATAATATATCGATATTTCGATATATCGATGTTTATCGATAATTTTAATGTATCGATTATCGATATTTAAATCTTAATATCGCCCACCCCTACAGCACAAAAAAGCCCCAACATGATACGTTCTATCAACCGGCTTGGAGCTTTATCACAAGTCTAATTTTCGAATTTTGTACGATTTATCGTGTTCATAATAATGGCAGCGAAATTTATTTAAACAGTAAAATGTGCAGATGTGTAAATTTTGTGCATAAATCACATTAATTAAAATTCATGGATGGAATCGTGGAGATTTTCGCAAAATTAATTTAAAACATGTCTGTTATTGATATTGCATTCGAACAGTTACAACATTCTCACACTCTCTGCAGAGTTATTAATGTCCGACGGGGCGAACGCCCGGGAAATAGTTTGGTTCAAACAATCATCCAGAAAACAATTCAAAATTCGCACGCATAAATAAAGGACGGCCATTATCGAATCGGAAGCGTTCTAATTAAGAGCAACAAAATCGTTCAGCAGACGCGAAAATATTCTAGCAATTTATTAGAGCGATCCCGGCTGCTGTTTTGATTAAAACATAAATATCGTTTAATGAAACCTTGCTGAATATTTGAGAAAACCGTAGAATTGGCACCAGAGGCGTCCCACTTTTTCACTAAATGTTTGAGTTTTGATTTGGCGCCGCCACTGGCGAAAATTCCATGTTTGCTTACATTTCCGCGCTTCTGTATCGAGAAACCATTAAATTGCAAATGCAATTTCCGCGAAATCCTTTCGTTGGCACGGCCATAATTAAGATGTCCTGTGCTTATTCAGCGACTCAGACAGGATAATTGGCCAATATTTTTGCGGCAGTCGACTTGAGCATTGTAACATCGGTAATCCTGGTTTTAAACAAGGATAATCCAGTTTAGTAAGCTCGTGGCCACGAGAGCTTGACAAACTGTTTCGACTGGATGATACTTTCCTATTTCTGGCCAACTATGCTGATCGAGTCCGATGATTAACGTAAAGCTATTAACTGAACAAGAGCCCTAATAACCTCGCTAGTTGCGTTTGATAAGCTAATAGTTGTTCTTCGTTTAATTAACATTCTGATATTAGTAGGCTGTCCAGCTGAGGTTGCTCTCCATAACCGCCTTCCGCACATTGATCGATATTAATGACGCGGTATTAGGAATAATACATGCTTCTTGATTAATCACTTCAAACAAGAACAGATAGGTTATCTGATACATGCAATTATCTTCATGATTAATCTTTGCGCCAGACCAGAGCTATTTTGATGATCTGTGTATCAAATAGCGAATCTTGTTAGCTTCAAGATTCACTGTCAATCATGGACAACACACACAGGGCTCAAGTTTCACCACATCAAGCTATTTCCGATACAAAAAATGCACTGCCATGACAGCTTTTACTCCCTGAAAGAGCTTTCATGAAGGAAAAGATTTATAATAGATAATGCTTGATTTCACATTGCGTTTAATTAAAAAATTCATTCATTTTAAAAAGTTTTTATTTAACTCACAATGTTATCTGTCTGTCGGTTATTTTTTCGGAGCCAAATTTGAAAGGGTTCCCGTTGTCCCATTGAATTGAAGTTTTGCATACTTACTTAATCTGCATGACAATGTGATCCTATGTAGTTAAATACCCCCTAAAGGGGTTAAATGGGGTTTTGAAGTTTTAGGTTATGTTTACAAAGGGGTTCTCGATTTGTAAATTTGAGAGGGTTCCTGTAGTCGCAATGAAATGAAATTTAACATGCTTACGTAATCTATTAGCTGTTTCAAAACTATAAAAACGCCAACGTCGTATTTTTATTCAAAATCAGTTTTTATAAATTATTTATGCACTTCAAGACACTAATAGCTAATGGAATTTAATAGTTTCAATGAGAGATCTAATCATTAATAACTATTTTACATTTTTATCAACGTTATTTAAAAAAACAATTTGGTAAATGCGACGTTGGCATTTTTATAGTTTTGAAACAACTAATACGTGACAATGCAATACTATACAGCGTGTTAGGGAATGGTTTAGCAAAAATGGAAAGGTCTTTAGAGAATGGCAAAACGAATCGATTAATTAAATTTTTTGTAAATCGAAAATGCATAGTTTTTCCAAAAAATCGTTCTGAAATTAAGGTCCCAAATTTTGAGAACCGCTGAACTAGAATGATAAAAATTAGCGTAAATTGTAATATTATTGACAAAACAGCATAGGTAAATTAACTTCTTGATCCACTCCGTAATTCTTCTATTTCATTTTGTGTTTTGTGATTAAAATTTCAAAAAAAAAAAACAAAAGAAATTTTTGCCAGAGCGGGGGTTCGAACCTCCCACACAAATGACCATGCAATCCACGATTTTGAAAAATTCTCAAAACGTCCATGCGCCACTATGTCCACTTTGTTTAAAGAAAAAATTAACCGCTAATAAACTACCATAAACGACACAGTGGCTCTCAACAGGTGGATTAATAAATTTTTTTGAAGAAGTATGCACTTTTTGGAAAAATGGTATAAGGCTTTTTAACTCGTCTGATCACGACAGATTCACTTACGAAATATTGCTAAACTATTCCCTAACACCCTGTATAGTTAATTACCCAATAAACGTGTTAAATAGGGTTTTAAAATTTTAGGTTATGTTTACAAAGGGGCTTGATTTGTACATACCGTAACTTATACCGACATAGACGGTATGTTGGTCATTTGGACATGGTAGATGCACAGTGTAATAACAATAAATCTATGCCATAAATAAAGACTAAAAAGCAAAAAATAAAAATATAAAAAAATGTTTTTTAAAAAAAGCTTTTGTTTAAAAGATGCACTAAAAAGTAAAAAATAATGTATTTCAATCACAGGAGAATATTTTTTCTTACAGGTTAGCTTTGGGAGTTATAAAAGTACGACATTACAGAATTATTTTGTTCAGTTGACAACTCCCAAAGCTTTTATAAATTTTCGAATTTTAACCTGTAAGAAAAAATATTCTCCTGTGATTGAAATACATTATTTTTTACTTTTTAGTGCATCTTTGAAATAAAAGCTTTTTTAAAAAAACATTTATTTATATTTTTAGTAAATCAGTAAAACAGAGCATGACAAAGTTTGCGTTCAAATGGGCTTTGAAACGAGTTTCTGACAGAAGGGTTAAAACACTCGTACCTACATTGATTTTATTTTATAGCATTTTATAATAATTAAAAGGAGAAAATCTGACTGTGGATGTCTAATTTTTTCAGTTTATTCTCACAGTTTTTATCGCTGGAATAAATAATAACGAATATTCAAATGCGGCCACCTTTGCTTTGGTCAGCTAGTGTTTAGCGTAAAATAGTAGTTTGTGGGTGTATTAATTCTAGTGTTTACACAATAAAAATGTGTTATTTTCCATGTGTTGAAACCCAGCTGTTTTCTAATTTATTCGGCATGAACAATATAAATAATAGATGATCCAGTTTGTCGCTTTTGACCAATTATTTTATGAGTAAATAATTCGGGGCACGTCCGGAATGTGGTGGAAACTATTCAAGGCTGATATTTTTGACAGAGCTTAACGCATTTAAAATTATAACGACACCATAATCCTTGTTTTCAAGTCGCGTTGTGCGAATTTTTGGAACGTCTATAAAGTGGCAGTTATCGCGAATATAAATTTCAGTTGTATTTATGTTTTATTAGGATCATTTGAATAAAGAGTGTTTTGTTGAAGTCTTTATTGCTTTAGTGAGAGTATTTTTGTAGGAGAATGGATTGTTTGTTCGCAGGAATCCCTTGCTGTTTCTTGTAGCATAATCCTTTGAAAGTCTTTGACCGTTTATCTAGGCAAGTGTCGATCGGGCGTTTCATAAAAGCTTCTATCTAAAGCTCGCACGTTCCTGTCACTCTTCTCCTCCTTCCATTGTTCGAGTCAAAATAGCACCACTGTCCTTCCACTATTGATAACCTTAAAATTACTCTTTTGTTGGACTGATTGACGCAGAATTGTTTGCGCTTGTGGCTGTCGGACAACGATAACTTTTGCACGGAATTAATTGGAAAAATTTTCAAATCCGTTAACTGGTTTGGTTTACATTTCGGTTTGCTTCTTTTGGGTCGTGCCAACCAAAGGTAACAAGCACAAGTGGTAATTTCGGTAATTATACGCCTGGCAACAAACTGGTTGTAATTTGATACAATGTAACGATTTTTAAACATTCACAAACGTGGAATTTTCGGCGATAATTGCGGGAGATCAGAAACAACCGCGAATTGAATTACAAGAGGGAAAAGCGATTCAAAGACATAATTGAGCGCCGTTCCAGTGCTTTACTTCGAGGGTTTTCTATTAAAAGTTTTTAAAGTCGTTTTCACTCTCGCAAATAGTTTTCTGATATCAGGATGAGCTTATAAAAACAAGGGACGTTTCTTTGAAGTTTGCTTAATTAAATCAGAAATGACTCGGAAAAATACAGCGGAAATTCGGAAGCTTCCGTGTAAGCAGGGACGCATCAACAATGAATCTTGACGGATGTCCTAATTACTAATACGAATCTGAATGGAGGATAAGAGAAGTCGGAAAATAGTTATTAATGGCTTGTAAAAATATTTTTTTGTTATTTATTGAACGGTACATTAATCTGAAATTGAGAATCAACGACCTGACAATTGGACGTAATTAATATTCTAATGGAATCGATAATTTTTTCCGTCCTGAAAAATTCAACGGAATTTTATTGTAATGATGTGGGTTTGATTTCATTCCCTGTGTGATATAACACGGGGAAATTAATGGTACATTGTACCGAACAATATTTCTCAATTATCGGCGATGGCAGAGATAACATTTCGCTAGTGCATTCTTACAATAATTAATTTCAATTGTAGGCAATTACACACTTGACGTGTTATTGACACTGTAACAACCTGAAACCGCACTTTTTGCCAATTATTATTGTAATTACAGCCAGGGCCGGATTTACCTGAAGCCTAGGGGCGCCAGCTACAATGGGGCGCCAACGAAAACAAATTATTTAAAAAAAAAAAATTAACTTAAGTACAACAAAAAAATCTTCAAAAGTTGAGGCGTCCTTTTACAGACGTGGCCGTTTTCATGATTTTAACGTGCTTGATAAAAATAAAATATCAAGTCACTGATACAGTGAAATGCATTTTTCAAGCAAAGTATAAATATCAAATGAAACATGACGAAATTACATTCAGTTGTGTATCGGTCGTCTACGATCGTTTTCGAGTTTAAATTAATGAAAACTTATTCAAAATCAATACGAAGTCAAAATTTGGATAATAAAAGCTTGTGAGTAAGGATTGAGGAAAGAAATGGAAATTAGTTTCTAAATTCTATTCTCTCAATAGTCTCAATAACTTTTGACATTGATCAAATCTATTTTTAAGCAAAAACAGGTCGATTAAGATCGCGAGGTAGTCACATTTTAGGTTTCATCCCTTAATCGCTAGCTACCCCTACTTTAAAATTTTAAATGGCACCCCCTACTCTTTCAAACATTTTCGGAAAGAGAAAAAATTTGCGTTTCTAACTGTCAAAGAAAAAATTTTTTTTGTTGATTCGTTTTTTAGTTAAGGGTGGATTTATTTTTGAAATTTTTAATCCTAGTAGCCTTTGATTTGAAGCCAATTTAATTTAAAATAAAAAAATTGTCGATTATAGATGCGATGAGAGAGTTAATACTAACATTACTTACATTTTAGGTTTTATCCCCTAGTCGCTAGCCACCCCTACTTTAAAATTTTAAATAGCACCCCTTATTTTTTGAAACATTTTTGGAAAGGGAACAAATGAGTGTTTCTAACTGTTAAAAAAAAATTTTATTGATTCGTTTTTTAGTTAGGGGCGGTTTTATTTTTGAAATTTATAGTCCTAGTAGCCTTTGATTTGAAGCCAATTTAATTTAAATAAGAAATTTGTCAATAAGAGGTACAATGAAATAGTTCAAATTCAAGAGAAAGTACATTTTACATTTCATCCCCAAATTTCAAATCATCCTTACTTTAGAATTTGAAATAGCACCCCCAACTTTTTAAATATTTTTGGAAAGGGGATAAAAAGCTTATCTAACTGTAAAAGCAGAAATTTTTTTTCGATTCGTTTTTGAGTTCAAAACTAACATAAATTGTTTTAAAATGTTGGGGGTGCTATTACAAATTTTAAAGTAATGGTGGTTAGCGACTAAGGGATGGAACTTAAAACGTATTTTATGTTGGTTTAGAGCTCTCCCAGTGCAATACGAAACAACATACCTACTTTTTTTTTAAATAAAATTGGCTTCAAATCAAAAGCCACTATAACAAAAAATTTCAAATATAAAACCACCCCTAACTAAAAAACGAATAGAAAAATATTTTTTTGATAGTTAGATACGCTAATTTGTTCCCTTTCCGAAAATGTTCCAAAAAGTAGGAGGTGCCATTTAAAATTTTAAATTAGGGGTGGCTAGCGACTAACGGATGAAACCTAAAATGTAACTAATGTTGGATTTAAACTCTCTAATCGACAAATTTTTTATTTAAATTAAATTGGCCTCTAATCAAAGGCTACTAGGATTAAAAATTTCAAAAATAAAACCACCCCTAACTAAGAAACGAATAGACAAAAAAAATTTTTTACTTGACAGTTCGATCAGCAAATTTTTTCCCTTTCCGAAAATGTTTGAAAAAGTAGGGGATGCCATTTAAAATTTTAAAGTAGGGGTAGCTAGCGATTAAGGGATGAAACCTAAAATGTAACAAATGTTGGTTTTGAACTTCCCCCTCGCGATCCTAATCGACCTGTTTTTGCTTGAAAACAGATTTGCTCAATGTCAAAAGTTATTGAGACTGGCTCCTTTTGAAATGAAAGCCCTGTATACATACATAGATGAGTCTCCTAAAAATAATTTTTACTATAATCTATCTTAAAAATTAATAATCATTATTCACACAGAAATCATCTGTGTTTACTATTATATATTTTGGTTTTTTTATACATATGACTTTTTTAGAATTTTTCTACGATTCCTCATAAAATTAATTATTAAAAATATTTTAATAATAGTTGATTTATTAATTAAAATAAACATTGAAATATTCAGGAATCGGAATTTTGTAATTTCTAGTGTCATTCCAATAAAACAAGCTTGGTGTAGCTTGCTAGTCTCAAATTTACCCATTTTTATTTTTGTTTAATTAATTAAATTTTGGGGTTAGCGACACTTTTTTAACGTATTTTTCACACAAACCAATATTTAAGCATCACCCAAGAACAAAATGGGATGCCTACTTATTTTTTATTAACTCGAATAATTTGCTTGACAGTTTTACATTTAATTAAAAAAAAAATAGAGTTAGGGAGCGGCAAAACTACACTCTGCTACTCTGGGTTAACAGGAATTGAAAAACCGTTAAAAAACTAAAAGGACACACTTTTTAAACCTATTTAGTTTTGTGTAATAGGAGTCGTACTTTTTTCAGTTAAAAATTGTAATTACAATGACGGTATTAATGAATTTTCTTGAATGAAATGTCGTAAAATTCGATTTTGGAGAAGGTAAGGGAGACGTTCGCTATTTATAATTTGTTTTTAATTTTATTAAGTTATTTACTGTTTATTTTTGTACCTGTGTTTACTTGGTTAAAAAACTACAATAATTAATAAATCATATAAAATTAAAAATTAGTAGAAAGGCAGCTGACGCTGGTGAAAATTCTGAGTTCTTCAATTTTCAAAAGGCCGCCGTATGTTCGTGTCTCCTAATAAAATTAGAACAGCATTAATATGTCAACTCTTACCACACATTTGGCACCCGTTTGGCCGTTCCCCGAACAATTAAAATATGATTTACATGTGTTTAACCACGAAATGGTTCATTTCGTGTCATCAGAGAGGCGGGTGAAGTGAAAGTTCCGCGTTTTTTGAGCCTTGTCACGATTTATAATCTTGCCACTCTTTACCTGGACGAAAAATGTTGCTTTGAGGAAATTTTGACAGATTTTTCCACTTCAAAAGGTTGGAAAGTGGCCAGTTCTTCCAGTGTTGTTGATGGAAGTCATTAACATGCAAATCGAAAAAATTACGGAACGTATAAATAGAATTTTAACGAATATATACATATTTTGAGTTTGTTGTATTTATAATCAATTTGCCGGTTAATATGCAAATTTTCGATTTGTTAATGGAGTGTGGTGATTAGTTACAGTTTCAAAATTGTCGAATCTAATAGTCGTTAATCTTGAGGCGACGTTTTAATTTCAGTGCGCGGAAAAACGTGGGCCCAAATTGGATAACTTAGCGTTGAAAAGGTACAAAACGATTACCAAACTCTGTATCTAAATCACGTCAATAAACTAATTTAATTACGGCGGTTATAAATCAGATGTTAAGTGTTCACCGATGAGTGTGTGACTTCTGTCGGGGATTTATGGTGCGCTAAATTGGGATAATTTGAATAAGTCCAATAAACTAAGACATAAAGTGCAAGAAGTCGGGACATTAAAAGGCAAGGGACCGTTTATGTGCGATAAAACGGTGGCTCCAAGTGTGTGGTTTCGATAATTCGCGGCATTTGTTTGAGTTTATTGTGCTTTTTTGAATATAGTTTTTTTAATTATATTTTGGGCCAGTTCGATATAATTCCACTGGCGCCGAGCATAACAATAAAGCTATTTTCAGGACACAATTGAATCACTGGGTACACCTTATCCATAATGGAAGACATAAAGTTACAATCAATATGCGCTCTCAGGGTAATGGAACACAGACTCGAAATCAAAGTGCGTCATTTATATTACATATTTGTAGTAAAGTTTCAATTATGTTACATCCAATAGGGTCGACGCAACTGTTTTTAACACGATATTGAGTTTCAACTTTGTTAATTAACATCCAGCTTTGACGATGCTTTAGCGTCATGAATGCATGAACTAAGGGTAGTGTCGGTAATAAGCCAAGTTCTTCTCAAAGGGACTCCTTCAAAATTCGCCTAATAAGCTCCAGGCCCTATAAACTATCTCAAGGACGCCCAATACTTTCAACGGACGAATCAACTAATTAAAATAAAAGCACTAACATTTTTCTAAATTCTAGTGCACTAATTAGTTTATTTACAATTCCAAAAAGTCGGAAAATGATAACTTTGCGACATTTGTCCAATTAAATCCAATTAGAAGGAGTTCTGTCAGCTCTTAGGCCCGGTTGCTCAGTCGAGCTTAAACCGAGTTTAACTAAGCTTAAGCTTAAGCCGGCACCGAGTGTTGGTCAGTTACGAAAGCCAGAGTTTAGCATTGGTTTAACTAAGCGGTCGATGTTGGCCGCTTAAGCATATTGGCTTATCCCTAAATACTTTTAATATTAACGTTATTAATATACATAACTTTATAATTTTATTGAAATCGTTAACAGATGAATAAAAGAAACCGAAGTAGCAATTTTACGCGCAAAGAAAGTAAAATTGGTTAATTTTATTCAACTAACACTAGAGTGTAAAAAAGTTACTTGCTTTTGTTCAATGAAAAAAATAGACCATGGCCCAAATTGCACTAAGATTTAATGCAACAGCAGACACCTACATTACGAAAAATATGCGACAATTAAAAAAATCATAAAAAATGCAGACCAACAATGGTGGAGGGTCATCAAGCCCATATACTACTTGCTTTCACAATGGAAAAAAAATGCTTTTAATGATAATTGGTGATAAGGAACCAATAAATTACCGAATTCGACAGTGAATTTGCTGATGATGCACAGAAACAGCTTTTTTAAATAAATTTCAGTTCAGTTTGAGTTAAACTTGTGATAAACAAATAAATTTGAACAATAACAATAATGAGTAGAAGGCCATGGCAACAACATGTTGTAAGTTAGTATATTAAAAAAAACTAAAAAAAAGTATGATGATAATAATTTACTTACTTATATTTATTCCAGTATTAAACATTATTTTTTTAATTGCTGCAGCAGAATCCGGCAGTCAAGGAAAGAATGACATTAGAAATGACTGATATGTAAATCTTATGTGATTTTAATTATAGCACAAATTTTTAAACAGTTAAATTATTTATATAACTGAGGACGCCCAAGTCTTTAAATGCACAAAGGCAACAAATAAACTGTGCAAATCAATTTTTTGCTGTGCTCTGAAAGGAAACGATGAATTGAATTTTTTCAGAAAGAATCTCCATGAAATAAGAAAAAAAAACATTCTAGCAATTAATAATTATATTGAGATATATTTTTGAACATAAGATTCAAACAGGCTGGTTTTGTCTAAACCCCACATTAAAATATTGTGTGTTCTAATAATCATAGTCATCTGAAAATTTGTGTACAACCATAATCTTTTAGGTCCTGCTCAATGAAAATATTCTCAAGATAGCAGCACTTCCGGTTATATCGGAAGTCGCTATCAACTTGCTTATTTTAAATGGAATGCTGTATTTTTTAATACGTTTTTGAATTACTAGAGTTATTTTGAGGTAGTTTTCATAAGCTGTTCCTATACCTAAATTTAGCCGTTTGCGAAATATTTATGGTTTTTAAAATTATTTTGGATTTGCACTTTCCAGTTCAAAAATCGATAATTCTGCGATTTTTAAAAATTTGGAAATATTTTTGAGCTCATTTGAAAGAGGAAGCCTAGATCTTTCCTTTGGTATTTTCAAATTTCTAAAAAAGAATAACAAATTCCAAATTTTTAAAATTAAGTTTGCAAAACTTTAAGCACCCATAACTCATTTTTTTCAAATGAAATGACAAAAGTTTTATTTCACTAGATGGTAGAGAATTTAATTCTGCTTCGATCTGTGTTAATATTCCCTATACTTATGTTTAATAGTTTTCAAGTTACAATACCTTTTTGTTGGGATTGAGAAATTCATTAGCCATAGGCCTTTTCTCATAGGTTGCCATGGAAACGAATGAAAAAAGGTGAGAAATTAAAGTTTTTCAAACCAACACCCAATGAATTTATTTTATTTTCACAGTCTGATAACACAATTTTGAACAGAGTTTGTCGTTTAAGTTTAATCAAAAATGTTTTTATGGCAAACTATGCAAAAATAGCTGTGGTTAGTAAGAAATTTCCTACAATAACAAAAAAAACAACATAACTTGAAAATTATCACAGATAGGTATAGGGAATACTAATACAGATTGATGCAGAAAAAAATTCTCCTCCATCTAGTAGAATAAAAATTGGGACATCCAATTTGAAAAAATTAAGTTTTGGGTACTTGAAGTTGTTCAAACTTAACCTTAAAATTTTTGGGTTTATTAACTTCAATTCCAATTTTGATCACACTGAACAACAGATATAGGCTTTCTCTTTCAATTCTCCAAGCATGATTTCGAAATCTCTAAAACTAAGCGAGTTACCGATTTTTTAAGGGACAGGTGCAAATTCCAAAATTTTCAAAAATCCTAAATATCTCGAAAACGGATAAACTTGGGTATAGGGAAAGCTAATAAAAACTCCCTTAAAATAACTCAACTAATCCAAAAACGTAGTGAAAAATATTGCTTTCCATTTAAAATAAGAAAGTTAATAGCGACTTCGGATATAACCGGAAGTGCTGCCATCTTGAAAATATTTTCATTGATCATAACTCAACGGATTATGCCTGAGTACCAACTCTCAGATAAATATCTTTATTAGAACTTTCAATACTTCTAATGTGGGGTACTAAAATAATGACAAATGATGATATTGTTTCATCTGAACCTAACTTTTCAAAATCCGAACTGTCAAAACAAGTTGAAGTGCGCAAGCGTACAGTACTACCAACCGCATAAGTGACAAGTTCAGCGCGGCTTAGCTAAACTTTCCACTGAGCAACACAACTGTGGTTTAAACTTAGTTTAAATTTAAGCCGAGTTTACGTAAGCCAAAGCTTAAGCTCGAAGTGAGCAACCGGCCCTTAATGTCTTAAAATGCAAATAGTGTTGTCGTCCAAGAATATAAAGTTACAAGTATTGCGGCCTATTTTTCTCCATTTCAAATGCAAAAGATATCAATTTTAACTGCACATAAAACGTACAGCTTAACACTTTTCTATTTACGACCGAAGAAGATGTTTGGCCGTCCCCACATCTAATTGCTATTTACTATAAAATTCCAATCCATAAATTATTTTCGCCAAGTGATTATTAACGCTTCTATCATAAATCGATGCCGTGTTATGCAACTTGGAAAGTGACAAGTAAAATTTAATTATAGACCTAATAAACCTAACGTTTAATCGCACGAGTAAAAAGCATACTTTACAAATGGCAAAAGCGGAAAAAATCACGCAGATTTATGACCGGAATCCGGGGAATGCGTAAACGGAAACTCATTCTACGCACGGTTGTATTTACAAGCGACTGGGCGTAAATGTGACATAAATTTTCGGAGGACATAAATATGCAAATGATTTTTAATCAGGTAATAATTACTAGCGGTCTTCGACTGCCAGTTGAGAATGCAATTACAAAAATCCGTATTAGGTGAACTGTCTGCGCTAATTAGAATCACACCTGTGTTTGATTTATGCGTCCAGCTTGTGGAACAAGGCTCGGGTTACTATTGTTTGACGTAATCGCAAACGTATCTTTCCTCAGTACAACTCCCACTGAGCTTTCTCCTCAAGTGTGGTATTGATATTGAATCGAAAATGATTGACAGGCTTTTGGACAAAGTGAGCAATAGAAAAAAATATGTAAAAAATGTTTTTTAATAAAAGCTTTTATTTAAAAGATGCACTAAAAACTAAAAAATAATGTATTTCAATCCGTGACCCGACAAAATAGCCCACCGACAAAATAGCCTAGCGACAAAACAGCCCATTAATAAAATAGCTCATTCCAATCACAGACAAATTTTGGGATTAATAAGACGACTAAAAAATTGTTCTATGTTTTAAATGGTGTAAACAGATAAATTAAAAATTAAATAATTAGACAAAGACTTGAAGTTACTTTTGTTAGTAAGTTCAAATTTCACACGGATGAAAAACTAGTTGAATGAAGATTTATTCAATTCTATTACCTAGGTAAATCTTGAGTTACCAAATGATAACAAAATGCCATAATTATGTATAGGACATTTTTCATGTTTAGTATACCGATTGAACAAAATTGTAACGCATAAAATTCATATTTTTGTTATGAATCATTTAAAAAAAATCTCGATTTAAATCGATTTTATATTCCTAAATGCTACATTTTGACACCAGAATGACATTTCTGATGTTATCTGATTATCAGTAATGACTGCCATTATTTTTTTTAATGAGAACTGACATTTTTGATTATTTTTTTAGATAGTACATGGTTTTGTCTTTCTGGTGGGTATCAAAAATCAAGAAAATAAAGCAAAACAAATTCAAAAATAGAAGAAAATAAAATTACAATGCTATAGAAACTATACATATTGGGAGTGTTACACAAAGAGCTTTTTGTTTTTGTTTTAGCTTTATTTTATACGGGCTGATTATTCTTTGTTTCTGTTTTTGTGTTTAGGTGTCACATAAAGTGCTTTTTATGCAAGTTATATACAAAGAAATTATAAAAATCAATTGTCATTTAGAAAATAAGTAGATAACAAAAAGATAAGGCCCTTTGTGCTTAATTGTCAGTATTTTTTTAAATTGATTCAATAATTTAATTTTTTTTCTTTCGAAACTGTTGAGTATTCACCATTTGAATATTTCTTCTCCCCATTTATTTTTTCACCTGTTCGAAAATATGTTTTTATAACGTAAGCTTTTTGTCGGATGGTAAACACTATTTCGGAATAATTTTAATTAGCAAGGAATCAATTTTTGAAAAATTATTTTTAAATTTTGATTTGTTTTGACATTTCGCTAAAATTCCATGGGCACAATCTGCTCTAATTTAGTTCATTTTCGATCTCATGTTATTACCTCCCCAAATATTTTACAATTTTTTCAACACCCAATATTTCAGTGGAGGGCTCTGTCTTGTCGCTGGGCTATTTTGTTGGGGGCTATTCTATCGGTGGGCCATTTCAATCACAGGAGAATATTTTTTCTTACAGGTTAAAATTCTAAAATTTATAAAAGCTTTGGGAGTTGTCAAATGAACAAAGTAATTCTGTAATGCCGTAGTTTTATAACTCCCAAAGCTTTTATAAATTATAGAATCTTAACCTGTAAGAAAAAATATTCTCCTGTGATTGAAATACATTATTTTTTACTTTTTAGTGCATCTTTTAAATAAAAGCTTTTTTAAAAAAACATTTTTTTCTATATTTTTTTTGTTTTTTAGTCTTTATTTATTGCATAAATTTATTGCTATTACACTGTACATCTACCGTGACGTCCAAATGACCAACAAACCGTCTATGTTGGTATAAGTTACGGTATGTACAAATCGAGAACCCCTTTGTAAACATAACCTAAAATTTTAAAACTCCAATTAACACCTTTAGGGGGTAATTAACTATATAGAATTGCATTGTCACGCATATTACGTAAGCTTGTTAAATTTCATTTCATTGCGGCTACAGGAACTCTCTCAAATTTACAAATCGAGAACCCCTTTGTAAACATAACCTAAAACTCCAAAACCCCATTTAGCCCCTTTATGGGGTATTTAACTACATAGAATTGCATTGTCACGCAGATTAAGTAAGTATGCAAAATTTCAATTCAGTGGGACAACGGGAACCCATAAAATAAACTTAAAATCTCAGAAATCTTTTATTGAAAATATAGGTAATACATAAGACATCTGTTTGTATTAGGTATTATCGTTGAAAGGTCAGTGACATATTTACACATGGGCTAAATGGGCTATAGTCCAGAGCCCATTTTTTATTTTATTTTTAAATCAATTGATCAGATTTTTAGTTTTCGTATTTTTTTACTTCTTAAGTTTTTAATTGTTTAGTTAATGATTTGTAAGAAGTTTTTAGTAGTTTCAATTTATATTATAAAAAATTCACGATGAGTAATGGTAGAAAAACCTAGAGTAGTACACAGGTCAGGTCAGGTCAGGTCTTTGAAAAAAGTCAGCGACAACGTAATATAAGTAATGGTAGAAAAAGTTTGAATAGTACACATCCAGAATAATGTCTTTGAAAAAAGTCAGTCAGGTCAGGTCAAGTCTTTGAAAAAAGTCAGCGACAACGTAATATAAGTAATGGTAGAAAAAGTTTGAATAGTACACATAACCTAAAATTTTAAAACCCCATTTAGCCCCTTTAGGAGGTATTTAACTACATAGGATTGCATTGTCACGCAGATTAAGTAAGTATGCAAAATTTCAATTCAGTGGGACAACGGGAACCCTTTCAAATTTGGCTCCGAAAAAATAACCGACAGACAGATAACATTGTGAGTTAAATAAAAGCTTTCAAAAACTGAAAAGATTAGATTATGTTTTAACTAAAAAGTATTTGAAATACGTGTTTCTTCATTTTTAACATATTAATTTTCATGGATATATAATATAATTTCTGGGTTGTGTACAAAAGGAGGTGTTAATTGCGCAAGCAGCGCCTAAATGTTGCTTTTGGCGCCGGTGCGCAAAAATCGTTTGTTGTATTTGGAAGAAGACCGGATTGTCAGTCACGTGCAGGCGTTTCGGTATTAATTTGTTTGTTTGTGTTCGGCTTAGTTATAATTAGCGTAAAATTGGTAAAGCTCTGGCGTCGCGGCGCTCTTGAATCTCGACGAATTTTAAAATGCATAAAAATATTTGCAAAACTAATTATCGCCGCTGTCAGTGGCAGACACTGTGACAAACCGTAATAACCGAGGGAGGTCAATCAAAACAGATTGGATACAAAATAACGGCAGAGGTCTCCAGAGAAGGATAAACAACCAATCGCAGAACGAAGAGGGAAGAAAGAGCGTCTGCACGATAATCGCGTTTTAAATTAACCGAGTCGCATATGTTTGATATTAATGCTAAAAATACGGCGGCATTTCATATCGGCCAGGAAACATGTTTATTACAACGAGACGGAAGAGATGCACTTAGGTGGGTTATTCTCGAAACGATTCACTTCTCCAATTAACATGCCTTCTCGTTATCGGCACACTTTTCTATCTGCGCTTTCCAAGTTTCAATTACGAGCAGTTCATCCGTTAAATAATATCGCATTTTAATGTTCCGAAGCACTTTGAAGTTCGGACTCAACAGGCATGATTTATTTTAATTTCATATCTCATCTCGCGATTTTTGATCAATAATTCCACTCCCCTCAGGAAATATTATACGCAAATACAAGCCGCGTTTACACAACACAAAAATAAACTATGACTAAATTAACAGTTTTCAATTTTTTTGCCTAAAATTAGGGTAGTCATTTCATAGTTGTACTTTATTCTTGAACAAAAAAATTCATAATTTAAAAACTAAAAGCCGCAGAGCAAAACGGTTTGTTCCAGTTTGTTCTGCGGTTCATTTTCTGTATTATACCAGCTTTTCATGATATTTAAAACTTTGATTTTTTTGCATAAAATTTTAATGGTCAAGGCACTTACCTTCACAAAAATGAAAAAAAACATTTTTTTTTAACTCATTCAATCAAAGTTTTGTGGACATTTCTATGCTCATACAACCCTCTAGAGTTGTTAAAAGTAGAAAAACAGTCAGTAGGTTCGATTTTTAAAATTTTGATTTTTGCAATTTTTGTCGCGATTTTGGTCGATTTCCGATACCCGGAACATTTATCAAGTAATAACTCCGGAACTATTAGAGATAGCCCCATGAGGTTTATTATCGTTGGAAAGCTCTTTTAATTATCTATCTTTTTCAAAAAAGATTATTGTTCTCCGACTAATAGTTTTCGAGAAAATTGCGAATAAAAGGAAAAATAGGTAAAATTTAAAAAAATTCATAACTAAAAAACTATTAAGAATTTGGCGATTTTCTCGGTGCCAATCGATTCCCCGGATCATTTTACATAGGTTTAGACTAAAATAGTTCCACTTTTTCGAATAGTTTTGCCGTAATGGAGAAAATAAAAAAAATGAAAAATTTGTTAAAATGGCAAATTTTTAAAGTGTCTCAAAATCAATTAAAACCCATCCTATCTGATAGATTTTGATGTGCTCTTTACGATGGAAAAAAGCATTTTCTCCTAGCTCTTTTAGTTTCGCCGCAATCGACGTTTGAAAATTGAAAATTTTTTTGCGAGATATCGCCTTGAAACCTATGTCAGTTTGTAGAGCTTTTTATACCGGTTCTAACCGATTTTACCGATTTTCTCTGACTCTTATAGTTTCGCCGTAATGGGCATTTAAAAATTCAAAAAAAGTTAAAATGGCAACCTTTTTTTGCGTTTTTCTCGGAAACTATAAGACTTGGAGCAAAAATCAATAAAGCATCGGATAGCGCTTGAAATTATCTATTTTCTCGTTAAAACCCGGAGCCGCTCCGGGCAACGGTTCCGGGTACAGAGGCATTCAAAGTTTTACACTAAAAAAAATCATAACTTAAAAAGTAAAAGTCGTAGAGCAAAACGGTTTATTCCAGTGAATTCTACGGCTCATTTTACATATTATATCAGTTTTTCACAAGATTTAAAAATTTGAAATTTTTTGCTTAAAATTAGGGTAGCCACTTTATTCTTCAACAAAAAAATTCATAACTTAAAAACTAAAAGTCGTAGAGCAAAACGGTTTGTTCCAGTGAATTCTGCGGTTCATTCTACGTATTATGTCAGCTTTTTACGAGATTTAAAATTTTGATTTTTTTTGCTTAAAATTAGGTCAGCCATTTCATAGTGGAATATTTTATTCATCAACAAAAAAATTCATAACTTAAAAACTAAACGTCGTAGAGCAAAACGGTTTGTTCCATTGAATTCTGCGGCTCATTTTCCGTATTATTTCAGCTTTTCATGAGATTTAAAATTTTGAATTTTTTTGCTTAAAATTTTAATCGTCAAGGCACTTACCTTCATAAAAATGAAAAAAAAAATTTTTTTAAACTTACTCTAGCAAAGTTTTATGGACTTTTCTATGTCTTTACAATTCTCTGGAGTTGTTAAAAGTAAAAAAAAAGTCAGTATGTTCGATTTTTAAAATTTTGATTTTTTCAATTTTTGTCGCGATTTTGGTCGATTTCCGGTACCCGGAACATTTATCGAGTAATAACTCCGGAACTATTAAAGATAGCCCCATGAAGTTTATTATCGTTGGAAAGCTCTTTTAATTATCTATCTTTTTCAAAAAAGGTTATTGTTTTCCGACTAATAGTTTTCGAGAAAATTACGAGTAAAAGAAAAAATAGGTAAAATTTTAAAAATTTCATAACTGAAAAACTATTGAGAATTTGGCGATTTTCTCGGCGCCAATCGATTCCCCGGATCATTTTACATAGGTTTAGACCAAAATAGTTCTACTTTTTCGAATAGTTTTGGCGTAATTGGGAAAATAAAAAAAATAAAAAAATTGTCGTAGGAAAATAGCCGACTTTGAAAGTATTTCAAAATCAGTTAAAACCTATTTTATCTGATAGCAATAGCAATTATAATTGTAATTGGTCAAGATTATCTGGAAAAACTGTAATATTTATAAGCGATGTTCTTTATGTAATAAAATTTGTAATGAAACGGCAAGGGACCGAGTTATAAACTTATAGCCGGGCATTAAAATTCCATTTATGAAATATTTAACATCATGCTCCAGGCACTGGCATTAAGACATATTCAAGCCTCATAAACTCAAAAACACTTAGTTTTATTTTGGTGAATGTGACGCAATTGGTTTGGGATGCTTTTGAATTGATTTTGTTTTGGCATTAAAATGTTATTAACGGTGAAAACATTACAGCTATAATCGTTAAGGTGCGATATTATGTAAAAGTCCTGTCGGGTGTTATACGGCTCAATAAATTTTTATTCCAGGTGTATGTTCTCTTTGAACACACTTGATGTTCACCGTCTGGTCAGCTAACGCAAAGTTTTGTCGCTTGCCGCAAAATCGTCCCGACATTCTTAAACAGAAATAAAACAATTCGAGATTCCACAACTGGAAACTTTGTTAATTTCCTTAAGAAACATTCAGAGTGCAAAATGGCCGTTAAAGTCCGCGGCAAATCGGTGAAATATTAGCGGAGCTTTCATCTGCAGGCATCCATTGAAACTTGAAACTGTGGGGTAGAAAAAGGCATTTTAGCGGAATGCGATACCAGTTTACGTTTACTGACTTTATAGTTGAAAGATGAAAGTGATTGATTTTCTAATAGGATCTCGAACCGAATTTTCTTCTACACAGGAACGTTTTCAGTGGAGTGAATTTTGGTTTATTATTGCGGTTGGAAGCATGTAACAAAAAAATAAATAGCGAATTTTATGCAAAGCCCGTTTCTAGTGCTTGGCAGAATTGCCTTTGATTTTTCAAGCGCAAAACAAGTTTAAAATTACATTTGGGTTTTTAATATTTCCCTAATTGCTACTCGTGTCTCACGCAGATATTCAAATGGTGATATTATTTCAACGTGAGATAGATATGTCATGATTTTTTACTCTTCATTTATTTTTGCCTAACAACTGGCAGGTAATCTTCCTACGGTGAATAAAGCTAATTTAACGATGCGAATTTTCAATCTTACTAGTTTTAAAGTTGGCCTTTATGTTATTATGACAAAATTAACTGCACTGGGACAGCATATTGCTTTGAATAGACTTTCATTTAATATCTCTCGTGCTGCAACTTTGAGATACTTCCGAAAGGTCACCAAACCTTTAATTTTGTTGCTTGTAAATGTCAGAGTAATTGCAACTGAGTGAAGGGGCGACAAAAACATCTTTGTTTTGATAAAAAAAATAGCTAGTAAACAGACGGGTTGCATTTTTAAAAATCAATTGATCTGATTTTTAGATTTTGTCGTATTTTTATACCTCTTAAGTTCTTAATTTTTTGTTTTTATTTAAATTATAGAAAATTCACGATTAGCAATGGTAGAAAAATCTGAGTAGTACACAATACAGAAGAAAAGTCTGCGACAAAGTAATATTATAGAAAAAGTGTAAAAGTGAATAAAAAATAGAAAATAGAAATAAAAACTAAAAGAAACATTTAAAAATCAATTGCAGGTGTTAAGTTTTTAATTGTTTGTTTAATGAGTTTTAAGAAGTTTTTAGTAGTTTCAATTTAAAGCTTAATTTAAAAAGCTTGAGAAGACAACCAGAAAGATGTCTTTGAAAAAAGTCAAGTCAGGTTAGGTCAGGTCAGGTCAGGTCTTAAAAAAAAGTCAGGTCAAGTCAGGTCAGGTCTTTGAAAAGTCAGCGACAACGTTATATGAGTAATGGGAGAAAAAGCTTGAGAAGATAACCAGAAAGATGTCTTTGAAAAAAATCAAGTCAGGTTAGGTCAGGTCAGATCAGGTTTTTAAAAAAAGTCAGAGACAACGTAATATGAGTAATGGGAGAAAAAGCTTGAGAAGATAACCAGAAAGATGTCTTTGAAAAAAGTCAAGTCAGGTTAGGTCAGGTCAGGTCTTAAAAAAAAGTCAGGTCAAGTCAGGTCAGGTCTTTGAAAAAAGTCAGCGACAACGTATTATGAGAAATGGGAGAAAAAGCTTGAGAAGATAACCAGAAATATGTCTGAAAAAAGTCAAGTCTGGTTAGGTCAGGTCAGGTCTTTAAAAAAGTCAGGTCAAGTCAGGTCAGGTCTTTGAAAAAAGTCAGCGACAACGTAATATGAGTAATGAGAGAAAAAGCTTAAGAAGATAACCAGAAACATGTCTTTGAAAAAAGTCAAGTCAGGTTAGGTCAGGTCAAGTCAGGTCTTTAAAAAAAGTCAGCGACAATGTAATATGAGTAATGGGAGAAAAAGCTTGAGAAGATAACAAGAAAGATGTCTTTGAAAAAAGTAAAGTCAGGTTAGGTCAGGTCAGGTCAGGTCTTAAAAAAAAGTCAGATCAAGTCAGGTCAGGTCTTTAAAAAAGTCAGCGACAACGTAATATGAGTAATGGGAGAAAAAGCTTGAGAAGTTAACCAGAAAGATGTCTGAAAAAGTCAAGTCTGGTTAGGTCAGGTCAGGTCAGGTCTTTAAAGAATTCAGGTCAAGTTAGGTCAGGTCAAGTCAGGTCTTTGAAAAAAAGTCAACTACAACGTAATATTATAAAAAACAGTCTAAAAATGACCATGTTTTTTAAAAACAAAAACTTTTAAGATAAATACAGTGTGATTTCTTAATAGATACCTTAGAAAATGTAGTGCATGTTTGGTGACATTACAAAGAACTTTTTCAGGTTTTTTAATTTAATTTTCAGAACTATCTCGCATTTCTAGAAAAATTGTGATAGAACTGGGTTTGCTATTTCATTCAAGTAAACTGATTGAAAAAAAATTAATGATATTATTGGATTTTAGAGAAAATTAACTGATAAAAAGAATGAAGTTAAAACAAAATACAACCGATTTGTTTTATTAGGTTCCAATACTCAAAAATTTTTGAAATTAGAATAATTAGTCTTCTTTGACTGTTGTGGAGCAGTGTATTTTATGTATCGATTCTTCGTTTTCCGCGCGATCTTTTCTTTGTAAACTGTTTTGTGAGAAGGCATAATAATGCCAATAATGCGCCGGTTCGAAGTCGATGTATTATATCAGGAATCCTCGTCGTAATTGAATCAGAGGCGCAAACGAAATAAAGTGATATGGCGTGGAATAAGAAAGATCAAGAGAGAGAAAGCCGGCCCCAGACTTAATCCCAACAGGAGCCACAAAGCCGAGTGTTTGCTGACGGAATGAATGCTCGTTACTCGACGGGATGTTTGACATGACCTGTCAAACAGCAGCAGTAGCGTCCCGATCTAATCTGTGTCTGAACGCAGCCAGGATTAGGCGATATTACCGAAGAAGGCGTTTGATCCTATCGCAAATTAAGAAATATGACACTAATATAGGGGTTGGTTGCATTTCCCGTTTAATACCTACCTGTGCAGTTAAATCAAAGCTGGCAGGTAAATACAGAGGGTGCAAGATTTCTTTGCATGTTGTACACAGTATCGGCAAATACGGATCCTGACCGGCAATATTATGGCGAGCTTTGTGCTTTGTGTCGGGAATAGAAGCACCCATTGAAAATCAAACAATTCAATGGGAAATAAAGAAATCCGTACGTGCGATTGTAACTGAGCAACGGCTTAGGCTTGACGGAAGTTCTGCGTTATTGCGATATGAACTGCTGTTGCGAATAAACCCAATGAATGGGGCGCTTGTTTCGACGATATATTACACACATTTATTTTTATAGAAAGAGACGAAATGCCAAAAAATAACCAGCAACTGCCACAAATTCAAGTCCGTGCCGTTGGACATTCCAAGATTTTTGAATCGTTTTGTTTGTGTATATCAATTATTTTGCCTTTTCCAACAAAATTAAATAATTTTAATTTGTGACCAATTTTTAATAAAAAATGTCATTAGCACATGTGAACTTGTTTGATTTTAATTGAATTTTTTGTCTCTGTGATCATATAGTCGTCAAAAACAGGGACAATAATATACATTTTATTTTTCCTTTTTTTATATACTCCAAAATTAATTAAGCAAATCTCACGAGTAAGAACTGATTTAAACTGAAAACTTTTATTTCTTAGCGAGTAGCAATACATTATAGCAAATTTCTATCTTTTTAATATTTTACAAAATTTCGAAGAAAAAATACTAACTTAACAAGTAACAAATTTATGTATTTCATTAGTTTGTTAATTTTATAATTGTCAAATAAAACAATATAGGAGTTCTACTATATCTTGAAACCTCGCGATATCTCGATTTTTTTGTGGCAACAGGTAATTCGACTTATAGAGGTTTCACTGTATTAATGAAACATTCAAGCAGAGATCATTACTGGGTTCATTTCTCTTCTCTCATTTAAACGGTTTTTACATATTTGTTTTTCGCAACAAATGTAATTTTAATGTTAAATATTTCAATTTAATTTTGTTGCTTGTAAATGTCAGAGTAATTGCAACTGAGTGAAGGGGCGACAAAAATATCTTTGTTTTGATAAAAAAAAATAGCTAGTAAACAGACGGGTTGCATTTTTTAAAATCAATTGATCGGATTTTTAGATTTTGTCGTATTTTTATACCTCTTAAGTTCTTAATTTTTTGGTTAATGAGTTTTAAGAAGTTTTTATCTAAATTATAGAAAATTCACGATTTGCAATGGTAGAAAAATCTGAGTAGTACACAATACAGAAGAATGTCTTTGAAAAAAGTCAAGTCAGGTTAGGTCAGGTCAGGTCAGGTCTTAAAAAAAAGTCAGGTCAAGTCAGGTCAGGTCTTTGAAAAAAGTCAGCGACTACGTAATATGAGTAATGGGAGAAAAAGCTTGAGAAAATAACCAGAAAGATGTCTTTGAAAAAAGTCAAGTCGGGTTAGGTCAGGTCAGGTCAGGTCTTAAAAAAGTCAGGTCAAGTCAGGTCAGGTCTTTGAAAAAAGTCAGCGACAACGTAATATGAGTAATGGAAGAAAAAGCTTGAGACGATAACCAGAAAGATGTCTTTGAAAAAATTCAAGTCGGGTTAGGTCAGGTCAGGTCAGGTCTTAAAAAAAGTCAGGTCAAATCAGGTCAGATCTTTGAAAAAAGTCAGCGACAACGTAATATGAGTAATGGGAGAAAAAGCTTGAGAAAATAACCAGAAAGATGTCTCTGAAAAAAGTCAAGTCAGGTTAGGTCAGGTCAGGTCTTAAAAAAAAGTCTGGTCAAATCAGGTCAGGTCTTTGAAAAGTCAGCGACAACGTAATATGAGTAATGGGAGAAAAAGCTTGAGAAGTTAACCAGAAAGATGTCTTTGAAAAAAGTCAAGTCAGGTTAGGTCAGGTCAGGTCAGGTCTTTTTTTTTCGAAGAAAAAATACTAACTTAACAAGTAACAAATTTATGTTTATTTATGTATTTCATTAGTTTGTTAATTTTATAATTGTCAAATAAAACAATAATAGGAGTTCTACTATATCTTCTACTATATTTTTGTGGCAACAGGTAATTCGACTTACTTACTTAGGTTTGACTGTATTAATGAAACATTCAAGCAGAGATCATTACTGGGTTCATTTCTCTTCTCTCATTTAAACAGTTTTTATTTGTTTTTCGCAACAAATGTAATTTTAATGTTAAATATTTCAATTTTCAATTTAGACTTAGTGATTTTTGCCTAAACGTCCACAAAATATTGTCATTAACGATACAACTACTTATCACGATATAAAAAGCATTTCTTTAAGATGAAGAGTTTGTTTATACATTTAAATTGAAAGCTCAAGGTGGGAGTGATTTATTCGAATGGACATTTAGAGAAGTTGTCTTTTTGGCGACTTGCCTTCAGATAGCTAAAATTGAAATTGGAAAAATATTAACAATGAACAGATGATAACATCAATGATGAAATGACAATAAAGCGGTGACAACTGAAACTTTTGCGAGTATTGTTTTGCGTTAATATTTTAGGTTCGTCAATTGATTGCTGTTTAAATAAAGTTTTGCTCGTTTTCTTGTCCGTTCTGAACGCATTCTCTATTATGAATCGTAATCTGATCATCATCTCTTGGCGCGAACTAGAACAGTCGTTTTCGAAGCAATTACGTCTCAAACTTAAGCGCAATATGTCGTAGTAGCTTCCCAGTTTCGGATTGTGTTGCGTAAGAGAACGCGTAACCAAATCCTCTTACTGGGAAATACCGCAGGGAGATAGGCATTTACTTTTCCTGATTAATTGCATACAAATTTACACCCTTCTACCAATCTTGCTCGGCTATAAATCAAGCGCGTCTCAGTGTTGTTGTGGAGGTTTTTCAAGCGAAATGACTCTTTGTAAACTCCTTCCTACATGATCATGTTCAACGACAATGCGTTTATCAACAGATGCTTATTTTTTGGGGTTATTAACACAATTAAATTGTGGATCGGTCACACTAATCCTCACTTTAGATCACTGAAATACCCCAGGCATAAAACACGTTCTGCCAGTCATAAATTGTGAACTGCTTTCAGCGGATTTTCACTCCTCTAACATTAGATATTTTTGTATACCTTTTTGATCTCCAAGGGTTACGCGCATGAAATATTGCTGGAAATTTTAACAAGCTGAATCCTCAATGACAAGTCTGCTATGCGATCAAAATAGATATCATTTTGCCGCTCACATCACTCTCAATTATCGGCTTTTAGAAGATTTTCGGGTTATTTATACTTAGGTAAACAGTAACCATGTGGCTCATAAACGCCAACTACTGCAGATTAAGGATGATGGATGCTTTTATAACGTTTATATGTTAAAGATTTTCCTCACTTGATTACCGAGTGATTTTCTTTGTTTTTGGCCATGACTGGCATTGAATTCTTTAATAGGAGATGAGGCAAGAATCGATGAAATTTTTCCGCTCAAACCTGATGAATATTTCATTGAACTACACCTTTTTCAAGTGTAATTCAGAAATCATCACATGTAATTCAGTATAGTTAATTTAATTTCGGAAACCGTTAATTGTAATTCAGATTAGTCAACTGTATTTCAGAAAGTGTTAATTGTAATTCAGAAACCATCACATGTAATTCAGATCCAGTAACTTACTTGCATGATACTATGTATACATAACCAAAAATATTTTATTTTCAAAATTAAATTACATAAACATTAACAAGAACAGCTTAAATATTTAGCGCCCTAACATTGTTTCCAAAGGTAGGTATTTTAATAATTTAATGTTTAAATGAAAATATTGAATTCTGAATTACAATTGACGAATTCTCAATTACAAATGACGTATTCTGAATTACAATTAACGCTTTCTCAAATAAAAGTTACTAATCTGAATTACAGTTAACGTTTTCTGAAATTAAATTGAGTAATCTGAATTACATGTGATTTTTTCTGAAATTCAGTTTACTATTCTGAATTACAATTAACACATTCTGAAATACAATTGACTAATCTGAATTACAATTAACGGTTTCTGAAATATACCTTACGGTTTCTGAATTACAATTGAAAAAGGTGTAGTCAATTTAATTTCAGAAACCGTTCATTGTAATTCAGATTAGTCAACTGTATTTCAGAAAGTGTTAATTGTAATTCAGAAAAGTAAATAAACTGAATTTCAGAAAATATCACATGTATTTCAGATTAGTCAATTTAATCCAGTAACTTACTTGCATGATACTATGTATACTTAACCAAAAATATTTTATTTTCAAAATTAAATTACATAAACATTAACAAGAACAGCATAAATATTTAGCGCCCTAACATTGTTTCCAAAGGTAGGTATTTTAATAATTTAATGTTTAAATGAAAATATTGAATTCTGAATTACAATTGACGAATTCTCAATTACAAATGACGTATTCTGAATTACAATTAACGCTTTCTCAAATAAAAGTTACTAATCTGAATTACAGTTAACGTTTTCTGAAATTAAATTGAGTAATCTGAATTACATGTGATTCTTTCTGAAATTCAGTTTACTATTCTGAATTACAATGAACACATTCTGAAATACAATTGACTAATCTGAATTACAATTAACGGTTTCTGAAATATATTTTACGGTTTCTGAATTACAATTGAAAAAGGTGTAGTTTTGTTTATTTGCGATTATTTTGCTAACCCGCATTAATTTGCAAACAAATTAGATTTCCAATAATGTAAATGAATTGTTTAATTACTGTATAGTTTATGTATGCAAAATTAATTATTAATTAGTTGTTGTTTAATGGTTTAATTAAACAAGCTTTGACTGGCAAACTGCATCAGCTGGATCAAAATTTAATGGCATCAGGTGCATTTTCGTATTTTAAAAGCATGAAAAGTTGGTATTGCAATGTCTCGAAGTAAAATTTAAACAAAGACTTCTCCTTTATCGGTGTAATTTTATTCTTTCACATTTTCATACGAGGCAATATATCACGTAAAAATATTGCGCACGTAAAAGTTAAGTCTTTGTCGCAGACATTTGCATGTATGGCTGCAATAGCTCGTAAGTCAGCATATGTGTCCATGTCCCAACTAGGATTTACATCATTCATTACATTTCCCAACCAGTCCGCCTCCCACTTCTTGATCTTGTACATCACAACTGATCTTATCGGAATATCGGAAGGTGTGCGATATTTAATTTAAAGATCTCCAGGAATTCGTTTAAATTACGCCCCGAGTATTAAAACTGGAGATTTACAGCTAGTGACCAACACACAAAGTCGTAACTCCCTTAAGTACTAATAAATAGGCATTTGTAAGAATGCCACTGCATCAGACAACGGGATTCATGACTATTTAATGAAATTAAACGTTGGAGAAAGTCAGTGTGGCGATTATATGAGAGATAGCCATGAAGGGACACTGGATTTATGGAGATTTACGTGTGGCTGGATCCATGCTTGTTTTAGATCCTCTTGAGCTCAACTATGACTGGAACCAACTTAGGGACACATCTGCAACTTGTAACCGAGACGAAGAGGTGGTACACAAAGTGGTCTGGTACCATTTATCAGAAAATGGAAGATTAGTGTCCAAGGACCATCTCAGAGCAGATCGCAGGCGCTGATAAACGAGACACCGGAATATTTTATGCACTAGTTTGGCAAATCATGCTTTCTTTGTGTATCACTCGTTTACTTAATGTAGAAGCTTAATTAATGAGAATAAAAAGGTCAACAACTTTGATGACAAAACAAGACATTTCATTTTGAAAACAATAAACAAAAGCAAATAATAGCGATGAGCAGAATGTTTATTAGACAAGGGATTAAATTCTGTCTGTCCTTGAATATTTTCTAAAAACTAACTTTGTCTATCCTCGAAATAACTGATAATTATAATCCTCTTATATTAGTTTACTAGCAGTTGCTTCGCACGCATGTCCACAACCACTTCGAAACACAGAAAAACAATGCAAAACTTAGTATAACAAAAAGTAGAAACACGAAATTTTATTGTGAACTTTAACCCGAGTAAATTTTTGCTTGTTCTCAACTCATTCCCTGTTTAACCCTCTTAATCCTGAAACACATTTTCTTTATTTTTAACCGGAAGTCCAAATGCCAATTTTCTTGGATATGACTTCAAAAATGCAGGAGTTTTGCGTTGAACTCTTTTGGGGGTGGAATTTGTAAAATTCCTGAAATATACGCCTCTTCCTTTTTAACCGAATGTCTAAGATATCAATTGATAACTTCAACAATAAAGAATTTTTTATATGTATAACTTCAACAATGAAGGATTTTTTGTTTAACCCCCTTGGAGTGGAGTTTTCAACAAACCTGAAACACGCGTTTTTTATATTTAGACGAATGCCCAAATACCAATTCTCTTGGTTATAACTTCGAAAATGACATATTTTTATATTCAACCCTCTTGGGGGTGGAACTTTCAAAATCCAGAAACACGTCTTTTTTCATTTTTAACCGAAAGATCAAATACCATTTTTCATTAATATAGCTTCAAAAATGAGGATTTTTTATGTTTAACCCTCTTTGGGGGTGGAATTTCTAAAAATAATAAAATGCCTGTTTCTTTATTTTTCACCGAATGCCCAAATACTAATTTTTATAAATATAAGTTCAAAAATTACGGATTTGTATATTTAACCCCCTTAGGGGTGGAAATTCCAAATGTTCTTAAAAACACGTTTTTCATCTTTAACCGAAAGCTCAAGTACTATTTGCATGGATAAAAATTAAAAATTACGGATTTTTATACAAATTCTAACCCGTGTTCAACCCCCTTGGGGTTGGTATTTCCAACTAAAACACGTGTTTCTTCACTTTTCACTGAAAGCCCAAATACCAGCTTCAATTAATGTAAATTCAAAAGTTACGAATATTTATACAAATTTTATTACGCCATTTAACCCTCTTAGGGGTTGATTTTTCGAAAATCCGGAAACACGTGTTTCTTCATTTTTAACCAAAAGCCCAAATACTAATTTTCAAGGATGTAAGTTCAATGTAACTTTAAAAATGACAGTTTTCTAAACTCTAATTCTAAATTCAACTCTCCATTTAACCCCTTTAGGGGTTGATTTTCCAAAAATCCTAAAACACGTCTTTCTTTATTTTTAACCGAAAGCCGAAATACGATATAACTTAAAAAATGACGAATTTTTATTCAAATTTTAACACCCTATTTAACCCTCTTAGGGGGTGATTTTCGAAAAATAATTTCTTAGTACACCCCTACGTTACAAAAGCTATCTACTGTTAAAATTTCAAGTTTCTATCCTTAGCCGTCTAGGCTGTGCGTTGATTGGTCAGTCAGGTCAAGCAATTTTATATACAGGGTGTTTCAAGTTTTAGGTCCAGTTAAAAAATAAATACTTCTAGTTGTCCAAAAGAAAAAAAATATATCTCAAACGATAGAGTTTCTAACACGCTTCAATTTGATGCTTTAATGTTATACGAAATTTTCATGGTATGAGCGTGAATTGTGAAAAACTAGATAAAAAATTATTTGTTTCCAAATTATTGCAATCGTTTTCTCATAATAAAATTCCTCCTATTTTTTAAGTGAGACTTCCGAAACTGAAACAGTAAAAAACCCAAGGCGTATTGAGCAATTGAAATTCCAATTTGCAAAAGATCAAATAAATGTTTTATCTTAGTCACCTTTGAAAAAACAGAGCTCGTGTCTTTGCTTGATTCACAAAAAATTGAAACGTCATTAACTGTCAGACTAAAATTTTACTTGTCAATTAAAAAATGCCCTTTTTTTTGCAAATTGAAATTTCAATTGCTGAATACGCCTTGGGTTTTTTACTGTTTCAGTTTCGGAAGTCTTACTTAAAAAATAGGAGGAATTTTATTATAAAAAAATTATTGGAATAATTTGAAAAAAACAATTTTTAATGTAGTTTTTGGCGTTTTACGCTTATATCATGAAAATTTGGGATATCAGCAAAGCATCAAATTGAAGCGTGTTAGAAACTCTATCGTTTGCGATATATATTTTTTATTTTGGAATACTAGAAGTATTTATTTTTTGACTGGACCTAAAACTTGAAACACCCTGTACAACGTTGGGCGAAAGTCTGGAACCAAGCGTTTTGTGTCTAAGCTATGTACTTTACGAAAAAACTAATTAGTACATCATCAACTACTTTAAAAATGTGATGATTTTTCAAGAATAAATTTTTTCGAAATTCCTTTTAGTTTTCGAGTTCTACAAAAAAAAATTTTTTTCAAATGGCACCCTACTATGGCGATTTTTTTTGGGAAAAGATTATGCCTTAGGAATTACATCTAAGTCAATAATATTGTTTTTGAACCAGTGGTTTTTTTTTAAATAAATTATTAAAATTGCGGTCCGAACTCAAACGAAGATTTTTTTGTGATGTTTTTTATCCACTAATTTGATTCGTAAAATTATTCACAATTATTTCGGCTAAGTTCGAAAAACCTTCGTAATGAGTTCGGAACGCAACTTTAATAATTTATTTAAGAAAAACCACTGGTTTAAAATTAATTTTATTAAAGTAGAAGTTGGTTTTAGAGCTTAATCTTTTACCAAAAAAATCGCCGTAGTAGAGTGCCATTTGAAAAAAAATTTTTTTTTGAATAACTCGAGAACTAAAATGAATTTCGAAAAAATTGATTCTTGAAAAATGCCCACATTTTTAAAGTAGTTGATGATGTACTAAATAGTTTTTTCGTAAGGTACAAAACGCTTGGTTCCAGACTTTCGCTGTATATAGATGTCGGGTTTTTTGACTTCTTACGCAGTCTTATTCCAGTGGCAAAGATTTAGTTACTATTGTGAGTAACTTCATTAAAATAATTTACGACGTTTGGAGCTAATATTTTCTCATAACCGCCAAGCAGAACGACTGGGTGATGGGTGTGAAGAACGCTCGAATGCACGTCTGGTTAAATGAGGAAATCGCAAATGAAATGAGCGAACGAACTTATAAAATCTAGGCACATCTCGTGTCTATTACCAGCAACAATTTTAATGAATGTGCGTTGATGGCATAAAAAACCAAGAACAGTGCTAAAGTTTAATCGTCCATTAAAGCACAAAGACGCTTCGAACCAGTCAAGTCTCATTTGTACAACGATAGTTCATTCTTGGAACCATCAATGACAATCATTGATGCTTTAGGTTTTTAACGAAATTAATTAGGTTTGAGTTGTGGTAGTTCCAGTGGCATTTCCTGTAGCAAGTTTGAAACTTGCATTAAACCGATGCTTTGATAAGGCTAGTAATGATTTATGGTATTCCTGATGCGGGCGTTTTGGATAATAAATTTCCTAATAACGTCGATAATTCAGACGCGTTCACTAATGATGTTATTACGAAACACCTTTCTTAATCAGAGGATTTGATCCCGTCTTGTCTTGTCACAGGTGAGTCCTTCATTACACTATATTAAATTTCTCATTCCGTATCTTATGCAAATGGAAGACTTAAAGCCGCTCTGAAGCTAAAAGAAAACTAAAATAAGCGAGTCTTGAAGTATTATAGGGTTCCTAAAGACAATAACTTGTGGTAATAATCGCCTTATAGTGTGATAAATGAACGTTGGAAGCAGCTGGGGTCATTATTGTCATTAACCACTCGATCCACTGCATTATTCCTGAATTGGGTCGATGTTGAACATTCCTCAAGATCGATTTAGAATTTTTTAACCTCCCTCTGCACCAGACAAACTTACAAATCATGAAAGTACTTCTTTAATACTGTTGAGCTTAAGTGCAGTAGATGTGTTATGGTTGGTCATAAAATATCAATCATATTATAAAGAAACATGAAACATCATCGTCCATCACTTTATTATCCTCCTTTCTCAGTGCTTAATGCAATCGGTGGATGATATGCCATAACTGGTTTCAAATTATTTTTTCTAAATTCGATTTCTCAAATTGTTTGAATTCCAGCTACAGTTGTTTGCAGTGGAATTAAAATGATCGTCGATTTAGACAATCTCGAGAAAATGCTGATTGGCCAACTTCAGCTGCAAGTACATTAAAGTCGAGTAAAAAGAGAATTGAAACGCTTCTGCTAAACGAATCTAGGATTACATAGAACGTTGAGAATTTAGAAAGGCGACAGGAATCATTAATTGAAATTAGCTGTAAATTGGAATTAATAGTATCAAGTCGGAATAAATTGTCAATTTGGTTTAGGAAAAAATTCCTCGAATATTTGTCGAGTATCTGCCGTTAATGAGACTAGTGCTCGGAGTTTGATTAGATTTTACTTTTCTAATTAAAGTCAGGTTGATTTGCAGATTAGTCAAAGTTGAGATAACCAACCGCAGCTTTTTAATTTACTTGCCATTCAATTCCAGACAAGTCAAATATGGAAACGCCCAAGCCGTTATAAATAACGGCGAGAAAATTGTGTGCTGCTGTGTAATTGAATATAATCCGTACCCGAATACTTTGCGTATTCAAGATGAAAGTCATAAACAAGTCAGATTATTAAAGTTGGGAAATTGCCGAACCGAACGAGATTTCGACGCGGTCCTCTAATACATAATAAATTACACGAAATGCTGAAAAAATCCTATTTCATGTTCGTATTTATTTAGTTTTTTGCGCTTGCTAGAAAGGGCATGCCTTTCATGTTGCAGCACGATTTACATTTTGTCGCCACAAGCGAAATGCCCTTCAATCTGCACCGCCATTAACGTCTTCTGCAAAGGGATTTTTGGAGCTTGATTAAGGCCTCTCACAAATGCATGCACCTCCGGCTTCAAGCGACCCCACTTTGCATTTTAACCGTTCACTTTTGTTGAAATAAGACTGGAACAGTATCAAATAATATCAAATACATTTATTTGTGTTCTCGTAGTATTAAAACATCGCTTGGTTCGCTTCAGACTTGAAAAACCCTTTGATTAATATTGAATAAAGTGCCCGTTGCTATTTTTCGCCGGTTATTCTGCCTCTCGGAGGCATTTGTTGCGACAATTTCGCTCGAAGGAGTAGTAGCTTGCCAATTAGTCGTCAGGTAGCCATGTTTATGTAATTGTGAGTTGCGAGAGAGTGGAGTGAAAATAATGGAACAAATAAACAAATCAATTCAGTAGAGTTCGCCTGAACTGTTCCGACACGTTCTCGCAGAAGTGTAAACGTAGCGTCAGTCAGCCAAGAGAACGGTGCGAGCAGTTTATCTAAAGGACACGTTTGTTAATTACAACTTTACCACTTTAGTTTTACTGCACTTTTCTATACGCTTATTTGGACGAACCGTAACACTCCAGTTAATTAGCGCCAAACGAATTAAGATAGCACAAAACATCTTTTTGGTTGTGGCAGCTAAAAAGTTATTGCAGTAACGTTATGGCAACTTGATCTTAGTCATAATTTGGTTATTTCAGTAGGTTTTTAAAATGAAGTTGTTTTTTAGTTAGATTAATATTTAAAAAAGCTATAATATGCTCATTTGGCTTTATATTAGACTCCTAATAGTTGCCCCACAATTTAGCTTTAATTTGGTATCTACGTAACTAAATAGTTATTTTTTAAGTTGCCATAATGCCATAATGTCCATCGTAAACCCAAAAAATAACCTTTTCACAGCTATTTAAAGTTGATATACAGGGTGACCCACCGAAAAAGGCACCCCCTCATAACTTTTTTATTTATTAATCAATTCGAACAAAATTTACATTACACATGTTTGGACATTTTAAAGTAACCATTTTTTGAGGAGTTTACCATTTGTGAGATAAAAAAATAAAAATCATGAAAAAAGATGCAAAATTCTTAAATTGCATATTATTAGAAGAAGCTATGTTACATTGCCGTGTTGGCAAACTTTGTTTCAACAAAAGTAATCCAAATTTCCTTAAATTCTTTTTTAAAAATCTCAAAATAAATTAAAATTTTGTGTGAAATATCATCGTCCATGGAGCGGTGTTGTGAGATTGCTGTAAACAATTACCTGTAAAATTTTGACAACCTGTTGACAACTACTGTTGACAACTAATTTCAAAAATGTTATCAAATCAAGAAAAGCAAGAAATCATTCTAGTCTACGGTGAATGTGGCAGTAAATGTGTCCTTGAAGAGCGCTTTCCAGACGTGCGTTACTCTTTGAAAAAAGTCCGCAAAGTCGTCCAATTATTTGAAGACACAAGCTCAGTGGTTAAACCTAAAAGGGTTTATTTTCCTGTAAGACACAATCCTGATTAGACAACATTTTTTGAGATTTCAATGTCAGAGTGACAGTATAAATTCACAGGTAGCTTTTACAATCTCACAACACCGCTCCATAGACGACGATATTTCGCACTAAAAAAAAGATTTTTGGCGAGATTTTTAAAAAAAGATTTGAGGGTATCTGAATGACTTCTGTTAAAACAAAATTTGTCAATACGTTAATGTAACCTGGCTTCTTCTAATAATATGAATGTTAAAGGTTTTATACCTTTTTTCATAATTATTAATTTTTTATCTCATAAACGATAACCCCCCCAAAAAAGTAGTTACTCCAAAATGTGGACCTTCAGTGCTAACATGTGTAATTTTAATTTTAAAGTTATTTAAAGTTGATATATTATAGCTATCACACATATTTTAATGACAAAATAATGTCTAAAATATTACTATTTCATGACCATTTGGCTATTCTGCCATATAGTTGTGAATAATCAATCTTATAACTATATGGCAAATTTCCGAAGTTGCCGCAACGTTTTCTTAAAAATAAAAAAGCTAAAATATAACGAAAATCTATCTGCAGAATGTGGCAATTTGGTAGCAAAATTTTAGTTGTCATTACCAAGTAATGTCTATAACTCTTCCTTTTCGTAGCTACACAATAATTTTCCCATCATTTTAACTGTCAAATTTTATTTGTCGTATACCACATCTACGTTTCCTATACCAACAAAAGTGTATTTTCTGTAGTGTGGAGTGTGAATTATGCCTAAAGTTGACATTAAACAAACTGCTTTTTCCTTAAAAAGATTTAGGAAAAGCAGTACATATTACAGAAAATTAAAACGTCGAACGACTGACTCAACTTATTTAGTTTGTTTCGATTTAGTCTTTATTTAGCCAGAAAAGCCCCCTCAAACGTAAAAAATAACTAAATACCATTTGGTTTTAACTTAGTCAGTATTAGGTTTCTGAGTCAGCACGGCAACCATTTCCTAACAATCAGAGAAGACATACAAAAATGGCGATTTTTTTGACAAGTACGACAGCGCAGACAGCGGCCATGTTAAATTTTTCTTATGTGTGTCAATTTTACAACTATTTTATAACCATTTAATAACTTTGTCGTTGTCAGAATCATAATTACTGCTATTTTATAAAATTTAATAAATAAAAGTGATACATTTTTATAACTGAAATTAATTTAAAAGAAAAACTCTCTTAATTAAAAAAAAAAAATTAGTATGTTTAATAAATTATTGCTTTTTTAAGGCGCGTCGATTTTTTCGAAGCATCGTATTCATATTTGTCAGAAAAGTAATATCGCCAAACAAATTTTTTGCTTGGTTAACGATTATTTGGAATTTGTGTATGCATTACAGTGGTATATAATATGTTTATCGCCATCCATGATGTCTACAAGGATTGAATAATATAACAATTTCTTCGTGACTCTTCAGTGACCACTAAATTACCATATTGTTATATTTTGATCTTGATGTCCCACAATTTTTCCTAAATTACAACCAAAGATAAAATGTTATTTTATAGTTGCTGTTGGGTTGTACTTTGGAAACGATAGCCAATTAACAACAAATCGGTGGTTATTTAGTAAATAGTTGTCATTTAGTCATAAAATAGCAACAGCTTCCAGAGCATAACTTCGTTAGAGCTTTGAAACAACCAAATTGTTGGCAACTATTTGGTAATATTACCGTTATATAACCCAAAAATAAATGCCCATTTTTGGCACGGTGACGTTATGACAAGTTTGGTGAAACGTTTTTCGTAATTGGGTCTAGTTTATGAGTTTCTGGCTCCGTAAGCGAGTTTTACTGATCTTCAAAAATACCACCACGTGTGGTTGTAACGGAGACGTTCGTACTTCAGTATATTACACAATGGCCTCCACTCCTTCCGTCTGACATTATTCAATGGAGTCTAGTGGATGAAGACAAATGGAATGGAGCAGTGACCCTTCCCGAGCTGACGGATCTGTCGAATCAGCCGCCGCGGGTAATTCATCAAATGGGTTCGTTTATGAACCATGGAGTGTTATTCTTTCAGCCACTCTCTACAGGTGTAGTGAAGCCATTTGTTACGCTGCCTGCCGACAGCTCCAGAACAAGGAGTGTCACTGCAATAAAACGTGCACTTAATTAAAACCGCGATCGATTTTTTTGCAAATGCTAAGACGCTCCAGCATTTTTTTTAATGGCTTATCAAACCTATACGGGTCACGTCATTCCGTCACCGCCTCAGATCGCTCTATCTTTTCAATACCGCAAAGCAGCTTTCGGCCGTTTCCTGTACACTTGACCGCTTCTTTCAGTCTGCTGCCGATATGATAGAGCGTTGTGGTGGCTGTCTTTGCACTCTTGAAAGCTTCTTTGCAATCCCCTCTTCGATGCCGATTAGTTTGTTTGATTTGGCGTAAATGCAGTTCGAAGCTTTCAAGGGGAGAGGACTTGATGAATAAATACATCGCGTGTTTTCCGAGTATGTTTCAGCGGTGGGTATTTAGTACCACCAGACCAGGTTAAATATTTTTGCGATTTATCATTTATATTGATAACTAGCAGTTGGCCACGGCTTCGCACGCATGTCCACAACCACTTTGAAACACAGAAAAACTTAGTCTAACAAAAAGTAGAAACACGAAATTTTATTGTGAACTTTAACCCGAGTAAATTTTGCTTGTTCTCAAGTCATTCCCTGTTTAACCCTCTTCTGGATGTAATTTTCAAAAATCCTGAAACACATTTTCATGCCAATTTTCTTGGATATGACTTCAAAAATGCAGGAGTTTTGCGTTGAACTCTTTTGGGGGTGGAATTTCTAAAAATCCTGAAATATACGCCTCTTCCTTTTTAACCGAATGTCTAAGATATCAATTGATAACTTCAACAATAAAGAATTTTTTACATGTATAACTTCAACAATGAAGGATTTTTTGTTTAAGCTCCTTGGAGTGGAGTTTTCAACAAACCTGAAACACGCGTTTTTTATATTTAGACGAATGCCCAAATACCAATTCTTTTGGTTATAACTTCTAAAATGACATATTTTTATATTCAACCCTCTTGGAGGTGGAAATTTCAAAATCCAGAAACAAGTCTTTTTTCATTTTTAACCGAAAGATCAAATACCATTTTTCATTAATATAGCTTCAAAAATGACGATTTTTTATGTTTAACCCTTTTTGGGGGTGGAATTTCTAAAAATAATAAAATACCTGTTTCTTTATTTTTCACTGAATGCCCAAATACCAATTTTTATAAATATAAATTCAAAAATTACGGATTTTTATATTTAACCCCCTTAGGGGTGGAAATTCCAAATGTTCTTAAACACACGTTTTTCATCTTTAACCGAAAGCTCAAGTACCATTTGCATGGATACAAATTAAAAATTACGGATTTTTATACAAATTCTAACCCGTGTTCAACCCCCTTGGGGTTGGTATTTCCAACTAAAACACGTGTTTCTTCACTTTTCACTGAAAGCCCAAATACCAGCTTCAATTAATGTAAATTCAAAAGTTACGAATATTTATACAAATTTTATTACACCATTTAACCCTCTTAGGGGTTGATTTTTCAAAAATCCGGAAACACGTGTTTCTTCATTTTTAACCAAAAGCCCAAATATTAATTTTCAAGGATGTAAGTTCAATGTAACTTTAAAAATGACAGATTTTCTAAACTCTAATTCTAAATTCAACTCTCCATTTAACCCCTTTAGGGGTTAATTTTCCAAAAATCCTGAAACACGTCTTTCTTTATTTTTAACCGAAAGCCCAAATACTAATTTTCAAAGATATAACTTAAAAAATGACGGATTTTTATTCAAATTTTAACACCCTATTTAACCCTCTTAGGGGGTGATTTTCCAAAAATCCTTTCTTAGTACACTCCTACGTTACAAAAGCTATCTACTGTAAAAATTTCAAGTTTCTATCCTTAGTCGTCTAGGCTGTGCGTTGATTTGTCAGTCAGGCCAGGCAATTTTATATATACAGGCTGATTCTTTTAGGGCCTACATTAGAAACTTTTTAACTTCTAATATAGCTAGAGCTTTAAAATTTTGTGTACGATCTAAATCGACCATTCTGAATTCAATTAAATTATTTTCAAAATGGCTGAACTTCCGGAACTACGAGAAATGGGCGCCAACTTTGAAATTTTAAATAGTAACCCCACATTTTTATTGCATTTTTGAATTCACCTTCTCAAACTGACTAAAATGTACCTTAGTTGTTGGTACTTATCTGTCATAGTTTTTGACATTTGTCATTTTTTTTTGTTAAAATTTTCACTTGCAGGAGTTTATGACAGCCCTTCAACCCTTTGCGATAAGTGAATATTTTTTTTGTATTCGATAACAGAAGGTTTGAAGGTTTGAAGAGCCTTCTAGAATTTTCAAAATTGTCATCTGTCAAAATTCAAGGGTAGTGTGATTTTTTCAAAATGGTTATCAAAAAACGGCTATAACTCAGTTTTTTCAAATGGAACGACACTATTTTCTTAACGGCAGTTGAAAGAACATCGACATTTATGGTGACTTTTATGTACATGTCCTATACCTATCTCGTACAGTTTTTGAAAAAAATCACAAAAAACGAATTTTACTTTGTAATTTTCATCGTTAATCAAGTAGGTCTTGTAAAATGGTCAACAGTTGTCAAACTTCAACATTTTATTTAGTTATTAGATGGTTCATAATCGAATAAGCAGTTAAACAATAATATTTAATTATGGTTTATCGCATTTTTTGAAAGTTTACTCGATTAAAAATGAAAATAATGATCTAAAAATCAGTTTTTTGCGATTATTTAAAAAACTGTAAGAGATAGATATAGAAGATGTTGATAAAAGTCTCCATATAAATCGATGTTCTTTTGATTGCCATTGAAAAAACAAGGTCATTCCATTTGAAAAAACTGAATTATAATTATTTCTTGATCATCATTTTCAAAAAATCATAGTAGCCTTGCAATTTGACAGTTCAAAATTCTGAAGATTTTAGAAGATCCTTCAAACCTTTGGTTATCAAATGCAAAAAGAATTATTCACTTACTGTAAAGGGTTCAAGAGTTGTGATATTTTAAATGAACGCCGGTAAATGAAAATTTGCAAAAAAAAATTGACATACGTCAAAAACTATGACAGATAGGTACTAACAACTAGGGTATATTTTAGTCAGTTTCAAAAGGCGAATTCAAAAATGTAATAAAAATAGGTGGTTACTATTTAAAATTTCAAAGTTGGCGCCAATTTCTCCACGTTCCGGAAGTTCAGCCATTTTGAAAACAATTTAGTTGAACTCAGAATGGTCGATTTGGATCGTATACTAAATTTTAAACTTCAGTCTATAGTAGAAGTTAAAAAGTTTCTAATGTAGGCCCTAAAAGAATCACACTGTATAGATTATTTTACCAGAGGCACAAAATGAAAAATATTCAAATTGTGCTAGCCAACTTTACGTGGCGACCGCTGATAACAACTTCTCTACCCAATTAATATGTTAAAATGCAAACTGAAAAATCTAGATAAAGAACTTTGTTAATGAACTGTTTATCTCTCGGGGAACGGTAGCTGCCACAGTAGTTAGGCTGATCACAGTCATTAGAATTATCTCCGATATGTATCAATCAAAGTTCTATTTAGAAATTGATCGATCGCCACTTTCCGTTTTGGTCACAATTAAGCAACTGAAACGACAACAAATTCTTTCTGAATAAAGTAGCGTTACATGTCGGAGAGTTTTTCTTAGGCGGAGCTTGAGGCAGAAGATAAATGATAATGGAAATTAGCAGTAGACGCTTTTTATAAAGGAACGACGTTCTGCACTTTGCAACGGATGCTCGGTAGAGGAAAAGAAGCATTTTTTACACTTAAATGGCTATTTTTCTGGATTAAATTTTGATTGTAATAACAAGCCAGGTTCGTGCACGACTCGTACGTAAGTCTACACTTGTTTCCGGCAATTCAATTTTTAATGCATTTTGGTGGATGCGCCGGACTAGGAAGGGGCAAGAAAAAGATAAAGATGTTTCAAATATTTCGGCTTAGAAAATGTAAACAAGCAGTTAACTAAATACCTAAACAAGATGTTTGACATTAATAATTTTAAACCAGCAGTAAGCAATAGTATTTTAAAGATATTACAGACAGTTGTGTGCATTCCAGTTACAGATTAATTTATGTTTTGGTTATTTGTTGCTGCGTAAACAGAATAAAGTTTTAGTGTTATTATGATTTTATACAAGAGACAGAGCGGCCGAGAAGGCCACTTGTATAACCACTAATTCCCAGTGAATCCTAATACGTACTCGGAAAACCGCTTTCTTAGGGATAATGAAGGCGCTCCAGCTTGATAAGAATGAATCGTCGTTTTTTCCTTGGCGCAATCTTAGCCTGTCTTCTTGAGTGAGTTTCTTTGTTATCGGTAATGCTCCTCACTTACTAATTTAATTCGCAACAGAACACAATCTCCGTTCCGGTTATCTTGTTTGATTTTGTTTGAATAAAATTTTGATTGTTCATTTGCGGTTATTGTTTTCTCTTGAGGGCGTGCGAAAATGGCAATTAGGGTTTGCGATCGAGGAGTAGTTAGTGTCCTTGTCTCGTTAGCAATCGCTCTTGAGTCGCACTTTACCTCTGTCTGAAACATGTTTGCCGTGATTCATACCCGGATCAGGAGTTGAGCCTGCTATTGTAGTCACACCGGAAATTGCACCCCGGACTTCCGGCTGCTTCGGGATGTGATTTCGATGTCGGATCGGGAAGTCGCCAATTTGTTAGGCGGATCGATAACTCATTTGCATACGGTCTTTGTTCTAAGACGACAAATTGAAAAAACACTATTCCCGTTCCCGGTTTTTGCATTTGTGATTGCTTACCGTTAATAATTAAGGATAGAAGACGTTTATATTGAGTTATTATAACGGTCTGGCTATTATTAGGCGGTTGTTAACTTAATTCCCAAGTAGCATAAAATATCTTTTTGGTTGTGGCAGCTAAAAAGTTGTTGCAGTAACGTTATGGCAACCTGATCTTAGTCATAATTTGATTATTTCATTAGTTTTTTAAAATGAAGTTGTTTTTTAGTTAGATTAATATTTAAAAAAGCTATAATATGCTCATTTGGCTTTATATTAGACTTCTAGTAGTTGTCCCACAATTTAGCTTTAATTTGGTATCTACGTAACTAAATAGTTATTTTTTAGGTTGCCATAATGCTTTTATGTCCATCGTAAACCCAAAAAATAACCTTTTCACAGCTATTTAAAATTGATATATTATAGCTATCACACATATTTTAATGACAAAATAATGTCTAAAATATTACTATTTCATGACCATTTGGCTATTCTGCCATATAGTTGTGAATAATCTATCTTATAACTATATGGCAATTTCAAAAGTTGCCGCAACGTTTTCTTAAAAATAAAAAAGCTAAAATATAACGAAAATCTATCTGCAGAATGTGGCAATTTGGTAGCAAAATTTTAGTTGTCATTACCAAGTAATGTCTATAACTCTACCCTTTCGTAGCTACACAATAATTTTCCCATCATTTTAACTGTCAAATTTTATCTGTCGTTTCCTATACCAACAAAAGTGTATTTTCTGTAGTGTGGAGTGTGAATTATGCCTAAAGTTGACATTAAACAAACTGCTTTTTCCTTAAAAAGATTTAGGAAAAGTATTACATATTACAGAAAATTAAAACGTCGAACGACTGACTCAACTTATTTAGTTTGTTTCGATTTAGTCATTATTTAGCCAGAAAAGCCCCCTCAAACGCAAAAAATAACTAAATACCATTTGGTTTTAACTTAGTCAATATTAGGTTTCTGAGTCAGCACGGCAACCATTTCCTAACAATCAGAGAAGACATACAAAAATGGCGATTTTTTTGACAAGTACGACAGCGCAGACAGCGGCCATGTTAAATTTTTCTTATGTGTGTCAATTTTACAACTATTTTATAACCATTTAATAACTTTGTCGTTGTCAGAATCATAATTACTGCTATTTTATAAAATTTAATAAATAAAAGTTATACATTTTTATAACTGAAATTAATTTAAAAGAAAAACTCTTAATTTTTTGGTAGAAAAATTAGTATGTTTAATAAATTATTGCTTTTTTTTTGCTTGGTAAACGAGTATTTGGAATTTGTGTATGCATTACAGTGATATATAATATGTTTATCGCCATCCATGATGTCTACAAGGATTGAATAATATAACAATTTTTTCGTGACTCTTCAGTGACCACTAAATTACCATATTGTTATATTTTGATCTTGATGTCCCACAATTTTTCCTAAATTACAACCAAAGATAAAATGTTATTTTGTAGTTGCTGTTGGGTTGTACTTTGGAAACGATAGCCAATTAACAACAAATCGGTGGTTATTTAGTAAATAGTTGTCATTTAGTCATAAAATAGCAACAGCTTCCAAAGCATAACTTCGTTAGAGCTTTGAAACAACCAAATTGTTGGCAACTATTTGGTAATATTACCGTTATATAACCCAAAAATAAATGCCCATTTTTGGCACGGTGACGTTATGACAAGTTTGGTGAAACGTTTTCCTCGATTGTTGCGGTGACCAAATAGTTGTTGCCAAAACGTTTTTACAACCGCTAAATAGCAATCTGTGCTACTTGGGTTGTGTGGCTTAAGGGGATTGACATGAATTACACGAAATTGTTAAACACTTAGTCCTGAATCCGGGTTCCAGGTGTTCTGTGAGGAAAAACTTAATAAAACTCGAGCTACGACTTTGAAACACCTAAAATTTGCAGTTGGGTTTAATCAGATGTCTGTTAAATGAGTTAAATGGTTTCTGCACGGCTTTTATGTTTTACAGTCACCGCAAACTTCCAGATAAAAGCACGCTTAAAAACGCGTTACCTTTTTTTTAATAGAAACTAACCGAAACTTTTTTAATTATCGCATTCTTAATGAAACATTTTCTGGGAAATGACTTCTAATTAAAAATCTCTAATTTTGGATGTCGCAAAAGCCAAATCACATGCCCACTGAGACGAAAGCTTCGCTTGACGAGCGAGAGTTTCAATAACTTGACTTCAGAATTAAGTCGAGCGTCAAGATTTACCGTTGAATGATTAAGGCTCTTTACAAATGTTCGCATTGTTCCAAGATAATTTTATTTGATTCTTTCGGGATGTAACCTAGCGACACAAAAAGCGAATCTTCCATACACGACATTTCGGAGATTCTCATTTTCTAAAATCAGAACAGCTGTCTGACATAAAACAGAGAAATTTTCATGTAAATCTCTCAGTGCCAATTTTGAATATTGGCCCCGTTTAGAACACTCATGTGATCTTTCTCTATAAAATCCACTTTGTAGAACGCTGGCAAAGGCCATATATTGCCTCTTCAACTCTTGTTCTCACACGAATATTAAACCAAACACGCTGTAAAAGCCCAATTAATTCTGACCACTTCATACTCTTTCGTGGAATTTTTTGCGGAATGTGACATTTTCATAAGTAATTTATTCATAGGAAATTAGAATAACACAGCTGTCACTTTCTTAATGGTCGTAAAGGCCTTATTCGGGAATCTCCAGCGGTTCCAAGAGACGATCATAAATGTTTATTTATCAGCTCGTGCTTGAAATTAATTAATCATTAAATTAGAATGAGCAGAGTTGAATTAATTTCGTTCGTACGTGCTTTCGGTTTGAAATGTGTTTTCTCCGCATTGTCGGTGTGTTTTTATTTGCATCAAAGTGTACCTTCTGATGCAAATTCGAATGTCTTATTCAAGCCTTCCGCGAAGAAGTTTGTGCTTCCTGTGCAATATTTGATGATTCCTGTGCAAGAAATTAAAAAAGTGTCATCGATTCGCGTCTGCAGCGGCGAACTTTTCATATAAATCCATTAAACAGGCAGTGGCGGCGTTAGGGGTGGGCGCGGGTGGTCAAGCGCCCAACCAAAATACTCCGTGCCCAAGCAACTGCCCACCCTGTTTATATTTGGAAAAAAAAAGAAATAATTCTCCTTTTATAAAACGATTGCTTTATTTCGAAAATTACAAATTAAGTACTTTTCTAATAATCATTCAATAATTTTACGAATCTTAGAGTTTCAAAATTCCGTTCATTCATAAAACATTTTAGGAAAAAACATAAAAACAAATAAATGTATTTATTAAATTTGAGGTTCTTGCCATAGTTCTTGCACACTTGCACTTGGGACTTGAGTTGAGTTACACAAATCGCATTTATTTACGAAGTCCTTACACGTTTCGCATCATTTAAAATGTTTAAATTGATTTTTGGTTTTTGTTGATCAGTTAAAACAATATGAGTGTCAAATGTACTATCAGTGATTTTTTTAAAGTAAAACAAACTGAACAAGTAGAAGAAACACCTAGCTGTGAGATTAGTGAGTTAAGTGACAATATTGAACCTCGTGCCTGAAGCAGCAGTTCAAAAAAAATTAAATTACAACTGCAAGATGAACTAGAGCATAGTATTCAAAGTGACGAATCTACCAGCGGTGATGATAGCATAAAGGCTGACTCAAAACCGTAAGTTTATTGTTTATTATTTAAATATTATTTATATTAAATTCTACTAGTTTATTAATGGAAAATCTGGATAAAACTATCACTAGTGATTTATCACATTCTTTGGAGGAACCCCCAAGGCAACCAGTGCTATCCAGTTTTCCTAAAAGAAAATATGGTTCAGATTTTCGTAGTTTTAAGCCAAATTATTATAAGACTTATCCTTGGATTGAGTACAGTATTTTGAAAGATGCTGTATTCTGTTATCCTTGCCGTTTCTTTTCCAAAGATGCATCCAGAAGTTTTGTTGCTGAAGGTTATAAAAACTGGAAAAGAGCTTCAGAAACAAATGCTGGATTCAAGCAACACAACAGTCAACAACACAAAAATTCTATGATTGCATGGCAGTCATATAAAAGTAGCCTAAAAGCTGCTCAAATAAGTACTGCGCATTCCGAGTTGATAAAAAAAAATCGCAATTATATTAAAACCATAATCCGTAGTATTATTTATTTGTCTGCACAAGGTCTTGCCCTAAGGGGACATGATGAATCTCAAAATAGTGATAATATCGGAAATTTTCTAGAGTTGTTAGATATGATGTCACATGATAATCCAACGTTATTAAATAGGCTAGAAAAAGGCCCAAAAAACGCTCGTTACATACACCATTCTGTTCAAAATGAAATTCTACACATCTTATCCGAGTTAACTTTAAAAAATATTAGTAAAGAACTTAGAGAAGCCCGTTATTTTGCATTAATGGCAGATGAAACTAAAGATTTGAGCAAAACTGAACAATTATCGATTACAGTCAGATATTTTTTAAATGGTGTTTTGTATAAACGTTTTTTGGGTTAAGAAGCAGCAGAAAACTTAGATGCTGCATCTCTTTTGCAATTTATTAAAAAACGTTTAAGTCAGTGTGAAATTGATATCAGTTACTGTGTTGCACAAACATATGATGGTGCTAATGTAATGAGTGGGAAAATTAAGGGAGTACAAGCTTTGCTAAAAAAAGAAGTTCCACAGGCTATATACGTTCATTGCTTTAACCACGTTTTAAATTTAGTTGTTGTAGATGTCTGCAAAAGTTTAAGAGATTGCAATATTTTTTTCTCTGTTCTTGAAAACTTATATGTATTTATTTCCGGAAGTGCTGCACATAGTAGACTTTTAAATATACAAAAGCAATTATATCCAGAAACTAAACCTGTTGAATTAAAGAGACTTAGTGATACAAGGTGGACTTCTCAAGTATCAAGTTGTTTGGCTGTAAAAAAAACATTACCTGCCATTTTAATTTTATTAAATGAATATGCAGCTGCAAATAATAACCGATCTCCTGAAGCAACTGGACTACTGAATAGTATAAATTTTTCATTTTTATTTAATTTACATGTTTTTTGCGAATTCTTATCCAAAATTAGAAACGTTTCTGATTACTTGCAAAGTGTCGACACTGATATTTTAAAAAGTATGACAATGATTGAATCCCTAAAACAATTAGGTATTAATATCGTATCGAACGGAGGAAGAATTTGAAAAACTTTGGAATGCCACTGTTGAGACAGCCACATTTAACGATATTAAATCAGATGATGTAAATACTAAAAGGTCAAAAAAACTACCCGCAAAATTTAATCATTTGGTTATAGTTCAAAAAATTGAAAGTCTGAAGAAAACAGATGCGTTTCAGAAAAAGCTGAATTTAAAATTAAATTATATTTTACTGTAATTGACAAAATTGTTTCAGAAATTTCGCGTAGATTTGAAGAAAATTCAAATATTTTAAAAGGTTTCAGTACTTTAAATCCATCTAACTCTATCTTTTTAAATTTGGATCATCTTATTCCGTTAGCTAAACATTATAAGTGTGATACAGTTTCAATTGAAGCTGAAATTAAATTACTCCCAAAAACAATAGATAGATATGAAGTCAATCACAAAACCAAAGTTAAAACAATAAATGAACTTGCCACACTTTTGCAAGAATTTAGATTAGTTTTTCACGAAATGCACAAATTGTGCCACATTGCTATGACAGTTCCATCATCAAGTGCAAGCTGTGAAAGATCTTTTCGTAGTCTAAAAAGAATAAAAGATTATTTAACGACCACGATGTCACAAGGTAGACTCACCGATTTGGGCATTTTATATGTTGAAAAAAACATTGTAAAAAAACTAGATTTAGAAACCGTAGTAAATTCATTTGCCACTGCACATAATAATAGGAGAATAACACTTCTGTAAATTTTTATAGATTATTTCTTGTTGTAATTTATTAATTTGTTTATTCTACATTTTAATTTACTTTACATGTTTACTTATTGCTGTTTACAATAAATATATTTTTATGTTTTTTTTTATATTGTTCTACTTTTTTTTTTGTTTTTGACTGTTTTTTATATATTTTTTTATTTGTAATCCTACATAGCTTTATAAAATGAGTTTTTAGTAACATAAAATGAAAAATAAAAAAATATGTTTTTATGTCAGTGTTCACCTCGCCCATCCTTATAAAAATTTTGCCGGGTACCGCCCAACCGAAAAAATATGCTGGCGCCGCCACTGTAAACAGGTCCCATAAAAATGTGGAAAGCCCCTTAGCACAGAACGCGACTACAGCACATTAAATCCAAATAAACAAACCTGGTGCGAGACGTCAGAAACAATAAGCGTAACCAACATTTCATTCTCTTTGAACTTTTAATACGAATCTCTCCATGCGTGTGCAAGTGAAACCGCGAAAACGACATTATTTTCAATTTGTGGTTGCTGCTCGTTACTGCTGCATTGCAATAAACGCTAAGCCCCCAGTATAAATTCTTGTTTCGGTGCAGTTCTCTCAACTCCCATGCGTCTTATTTTATGCGCCCATCTCACGACTCGATCCTGAAGGCGAGGATAAATATTTTATAACAGACAAAACGCCGGAAAGGTTAGACGAGCTTTCTGAACAACCGTTCAGGTCGCAGGGTCAACGATAATTACCGCTCTTGCAGCCAAATTGCTGCTATTGTTCGTAATTTCGAATTTGTTTGCTTGACTTTTTAAGGCTTACTATTTTGTCCCATCAAAATTATGTATGTCATAGCTCTAACTCAATAAAACGCTTCTTTGTCTCATATCTGTCGCTAAAGTTGGAACAAAACAAAACGTCAGGTGAAACATTTATTATAGAACTAGTAGTTGCCCACGGCTTCGCACAATGCAAAACTTAGTATAACAAAAAGTAGAAACACGAAATTTTATTGTGAACTTTAAAACCGTGACCCAATGCTTGTTCTCAACTCATTCCCTGTTTAACCCTCTTAATCCTGAAACACATTTTCTTTATTTTTAACCGGAAGTCCAAATGACAATTTTCTTGGATATGACTTCAAAAATGCAGGAGTTTTGCGTTGAATTGTTTTGGGGGTGGAATTTCTAAAAATCCTGAAATATACGCCTCTTCCTTTTTAACCAAATGTCTAAGATATCAATTGATAATTTCAACAATGAAGGATTTTTTGTTTAACCCCCTTGGAGTGGAGTTTTCAACAAACCTGAAACACGCAATTTTTATATTTAGACGAATGCCCAAATATCAATTCTCTTGGTTATAACTTGGAAAATGACATATTTTTTTATTCAACCCTCTTGGGGGTGGAACTTTCAAAATCCAGAAACACGTCTTTTTTCATTTTTAACTGAAAGATCAAATACCATTTTTCATTAATATAGCTTCAAAAATGACGATTTTTTATGTTTAACCCTTTTTGAAGGTGGAATTACTAAAAATAATAAAATACCTGTTTCTTTATTTTTCACCGAATGCCCAAATACCAATTTTTATAATAATAAGTTCAGAAATTACGGATTTTTATATTTAACCCCCTTAGGGGTGGAAATTCTAAATGTTCTTAAACACACGTTTTTCATCTTTAACCGAAAGCTCAAGTACCATTTGCATGGATACAAATTAAAAATTACGGATTTTTATACAAATTCTAACCCGTGTTCAACCCCCTTGGGGTTGGTATTTCCAACTAAAACACGTGTTTCTTCACTTTTCACTGAAAGCCCAAATACCAGCTTCAATTAATGTAAATTCAAAAGTTACGAATATTTATACAAATTTTATTACGCCATTTAACCGTCTTAGGGGTTGATTTTTCGAAAATCCGGAAACACGTGTTTCTTCATTTTTAACCAAAAGCCCAAATACTAATTTTCAAGGATGTAAATTCAATGTAACTTTAAAAATGACAGATTTTCTAAACTCTAATTCTAAATTCAACTCTCCATTTAACCCCTTTAGGGGTTGATTTTCCAAAAATCCTGAAACACGTCTTTCTTTATTTTTAACCGAAAGCCCAAATACTAATTTTCAAAGATATAACTTAAAAAATGACGGATTTTTATTCAAATTTTAACACCCTATTTAACCCTCTTAGGGGGTGATTTTCGAAAAATCTTTTCTTAGTACACCCCTACGTTACAAAAGCTATCCACTGTAAAAATTTCAAGTTTCTGTCCTTAGTCGTCTAGGCTGTGCGTTGATTGGTCAGTCAGGCCATGCAATTTTATATACAGCGTTGGGCGAAAGTCTGGAACCAAGCATTTTGTGTCTAAACTATGTACTTTACGAAAAAATTAATTAGTACATCATCAACTACTTTAAAAATGTGATGATTTTTCAAGAATAAATTTTTTCGAAATTCCTTTTAGTGTTCGAGTTCTACAAAAAAATTTTTTTTTCAAATGGCACCCTACTATGGCGATTTTTTTGGGAAAAGATTATGCCTTAGGAATTACATCTAAGTCAATAATATTGTTTTTGAACCAGTGGTTTTTTTAAAATAAATTATTAAAATGCGGTCCGAACTCAATACAAAGATTTTTCTAATTTGGCCGAAGTGGTTGTATCCACGGATGTTTTTTATCCACTAATTTGATTCGTAAAATTTTTCGCAATTATAAACATCCATGGATACAACCACTTCGGCCAAGTTCGAAAAACCTTCGTAATGAGCTCGGAACGCAACTTTAATAATTTATTTAAGAAAAACCACTGGTTTAAAATTAATTTTATTAAAGTAGAAGTTGGTTTTAGAGCTTAATCTTTTACCAAAAAAATCGCCGTAGTAGGGTGCCATTTGAAAACAAAATTTTTTTTGAATAACTCGAAAGCTAAAAGGAATTTCGAAAAAAAATATTCTTGAAGAATGCCCACATTTTTAAAGTAGTTGATGATGTACTAAATAGTTTTTTCGTAAGGTACATAGTTTAGGCACAAAACAATGGAAAAGGGACGAGTTACTGCATATTACATGGGCCCAGGGATGAAAATCCATCGCATTATTTTTCCATTTGTCGTTGGTAATTTGTAAAAACAACAGTTTGTTCCCGTGTTTGGAGCCTTGAAAGGATCATAAGTGAAATAAGGGAGGATGTAATAAAAGGACAGAGGAACCTGGACAAACAGAAGGGCGTCCAGAGGTTTACGATTGCCAGATGACGAGCTTTACTAGCTGTGTATTCGAAAATAAACGCGAGAAAATTGGCTTTTCATGTTGCAGTGAAATGTCGAAGGATTCCCCGGCTTTGGGCGTTTATACCTGAATTAAAAGCACAGAGGGGGAATTTAACTGCAAATTGAATATTAAATTGTAACGTCAAAAAAACAATCCATCATGAGTTTAACCCCAAACTGACCGAATCGAATCTGGAAAGCGTCCACGACTTATATTTCAAATCAAATTAATTTATTTTCATTATTGAAGCAATAATAAGACCCGTTGTGCCAACGGTCGAAATTCATTATTAATAAGATGTGAGAAGGCGTCGCTGAAATTTCATCAATTTTGTATGAAAGTACGGTGTCACATTTTCGACTGTATTCATGTTGAAATTTGATTGTGGCCAATGCCAATTCATTAGTCCCTAGTGAAATTAATTGTGCCTGAATTGGGGCGGACCCGCCAATGTTCCTGACACGTATTTTCTCTATAAATCAATATTTTGCGCGTTTATTCAAAATTTAAGCCGTCCCTGCATTAATAAACTTAATTTCCGTCAACTCTCTTCCGGGAAAAATATTCATCAAGCCGCCGAATCGAATCAGGAGATAAAGCTAATTGCGGAAAGCGGATTAAAAATAAATCAGGAGACAGTTTTATATCAATAGGCAAAAAATGCGTTTTTCACTGAAAACTTGCAAGTCCAGCAAACTATAACTTCGACAACGCCCAGGTATGCAAGTGATAAACGGCTACAGAATGAACCTGAATCAGATTCGAATTAAACCGACCTCTTCATTTAGGGTCACAAGGATGAAGGATCTATAACCTGTTGTCGGTTTATTGACAGGTTCTAGTTTCAGGTAGATTTATCGGTAACGCCCCGAGATTTTTCGGATTACGGGGAATTTGAATACGCATATCTGTCCATTCAATCATAATTTATAACATTAACGCCTCCAAGCCCGAGACTCTCTTAGATCTTCCTATACGAAACAACAGCCAGGTTTTTTAATATTAAACTTGTTGCAGCATCTAACGTTTGTGAAAAGGCCAGGCCCGTTTAAAAAAAAATATTTTTTTTAATTTCTTGTTGGTACTTACATTTAAAACCTTAAAAATGTAACTAAAATTACACTGTACTTCTTTTAATAAATACATTATTGTTAAAATTTATCAGTTGCTCTGAGAATTCTTTAACTTTATCTGTAACGTTTGCTTCTAGCGAGAGATTATTCTCAAAGTTAAAACTAATTAAAAATTATTTACGCACTACAGTGTTGGAAGACAGGTTGTCAAATATAGCTTTTATTTCAATAGAAAATGAAACAATTGATTTATTAGAATTAAGTGATATGTTATTCATTATTTTGCAAATTTAAAAGCAAGGCGAGTTAATTTTTAATTATTTTTATATACCGAATTGTCATTTTTTGTTTTTTATTTGTTTAATTTGTTATACATTTTTTTGAATTTTTTTATTCTTCGACAATGTCAAACAAATGTTTAGCACTTCTCAATACAAAAGGTCAGATGATTTTTAACAGATTTTAAAGCAACTTTAAGGCCCGGTTATGGAAAGCTCTGTTAAAATTTAGGCAGTGTCCCCGCTGCCGGCAACGGCGCCCATACCAGCTGCCGGCAACGGTATCCGGAAAAGCTGCCGGCAGACAATTTTTAGAATTTTATATTTAATATTTAATATTTTTCTAGACGAAAGCTGTATTTTCTTAGCTTAGGATGTTTTTTTTAAACGACTGAAACTGTAAAATACTTATATCTCAGAAAATAGGTCATTCTGATTGCAAGTTTCACTATGTAATACACCAAAACATTCTTATGATGCAAGTTTATTATTTTTGCTTGTTCTTATCATTTTTTGTGTACGTAAATTTTCGGGCATACAAAAGAATCGTTTATCATTAAAAAAATAATTTTGTTTTCAAAAAAGAACGTTTCAAGCAGCATGACGGTATTGGGTTAAAATGTTTAGATCATAAAGTCGTTTCAAGTTTTTTACCAGGGATTCTTTTAATAACAGACTTTGTTTTATAAAAGCTTTTTTTTTGTCCAACATCATCTGCGGTGTCAGTTTTTTTTCTGAATTATGTGTTTCCTCCACAATTTTGATTGAAACTTTTATTTAAAGAAAGTGTAACACTTTTAAAAGTGCCTAGGCTTTTTGTCATCAAAAAAATTTCGCAAATCGCTCTTTGTTAATAAACCATTTTGAGTCTAATTCGAAGAAAAAATGTTGTATTCAACTCGTTTTTACAAATCCACTCGTGAAATATTTTATAATACTTGTTGATTACTTAAAAAATAATTTTGAAAAATGTTTGATTTTTGTATTAGATTTAGAACTTATCACTTAAGTATAAATAAAAATTCGGTAGGTACCATCGGTGGACATAAAAAACTGGTACAAGTATGACAATTTTATAAGTCAAAAAATCACAAATTTATATCGGGTAACTTTGCCTTTTTGCAAATAAGGTTATAAAAATTGTGACATACTAATGAGATATTGTCAGAAAAATTAAGTTAAAGTTCAGTTCTCTACATTTACAAAGATTGGATAAATAACACAGTTGATTTAGCATCTATTTAGGTTCAAAGATCTCCTGACAATCTTTGGCTTCAATGACAATTCAAAAGTTTGATACACAATGAGCAAATGTTGGATGTACAAGTTTTTTATGTCCACTGATGGTTCATACTAAAAAAAAACTCATTTAAGTTTAGGGGCGGCAATTTCTAATTTTCACAAAGGCGGCCATCTACCTTAGCACGGGCCTGGAAAAAGCTGACAAGAAATTAAATTATTTGGGGTTTGAAACTGGTGAGTTTAATTAAATTACGCTGAGAAAGTCTGTTTCCATCAGAGAGAATAAGGTGTTGATTGATTCTTTAGAAAGCCTTCCCAGTCGAGGAATTCCTCACTTCGGGTCTAAGTAATCCAAAAAAGAAAAGGAATTTTGACTTAACCCTCACGACAAAAAAAGACGAAGTCCTGTCTCGCCGATGAGACAACATAATTCAGTGGACATGTGTCATTAATGTGATTATGGCTTTGTTTTTATCATGCTAGGTGCGGTTTATAACTAGTTTTAGCGCCATTTATTTATTAATAGCACCAGAGGGAGTCATTACCATTTGCACAACCCCTCTATGAATTTTTCGCACATCGTGCAAATTAAATCATTTGAAAAATTAAGATGCAGCGAGATAAGTGGCGAGATTTCCGCGATAAAATCGTAAAATTGTAGCCATCACAGCTGGCTCTATTAAGATCGGGAAGATAAGTGAGAGTATGGTGTTATTAAACATTAAAAGTGTACCGACGTTGATTTGTATTGGCTATTTTGAGATAATGCCGTGTTAATGACTGGAATTGATTGAACAAGCGGAAAAAATGTTCAGTACGATACAAAACGTAAAATTTGGTTTGTGGAAGGCTGGACAAGTTGAACAAAAAGGGGGACAACTAACTACCGACCTATTTCTTTAATTAATAACTTCAGCAAGTGCTTTCAAACGCTTATTTACAATGTAGTAAGTGTTCATGTTAAAAAATACTTATGCAATGAACAACACGGTTTTGTGTCTGGTAGGTCTACTGTAACAAATTTTTAGATCTTGGTATGCAACTTGATGTTTTCTATGCAGACTTTTCAAAGGCTTTTGATAGCGTAAACTTTAATATACTGCTTTCCAAACTTTGTTACCTTGGTCTTTCAGACTCTTTGATAATTTTTTTTCAATCTTATCTTACTAAAAGAAGACAGTATGTTTTCCTAAATGGTTTTGTTTCTGACATATTTGAAGTTACATCTGGAGTGCCACAAGGGTCGATACTCGGTCCGCTTCTTTTTGTACTTTTTATTAACGACATTGTAACTTCTTTTGACATACCTTGCCTCCTATACGCTGACGATTTAAAAATTTTTTGTAGAATAAAAACTTCTCTGGACTGTAATGTTCTGCTGAAGAATATTCTTAATCTTTTAAAATGGTGTCAGAAAAATGAGTTAAATCTTAATCTGTCAAAATGTTTTTTAATGCAATTTTCTAACAAATCAGTCATAAAGTGTAATTATTTTATTGATTCTTTACTCCTAAAAAAACTGGATTATGTTAAAGATCTAGGTGTTACTTTTGATCCACAGTTCACGTTTTCTAATCATATTGATAGTGTCATACTAAAAGCTTCTAAGATGTTGGGTTTTGTTATAAGAAATGGTTCTGAATTTTCACAAATTAACACTTTGAAATTACTATATAGATCATGTTTGGAATATGCATCAGTTGTTTGGTCTCCTATTTACGTTACCTACCAGGAAAAGCTTGAAAATGTACAAAGAAGGTTTTTGAAATTTCTGGCTTATAGAGATGATGGAACTTATCCTCCAGTTGGTTTCCCGCAAGAAATATTATTAAATAGGTTTCAAGTATCTAGTCTTGAAATTAGATGTAAATTTGCTGCATTAACGTTTCTTTTTAAAATTATACACAGTAAAATTGATTGCTCTCAACTGCTAAAACAAATAAATTTTCGTGTACCTCGTCAAAACTCTAGAAATAAACAATTATTTTACTTGGATGCTAGTCTGAAAACTTCAAAAAAAAATCACCAATATTTAAGATGTGCTCTGAAATGAGCAGAATTAATAATATAGACATATTTTTTATGAATTTCAATTCTTTTTGTAATATTTTACGTACTTATTTCTCTTCATAAAATATACTTTTTCTAAATTTTACATAGGCTACACAATAATTGGTGTCGACTGTGGTGTAGCAGAAATCTATAATAATAATAATAATAATAATAATAATAATAATAATAATAATAATAATAATAATAACATGATGATAAGCTCGAGTTAACATAATCGTCGATCGACTCTCGAGTAGATTTATCCTCAGCTGGAAAAAACGCGACTTTCTGTGACTGAAAGGGATGAACTTGGATCTGCGGATGGTTTCGGAGTCCATTGTTGTAATTCCAATGTTTGTTCAACACTCGACATCCCCGTTCGTGAGATTATGTTTATGCGGAGTATTACTGATGTGAATAGAGGAATTAAATCTCTAATCGGCAGCTGTTGTGTTCCGAGGTCTTTTCCTTTCCTTCTCGATCTTCAGAAATGTAAATATGCTTTTCTGTGCAAGGCAACTTTTATGGTGATGACGTTATTGACGCGAAAGCCGACTTAATGTTAGATGCACATGATTCGATTTTAACGACTCATATTTCAGCAGAAGCGTCGAAATAGTCGAAGTGTTTACGACTTGTCAAATTCGAGAAAGCAAAATCGGTTCGTTGCACTTATTGTGGCACAAACACTCAATCAATTTTGATTCCAATTCCGAGCACAACGTGTTTATGCTTTGTTGATTTACATTAATGCACAAACACGAATTTTCGCAAAGGTATGGCATGCAACACTGTCAAAATAGCCACAGAAATAGACTCGCGTTGATGTTAATCTATATAAACATAGATTCAAAAGTTTTGCATCACTACAAGTTGAGTGAGGAAAACACCCGTTTAACCTGGTCTGCTTGTTTCTTTTGATGAAGACTGTTGGAATATACTTTCTGAAGTCTTTAGAGCTCAAAAACACACTGCTAGAATTCATTCGGAGCTTGTTATTGCTGCTAGAGAAAATGACAAATATTCTACAAGAACGAAACCTGTTTTTTTTTTTGGAAGCACATGGCGCGTTTTTAAGTTTGTATTGATGCCAGAAGAAGAAATACGGTGTGCTAGTTATCATTTTTTGGTTTGATGTGCCAAACATGCTCTTTTGTATGAATTTTTTTTAATGTTTAAAATTGCTTCAACATAAAAAAAATGGTTGAAGCCGTAGTCTCAAATACCAAAGATCATCCTAAACTCATAGTTATTTTATTTTCGATAAGAATTAATCTCATATCCAAAAAATAAAGTGATGCAAAACTTTTGAATCTATATAAAATTGCTTGGCCTGACTGACAAATCAACGCACAGCCTAGACGGCTAAGGATAGAAACTTGGAATTTTTACAGTAGATAGCTTTTGTAACTTAGGGGTGTACTAAGAAAGGATTTTTGGAAAATCACCCCCCAAGAGGGTTAAATAGGGTGTTAAAATTGGAATATAAATCCGTCATTTTTTAAGTTATATTTTTGAAAATTAGTATTTGGGCTTTCGGTTAAAAATAAAGAAAGACTTGTTTCAGGATTTTTGGAAAATCAACCCCTAAAGGGGTTAAATGGAGAGTTGAATTTAGAATTAGAGTTTAGAAAATCTGTTATTTTTAAAGTTACATTGAACTTACATCCCTAAAAATCTGTATTTGGGCTTTTGGTTAAAAATGAAGAAACACGTGTTTCCGGATTTTCGAAAAATCAACCCCTAAGAGGGTTAAATGGCGTAATAAAATTTGTATAAATATTCGTAACTTTTGAATTTACATTAATTGAAGCTGGTATTTGGGCTTTCAGTGAAAAGTGAAGAAACACGTGTTTTAGTTGGAAATACCAACCCCAAGGGGGTTGAACACGGGTTAGAATTTGTATAAAAAGCCGTAATTTTTAATTTGTATCCATGCAAATGGTACTTGAGCTTTCGGTTAAAGATGAAAAACGTGTGTTTAAGAACATTTGGAATTTCCACCCCTAAGGGGGTTAAATATAAAAATCCGTAATTTTTGAACTTATATTTATAAAAATTTGTATTTGGGCATTGGGTGAAAAATAAAGAAACAGGTATTTTATTATTTTTAGAAATTCCACCCCCAAAGAGGGTTAAACATAAAAAATCGTCATTTTTGAAGCTATATTAATTAAAAATAGTATTTGATCTTTCGGTTAAAAATGAAAAAAGACGTGTTTCTGGATTTTGAAAGTTCCACCCCAAAGAGGGTTGAATATAAAAATATGTCATTTTCGAAGTTATAACCAAGAGAATTGGTATTTGGACATTCGTCTAAATATAAAAAACGCGTGTTTCAGGTTTGTTGAAAACTCCACTCCAAGGGGGTTAAACAAAAAATCCTTCATTGTTGAAGTTATACATATAAAAAATTCTTTATTGTTGAAGTTATCAATTGATATCTTAGACATTCGGTTAAAAATAAGGAAGAGGCGTATATTTCAGGATTTTTAGAAATTCCACCCCCAAAAGAGTTCAACGCAAAACTCCTGCATTTTTGAAGTCATATCCAAGAAAATTGTCATTTGGACTTCCGGTTAAAAATAAAGAAAATGTGTTTCAGGATTAAGAGGGTTAAATAGGGAATGAGTTGAGAACAAGCATTGGGTCACGGTTTTAAAGTTCACAATAAAATTTTGTGTTTCTACTTTTTGTTATACTAAGTTTTGCATTGTTTTTCTGTGTTTCAAAGTGGTTGTGGACATGCGTGCGAAGCCGTGGGCAACTGCTAGTAGTTTATCATAAAGTTAACACTTCGGTTTAGTCATTTATTCTTTATTGCTCTTTTGCATCAACTTTTTAAGACTTGTACATGTCCATGAATATAATCTTAAGAGATATCACAGTGAGTGGCTCAGTGTGTGCTTTCACGTTTGAAAACACCGGTGAACACAGTTTAATGCTCCGTGTAAAATCCAGACGCTATTATGATAACTTTGTAGACAACTCCTTTGAACCAGTAAGTGTCTGATAAAGACATGCACAAGACCTACATAAAGAAGCACAGCTATAACTTTCAATAAATTACGGAAAATAAAAAAGCGCACCTCTGCGGAACTCTGCACGTAATGAGCCACTTATCCGATGGCTTTAAAAAATCACTCGAACACACTAAAACTATAAAGGGAATCTCATTTTGTCGTCCTAACGAGATACCCATCAGTTATTCAAGATTACCTTTCCTGCTGTTTGAATTCTTTGACAACAACATTTTGGTCTACCAAATCAAATTCAAATTAGAAATAAAAAATGGTAATGGTTGCTAAAATAAAACCTATTGCTGATTTGATTTTAATTGGCGGGGTTGTGAGACAAAAACCCGTCCATGCCTCGGTGGCAAATTAAGTCTGAGACTGATTTAAAGAGCTGAAACCTCACCGGAAGTCACTATTAAAGTATGTCTTCTAAAATTGTTCCGCTCTTGCTTTTAAACGTTTCCTCACTACGTCGTAGTCAAAGGGGACTTGTGTCGTTCTCGTTAATTTAAAATAAAAACCACCGCCGCACTGCTTCATATTTTATGCAAGAAGTATTACTCGTGTTTTATTCAACGACTGTGGACTCGAATAAAATGCATATTTCTTCGGATTAACGGAATGAATTTAGTTGTGATTTTTTTTCTTTCGTAAAATCGGGATAAACAACGCTTTCGTCTTTGTTCACATACTAGTCTAAGTATGGTAATGTCTGCATAATACAGACACGTGGATATTAAGAGCGCATCAAACGGCTGATGGTAAAAAGGAAACGCGAATTCTTTCGCTCCTTAAACGGCAAACTTCACTTTCACGGGAAAATATTGACAAGTAGGTTGAATACAGGGTGAGTCACTGATATGGGCATGCTCGATTACACCTGATCAATGATATCGAAATGAGTCAAATGTCACAGCAAATGGGTGACCAAAGTGCATTTTCTAAAATTATTTTGCTCTATACAGGGCTGTTCCATTTTTACAGTGCAGCCTATAACTTAGTTTTTTTAAATGGCACCCTCTGTATATTTGTACATATTTCAATTTGCATTTCTTTAAGTTTTAAAAATCCGTTTAGTTTTTTTAATTTGCTTTAACCGTTCAGAAGTTGTTTAATTTTTTCTACAATTTAGTGCGTCTGCAGGCACATTATTAAAAAATCGCAGTACCCTTGGTTTTCGGGTAATCAAGTTGGGATTTTGTATATATGTAAACAACTGTTTGAGGTATCTTTCGGTGGCAAGATCGTCCATTTATATTGTAGCGTCTCCTTGCTGTGACACATTCATTTTAGGACATTTTGAAGGACCATAACTTGATTTTTTTAAATAGCACTCCCTGTATTTTATTACTAGATCCTATTCAGTGTCTCATTTTACATCTTTTCTACCTCTTAAGTTTTTTCCTAAAAGTTGATAGATTGGGAGATAATTGGGTTTTTCTGAAAAATGCACACAAAATATCTTGAATATTAACGTAGCATGTCATAAAAAACAATAACTTCTGACATATTAACATCAAACTGGCGTTTATTGTACGTCACTTTTTGATTTTGTTGTGAAAATGATTTTTTCGTGTTAAATGCATACAATCTCACCGAGATATAAACTCTAATTTTGAAAAGAAATAATTAAACAAAAATAAAAGAAACGATGGCTCTACCAGAGAAAATATGCAAGAAAGAATTATAAAGGCTTTTCATAGAATAGATCATGCCACATTAGAAGGGGTGAATTTTTAAAAAGAATTGACAATTTTGTAATTGCAAGTAGAATGTTATCGCTATTGATTTTTATACCTCAGTAAATATTTTTTTAGTTCCTTATTTCTCCATTGTAAATTTCTTTCATTTTTATTTAATAATTTCTTGTCAAAGTTTATATCTCGATGAGATTTGTAGATTTGCATTTTACGCGAAAAAATCATTTTCACAAGAAAATCAAAACGTGACATACTATAAATGCCATTTTGACATTAGTATGCCAGAATGTATTGTTTTTCATAGCACGCTTATTAGTATCCAAGAGATTTTGTGTGTATTTTTCAGAAAAACCGATTTATCTCCCAAACTATCAACTTTTAGGAAAAAACTTAAGAGGTAAAAAAGATGTAAAATGAGACACTGGATAGGACCTAATAATAAAATACAGGGGGTGCTATTAAAAAAAATCAAGTTACGGTACTTCAAAGTTTCCTAAAATAAATGTGTCACAGCAAGGAGATGCTACAATGAAAATGGACGATCTTGCCACCAAAAGATACCTCAAACTGTTGTTTACATATGGACAAAGTCCCAACTTGATATCCCGAAAACCAAGGGTACTGCGATTTTGCAGACGCACTAGATTGTAGAAAAAATTAAATAACTTCTGAACGGTTGAAGCAAATTTAAAAAACTAAACGGATTTTGAAAGCTTAAAGAAATGCAAATTGAAATATGTACAAATATACAGGCGGTGCCATTTAAAAAAACTATGTTATAGGCTGCACTGTAAAAATGGAACACCCTGTATAGAGCAAAATAATTTTAGAAAATGCACTTTGGCTTCCCATTTTCAGTGTCCTTTGACTTATTTCGATATCGTTGACGGTGTAGGTGCAATCAAGCACGCCCATATCAATGACTCACCCTGTATATGACCATAGAATGCATGCAAGCCTTTTTAACGACAGTGTTGGGTAAAATGACTAACCATTTTCTTTTCTTTTCAGGTAAGTACCAACAACTTTTGCACATGTGGTAAGTTTCGGCGAAAAATTCATCGGTTTGGGACTTGTCACGACTTGTTAACATTATGATAATTGATGTTCAAATTGGTTTGACCATCGGGCACATTTCATTATTGCGAGTAATTGAACAACAAAGTGCTGCATTTCCATAAGCCCTGCCACGTTTAATACGTTTCCACCTCAAGCGTGAATAAGGTGACTATAGGATAGTGTTTCATTAATATGCATTATAATTCATCAGAGATTTGCCGAGGCCACTCTTCGAACCCCCAATTTACATAATCACATGTTTTGTTACATATTAGAAGGGTTCTATAGCAGTTTTTTAATGGTTGGCCTGTTTCCTATGGCCTGTAATTTACATAGCAAGCCACCTTTCATCCATTGCGTAACCCAAATGGACATTAAAACTGCACCAATTAAAAAATGCCAATTTCTATAGACTTGTCTTTAGTTTAGTCAGCCAGAAGCACTTTATTATGGAGCTTCAGGAAATGCGACACAAACATGATACATTTACTCCCAAGTTCAAAGGAAAAATGCAATATCCGTTGGATTTCAAATAACGCGACCATTCGAATCAACTGCTTTTACTCATCGATAGTATTGGATTCTTTCTGTGTGGTTCAGTCACTGTTAACAAATAATTTTTACATAGCAGGGCGGGTCTTACACGAGTGCTTCTCAAGAAATTTGTTCGTCTTAATTGCGTCCATGTTGAGATTAGGATTTGTGAACGAACACCGGATTTAATTCCTTCAATAAGGAAAAGATTTGTTAAGTTACACCTTCTACCGGTTTATGCATATTTTATTAATCTCGTAGGCACAGTAGACAGGCCCGTGCTAAGGTAGATGGCCTTCTTTGTGAAAATTAGAAATTGCCCCTCCTAAACTTAAATGAGTATTTTTAGTATGTAGACATACATCCAAAATTTGCTCATTGTGTATCAAACTTTTGAATTGTCATTGAAGCCAAAACTAAATAGATGCTAAATCAACTGTGTTATTTATCCAATCTTTGTAAATGCAGAGAACTGAACTTTAACTTAATTTTTCTGACAATATCTCATTAGTATGTCACAATTTTTATAACCTTATTTGCAAAAAGGCAAAGTTACCCGATATAAATTTGTGATTTGTCATGCTTGTACCAGTTTTTTATGTCCATCGATGGTACCTACCGAATTTCTATTTATACTTAAGTAATAAGTTCTAAATCTAATACAAAAATCAAAATTATTTTTTAAGTAATCAACAAGTATTATAAAATATTTCACGAGTGGATTTTTAAAAACGAGTTGAATACAACATTTTTTCTTCGAATTAGACTCAAAATGGTTTATTAATAAAGAGCGATTTGCGAAATTTTTTTGATGGCAAAAAGCCTAGGCAATTTTAGATGTGTTACACTTTCTTTAAATAAAAGTTTCAATCAAAATTGTGGAGGAAACACATAATTCAGAAAAAAAAACTGACACTGTAGATGATGTTGGACAAAAAAAAGCTTTTATAAAACAAAGTCTGTTATTAAAAGAATCCCTGGGAAAAAACTTGAAACGACTTTATGATCTAAATATTTTAACCCAATACCGTCATGCTGCTTGAAACGTTCTTTTTTGAAAACAAAATTATTTTTTTAATGGTAAACGATCCTTTTGTATGTCCGAAAATTGACGTACACACAGGGTAGCTTCAAAAAATGATAAGAACAAGCAAAAATAATAAACTTGCATCATAAGAATGTTTAGGTGTATTACATAGTGAAACTTGCAATAAGAATGACCTATTTTCTGAGATATAAGTATTTTACAGTTTCAGTCGTTTAAAAAAAACATCCTAAGCTAAAAAAATACAGCTTTCGTCTAGAAAAATATTATATATGAAATATCAAATTCTAAAAATTGTCTGCCGGCAGCTTTTCCGGATACCGTTGCCGGCAGCTGGTATGGGCGCCGTTGCCGGCAGCGGGGACACTGCCTAAATTTTAACAGAGCTTTCTATAAACCGGCCCTTAAAGTTGCTTTAGAATCTGTTAAAAATCATCTGACCTTTTGTATTGAGAAGTGCTAAACATTTGTTTGACATTGTCGAAGAATAAAAAAATCCAAAAAAATGTATAACAAATTAAACAAATAAAAAACAAAAAATGACAATTCGGTATATAAAAATAATTAAAAATTAACTCGCCTTGCTTTTAAATTTGCAAAATAATGAATAATATATCACTTAATTCTAATAAATCAATTGTATTATTTTCTATTGAAATAAAAGCTATATTTGACAACCTGTCTTGCAACACTGTAGTGCGTAAATAATTTTTAATTAGTTTTAACTTTGAGAATAATCTCTGGCTAGAGGCAAACGATACAGATAAAGTTAAAGAATTCTCAGAGCAACTGATAAATTTCGAAAAACTGACAATAAATTGTTGACTGTTAAAATCTGCAATAATGTATTTATCAAAAGAAGTACAGTGTGATTTTAGTTAAATTTTTAAGGTTTGAAATGTTTTAATCTCTTCTAGCAGTTCTTCTTTCTGACACCTAGCAGATGATAATGTAAAATGTTTAAGTACCAAAACGAAATTTAAAAAAATATAATATGCCCTTAATTTTGTTGTTTTTTATCACTTATCTCGTTTTAGTTGTAATTTCAGGTCGATATTTCAGTCGATCAATCATCATGACGCTTAAATTAGTCGAATATTTATTGCTTTTTGTCACGTCTGTCGTATGTACATACATGTGGCTATCTGATTGGTTCCACATTTCCTCTATTTGTATGTCTTTTTTCCTGTGCGTGGTTGTTGAGTGAAGATTAAAATCTACTCTGTCGCAGTTTAGCCGCCCACCTTATCTATTTTATGTAGTTCAGAACACAATGATGAATGGAGATTTTCTTTTAAGCTTCTTTGTTTTTGACTATAATGCGATTAATATCGCTGTCATAAAACGCTCCTTTTGTATAAAAACAAACCAAAGGAATGTCAAATCGTTTCAGATCCTGCGATTATTGCGCTGTTTGTTACTATATCTCACGCGAAATTATCTATTTGTGAGTGTGAAAGGAGCGTTTGTCTTATTGTTGTTCTCTGCTTTCATTGCATAAATCCCTGTATTCAACTAGCACAAATAAACCGTGTAAACAAATCTTTTATTCCGCAGTGGGATCTAATCTATCCTGTATGTACAAATAAAAAGTTGCAAGTTTACATCTACTACTAGAAAAATGCCTACAAATACAAGTGTTATCGCGGATGTGTGTCTAGACCAGTCTTAAATCCCTTTTATCTTATCTCAAGACTAGATGAAGCTTGGCTTCTTTAAAAGCACACAAGAAGCCTGCCTTCAAGTGCAAATTAGTGTCATTAGGGAAAAAACTCAAGCTTTATTAAACAATATCCCGTCTGGTTTATCGCATATCTTAATACAGTTCATAAATAAAATTTATTGGTGCGAGAAGTCGTTTAATGATAGCCTCCGATCGAGATTACAGTCAGAATTTCGTGATAGTTCCTATAATAATGCAAGATGCCAGCTCGCAAATGAGATAGGAGCATATCGAGCTTTCGTGCTTAATATAAATGCAAAACTTAACCGCATTAAGGGAATATCTCGAGTTATCCCAATATTGCTGTTGATTTAAAAGTTTGAATTTGTGTCTGTTAATGGAAGCGAGCCCAGCTGTCAATACGTGCTAATGGGTTATGGGGCAATTGATGGAGGGTTGGAAATTAAGGGCTAGTTCTGTCGAACCACAAGATACACATCTCCATTGCAGCAACAGAGCAAATGAGATTTTCTGGGAAAGGTCTGCGTGATGGATGCTTGTAGTAAATGGGGTCGAAGAGAAAGGGTTGCGTTCTAATTTTTAAATAATTAAGTAAAAGTAACGGAAGTTGGTAGATGGCAGCAATAAAATGGTAGGTTATCTCAAGGGACGGTTATTTATCAGGCGGAGTGATCCATTTGTAAACACAGGTAAAAGCAACCATAAACATTTCGGAGACAGATAGCTGAAAGAACACCACACTATAACCACAAACAATTAACTCGCAGCGGGTTATCGATTGTGTACAGGATTCTGACACGAATTCCTAACTCAAAATACGTAATCTGGCTGGACAGGCCATTATGATCAATAAGGACGGCTCATTTCCAGACCGTACTGCATAATCACGCCGAAGGAATTTAAGAGATGCGTTTTTCGAATGCTCAGAATTTCTCGTTTGTGTAGAGAAATTCTGAAATCTTTCTTCCCTAACTAGCACCAGCTTCTGACCGCATCATCAGGGGGTGAGCCTTGTTAGTCTGAATGCAGGCTAAACAAGAATCTTTGTAACTGACAGGTATACAGCCCCTGTCGGCACCCCCTCATCATTTTATTATATCTCTGTCTACCTATCTCGGATTTCGAAGGCGCCTAAGAGGACCATTAAAGTGTACAACGTGCTTATGGTTATAAATAAAATTTGCATCTTTTAAATGCATCAAGCGCCACATCTGAAATTCAGATCCATTACAAAACGCCAACAGCCACAACGAAATTAATTCACTGTGATTTGTGTTCGAAGCAAAGAGAAAAAGTTTAAATAAACGATTTTCTCGTCTCTAATTAGATCCGCTCTTTCAGGTAAGGTGTAGCGACTGCATTTTTTAATTAAAAATGTCTTGGTTCTTGGTTTTTATAAAAAAATCACTTCCTTTATTACAGATTGTAGGCAACCTTTCGCAATTCTTAAAGGACCAAAAAATTGAAAAAAAAATTACACGATACCAATTTTTGTGAAAACATGTTTAGTAGTTTTCGAGGTACACTCAGAAAAGTTAAAAATGTCGTATCCATATACCGACCTTCATTACTCTGTGAGGGGAAAGTAATAAAGACGCATTTGCATTGAGTTTCAACATATGTTTATTTTAGATATCTAGTGCCGTTTTTAGAATGCGTTTGTTCCCAATTAAAGTTTAATTCGCTTTCTGGAAATTGACCGTAAGGGTCGATTTATTTATTATTATTATTATTATTATTATTATTTATTATTATTGTTAACATTTGACATTAAGTTGCCATTTAAAATGCATTGACAAATGTCAAGTTAATCTCGATATAAATTTGATTACAATTAAAATTAAAAATTACGGGCCGGTTTACAGAAAGCGGCGAAATTAAAATTTAATTCAATATTAAACTAATTCGAAATAAGTTGCCATTTAAAATACATTGACAAACATCAAATTAATTACGAATTAAATTGTAATTGCAATTAAAACGTTCTGTAAACTGACCCTAAGTTGCCTTTTAAAAAGCATTCAAAAATGTCATGTAAATCTCGAATTAAAATTTGATTGCAATTGAAATATTCTGTAAATCGGCCCTAAATATTACTAAATCAATAATTTAATCAAAAATATGAATTAAATATATCAAAACTGTCTTTCTTTTAATTCGCAATTAATTCCGCGTTTGTCAATACAACTAACTGGCAACTTGATTTAGTTTAATCCTGAATTAACTTTTAATTCGCTCTCTAAATATTATTTTAAAACAATAGTTTAACGCAAATGATGAATAAAATGAATTAAAACAACAAATAAAATATTAATCTTTCTTACTTATTTATTCGTAATGGCTATAGTAGTGTGAATAAAGTGTTAGTATAACATTTTATTCAATCTCCAAATTGATAGTCCCATTCATTATCTATTTTTATCAATGAATATTTGATTAAAGATAAGATTTAATATACAAAATGAGCATTTAGGAATTGGAAAAAGTAATTTTTAATCTAAATTTGAGTTAAGTTTTTATTTAAAAATTTTAAACAACCATTTACAGGATTTTATTACTTTGTTCGTTTATTATTATTTTTATTTATTGCAACACTTTATTCACATTGCTCCTGCCAACACGAATAAAATAATAAACATTGTTTTGATTTATTGATTTTTAATTGTTTTAATAATATTTAGGGCCGGTTTACAGAACATTTTAATTTCAGTCAAATTTTAATTTGAGATTAACTTAACATTTGTCAATGCTTTTTAAAAGGATAATGTGGAATTAGTTTAATTTGCAATTAAATTTTAGTTTCGCTTATATTAGGGCCGGCTTACAGAACGTTTTAATCGCAATCAAAGTTTAATTCGTGATTAACTTGCCATTTCTCAAATATGGCAACTTAATATCGAATTAGTTTAATTCGCAATTAAATTTTAATTTCGCTTGTATTAGGGCCGGATTTACAGAATTAATCGCAATCAAATTTTAATTCGTGATTCACTAACATTTCTCAATGCATTTTAAATAGCAACTTAGGGCCGGTTTACAAAACGTTTTAATCTCAATTAAAATTTAATTCGCGATTAACTTGACAACTTAATTCGTTTTATTTTAATTCTGAATTAAATTTTTATTTTACTTTCTGTAAACCGACTCCTTATAGAAGCAATTAGATGCGTGATTAACTGATCACGTGACCAAATTGATGCAATTTGGTTGGTCCATAGGCATTGTTAACTTTTAACAACGAATTAAATTTTAACAAAGCGTTCTATAAACAGGTCTTTAATGTCGAATTGGTTTAATTCGGAATTAAATTTTAATTTTTTAGTTTGTATTAACAAACGCAGAATTAATCCCAAATTAAAATTTAATTGCGATTAGACGCGTTCTAAAAACGGCACTAGATATTTAAAATAAACAGATGTTGAAACTCAATTGCAAATACATCTTTATTATTATTTTCCCTCGCAGATAATTTACAACTGGGGTTGGATAGGAGGGTCCGTTTATGGACACGACATTTTTAACTTTTCTGAGTGTACTGAGATAGACATTTAACTATTCAGTACGAATAGGTTTGCTCCGAATTTATTGGATCCATCAACTGTCCGGATGTTATGGCCACAAAAACTCGAGAATTAGATGTCCCACAAATCCGAATTTTATTAGCGGAGCACTTTTGAGGTCGTTTCCGGCCGTTTCGGAGTCGCTCTCTCCGAATGTAATTCCGTTTGGTCATCCAATCTTTTTTCGCAACCATTTGTCCCATAAACCTGGGCAAGAACTAGCAATCATTGTTATCTATCATCGGAATTGGAACGTCGTGAGCTCGTATCGGAATCAAAACAAGTCCAGTCTTTGGCGTCAGAAGAATCGCGCTTTGTTTATCAGCTCTGCTGCAAGATATACCTCCAGTAGGTCTGGCATTCGGTCAGTGAGCAGGTTTATTGCGAATCCAGTCGTGAATCGCGATGAAATGCCTCGATTAGGCCGGTATTGTGCTGCATCTACGCTTCACCTGCTAGAGAGAAGACGTCCTCTCTGCACCGGCCAATTATATCGCACCAAGGAGATACGGGTCAAGTGTCTGGGGTTTCACGAGTTGCAGATACAGAGTGTTCCGTCTAAACCCCACATTAGAAGTATTGAAAGTTCTAATAAAGATATTTATCTGAGAGTTGGTACTCAAGCATAATCCGTTGAGTTATGCCCAATGAAAATATTTTCAAGATGGCAGCACTTCCGGTTATACCGGAAGTCGCTATTAACTTTCCTATTTTAAATGGAAAGCTATATTTTTCACTGCGTTTTTGGATTAGTTGAGTTATTTTGAGTGAGTTTTTATTAGCTTTCCCTATACCCAAGTTTAACCGTTTTCGAGATATTTAGGATTTTTGAAAATTTTTGAATTTGCACCTGTCCCTTAAAAAATCGGTAACTCGCTTAATTTTAGAGATTTCGAAATCATGTTTGGAGAATTGAAAAAGAAAGCCTATATCTGTTGTTCAGTGTGATCAAAATTGGAATTGAACCCAAAAATTTTAAGATTAAGTTTGGACAACTTCAAGTACCCAAAACTTAATTTTTTCAAATGGGATGTCCCAATTTTTATTCTACTAGATGGAGGAGAATTTTTTTCTGCATCTATCTGTATTAGCATTGGTACTCAGGCATAATCCGTTGAGTTATGCTCAATGAAAATATTTTCAAGATGGCGTCACTTCCGGTTATATCGGAAGTCGCTATTAACTTTCCTATTTTAAATGGAAAGCTATATTTTTCACTGCGTTTTTGGATTAGCTGAGTTATTTTAAGGGAGTTTTTATCAGCTTTCCCTATACCCAGGTTTAACCGTTTTCGAGATATTTAGGATTTTTGAAAATTTTTGAATTTGCACCTGTCCCTTAAAAAATCGGTAACTCGCTTAGTTTTAGAGATTTCGAAATCATGTTTGGAGAATTGAAAAAGAAAGCCTATATCTGTTGTTCAGTGTGATCAAAATTGGAATTGAACCCAAAAATTTTAAGGTTAAGTTTGGACAACTTCAAGTACCCAAAACTTAATTTTTTCAAATGGGATGTCCCAATTTTTATTCTACTAGATGGAGGAGAATTTTTTTCTGCATCTATCTGTATTAGCATTGGTACTCAGGCATAATCCGTTGAGTTATGCTCAATGAAAATATTTTCAAGATGGCAGCACTTCCGGTTATACCGGAAGTCGCTATTAACTTTCTTATTTTAAATGGAAAGCTATATTTTTCACTGCGTTTTTGGATTAGTTGAGTTATTTTAAGGGAGTTTTTATTAGCTTTCCCTATACCCAAGTTTAACCGTTTTCGAGATATTTAAGATTTTTGAAAATTTTTGAATTTGCACCTGTCCCTTAAAAAATTGGTAACTCGCTTAGTTTTAGAGATTTCGAAATCATGTTTGGAGAATTGAAAAAGAAAGCCTATATCTGTTGTTCAGTGTGATCAAAATTGGAATTGAACCCAAAAATTTTAAGGTTAAGTTTGGACAACTTCAAGTACCCAAAACTTAATTTTTTCAAATGGGATGTCCCAATTTTTATTCTACTAGATGGAGGAGAATTTTTTTCTGCATCTATCTGTATTAGCATTGGTACTCAGGCATAATCCGTTGAGTTATGCTCAATGAAAATATTTTCAAGATGGCAGCACTTCCGGTTATACCGGAAGTCGCTATTAACTTTCTTATTTTAAATGGAAAGTTATGTTTTTCACTGCGTTTTTGGATTAGTTGAGTTATTTTAAGGGAGTTTTTATTATCTTTCTCTATACCCAAGTTTAACCGTATTCGAGATATTTAGGATTTTTGAAAATTTTTGAATTTGCACCTGTCCCTTAAAAAATCGGTAACTCGCTTAGTTTTACAGATTTCGAAATCAAGTGTGATCAAAATTGGAATTGAAGTTAATAAACCCAAAAATTTTAAGGTTAAGTTTGGACAACTTCAAGTACCCAAAACTTAATTTTTTCAAATGGGATGTCCCAATTTTTATTCTACTAGATGGAGGAGAATTTTTTCTGCATCTATCTGTATTAGCATTCCCTATACCTATCTGTAATAATTTCCAAGTTATGTTGGTTTTTTTGTTGTTGTGGGAAATTTCTTACTAACCACAGCTATTTTTGCATAGTTTGCCATAAAAACATTTCTGATTAAACTTAAACGACAAACTCTTTTCAAAATTGTGTTATCAGACTGCGAAAACAAAATAAATTCATTGGGTGTTGGTTTGAAAAACTTTAATTTCCCACCTTTTTTCATTAGTTTTCATGGCAACCTATTAGAAAAGGCCTATGGCTAATGAATTTCTCAATCCCAACAAAAAGGTATTGTAACTTGAAAACTATTAAACATAAGTATAGGGAATGTTAACACAGATCGAAGCAGAATTAAATTCTCTACCATCTAGTGAAATAAAACTTTTGTCATTTTATTTGAAAAAAATGAGTTATGGGTGCTTAAAGTTTTGCAAACTTAATTTTAAAAATTTGGAGTTTGTTATTCTTTTTTAGAAATTTGAAACCACCAAAGGAAAGATCTAGGCTTCCTCTTTCAAATGGGCTCAAAAATATTTCCAAATTTTTTAAAAATCGCAGAGTTATCGATTTTTGAACTAGAAGGTGCAAATCCAAAAAAAATTTAAAAACCATAAATATTTCGTAAACGGCTAAATTTAGGTTAGGAACAGCTTATGAAAACTACCTTAAAATAACTCTAGTAATTCAAAGACGCATTAAAAAATATAGCATTCCATTGAAAATAAGGAAGTTGCTAGCGACTTCCGGTATAACCGGAAGTGCTGCTATCTTGAAAATGTTTTCATTGAGCAGGACCTAAAAGATTATGGTTGTACACAAATTTTCAGATGACTATGATTATTAAAACTCCCAATACTTCTAATGTGGGGTTTAGACAAAACAGCCTGTATATTGGTTATTCGGCAGACGGACATAAAACACTCGGGACAAAACGACCAAAAATATTTACGTTTATTTTTCACACTTCCGTGTCATTTTCGCCGACTTGGCTTTGAGGAAAGCTCATGAATTTCACTTTGTCAGTTCTTATTAGGTACCTTATACGTTTTTCGGAAATACCAATAAACCAGCTCGGCTAGAATTTATGTGCTGAAACCCCGACAAGGCACTGTAACAAATTCCTGTGGGATGTGCGGATGGACGAGATGAAATATGAGAATCTTTTCATGTTGGGTGCGCCCTTTGCAACTGACCGGCGCTTCTTTTAATAGACCAGAGGGTCACTCCACAATAGCACTTTTTGTTACATAAATTTACAGTTTGTTCCACTATCTTAATATTTCATTTCTGGCGCTAACAAGCAGAGATCAAGTGAATGCTCGTAAAACAAAACCCCTTAATTATCTAAATCATAATTATAGCTCTATATTCCGTCATAGGCATTGCAAACTTTGTCACTTGGACGGCTCAAAGTAATTAACTAACGTGGCATAAAACGTGACAGACCCGTAATCACACTTGGCCCAATACTCGTTTAGATATAAAGTCCCAAACTTCTCAAGTATTGAAGTGGCCAAGACTGATTGCAAAACCACTCTCAACTTTATCAGTTAACGAAACGACCAGCTAACATATCTACCAAGATTTTAACCGAGAATCCACTACACAAAAGAACTTTAATTTAAATAATAATAATCACTCAAAAACTAAGTATGCAGGCTGATTCTTTTAGGAGCTACATTAAAAAACTCTAACTCTTATTGTAGCTGGGCTTTGAAATTTTGTACAAAATCCGGATCAACTATTCTGAATTCAACTAAATTATTTAACCACATTTTTGAATTCGCCGAAATTTACCGAACTGTTAATATTTATTTTTTTGTCGTGTGTCAAATTTTGTTCGAGTTTTCATTTGTAAGTTAGCGCAAATTTCTCGTAGTTCCGAAAGCTCAGCCATTTTAAAAATAATTTAATTGAACTCAGAATGCCAGGTCAGGTAATTTAATTGAACCCAGAATGGTCAATTTGAGTGATTTACAAAATTTTAAACCCGTAGCTATATTGGAAGTTAAAAAGCTTCCAGGCCCAAGTAGAATTCTTTGAAGGAAAGTGATTTTTCTATAAATACCAAGAATTAAGAACACTTTTAATAAAAAATGCAGTCAATAATACACCTTATCTGAAAGAGCGGATCTAATTAGAGACGAGAAAATCGTTTATTCAAACTTTTTCTACCATTACGTTGTCGCTGACTTTTTTCAAAGACTTGACCTGACCTGGCTGACTTTTTTCAAAGACATCTTTCTGGATGTGTACTATTCAAACTTTTTCTACCATTACTTATATTACGTTGTCGCTGACTTTTTTCAAAGACCTGACCTGACCTGACCTAGGTTTTTCTACCATTACTCATCGTGAATTTTTTATAATATAAACTGAAACTACTAAAAACTTCTTACAAATCATTAACTAAACAATTCAAAACTTAATTATTACGAAAACTAATAATCTGATCAATTGATTTAAAAAAAAAATAATAAAAAATGGGCTCTGGCCTATAGCCCATTTAGCCCATATGTAAATATGTCACTGACCTTTCAACGATAATACCTAATACAAACAGATGTCTTATGTATTACCTATATTTTCAATAAAAGATTTCTGAGATTTTAAGTTTATTTTTAAAAGCTTTTATTTAACTCACAATGTTGTCTGTCTGTTGGTTATTTTTTCGGAGCCAAATTTGAGTGGGTTCCCGTTGTCCCACTGAATTGAAATTTTGCATACTTACATAATCTGCGTGACAATGCAATCCCGTGTAGTTAAATATCCCCTAAAGGGGTTAAATGGGGTTTTGAAGTTTTAGGTTATGTTTACAAAGGGGTTCTCGATTTGGAAATTTGAGAGGATTCCTGTAGTCGCAATGAAATGAAATTTAATATGCTTACGTAATCTGCGTGACAATGCAATTCTATATAGTTAATTACCCCCTAAAGGTGTTAAATGGGGTTTTACAATTTTAGGTTATGTTTACAAGGGGGTTCTCTATTTGTACATACTGTAACTTATACCGACATAGACGGTATGTTGGTCATTTGGACGTCACAGTGTAATAACAATAAATCTATGCAATAAATAAAGACTAAAAAGCAAAAAATAAAAATATATAAAAAAATGTTTTTAAAAAAAGCTTTATTTAAAAGATGCAATAAAAAGTAAAAAATAATGTATTTCAATCACAGGAGAATATTTTTTCTTACAGGTTAAAATTCTTAAATTTATAAAAGCTACGGCACAACAGAATTACTTTGTTCATTTGACAACTCCCAAAAAGCTTGTATAAATTTTAGAATTTTAACCTGTAAGAAAAAATATTCTCCTGTCATTTAATTACATTATTTTTTACATTTTAGATAAAAGCTTTTTTTAAAAATCATTTTTTATATATTTTTATTCCCTTTGAAATCATTTGTCAAAGTTGAAATTGTACCTAATAATAATTACATTTCATTGTAAGGTAAGGCAGTAACATGACGGATTTTGCATCTCTGTTATTTTTTAACTCAGATGCGAATTGTCACAGGGGAATACATTGTCATGTGAATATTTGTGAAGGCTTGATGGGGTTGTAGATGTCCAAAAGGTGGACAAATACCCTCCTCAACGTGGACGCGGTCACTCGAGTGACGTCTGGAATCCGGGATTATCATTTTAACGTAAGTTTATCAAGAAAAAAGTGTCAGGTTTCATAATCTGGGACACCTGCGTCAAAAACCCTTAAAATTTGATTTATAAAACTCAGACAACAAAGGGCGAGTAAGTCGTCGAGTTGTGTCAGGATTATTTTAATACGTTTCGATACACATAATGTATTTTATTATTTTATGAAACGTTAATAAAACTGTCAGGATAATTTAAAAATATGCCGAGGTTAATTCGAGTCAGGTCGTTATTTACGATGGCGGTCATACTCCTGTATCATTTTTTCGAGGAGTAATAACGCTGGCATTAAAATAGTTGCAGGTTGGGGCTCTTAAACTGCGATAAATTATCGTGATTTATTTAAATCGGGGTGGTTCCTTTAATAAATTTATAAATCGATGACAAAATATAATAAATGACAGTGTCCGCCTAAATCGTAAAGTTTCAATTATTAATAACCCTTCACAAAAGTTACACGCTGAAAAGTTTACACATGTTTCAGATGGTTATTTATGGAGAGTTGGTCCGAGTGATTAACGACGGATTGCCTTCGGAATTCACCCCTCGAACGACTCAATCTATAAATAATCCCAATCTGCATTCTTCGAAAAAGTGTCTAAAACGGAGATTAATTAATGCACGGCTGAAAATTAAAACGCGGTATTCCGGTAGTCTATTGAATATTCATCAAAGGTAGAGCTTTTAATTTCATGAAAAAAGCTCGTCCTCGTTGCACCAGCAACAGGTTATTTTTATCCTACGGCCTTTCAAGACCACACATGTTGAAACACTCAGTAGTTAAAATTGAATTATCGACTATAAATGCATCTTTTTGCCCACAAATCACCGCGACCATTGTTTTATGGACGCCCTGTACAGACGGTTTTTTCTCCGTCCATTCAGACCTCGAAATGGAATTTCTTTCGTGAGGATATTGCAGCTGATTATCGGCGATCGGTGTGGATGGCACACCGAGCGTAAATTTTCTCAGACATGTTGACAAAAGCAAATAAAGCACATATACGGAGAGTCGGAAGCTGCAGGACATAAACCACATGATGCAGTCTGCCGCAGAGACTGTTAATTGAAGGTTAGAGGCAGTTGTGGTCAGGAAACATCGCCATTGTCACGTCCTGAACAGATAACCCATCCACAAGAGACGGCAGGTAAAGGACGTGCGTTAAATCGCCTTTCTGACAAGACAACATTGCCGGATTTCGGAACTTCCGGAAAATTTTCAACGCCTTTTGGAAAAAGCGATTGATTATAAAGTTGTAACCTTAATCATGTCAAATTTATGGTCGTGACGCAACTTACTAACGATCCCATTCATTACTTTGCACGCTTTATTGGGTAGGATACAATTTTATAGGCGACGCCTGAACAAACACAAGAATATCATCTTAATTGACCTTTCACACTATGCGACATATTAATTAACGTATTTGCTTACAATTATGGTTCAACCTTAAATTCTACTGCATTATTAAATTATCGAGAGCTGCTTTTATCATTTTTTAACAATGTACCAGTATTTTAGGAGCATTGTAGTTTTCAATAAACAGTTCATAACTCGAAAACTAACTCCTAGAGCAAAATATTTTTGACAAAAATTATACTGGTCGTTCGTCACTCATATGAGGGACAAAAATTTTTTTTAATTCGTTCTAGCAAAGTTTTATGGACTTTTGTATGCAATTACAACGCCATCGAGTTGTTAAAAGTCAATTGCTTCGATTTTTTTATGTTTGATTTGTCAAATTTTTGCGAGATTTTTGTCGATTTTCGGTACCCGGAACATTTATTGAGCAACAATTTCGGAACTATTAGAGATAAAATAAGATAATTTCGGGTACAGAAGCATTTAAAGTTTTGTTCCAGTGAATTCTACGGCTTATTTTACATACTATATCGGTTTTTTGCAAGATTTAAAATTTTCCTTTTTTTACTTAAAATTAGGGTAGCCATGTCATAATGGAATACTTCATTCTTCAACAAAAAAATCATAACTAAAAAATTAAAAGTCGTAGAGCAAAACGGTTTGTTCCACTGCATTCTACGGTTCATTTTACATATTATATCGTTTTTTTACAAGATTTAAAAATTTGAAATTTTTTGCTAAAAGTTAGAGTAGCCATTACATAGTGCATTACTTTATTCTTCAACAAAAAAAATCATAATTCAAAAACTAAAAGTCGTAGAGCAAAACGGTTTGTTTCAGTGAATTCTGCGGTTCATTTTCCGTATTATACCAGCTATTCTACAACAATAGCGTATTTGAGAACATATTTTTAAAAATATTTTAAACTCAAAAATGGTGGATGCGCCGGGTTATTAATTAAAAATTCATAACTCAAAAACTAAAAGTTATAGAGCAAAACGGTTTGTTCCAGTGAATTCTGCGTTTCATTCTACGTATTATATCAGCTTTTCACTAGATTAAAAATTTTGAATTTTTTTGCTTAAAATTTTAATGGCACTTACCTTTATAAAAATGAAAACAAAATTTTTTTTTTTAAACTTACTCTACCAAAGTTTTATGAACTTTTCTAGAGTAAAGTAAAAAAAAGTCAGTAGGTTCGATTTTTAAAATTTTGATTTTTTCAATTTTTGTCGCGATTTTGGTCGATTTCCGGTACCCGTAACATTTATCGAGTAATAACTCCGGCACTATTAGAGATATCCCCATGAAGTTTATTATCGTTGGAAAGCTCTTTTAATTATCTATCTTTTTCAAAAAAGATTATTGTTCTCCGACTAATAGTTTTCGAGAAAATTGCGAATAAAAGGAAAAATAGGTAAAATTTTAAAAAATTCATAACTAAAAAACTATTAAGAATTTGGCGATTTTCTCGGTGCCAATCGATTCCCCGGATCATTTTACATAGGTTTAGACTAAAATAGTGCCACTTTTTCGAATAGTTTTGCCGTAATGGAGAAAATAAAAAAATTGAGAAATTTGTTAACACCCCCCCCCTTAAAAATAGCAAATTTTTAAAGTGTCTCAAAATCAATTAAAACCCATCCTATCTGTTAGATTTTGATGTGCTCTTTACGATGGAAAAAAACATTTTCTCCTAGCTCTTTTAGTTTCGCCGCAATCGACGTTTGAAAATTGAAATTTTTTTTGCGAGATATCGCCTTGAAACCTATATCAGTTTGTAGCGCTTTTTATACCGGTTTTAATCGATTTTTCCGTTTTTCTCTAACTCTAATAGTTTCGCCGTAATGGGCGTTTAAAAATTCAAAAAAAGTGAAAATGGCAACTTTTTTTTGCGTTTTTCTCGGAAACTATAAGACTTGGAGCAAAAATCAATAAAGCATCGGATAGCGCTTAAAATTATCTATTTTCTCGTCAAAACCCGGAGCCGCTCCGGGCAACGGTTCCGGGTACAGAGGCATTCAAAGTTTTACACTAAAAAAAATCATAACTTAAAAACTAAAAGTCGTAGAGCAAAACGGTTTGTTCCAGTGAATTCTACGGCTCATTTTGCATATTATATCGGTTTTTTACAAGATTTAAAAATTTGATTTTTTTTGCTTAAAATTAGGGTAGCCATTTCTTAGTGGTAGTTTATTCTTCAACAAAAAAATTCATAACTCAAAAACTAAAAGTCGTAGAGCAAAACGGTTTGTTCCAGTGAATTTTGCGGTTCATTTTCCGTATTACACCAGTTTTTCATGAGATTTAAAATTATGAAATTTTTTGCCTAAAATTAGGGTGGCAGTTTAATTAAATGTATTCACATTTGCTTTTAAAACTCTGAAGCATCTAAACGGATGCTTTAGACTAGCGGAACTTACCTTTATAAGGTTGATAGTCGACTAAATGCCAGGCATTCAGCTATAAATCAAAAACTGCAAACGATATAAGCTTGATGCTCTTGAGAACATCAAAAAGAGTCATCAACAACTTGGTATACTAAATTATGCTAGATCTATGGGAAGCTGAGAACATTATTAGGTACTAATTTTAATAATAATTCACGTTCTAGCTGCGATCTTATATTCTAATGATTGATCGCTTTATTTCAGTTGTCATTAACGCGAACGTTTAAACTTTCTTCAAACAACTTTTCCAAACCAATCAATAGCCAATTAGCTGCAAAAAAAATATTTGCTTCAATAAAGCCACAATTGACTTTTTTTCTAAAAACAAAGCTCGCTTTCATTAGCTGACCTACATCTCCCTTTTAAATATTGGTAGAAGAGCACAGAAATGTTCATCTGGGTTGTTCAAACTTGCACTCAGTCATGTTGCAAGCCTTTTTATTGCTCTTTTGGTATATTTGCTGGTTTTTATCGCACAATTTTATTACATACTGAACCTATTTACATTTCCTTTTGAGTTTCGTGTCATGTTCTCCCCTCGCTAAAAATGCGTGAACGAAATAATTCCATTTGGTAATTACACTTTTCGGTCAGTGCTAAGCAAGTGCCGAAAAATTGCGTGACTCAAGGTGTTAATTTAAAATTGCCGAAAGATGGGAACGTGAATTCAATAATTGGACGTCTTCAATTAGCGGCATGCAAGTCGATAAATTTACGGCATTTCGACGAAACCACATCGTAAAAATGACAAGTGCAGTAATAAAAATGGGATGTGCTTCTGTGGAGTGGTTATCGAGGGCCATCAATACGCGTCTTTACCAGGCCGAGTGGATAAAATGTGCACTTGAGTGATGGATCAGGTATTTAGATGGTCCCATTTGCATTTGCGAGAGCTTAGATCGATCTCAGAAAGAGTTGAAGGTGAAGAAAGAACAGTTGGTTGCAATGTTTTGTTTGGGATTAGAAACCGATAAAATATTAGACGAATAAATAGATGTTACAAGTTTTATCGTTACTTTTATTATAGAAAACACTGGTTGTCATAACCCGTTGAAATTTACAGCCCGGAGCTACTTCCATAAAGCCCCATCATAATTCATAAAGTCATAAAGTTGTTCCGAAAAGAAATTACATAAATACACAGCGGATCGTTGCCAGTTATTGTATTTATTAGCTCAAGGAAACTGGCGAAAAACCTTCAGGCAGCATAGTTTCATGCTCCTGTTTAAAAATACATTGGAAATTTGATACAGACATCAATCTCCCCCAGGAAGAGGCGTCGCCAGCACTGTTGTCGATCGGAGACACGACTCTCTAATTAGTTTTAGTTTGTTTGAACACCTACTTGTTAGTTAAACATCAAAATTCAAGTGTTTGTTTTGACTTTGACTCTGTTGTCTTTCTCAAATTTACAACAGTTTTATCGCTCTCCGTTTCATTAAGGCTGATTAATCTGTTACGCAACTCCAGAGCTGACTCCAGTTGGTGTTGATTCCTCTTTACATCATCACGGAAATATTGTCATAAAGATAAAGCCTCTTCCACGCCAATTCATCGCTCCAAATGTCCGACATAAAACGGAAGTTGGGCCCCAAATTATATAACAAAACATGTAATTTTTTTGTTATCATATCTCGGTCAGTAAATAATGGGGGTGATCACGTTTTCAAAAAAAAAAAAAACGTATGGAGTCAATCCCAATTATTAAATTCTTGTTGGCTACGAAACTTATGACTAGGAATGAATATCGAAAAGTTGTAACGGAGGAAAGAGGATCAGTTTTTGGTTCTAAATATTTAAAGCTATAAAAGTGAAATTCTTTGAGATCAGGTCAGGTCAGGTCAGGTCAATACAGAAAAATGTCTTTGAAAAAAGTCAGCGACAGCGTAATATTATAGAAAACAGTGGAAAAATTGCTAGGTTTTTTGAAAACAAGACTTTTTTAACAAATACAGGGTAATTTTTTATAGACACCTTAAAAAATAAAGGACACCTTTAAAAATGTAGTGCATATTTGGTGACATTATTACAAAGAACTTCAATTTTAAATTTTTCTTTTTTCAAAAATGTCTGAAAAAGTCAAGTCAAGTCAGGTCAGGTCAGGTCAGGTCAGGTTAGTACACAATACAGAAAAATATCTTTGAAAAAAGTCAGCGACACCGTAATATTATAGACAAATTAAAAAATGGCTACGTTTTAAATTTTTAAACAAATACGGAGTGGTTTTTTAATAGATACCTTAAAAAATAAAGGATACATTTAAAAATGTTATGCATATTTGGTGACATTGTTACAAAAACTTCAATTAAAATTTTTTTTTAATGTTTTTGAAAAAGTCAGGTCAGGTCAGGTCAGGCCAAGTCAGGTCAGGTCAGGTCAGTACACAATACAGAAAAATTTCTTTGAAGAAAGTCAGCGACAACGTAATATTATAGAAATATAAAAAAATGGCTACGTTTTAAACTTTTTAAACAAATACGGAGTAGTTTTTTAATAGATAGCTTAAAAAATAAAGGACACCTTTAAAAATGTAATGCATATTTGGTGACATTATTACAAAGAACTTCAATTTATATTTTTTTTTCAAAAATGTCTGAAAAAGTCAAGTCAAGTCAGGTTAGTACACAATACAGAAAAATATCTTTGAAAAAAGTCAGCGACAGCGTAATATTATAGAAAAATAAAAAATGGCTACGTTTTAAACTTTTTAAACAAATACGGAGTGGTTTTTTAATAGATAGCTTAAAAAATAAAGGACACCTTTAAAAATGTAATGCATATTTGGTGACATTATTACAAAAAACTTCAATTTTAAATTTTTCTTTTTTCAAAAATGTCTGAAAAAGTCAAGTCAAGTCAGGTTAGTACACAATACAGAAAAATATCTTTGAAAAAAGTCAGCGACAGCGTAATATTATAGAAAAATAAAAAATGGCTACGTTTTAAACTTTTTAAACAAATACGGAGTGGTTTTTTAATAGATAGCTTAAAAAATAATGGACACCTTTAAAAATGTAATGCATATTTGATGACATTATTACAAAGAACTTCAATTTAAATTTTTTTTTTCAAAAATGTTTTTGAAAAAGTCAGGTCAGGTCAGGTCAGGTCAGGTCAGTACACAATACAGAAAAATTTCTTTTAAAAAAGGCAGCGACAACGTAATATTATAGAAAAATAAAAAAAATGATTACGTTTTAAATTTTTTAAACAAATACGGAGTGGTTTTTTAATAGATATCTTAAAAAATAAAGCACACATTTAAAAATGTATAGTGCATGTTTAGTGACATTATAAAGAGCTTTTACAGATTTTTTAATTTAATTTTTGGAACTATTTTGTATTTTTTAGAAAACGTGCTAGAACTGGGTTTGCTATTTTATTCAAATTAATTGATTGAAAAAAAGTTAAGGATATTAGTTCTGAATATTAGAGAAAATCAAAAAAAGAAGAATTAAAAGTAGATACATGTTTACTGATTTGTCTAAAAATTATTAATACCGACAAATTCTACGGAAGTTTCTTGTTGGCTACGAAACTTATGACTAGGAATGAATATCGAAAAGTTGTAGCAGAGGAGAGAGGATCAGTTTTTGGTTTTAAAACAACTAACTTAAAGAATTTTACTCGTATTTGTGGAGCCTGGAATCGGTTAAAGTCTGATCTGATATCTCCAACAATTAAGTAGGGTAATATCGGTTGAGATGACATATCAGATACGGATGTTGCGTCACGACTGCCTTGTTGCAAGTCTTTAAAATTCAAGTATTCATATATTTTGAGTTATCATTATCTAAATTATCCTCCAGATATCAACGGAACGAGTCACAGTTGCTTTCATAGTATTTCACCTAATTACCAACGTTTTATGTAATGATTGTAATCTCTAATTACGTAAGAAAATATTTATTTCCCATAGTCCTTGACAATCAAATCCGGCTGTGATAATCTTCAACATAAGATTGATGCGGGCATTATAATTTATCGTATAAAATTTCACATCTCCTCTTTGTTTCTCTTTGTTAGTTTTTAGTCTCGCCCCGTAATTAATTCCGACAATTTCCATTTGTAAAAAGCGCCAACCCTTATAACGCATTAGCTCGCCCCGACACCCATCTCGAACAAGATTAATTCAAGATAGAGTCTCCCAATGATTTGATATGAAATGGCCATGAATAGCAATGAAGATGAGTAACAGTGATTGCGCTTTCGCAGCCTGAGGGTTCTCCACCCTCATTACGACATGTAAAATTCTAATGCACACAAACACACCGGAAATTAAAATTTGTTTCTTGCTCCAGCCAGACGCTGTGAATCAAAACTGAAAAGAAAATACAGCTTTGTTCTTACAGATGATAGCATTATCAATTGCGCCGCTTTGACATTATTGTATTTCAAGCAAAAGTACAGTCACCCAAAATGAAAACGAACGCCTACCGTGCAACCCCCGATCCCTTGACCGCAACCAACCCCTGCTATAAATCATTAGAGATCGTGTTCCACATTTCATTTATCGGCTTTTGAAATGTTTAAGGATTTCTGGATGGAAATTGTTGGTTATCCCAAATGTGAAATAATACAATTTTTAAGTTCTTCGCAACGCGATGTTTCGACGCTTTGAGAGAAGGTCACAAAAATAAAATTGTTAGTTGGTTTGCAAATTTAATTTATTATTTGGTTGATGCTAAATAAGTTTTAGTGTGCAATTAAAATCTGTCGAATAAAAAACACGGCAAAACATGGATTCTTATTTCATTTTGTTTAAATTATCATTAAATTAAATTTCGCGGATTGTGATGCGATCGCGAAACGATCACTTTGATATCCATTGTCCAATTCAAAATAATTATTATACTTAAAATCTGATTGTCACAAGCTGTAACTAAAAATTTGATCGTCTTTATAGTTTATTTCTTAAGAATATAAAACTTATTGCAATAATAGTTGTGCATAAAACAAGATAAAATAAAAATTTCGAAATCCAATTGTTATTTTAAATTTCAAGCAAAGACGTCTACACTCTTAATGGTTTTAATTATTAATTGCACAATCGTTTTTGTGAACATTTTGGTTTACTAGTGCCGGTTTATGGAAAGTTCCATTAAATTTTAATTCCTTGTTAAAAGCTAACGATCATTGATAACTTTTATTCTGAATATTCTAATTTTTTTAAACGTCTTTGTTTGATATTTGAAATACAATTGGATTACAATTTTTGTTTTAATAGTAAATACTTAATTAAGACAAGATTGAGTACCAAAATAAGTTGTAATCTTAATTGCAAAAATTGAAACCGATCTCAAAAATAAAATCTAATTTTATCGTGTTGTATAATAAATAACTAAACTACTTATAATAAGTATTTAATTTTATTCATGAATTGGAAATAGTATTATAACATTGTTTTTTTTGCATCAACTAAAATATAATAAATTAAATAAAAAAAATACATTTTTTTGACCTCTCAAAGTGACGAAATGTGGCGACGAAGATGACATTTTTTTTATTTCTCATATGTCTTCTAAGAAAATTAATAAATGTTTATGTTATGAAGAATTTGAAAATTTTTTCCTTGAAATTTTGGCCTTTAGTTATCCCCTGCGGTAAGAGTTTGTTTGTCATTTCCTGTGAACCTTATTTGCAGTAATGGTCAGAATCTCATTCGGGTATTTCCATGAATGTATTGCCGTAACGTCATTGATAACTTTTATTCTGATTATTCCAATTTTTTGAAACGTCTTTGTTTAAAATTTGAAATACAATTGCATTAAGACATTTTAATTTTAATAGTAAATACTTAATTAAGACACGATTGACTACGAAAATCTTAAGATAAAGAAGTTATAATTAACAAAAATTAGTGGTAATTCAATTTTAAAGAGCGAAACATTTTTAGTGATCTTTTTGTGGGTTCTTCTAAAATTTAAACAAGTGCAGAAAACAGTAAAAATTTAACTACTTATAATATTTAATTTTATTCATTATTTCGAAATGGTATTCTAAAATCAATAAGACTTGGAGTGTTTATTTATTATAATAAACTTAGTTTAAGTTATTTTGCATCAATTAAATAGTAAATTAAATTTGCAAAACATAAATTGATTTTCTTTGACCTCTCAAAGTGTCGAAACGTGGCGACGAACATGAAACTTTTTTTTACTTCTCATTTGTCTTCCAAGAAAATTAATAAATGTTTATCAATTCGGAGAAGAATTTGAAAATTCTTTCGTTGCAGTTTTGGGCTTAAGTTATCCCCTGTGGTGTTACGGGTTTGTTAATTATTTTCCCGTGAATCTTATTTGCGGTAATAGTCGGAATTTTAATCCGGGTAATCCCATGAATGAATTGCCGAAACATTTATTGATAACTTTTATTCTGGCGATTCTAATTTTTCAAAACATTAAGGGCAGGCTTATAAAAAACTCCATTAAAATTTAACACGTTGTTAAAAACGAACTAAAATTTAATGGAACTTTCTATAAACCGGCACTAATAAACTAAAATGTTCACAAAAACGATTGTGCAATTAATAATTAAAACCATTAAGATTGTAGACGTCTTTGCTTGAAGTTTAGAATAACAATTGGATTTCGACATTTTTATTTCTTGTTTTATGCACAACTATTATTGCAATAAGTTTTATATTCTTAAGAAATAAACTATAAAGACGATCAAATTTATAGTTACAGTTTGTGACAATCAGATTTTAAGTATAATAATTATTTTGAATTGAAATAATTTTTGGACAATGGATATCAAAGTGATCGTTTCGCGATCGCATCACAATCCGCGAAATTTAGTTTAATGATAATTTAAACAAAATGAAATAAGAATCCATGTTTTGTCGTGTTTTTTATTTTGCAGATTTTAATTGCACACTAAAACTTATTTTGCATCAACCAAATAATAAATTAAATTTGCAAACCAACTAACAATTTTATTTTTGTGACCTCTCAAAGCGTCGAAAAATCGCGTTGCGAAGAACTTAAAAATTGTATTATTTCACATTTGGGATAACCAACAATTTCCATCAAGAAATCCTTAAACATTTCAAAAACCGATAAACAAAAACTGTCTCTTGAATACAAGAGGCGCGAGGTTTATTTATTGGCGCAATATAAAGACAATACCGATCGGTAGTAGAGTTTTACAACTTTTTTATGACGGCTTGTGTCTTCGTCAAACCACTACAATGTTGTTAAATTTTATTTTTTGGCTCGCTTATTAGTGATGATTTATCGAATTCTCCGCCGAAATTGTAAATTTTGTGTTTTGGCGCGAATTCGTTCGGTAATCGCGTGTCTGGAGGCTGTAAAATGACATGAACTGGCTGATGAACCTCATAAATATTTAACAGTGGTTGGGCTGCAATGTGGCGCTAATGTGGAGTAATTCCCTTACTAACACTATCAAAACCGACCTCGAGGGCGAAAGGATCTTAAAAGAACGAATAGAAATTGAGAATTTGCACTAATCAAGTCAAGGGATTTATTTTCGTCCTTTTAAATTATGCAACGCATTTAATTAAACCAAAAGCTTCTGGATGTTATGGTTTTGGCTTAAAAGCACTCCGGTGACGCAGCTAGTTTTATTTATTTTTAATTGCATTGCTTGGTAATCGGGACTGGATGGAGTTTCGACGTCGCTCTGCCGCAGACGCTTGAATTTTTCAGCTGTGGAAATATTCCAATATTGTTGCGTTAGCGAAATGGACTGCTTGTCCCACCAGACACCACCAGAAACATTTTAATTTGAATTTTTTCATTATTATTACAAGCTTTCCTTGGAAAAATCATATTTTGTAAGAACGTTCCGGAATTTCATAACTCCCATTTCCATACTCGAGCATTTTATTATCGCTAATAGACCGTTAATGAAAAACGTAGATTGCGACACGGTAACGTGAAAGAATTCAAAGTAGCTGTTTTCAAAGATACTGCACTATATGAACACAGGAAAGTACTTGCAGGAAGAATAAATTAAATAAGCTCAAGCTCAAAGAGATTTTCCAAAAAGCTTGTCATTTTATTATTAACTAGCAGTTGCCCACGGCTTCGCACGTATGTCCACAACTACTTTGAAACACAGAAAAACAATGCAAAACTTAGTATAACAAAAAGTAGAAACACAAAATTTTATTGTGAACTTTAAAACCGTGACCCAATTCGAATCCGAGTAAATTTTGCTTGTAGATGTAATTTTCAAAAATCCTGAAACACATTTTCTTTATTTTCAACCGGAAGTCCAAATGCCAATTTTCTTGGATGTGACTTCAAAAATGCAGGAGTTTTGCGTTGAACTCTTTTGGGGGTGGAATTTCTAAAAATCCTGAAATATACGCCTCTTCCTTTTTAACCGAATGTCTAAGATATGAATTGATAACTTCAACAATAAAGAATTTTTTATATGTATAACTTCAACAATGAAGGATTTTTTGTTTAACCCCCTTGGAGTGGAGTTTTCAACAAACCTGAAACACGCGTTTTTTATATTTAGGCGAATGCCCAATTACCAATTCTCTTGGTTATAACTTGGAAAATGACATATTTTTATATTCAACTTTCAAAATCCAGAAACACGTCTTTTTTCATTTTTAACCGAAAGATCATATACCATTTTTCATTATTGTAGCTTTAAAAATGACGATTTTTTATGTTTAACCCTCTTTGGGGGTGGAATTTCTAAAAATAATAAAATACTTGTTTCTTTATTTTTCCCCGAATGCCCAAATACCAATTTTTATAAATATAAGTTCAAAAATTACGGATTTTTATATTTAACCCCTTAGGGGTGGAAATTCTAAATGTTTTTAAACACACGTTTTTCATCTTTAACCGAAAGCTCAAGTACCATTTGTATGGATACAAATTAAAAATTACGGATTTTTATACAAATTCTAACCCGTGTTCAACCCCCTTGGGGTTGGTATTTCCAACTAAAACACGTGTTTCTTCACTTTTCACTGAAAGCCCAAATAGCAGCTTCAATTAATGTAAATTCAAAAGTTACGAATATTTATGCAAATTTTATTACGCCATTTAACCCTCTTAGGGGTTGATTTTTCGAAAATCCGGAAACACGTGTTTCTTCATTTTTAACCAAAAGCCCAAATACTAATTTTCAAGGATGTAAGTTCAATGTAACTTTAAAAATGACAGATTTTCTAAACTCTAATTCTAAAATCAACTCTCCATTTAACCCCTTTAGGGGTTGATTTTCCAAAAATCCTAAAACATGTCTTTCTTTATTTTTAACCGAAAGCCCAAATACTAATTTTCAAAAATATAACTTAAAAAATGACGGATTTTTATTCAAATTTTAACACCCTATTTAACCCTTTTGGGGGGTGATTTTCCAAAAATCCTTTCTTAGTACACCCCTACGTTCAAAAGCTATCTACTGTAAAAATTTCAAGTTTCTATCCTTAGCCGTCTAGGCTGTGCGTTGATTTGTCAGTCAGGCCAGGCAATTTTATATATACCTATAGATTGTTGCGTTAGCGAAATGGACTGCTTGTCCCACCAGACACCACCAGAAACATTTTAATTTGAATTTTTTCATTATTATTACAAGCTTTCCTTGGAAAAATCATATTTTGTAAGAACGTTCCGGAATTTCATAACTCCCATTTCCATACTCGAGCATTTTATTATCGCTAATAGACCGTTAATGAAATACGTAGATTGTGACACGGTAACATGAAAGAATTCAAAGTAGCTGTTTTCAAAGATACTGCACTATATGAACACAGGAAAGTACTTGCAGGAAGAATAAATAAATAAGCTTATGCTCAAAGAGATTTTCAAAAAGCTTGTCATTGTATTCTTAAGGTGGCGCTCTGCGAAAAAGTGCTGATTTTGGTCAACTTCAACTACCAATATCTACTAAACTATAAGAGATACGACTTTGATTTTTGTATATGTTACTGTTAACATCATTCACTAAGTATTTACCAAATTTCAATAATGTACATAGAAAAACAATTGACATAAAAAATCACAAAATATCCATGTTATCAACACTTCATCGAGATAATCTTAAGAACCATAATACGTAGATAAATCGGACTGGGATCATTTGAAAACACACAAAAATATCTAGTGACATTACCCACATTAATAAATAAATATTATTTATTAATATAATTAATATTATTATAATATTATTATTATTATTATTATTATTATTATTATTATTATTATTATTATTATTATTATTATTATTATTATTATTATTATTATTATTATTATTATTATTATTATTATTATTATTATTATTAATATTATAATATTATAATATTAATATAATTAATAATAAATAATTATTTATTTATATTTACCCACATTAATTAAAAAAATACGTTTGACATCTCTGTGAACGAAACGAAACTTGTTGTAGAAAGTTGGTAATCTCACTAGATATAGTCGATTGAAAGATTTGGCGTTTGCCGTTTTTAAAAATGTTTGTTCGTTTTCGAGATTATTTCAAAAAACAATTTGTTGTTAGTTCTGGCACCGGCCACCAGTTGTCGCTTCAAATTTGAGCTGTCTGAATTTTCGCCTAAGGCAAAATATCTCCTCGGGTCCCTTCAGGTAGTGGAGAGTCAATCCCTCATTGTAAATTTTATTTGTCCTCATTGTTGTGGCAAAGTTGGAGTAAAAAAGATGATTTCGGTACTCACTGCTTGATCTTTAGAAAAGGATTTACATTGATTTATAAAATCCTTTTCAAATTCATTATTAAAATTTTGATTCCGCCTGGGTCGGATTTAAAATCCATACGTGTTAAAATTAAATTTTAATTGAATTAAATTTTAATTTCACTTTTTATAAATTGACCGACCCCTAGTAGTAATTTTTTACTTAACAGATTATACCACTAATTTTTTGCTGTAACTATTGATTTTTTTGGATTTTTGTGAAATTCGATTAGAAAATGTTTTTATACTCGTTTCAGTTAGTAAAATGTCAATTTTGTAGCATTGTAAAAAAATAACTCTTATAAAGTTGACAAATGTAAAAAATTAGTAAAAATGATAAGGAACTTCTTAAGAATATTTTTTTAATTAACGTTTGTTCAACCAAACCTACAAATTTTTGAAACATGGGTAGTACTATGACAAATTTAAAAAATCGAAAAAGTGTCTTATTGAAACAACAAAAAATTATTCATCAAATACTACACGAGAGTTCGACAAAGAAGAACATTATTTTCCAAAACATTTCTCAAACGGGTTGTCATTGGTCATTATAATTTGCTTGGAACCCTGCGGATACAACGTTTACAAAAAGTTTTATCAAATAATTTTTAATTTATTCACACTCTGTTTTGTACGAAGTCTATCGATAAATAATAATAATTATTACTTTATGGATAATAATAATAATACTTTAACTTGTATGGAAACGCTGATTATCATAATTTATCAAGCTGAATAGTCAAATAAAAACATTTCCACAGGTAGTATTTAGTTAGAATACATTTTTTCCCTCAGTTTGCATTAGTTTATTATTCACAAAGAAAAAAAAAAACAATATTCTTAGGAATATTATAACAAATTTTGCCCACAGTTATCTTCTTTTTTTATTTGATTAAAAATTTAATAATAACAATTTAAAAATTAATAATTATAATTAGCAGAAATTTGCATAAACTCTCAATATTTCGTAAGCCTCTCTGAATCGAACATTGCACAACGAAATTTTGAATATTTCGATTCATAACAAGCCACTAGCCCTGTCCGAAGTACCTGCTTGAGATAAAGGTCCCAACGTTTGTTGGGGGTTGTAAATTATTAGACAGAGAAACTCATCCCTGTTATAAATCATTTTAGGCCCAAACATTTTCGGTAATATTCCGATTTGAGCGACCCCTGTGCGGGAGTAAGTGTCGTCCTCATCGACTTTCGCCACCTTAATTTATTAAGCTAATGTCTTGCATTATCAAAACTAGTCAAACTTCAGTAAGCGCATCATTACTCGTTCTACGAAGGAACCTTAATTGTTCATCATTAAAAATGTATCAAAAATCGATTCGAAAATCGTCCCGACCATTAACGTACTCTATTAACTTAATCAGTCGATGAGTTCGCGTTTTATAAATAATAAGAAACATGATAACTTGGACGAATCCACCACATCAATGAAAAATTCAGTGGTTGTTTTATTAATAATCCCGGTCTCATTAGTAGCAAATGCTTAAACAACGTGTGTGCACTTTAATGAACAACCCCTTTATCCTCCAGGACTGCGCTGTACTTTTAATCCTTGATATCAGATGCGCTTTTATCACTCGTAATGAATTCCGAAGTAACAAAGTAAATCCTTGGGTAAGCATCACGCAGAAGTAAATTAATTCTAGCGTAATTTATTTAGTGTTCGAGAAAGTGATAAACACGAGCCGTGTTCTTATATTTTAATGTCGGAACATCGCTGGAAATTCAAGTGATGAATATTCATGGTCAGTTCGGAAATTTAGTGGCGAGTCGGGTCTCTGGAGATGACACAATTAAATGTTAACACTTTCGGACTTGGAGGAAACCTAATTTTTGAAAAATTTATTAATTTGTTCGCCTGCAGCCACGAAATAGTGGCGTAATAATTTGTAGTTTCTTCTTAATTTTTCCATAAATTCAATTAACTCCACCGAGATCATTAGTACTCAGGGGGTCAATTTTTGACCCTTCGCTATTTTATAACGCATTCGCTAAATAGCGAATTCGAATGAAAATTTGAATTTGTCAATTTTTGACCCTTCGTTATTTAACGTATTCGCAATGGTGTTATATTAAAATGGTGTTTTGTGTGATTTTATAGTGGTTATAGTGCTTGAAAATATAGAAGAATTTAACAGCAGTTACAAAATAATATTAGAGTCACAAAAAATCCGTTTGATTTAATCGCCAAAAACAAATCTTAATAAAAATGTTTTGTTTAACGAAACTTTTGGCTACTTATTTATTAATGAACCTTTAGATTTGTAAAGACGAATCTCTGAGTTTATCTGTAAGAGAAACGTTAAAATTTGAATAAAAGAGTACACATTTATAAAAAAAAATATTGTTGCACATTAATTTATAAATTGATTTACATTTTATTTATGTTTATTTAGATTTTACATTATTGGGACATGACTGGGGTAAAAAAAGGTTTATATTGGTTTTCTTGAAGGAGGTTGTTCTATAGAAAAAAAATCTATTAAAATACTATTGTAATTATTTTCAAGTTGCATAATTAAATATCTCTTATCTAAGTCTAAAATGATACAATTTCTTCTTTGCATAAAACATTTTCCTGTTTTGTTTTACTTGCTGCTAGTTTTGGATTTGCTTTTAGATGTGAGACTCTCATCTACAATCCAACACCGTTTAATTATTTTTTGTATCAATTTCATAAAATAAGTAGCTTTCCCTTTCTAGTTTTATTTCTTCCTCTTTCATGCTGCCAAGACTTAATGAATATTTTACCATTTTCTATGAGCGTATTTTGGGTAAAAGAAGGCTCAAACTTGCTACTTATAAGTATTGGCATGTGTTTATCATGTTTGATTAACAAGCATTTCTCTTCTTTTTTTTTGTTTTTGTGTGTAGAACAATATTTCAAACGTTGATTTGATTGAATTTATTTGACACATAATGTGATGTTGTCAAATGTGGCATTCGCTATTTAACGAACGATCACCGAATGACTAACGAAGGAGGTCAAAAATTGGAGTTTTTATATTTTTTTTTACAAGTCATTCGTTAAATTGCGAATACGCTATTTTAACGAAGGATGTCAAAAATTGACTCCCAGGTGAATTAATAACGGTTTTTAGTGCCGCCACTCGTTCTTAAAATCCGTATTACTCGTCAAGATGAGAGTTGTAAGAACTCAAGACTAAGTGGAGTAATTTATCTTACATATGAATCCGGCTGATTAAACCCACTGCTGCCACCATATTTCTCATATCTCTTGAGAATCCTTATTCAATTATCCGAGACAGTTTCAATTATTAAGCTTAGGCGAGTAATTCAACGGGACGTTTTTCTTCCGACGAAATATTACCATCTCACATCAACATTTTTTCAATCAGCCGAATTTATTTTTAGTGTGTCGCTTGCACACTGGCTTAGCCAAGGTAAATGCCAATTTCTGAAAAGAATAACAGAAAGCTTTACAAATGGGGCTTTGTTCTTAGACAAATTGCCCTAGAAATTACTGTAACAGAACGGTATACATGCAATGAATTTTCAAAGGAGCAGCGAGAGGTCAATATAAAATAAAGCCCCAACTACTCCGGGGTTAAGTCTTTTAAAATGCCAGATGCATTCGCAGAACCACTTTCCAATGTAAATTCAATCCCGAGCTGAATTCGATCAAACTTCTCTAATGGCCGAGAAATTATAAAATCTCATTACCATCAAAACTTGCATTAACTGGTCGACTTGTGTCTGAAGAATGCGTGTTTAGAAAATGTTAAAAAACCACTCACATCCAAATTTCTCGCGTACTTGAAATAATCGGACGTATTCGGATGGAAATGGTTTTACTTGCAGTTAGGAAAGCCGAAAATTTTCTTAATGGGGTTGAATGGGAAAAGGGGTTGCAGCGGAGAATGCCAACACCTTAGGGAGTACGAAGTGTATGCACCCCTGCAGAAGTTTACATCAAGATTAACAAGGTTATTGTCGACAGTGAAAAGAAATATGAGCAGAACCTTTTAACAAATTTATTGGATTAGGAAAAAAGTATTCGCGTATTAATGTATTCTATTCATATTCCATTAGAGAAACTTCCTATTGAATAATTGTACACTCTATTATTGATTCGAGTTCTTGGGAAACTTCACGTGCTCCGGTCATTGCGTACACTTTTTAAGCACATACCTTAATGATTTTCTCATTACTTTGCATAATATCTTACACGATGACCTGCATTCGGTTATTGTAAAATGAGTAACGATGTTTATTTTTTATTAGGGAAAGATTTATTGCCCGGAATGGAAAACATCCTTTGCACAAGGCACGAATTTAGAGAAATTTGATAAGAATCTTTGAAAGTTGTAAAAGTAATAACTCGTTTGGATTCTCAGTCACAATAAATTTAAATGAGCAGATATTGTGGGTTTTGAGATAACTACGTGTACTATAATGTTACATTATGAAAATTTTGCAACGGTGGTATAAATAAGTATATATTATGTAAAACATAAATTGAGCGAATTTTACGAACCTGACTACACATTAAGGATATAACACTTGACATTTAGACCTTTATAACAGAGTTATAAAATAAAAATATGGAAAATTAGTCGAGTTGTTTTATTGGCGGGCTATTTTAGTGATTGTATCTTGATTTACGTTCTTCCGAAAACATAAAATAACCCGATCATCTATATACAGGGCTTTCATTTCAAAAGGAGCCAGTCTCAATAACTTTTGACATTGAGCAAATCTGTTTTCAAGCAAAAACAGGTCGATTAGGATCGCGAGGGAGAAGTTCAAAACCAACATTACTTACATTTTAGGTTTCATCCCCTAGTCGCTAGCCACCCCTACTTAAAAATTTGAAATAGCACCCCTTATTTTTTGAAACATTTTCGGAAACGGAACAAATGAGTGTTTCTAACTGTCAAAAACAATTTTTTATTGATTCGTTTTTTAGTTAGGGGCGGTTTTATTTTTGAAATTTATAGTCCTAGAAGCCTTTGATTTGAATTTAAATAAGAAATTTGTCAATAAGAGGTACAATGAAATAGTTCAAATTCAAGATAAAGTACATTTTACATTTCATCCCCAAATTTCAAATCATCCTTACTTTAGAATTGGAAATAGCACCCCAACTTTTTAAATATTTTTGGAAAGGGGATAAAAAGCTTATCTAACTGTAAAAACAGAATTTTTTTTCGATTCGTTTTTGAGTTCAAAACCAACATAAAATGTTTCAAAATGTTGGGGGTACTATTACAAATTTTAAAGTAATGGTGGTTAGCGACTAAGGGATGGAACTTAAAACGTATTTTATGTTGGTTTAGAGCTCTCCCAGTGCAATCCAAAACAACATACCTACTTTTTATTTAAATAAAATTGGCTTCAAATCAAAAGCTACTATAACTAAAAATTTCAAATATAAAACCACCCCTAACTAAAAAACGAATAGAAAAATATTTTTTTGATAGTTAGATACGCTAATTTGTTCCCTTTCCGAAAATGTTCCAAAAAATAGGAGGTCCCATTTAACATTTTAAATTAGGGGTGGCTAGCGACTAAGGGATGAAACCTAAAATGTAACTAATGTTGGATTTAAACTCTCTCATTGCATCTCTAATCGACAAATTTTTTATTTAAATTAAATTGGCCTCCAATCAAAGGCTATCAGAATTAAAAATTTCAAAAATAAAACCACCCTTAACTAAGAAACGAATACACAAAAAAATTTTTTTCCTTGACAGTTCGATCCGCAATTTTTTTCCCTTTCCGAAAATGTTTGAAAAAGTAGGGGGTGACATTTAAAATTTTAAAGTAGGGGTAGCTAGCGATTAAGGGATAAAACCTAAAATGTAACAAATGTTGGTTTTGAACTTCCCCTCGCGATCCTAATCGACCTGTTTTTGCTTGAAAACAGATTTGTTCAATGTCAAAAGTTATTGAGACTGGCTCCTTTTGAAATGAAAGCCCTGTATGTAAATTGCTTGGCCTGACTGACAAATCAACGCACAGCCTAGACGGCTAAGGAAAGAAACTTGAAATTTTTACAGTAGATAGGTTTCGTAACGTAGGGGTATACTAAGAAAGGATTTTTGGAAAATCACCCCCTAAGAGGGTTAAATAGGGTGTTAAAATTTGAATAAAAATCCGTCATTTTTTAAGTTATATCTTTGAAAATTAGTATTTGGACTTTCGGTTAAAAATAAAGAAAGACGTGTTTCAGGATTTTTGGAAAATCGATCCCTAAAGGGGTTAAATGGAGAGTTGAATTTAGAATTAGAATTTAGAAAATCTGTCATTTTTAAAGTTACATTGAACTTACATCCTTGAAAATTAGTATTTGGGCTTTTGGTTAAAAATGAAGAAACACGTGTTTCCGGATTTTCGAAAAATCAACCCCTAAAAGGGTTAAATCAATTGAAGCTGGTATTTGGGCTTTAAGTGAATAGTGAAGAAACACGTGTGTTTTGTTGGAAATACTAACCCCAAGGGGGTTGAACACGGGTTAGAATTTGTATAAAAATCCGTAATTTTTATTTTGTATCCATGCAAATGGTACTTGAGCTTTCGGTTAAAGATGAAAAACGTGTGTTTAAGAACATTTGGAATTTCCACCCCTAAGGGGGTTAAATATAAAAATCCGTAATTTTTGAACTTATATTTATAAAAATTGGTATTTGGGCATTCGGTGAAAAATAAAGAAACAGGTATTTTATTATTTTTAGAAATTCCACCCCCAAAGAGGGTTAAACATAAAAAATCGTCATTTTTGAAGCTATATTAATTAAAAATGGTATTTGATCTTTCGGTTAAAAATGAAAAAACACGTGTTTCTGGATTTTGAAAGTTCCACCCCCCAAGAGGGTTGAATATAAAAATATGTCATTTTCGAAGTTATAACCAAGAGAATTGGTATTTGGGTATTCGTCTAAATATAAAAAACGCGTGTTTCAGGTTTGTTGAAAACTCCACTCCAAAGGGGTTAAACAAAAAATCCTTAATTGTTGAAGTTATACATATAAAAAATTCTTTATTGTTGAAGTTATCAATTGATATCTTAGACATTCGGTTAAAAAGGAAGAGGCGTATATTTCAGGATTTTAAAAAATTCCACCCCCAAAACTCCTGCATTTTTGAAGTCATATCCAAGAAAATTGGCATTTGGACTTCCGGTTAAAAATAAAGAAAATGTGTTTCAGAATTTTTGAAAATTACATCCACAAGAGTGTTAAACAGGGAATGAGTTGAGAACAAGCATTGGGTCACGGTTTTAAAGTTCACAATAAAATTTCGTGTTTCTACTTTTTGTTATACTAAGTTTTGCATTGTGGACATGCGTGCGAAGCCGTGGGCAACTGCTAGTTGTGGAATAAAATAAGTTAAAGATGGTAACAGAGCGCGTGAAAATGTTATTCCTAAATCATGCACCATCGAGATTGTATCTCGATCAGAGCGACGATCTTGACTTATCTGTCGTGATTGTAATACCACGTAAATACTATGCTCGTGAGGAGATAAAGATACCGATTTACATTTATTGCGTCCAATATATTATCTCATTATGTGTCCCCGTATGCCATTTATTAAGGTCCTGTGAGGCTGTCTCGTTTATTCAATACAATTATTATTAAACCGTGCGAAATGAATTGAATCGGAATCTCTTTGAGGAGTCGTTTATGACAATCAACAGAATTTTGCTCGATCGTTGTGTAACACAATGATCCGGTTGTAGACGGTGCGGAATAATCATGTAATGCTCTATGTAATGTAATTCATAGTGCCTCCAGGAATATAAAACCACACACCCGCAAACACGCTTCACCCAAAGTGCATAATGCGATATGATTATTTCCTAAATGTTATTGAATTAATTCTTCGTTTCTTGCACATTATCCTTTCTCACACTCGCCACGATGCTGTAATCTCCTTAATTCTGGCTTGTAATCACATTATGCCCCATTAGGAATTTATCAGCTTCGGTGTTTTGCTCGTTTCTTAACCGCTGGATAATTGATGAAGGGACGCTTTGTAATTGCATTACTCGCCCCCAATTTTTCCCAAGGTGTTCCAATGACCGCCTTTCCGATGTCTGTCGGTGTGAAATGTAGCTGCATTTTAAAACTGATCTGTTGGACTCGTAGGGCGTTTAAAATATAGCTTCCTGTAACTTACATGCATTCAGCTTCCGAGCTAAAATAAATTGCCAGCCGTCTATGACACAATGATAAACTTAATTAAGAAACCGTTCGCGAAGAAAGTAACAAAGTTGCTAATTTCGCGGCTAAGATAAAAATTTACATAATGATAAAGAGCGCTAAATACCACAGAAGCGTGTTTAACAAACCTACTTAAAATGCAAATGCTTAAACTGATAACATCACCTAATTAGTGCACGGGCTAAACTGCAACGAAGAAAAAATGTTTTACTGGAATTTCGGGTTTGTAGTTTTTAGTTGTTTGGCTGATGGAAGCACGTAATTACATCCCGTTTGCGTTAATAGGGCGCATTGATACGCTATTAAAGCGACTTGGGCGTTCGTAAACATGGACATAATCAACCGCATTTGGTGCCCACGTAAGCTTTGCTCCACAATTATTATCCGTGATTAGGGAGCGGAAATTCAACCACGCAGGTGCCAGGACCTGACCCATTTCCACTTCACAATTAGAAAATATAAAACTAGGTATTGTAGAATCACAGAATTTACATGAAGCAGTGGTCATAATAATAATAATTCTTTATTCGTGCTATAAATAACATGAGATCGAAAAAAAAACTCAATTAGAGCAAGCTGTGCCTGCAGAACTTTATCCACATTTTAGCCGTTTATTTACGGCCGCACTTTTGAAGTTATGTTGATTGACTTATGTTGGTTTTACACAGCATATGATATGGCTACAGTTACACTTCACTTTCAAGGCTTGCTCTAATTGAGTATATTTTCGATCTCATGTTACAAAGTAACATGTGTTCAATATTGGTTCTGGTCGTGGTTTTCTCTTTCTAGCATGAACGTAGGTTGCGTGATAAGTTCATATGGTTTGCTATCAACTGCCTTATTTTTGCATTTAGGAGTTTCTGATAAAAATCACATTGCAAATCATGATAATTGTATGAACACGTTTAAGAATTTACTCTGCAAGCGTTATCTCACTTGAACGTGTGAATTTTTGGCCGTTGAGCACTGACAGCTGTCATGTGTCATAGTTTCCGCGACATACGTTTTTTGTGACAATTGCCACACATAGGCGATCTGACCAGAACCAATATTGAACACTTGTTACTTTTACACATGTCAAACTCAGTAGATTTCCTACATGTAGAACTATTTGTGAATACAAACTTAAACTTAAATAATAAAAATAAATCATATAAATATAAGTTAGAGACATAAATTAATGAAATTCCTATTAAATATCACCAGTTTTGGGGGACGACATTTAAATCTTTAGGGAGAACATTTTATACAGTAATAGTTGTAAAAGTTTCGGGATTTAGATAGTCTATATTTTTTCGAATGATATGAAAGAGCTTCTGGTTTCGTAAGTATGAAATGAGTTTTGATATAGGGTAATGGGTTTCATTGTCTATTATAAACTGTAAGCATTTGAGTATATACCTACAGGACAGGTAACGTAAGAATTTTTAGGTTACTAAAATTATTTCTGAAGTCATTACGATATCCTAGACAAGAAATAGTCCTAATAGCTCTTCACTAAAGTTTCAAAATTGTAGTAAATGTTAAACTGTGATCCCATATATTCAAGGTGCGAATTTATAAGAGCAAAGTATGCTATTCCTGTAATATCTAAGAGTCCTAGTCAAATTTCGAAGTAAAATAGATAAATTCCTTTACATATTTTGTTTGCAACAAGCTCGCCATGTTGATTCCATGTTAATTCTGCATCTATACAAAATCCTAGGTAGTTTGTGGTTTTTGAATAATTTATTATATTAGCGCTTTTTTGGTGAAAATTGCATTATTACAGTTTTTTCTTTATTCAATGTTAGTTTATTAGAGAAAAAATTATTAAAATCTTGAAGTGATATTTGGGAAATAACTCTATTTGTTCTAGGTTTCTGATTATTATTAATGAAATTCCATATGGTTTTAAGATTTTTACAAATTTGGAATTCACTTGGATTTTTTTCATTTTTTATTGCATCATTGTATTTTTTTCTAAAACTATTTAACATTTGTTTTGATTCCAAAGTTTTGTGTAGCTTATAGGCGTCATGCAATAACATTAAAATGTCTCTCGTTTTTTAATTCTGAACTAAACCACTTAGTAGCAGAAATTTTGGGGCCATTACATTTGATCTGTTTTTCGGCAAATGCCGAGTAAAAACTATACAGGATGTTGTTAAGAAACATGGTGAATTTGTTGTTAGGGTCAATATCAGAGTCTAAAAATTCCCAATTTACGTTACTTTACTAAGCAAGCTAAAAAAGTAAAATTTTTCCAGTTTCACTTATTGGTTTAATAATTTTAAATAACACCATCACCGCCTTTAACATCTGACAACATATGTGATCTGGCATATTAAACTTAAAAATGATTCCGAAATGATCACTGATGGTAATTCGAGTGGACTGATTGATGTAAAGAATCTCTTATTAATGTTGGTAAATACAGGGTGTTTACGGTCTTGGAGTTGAAACTTTAAGAAAATGATTTGCACGATATAAGAACAGTAATGCCGTAGATAAAACGAAAATTTACGTTGTAAAGGAAAAACATTTATTTTATACAATTTGTTTGGGAACTGCTGTCAAAGTAAATGTTCGAAGTTGGCTCCATTGCATTGAAGGCAAAGTCGGACGCGTCTTAGTAACGAGCGACAAGCTTTTTTTTCATTTCTATGGAAACAATCTGCTTGTTTGTTACAACAATGAAATTTTGTTTCCTTATTTAAGTACACCAAAATAATTCCAGTGACCATCAAACTTTGGGCTTATATTTAAAAATTAAATAACATTGATATAAATAACAATTTCCCGAGTTTTCTTTTTCGGTTACACTATTTCTGCACTATTCTATTACCAGTTAAAGTTTCGACTCGTACACCGTAAACACTCTGTATAACATGAGATCGAAAATATACTCAATTAGAGCAAGCCTTGAAAGTGAAGTGAAACTGTAGCCACATCATATGCTGTGTAAAACCAACATAAGTCAACATAACTTCAAAAGTGCGGCTGTAAATAAACGGCTAAAATGTGGCTAAAGTGTAAATAAATTGCTAAAATATGGCTAAAGTTCTGCAGGCAGAGTATATTTTCGATCTCATGTTATTATCGAGACATGAGGTACTCCTAGTTGGAAAAATAATTAAAGAAAACAACCCAAAACTTTTAAATTGGTTACATACTAATGTTTCGTTAATGCCGCTTTTATTGAAATGAACCTTGAAGTCTCCACCAATTATAACATTTTTTTCTTGTAGTCTATGAGTGTCAATAATTTGGGATGAATGATACACAGTAACAAGGATTAAATTATATTTTACAATTAAAGTCGCCGAAAGTTTGCAATTCACTTCAGAGAATAATTTAGTTACCTTTTGACAGTCTTTCGATCTCCCACACTTAATATTGATAAGCACTTTTTTAATGTTATAACTGACGTATTACAATTTTTGACAAAATCATAATATTATTATTATTTCCTAAAATTTCCTCCTTTTTAATTGCCAGCTTTAGCGCCACCGAGCTTTTCTTTGTTCGAGTGTTTAACGCTCGACCGGCAGCAGATTTTCTTGATAGTTTTCATCTCAAAAATGTATGTCGCTCGATTTTATTAAATATCAGCGAAGGAAGTATAAAATTGCTGGTGTCATTTCCATGGTCGTTGTGAAGATGCTGTCTTGGCGACTTCTCCGTAACGACGTGATTATAGTCCTTGGCTGGCCAATCCAGTTCGTGATTTTCGTGATAAGAGAAACATTTCGATCGGCTGCTAAAACTTCTTGCATCTTTCTCCTCCGTAAATAATACTTGAAAGGAAAAAAATAAGAAAGTGGGAAGAAGTTACCCGGAGGGACTTTCGGGACACTTAGGGATCTCGTGTTCGACAAACGTGTGCGACCTAAGTAAGTTTGATGGTTTTCGAGTTGGAATGCAACACGCAACTGACTTGAATACGATAAAGAGGGATTTGCTTACTTTATTGCCGGGGAAATGGTACCCGAAACTATTATTCAATTATTTAAGTGCAAATTGGACTGCGTAATTATGGCAGAAACCATTCAGTCACCCTCTCGCTACGCTTAAATTTGTGTGTGAATAAATGAAACTTTGCGCTTGAACAATTTAAAAATCAATTGTTATATCAAATTGCATGCAGTAGAGCGGGGCATAAAGTACGAACAATTTCTCGGAAAATGATAAATGTTGATAGATATTGCAAATCTTAGGGACTTTAATGAATTTAAAAGCTTTTCCAGGTTCAAGAAAAAATTTCACGAACGGCATAAATGGTGTTTGTTGGATGCGTTCTGTCGTGTTCATTTCATGCTCTTCGTGTTCTAGGAATCGGTGAAAAATTAGAGTTGGCAGCTATGCACGCATTTACATGACGTTTAGTAGCCGCAATTATACATCAGGAAACCGTAAATAATTCACTTTGAATTTGTCACAAGCGCCGGAATGGCCTCCGATATAAATCGTACTAGAAAAGTTTCGCGTGTGGATAATCCGACACGATATTAAAGCTCTCGAGGAATTTTTCAGATTCAGGCTGATACGCAAATGTGGGATTAGCTAACATAATTTTCAACTTAGTAGTGGAGTCGAGAATGCTTTAAGCGACTGGAAAATGGGGTTAGTTTTATTGCTTCATTTAAATCCCCAACAAAGTAAATACCGCACGATTTTTTTAAATGCAGCCAAGAAATTTGACATCCAGGAGATGAAACAACCCAAGTAACACACACAGTTTTTATTTGGTCACCAAAACGTTTTCGCAGCAAAATGAACAGCCATTTAACTTTTACAGCTATCCACAGAAGCGTTTTGGTAAGGTTTCTGACCGATTTGGCGCACCATTTTTTGGCATTTACAGCTTTAAAACAGCCATCAATATTTGCTGAAATACAGCCGTTTGGCTGTGAGAATTGCAAAGTAGCAGCTTTTAAGCTTTTAAAGCTAACAAGCTAAAATTAGGAAAAAAAAGCTAAATAACCATAAAAACATTTTTTCAACCTAATTTGCTCTTATGGCCAAATGGTCAAAATATTTGCTTTTGGGGAGAAAATGGTTATATTGTAGATAAAGAAGAGCAAAAACCTGTAAATGCTGCTATGCATCCATCCAGAAAACTAAATAACTATAACATGGCTACACCAGATGTAAGACTCTGGTATAAGAACGGCGGATGATGTTACTTTTTTTGTGTTCTTGATAAATAATATTAGGCTTGATATTCAGTCCCAGTAACATAAAAGTTTGTGCGAACTAAGGTTTATTGACAAATACGCATAAAAAAGATCCGAAAAAGTAATGCGCCTTCAAAATAACAGAAAATACAATAAATCTTTCATTGTGGCAATTTTTTAATACATCTTTAAAAAAACATTTAATTTGAAAAAAAAATTTTTATATCTTTAGTAACGTTACACTTGTATATTGCGACGGAAAATTGAATGAATCTGCTAGAAATTTATTATTTGCTATTTTTTTTTAATTTTAAAACAACATGGAGGATCTTTCGCTTTGATCCAACATGTCCTCCTGCTCCCTTGTAACGCCATTTAAAACCATAAGGCTGTGATGTGGAATAATATGTTAGTTTTCAGCTTAATTTTCCCTAAAATGTATTTTACAGCTATTTGGCTGAAATCTGGCCGGCAGACTAAGAATGGTACCTGCAGTTATCTCTTTCTAACTTTCTAATGTCTTACACTTTCTCTTTCTGTCTGTGAGGGGTTTGCGCCTTTGGTTGTAAATTCCTCTAATATAGCGGGAAAGATCTGTGACAATGAAATGAGGCAGATGGCGCAAAAATTTAGGTATCGAAAGTACGGCATTGTACCGTTGTGTTAGAAAGAGATAACAATAAAACCACCCCAATGTGGCCGAATGACATGAAACGTTACCAGATTTTATTGACTTTCTTACTAACTCGATTTTGTTCTAATCCGCATTAATTTTTTTTGTCCTTTGCCTTCCAATGAACCACGAAACGATACAAATCAAATTTTCCACTTTCTTACTGCCCAAAATAGCGGACGATAGCCGTGGTTTCCACATTTAGTAACTTTAAGCTTTAAGGGCGCGTGTTGAAGTATGACTGAAATTATGTAAAAGTCGAAATAAAAGAGAAGTCTTCTTACTTCACCTAATAAACAATTATCAGAGAAGCATCAATGTTGAAATTTTTTGTCATCTTCAAAGAACTCTTTTTTGATATGAGACATCTTTAAAGACAGTGAATTTATTTTGATATTTGATAAAAAAAATTGGTATTAAAATGTGCTTACTAATTCCAAAATTTGGCTAAATTGCTGCCAACAAATTCTCACAGCTATAGAACTGTAATATGGTTGCAATAAGGTTTAGGAAAGCTAAGCAAATGTCTCAAAATCAGCTATTTGGCTGTAGCTGTATATTGGCATTTTTTTTGCTGGAATCGATATTTTCTGGCTTTACTAAATGGCTTTTGCTGTTAACTGGCTTTTAACATATTCCTTTGATGACACTATCCAACTTAAAAATGGAAGATAATGCTGTGGCTGTATTTTGGCTTAGACATGAGTTGAAATTGTATGATTTAAAGCTGATTGAAAAGCAATAAGGTAATTCGCAGCAAAGAAAGACATTTGATTCGGTTTTGATGACGTTTTCATGACTATCTTTTGGCTGCAATTACCAAATGGTTGAAGCTGTGCTACTTGGGAACGGCGCAGAAAGTTGTAGACAATAAATGTTTCTGCTGAAGTAGTTTATTACTATTCTACCTGACCTGACCTGACACAAAAGACGGTCACAGAAACTTTCTTGAGCTTCTAATTTTTTTATTTAATGTTAATCAGTTTGTCAACTTTCAACTGCAACCCTTGAAAAATGTAAAGGTAGCTCCAGTGCGACAAACCCGCTTAGTTCTTTGAAAAAAGTCCGTAGTGAGGTAAAGGCAGGCCCAATTATCGTTTAATGCTCATGCAGCTGCATTTTGCATGAATACGGCGGTTTGTTTTTAATAAAGTGGCTAAGTTACCGTCAATGAGGTGCTCGACTGGAGCCAGTCTGATGCATATTTAAAGAGCTCACTGGCAGACGGGGTTGCGTGATGCCCACTTGAGGGATGCAATTTAGTCTGCTCGAGGAAAGAAGAAGAAAACTGTGGGAAAATTGAAAAGAACCCTAGTTTTGTATAAATACATAATCAAGACCCCGAATTGACTTTTAAGGGTTACAAAATCGGACAAGGGATAAATCACGGTACGGTTAACCCTAATAGCTCCATATTTTTTAAGCTTCAACCCTTAGCTTGTGAATAATTGAGATCGGACAACAATTTCTTCTCAGCCAATCGATAACTTTCATAAAAATTGAGTTGTTTATGCAGTGGCGGAGATGTTGCGATAAAAATGTCTGCTGAATGGGAAAATAAGAGAACGGTGAACGAAACACGCAACTTGCATTTTCTTATTTTTTAATCAGCCAGATTTGTAAATATTTTTTTACTTCTTTAATCATGTGTTGTGAACACGAACATGGGAAAAAGGTAAAAATTCGGCTTGGGTTTGTCACGATCGTCTGATCCGAGGTATTTTAATTGAGAGTATAAATATCAAATCAGATCTGCATCTTAATTAATATTTTTACCGAACTCGCTTTCTATACTGTCGGGTTACTCGACCACGTTTTGTGTGCAGCCAACCTGTCAGGAGGTGCTTTAACAATTCCTCAAGCAAAAAGGAATGAGCTTTTGATTAATGCAAGACATAAAAGCTCGCACGATCATAAATTAACTTACGTGAAGAAAAGCTCACTAAAGCTAAGAAAGGACTGAACACCGAGTTCAGTTAATTATTGAGGAAAAACTAAAGGGGTAAAGTTTCGTGGAATCAGAGAAATACGTCATGATGAATTATAAACTGGAGACACTTTTTTTATCACTACAATATTATACGGATTTGATTTATTACAATATTTCTTGATCACCCTTATCTCTTCATCAGCTGGGAAAAAATACAGGACATCATCATCCGTCACAACAAATAGTTATTCTATCCTATATGGTTCGCTGAGTTTGATAAATAACTCAAAAAATGAGTATTATTCTTCTGACAAGTAAAAGATTCCTTACGAGCAAACAGGTTGATCAAGATAAAATTCTCCTGCGTCAAGCTCATCTCGCGTATTGCAACATTTTTTACAAGCAATGAAGCAGAATCAGATCTTGATTGTAATTTAGTTGAAATTCATTATTTTAATCATTTTACTGGTGAAAGACAACGGGGAAAAGTAAGATATCAGCAATTTATGAGCCACAAAAACAAACAGAATTAAAAATTTCAGAGGCAATAAAAGAGTTATTTATTTAAAAGGATTTTAATGTCACATGTTATGTTACTATAAAAGCTAATGACAAGGCAAGCATTTTCAATTAAAATTTTTGGCAGCGAAATTAAAAATTGAAACCTGGGCGAGAGTATAATCAGGAAACTTCCAGGTGATGTACAGGGTGTTTCAAGTTTTAGGTCCAGTCAAAAAATAAATACTTCTAGTATTCCAAAATAAAAAATATATATCGCAAACGATAGAGTTTCTAATACGCTTCAATTTGATGCTTTGCTGATATCCCAAATTTTCATGATATAAGCGTAAAACGCAAAAAACTACATTAAAAAAATTTTTTTTTCAAATTATTCCAATAATTTTTTTATAATAAAATGCCTCCTATTTTTTAAGTAAGACTTCCGAAACTGAACAGTAAAAAACCCAAGGCGTATTGAGCAATTGAAATTTCAATTTGCAAAAAAAGGGCATTTTTTAATTGACAAGTAAAATTTTGGTCTGACAGTTAATGACGTTTCAATTTTTTGTGAATCAAGCAAAGACACAAGCTCTGTTTTTTCAAAGGTGACTAAGATAAAACATTTATTTGATCTTTTGCAAATTGGAATTTCAATTGCTCAATACGCCTTGGGTTTTTTACTGTTTCAGTTTCGTAAGTCTCACTTAAAAAATAGGAGGAATTTTATTATGAGAAAACGATTGCAATAATTTGGAAACAAAAAATTTTTTTTTCTAGATTTTCACAATTCACGCTCATATCATTAAAATTTCGTATAACATTAAAGCATCAAATTGAAGCGTGTTAGAAACTCTATCGTTTGAGATATATGTTTTTTCTTTTGGACAACTAGAAGTATTTATTTTTTGACTGGACCTAAAACTTGAAACACCCTGTATGTTCTCGGTTAGATTATGGCTAACCAACTGTGGCATGGAGAGTGGAGAAAATGTTAACAGGTATAAAACATGTGTCTTGCAGGGAGTCTACACGCGATCTCCCCATGTTTCTTACAGCCCTCCTAATTTCAGCAGGGACCCCATGTCGAGAAATTGAAAGTAGCATTAGACCATTGATCTTACATCAAAGACCGAGTCTTGAAAGAAAATGCACATTTTCTCGTTTCTTTGTGACGCTTTGCATGATTATTCCACATAACCGAGGGCCATAATTTGACCAAAAAACAATAACGATATGCATCTACCAGATAGATCCGCTTGTGAAAAAGTTGTGACAGCGGATATAAAAAATACACTTTCCTATTTTATTGCGCTGCTGTTACATTCAACCCCATGAAAAGTTTCGTTATACAAAAGGCGATAAGTATCAAGGGAAATCAAGTAATAATTTTAGACGAGTTTTTTCCAACACACCTCGAATTTTATGATGCGAATAAAAATGTGGTCACTGATCTCTTCCAGACGCCCTTTTACCATAGCGACCTAATGTTCTTGAGTGTTTACATACCATAAAGTAGTTAAGGGCCCTCCGCATTTTTTATTTATGCATTCAAGCAAGTTGCTTTACTGCACACATAAAAATATTCGCCTCCAAATCAACGACCTTGTTTGGTATTTTATGAAAGTACTTCTCATGAATAAATGAGGGACTGAAATTTTTACTGGCGCACTTAATCTTATTTATTATTTCTTTTTCAGGTAAGTAGTTCCACTACGTCCAACTTCAGTGGTGAGTGATTTTTCGAGGATTATGAACTTGAATGCACTGGAAATCCCGAATAACCCGCAGTTAGAATAGAGAATTCTGTCTAGTCAGTTGAATCCGTTGACATAAAAGTCCATGTTTTGCTCTTAACGATAAAACTCGTTCAAGTCGTAAAAACAGCATCTCTAATGAAATGTGACTAGATGGCTGCTATTAGCCAAATAGAAACGCATGAACCTTTCAAAGGAATTATTGGTCGTCTGAAACACTCTTTTAAATTTGTGGAAAAACAATTAATTCACACGCTCAGTCCACTATCACACTATTTCTCGCCCAACAAATAGCTCCATTAGCACTCAATCCACTTCAAACTTACTTTCAACACAATTTGTAGAGTTTCAGCAAAAAAGTCCAAATCAATTTCGTTTATTGAGGCTCATGCTTCCGCTATTATCAACTTTAGCGTCATTTGAAATTCAAGGAGCTGGGCTAATTTATAAGTGTGGGGGTCGAAAGTATGCGACTTTACAATCTTTTTTTTTGTAATACTTGTCCAATCTAGATCGGACCACCTGTACGTAACGTGATCCTTTATTAAGCTTTATCGGATCGTGATCGCAAACCATCTGTGGTCGGAAATTAAAAGATATTTGATAGGAGTATCAAAACCAGATTTTATGAAACCTCAAATCTGACGGAGGAATGTATCCACTTACTTTGGGGAAGCTGTTGCATGGCTTTAATCTACGCTATCCACATTTTTGGAGATTTTAAGAATAACTCAAATGTTTGGGCTACAGCTGTCCTGTTTTTATTTCGAACAATTTTATGAAAATTTTCGAATGTAAAAGTGCAGGCAATCAATTAACCGTTTTAAAACTTTATGTAAATGCATTGAGTTTTGGTTTTTGGAAAAACAGTGAAGTAGCACAGCTTCAACCATTTGGCAATTGCAGCCAAAAGATAGTCATGAAAACGTCATCAAAACCGAATCAAATGTCTTTCTTTGCTGCGAATTACTTTATTGCTTTTCAGTCAGCTGTAAATCGTACAATTTCAACTCATGTCTATGCCAAAATACAGCCACAGTACTATCTTCCATTTTTAAGTTGGATAATGTCATCAAAGGAATATGTTAAAAGCCAGTTAACAGCAAAGGCCTAATGATCCATTTAGTAAAGCCAGAAAATATAGATTCCAGCACCCAAATAGCTGATTTTGAGACATTTGCTTAGCTTAGCTTATTGCAACCATATTACAGTTCTATAGCTGTGAAAATTTTTTGGCTGTTAATAAGTCATGAAAGCCAATACGCTGCATTATTAGTGTTGCAGCATTTTAGCCAAATTTTGGAATTAGTAAACAAAATAGCTGTTTGTACTTAATTTTAGCTAAAAAGTCTGTTGACCAAAGTATTGTTTAGAGTCTTATTACAACCTTATTTTCGTTATGTTAGCTGTTAGTAAGCAATAAAAGTCAATACGCTGTGATATACCGTTACGGATCTGTGGAAACATTTTGGCTATTGATAAATTATGCACTTTAATATGCTCCGATTTGACTGCTACATTTTATAGTAGCTACCTAACAAAAATTAGGTACAAAGAAATTTGTGGCCTATAGACATGACGACATAACCGATGCTGTGGAATTTGTTGAAGCTCATAGTAAGTTTCAGCACATAATAAGATTAATAAGCACACTTTAGTACCAATTTTTTTTTATCAAATATTAAAATATAATTCACTGTCTTTAAAGATGTCTCATATCAAAGAAGGGTTCTTTGAAGATATACAAAAAAATTTCAACATTGATGCTTCTCTGATAATTGTTTATTGGGTGAAGTAAGAAGACTTTTCTTTTATTTCGACTTTTACATAATTTCAGTCATACTTCAACACGCGCCCTTAAAGCTTAAAGTTACTAAATGTGGAAACCACGGCTATCGTCCGCTATTTTGGGCAGTAAGAAAGTGGAAAATTTGATTTGCATCGTTTCGTTTTTATGGCCATTTAGCTTTTTTTCCTACATTTTAGCTTGTTAGCTTCAAAAGCTTAAAGGCTGCTACTTTGCAATTCTCACAACCAAATGGCTGTATTTCAGCAAATATTGATGGCTGTTTTGGTGACCAAATAAAAACTGTGTGTGCTACTTGGGTCGTTTCCACCTTAAAAAGCACTTAGCAAAAGTACGCGATCGCCTGACGAAGATTTATGAATTATTGTTAAGTTGGGAAAAACGGTAATTGGATTGTGATAATTCACTGAGGAGTTGCGGGTTATAAATCATTTAGTGACAGGAAGGAACACATGCAAGAATCGTACAATCCCAATTTATTTCTAAGGAATTACTCTAACTGATTCCATCAACAAATTTCCCTTCCTGCGTTCATTTTTCACGTTTTCAGCTCGCTCATTTTTCCGTTAGCAACAATAAATCGGCTCGTAACCGTTTTGCGGAGATTTATTAAAGATGTGGCGCCTCGACTCTCATAATTAACTTTAAGTGAGTATAAAAACGTTTGTTTGATTAATGCGTCGTGTGGAATATTCATGATTGAAATATTAGCAAGCTCGCTTGTAAATAACCCCGAGTTCTGTAGGAAGTTGTCTGGGAGAGTAAATCTTTCAGCGGAGATTTCACTCGTTTCTGAAACTTGAGCTAATGTCTCCTTCTGAGCAACAAAGTGGCCTCCAGGCGGTCGGGGTTCGTTTCTAATCCTCGGCGTTAAATCAAATCATTTTCAATTCGCGAGCACTACGTTACGTTCTTGTATCATTTTTATCGCATTTGCAGGGAAGAAGTACAGCGTTTTACGAACCGGATGAAATATTCACAGTTTAATGCGAGTTAATGATTGTAAACCTGTTAACATATTCGTGTCCACATGGAACTGGGAAGGACTATAAAATATAAAACTGGCTTTATGGACCTTTTATTACCTGGCTTTTTATCCGATGTAAATTACGCCCCAAATTACTATTCGACCGTTTATTGAAATGAACCCTAAAACACTCCGGCTGCGACACCCCTGAAAGAATACATTTAAACATATTTCACGCATAACTGCATACACATAAAGGAGTTACTGGAGTGTGCGATATTCATCCACCCAACCATTTCGAAAAAACCCAACCGCGAACGCCCGTATTTCAGGGATGCAGACTTTCGGAGGTCACCGATGCCCCAACTATTTGCATAAACGATATTTATTGCTGTGTGCTTTCCGATGCAAGCGACTTGCATCCAACGACAAACTATCTCCTCGAAATATTATCCTTCTCCGAATTTGCATAATTTGTGAAAAATCGAGACAGGAAATATGGAAATGCAGAAACAAGAGATTTACTCGGAAATGAAGTTCACATGCAGGGTGTTTTTTTGATTAAATTTTGTTTTATTAAAAACTAAGAATCCTAGAGAAGTAGGACTTTTACCACTTTAAAGAAGAAGTTCAAGCTTAAAGACTTGTACTATTTTTCAAGCACGGAAATTTTTTCCATAAGCTCAATGTATTTTTTTACCGGTTATAGCAAATCCGCTTATAACAAACTTCCGGATATAACGAACTAGATATGACTTAAAATGTGATGCAATTTTTCGGTTATAACGAACTTTGACCAAATTTAGAGAAATATGTTGGGGTTGATAACGACAAAACAGCAAGAGAATTGTTAACTGATAAATAGATAAATGAATTATACTAACTGAAAACATTTTAACCAGTGAAAACGTGTGTTTTTAATCATAATTACACTGTGAATTACAGTAATTATCCCAAATTTCATTTAGAAAAAAAGTCGAGTTCAGAAGATATGAATTTTTAAATTAAGTTGGGGGCAAATTAGATTATTGCCTTCTCACACAAACAAAACTTTTTTCAGACTGTTGTCGTCAATATTTTTTAATGCCGTTTTGGGAATTAATAGACACTATTTTGGGCTATAATTGTACAAAATTTCATTGTTGAAATAAGTCGGGCTTCGAAGATATAAATTTTTGAAGTGAAGTTGATGGGAAATTAGATTTTCGTTTTTTTACACCAAAGATGAATTTTTTTTCGCAAAGTTATAGTCGATATTTTTAAACGTATTTTTGGAACCTGATAGTCATTGTCCACATCTGTAACTGTCTCAAATCTCATTTAGAAAAAAAGTCAGGTTCGAAAGATATGAATTTTTAAATTTAAGTTGAGGGAAAAATTTTCATTATTGCCTCCTCACACAAACAAGACTTTTTTCAGACTGTTGTCGTCAATATTTTTTAATGACGTTTTGGGAATTGATAGACACTATTTTGGACTATAATTGAACAAAATTTTATTGTTGAAATAAGTCGGGTTTCAAAGATATAAATTTTTAAAGTGAAGTTGAAGGGAAATTAGATTTTCGCTTTTTTACACCAAAGATGATTTTTTTTTCGCAAAGTTTTAGTCGATATTTTTAAACAAATTTTTTGAAGCTAGTAGTCATTGTCCACATCTGTGATTGTCCCTAATATCATTTAAAAAAAAGTCGGGTTCAGAAGATATGAATTTTTTAATTAAGTTGGGGGAAAATTAGATTATTGCCTCCTCACACAAACAAAACTTTTTTCAGACTATTGTCGTCAATATTTTATAATGACGTTTTGGGAATTCATAGTCACTATTTTGGGCTATAATTGTACAAACTTTCATTGTTGAAATAAGTCGGGTTTCGAAGATATAAATTTTTGAAGTGAAGTTGAAGGAAAATTAGATTTTTTCTTTTTTTACACCAAACATGATTTTGTTTTGCACAGTTTTAGTCGATATTTTTAAACGAATTTTTGGAACCTGATAGTCATTGTCCACATCTGTAACTGTCCCAAATCTCATTTAGAAAAAAAGTCGGGTTCAGAAGATATGAATTTTTAAATTTAAGTTGGGGGAAAATTAAATTATTGCCTCCTCACACAAATAAATTTTTTTTGGGACTGTTGTCGTCAATATTTTTTAATGACGTTTTGGAAATTGATAGACACTATTTTGGACTATAATTGTACCAAATTTCATTGTTAAAATAAGTCGGGTTTTGAAGATATAAATTTTTGAAGTGAAGTTGAAGGAAAATTTGACTTTCGCTTTTTTACACCAAAGATGAATTTTTTTCACAAAGTTTTAGTCGATATTTTTAAACAAATTTTTGGAAGCTAGTAGTCATTGTCCACATCTGTAACTGTCCCAAATCTCATTTAGAAAATAAGTCGGGTTTAGAAGATATGAATTTTTGAAGTGAAGTTGAAGGAAAATTAGATTTTTTCTTTTTTTACACCAAACATGATTTTTTTTGCACAGTTTTAGTCGATATTTTTAAAAGAATTTTTGGAACCTGACAGTCATTGTCCACATCTTTAACTGTCCCAAATCTCATTTAGAAAAAAAGTCGGGTTCAGAAGATATGAATTTTTAAATTTAAGTTGAGTGAAAATTAGATTTTTGCCTCCTCACATACATTTTTTTTTCAGATTGTTGTAGCGAATATTTTTTAGCGATATTTTGGGAATTAATAGACACTATCTCGGACTGTAACTGTACGAAACTTCAGTATTGAAATAAATCAGGTTTGAAAGATATAAACTTTTGAAGTGAAGTTGAGGGAAAATTCGATTTTTGCCACCTTACACCAAACATGAATTTTTTTCGCAAAGTTGCAATCGATATTTTCGAACGAAATTTTGGGAGCTAATAGTTATTGTACAGGGTGTTCCAAGTTTTATGGCCGAGGCAAAAATAAATATTTCTAATCGAGTAAAAAAATAATTGTATAGTTTAAACCATAGAGAATTATTTACGCTACCATTTAATGCTTTGATATTTTTCAAAATTTTTAAGGTATGGCTGTGAGGCATTAAAAACCACGTTTGTGAATTTTTTTTTTTTAAGTTATTGGGGTATTTTCTGTATGGAAAAATTCCTTTAATTTTTTGAGCCGTAATTGCCGAAATAGAATTAGGCGGAAGTTGATAGCTCATTTAAAAAAATAGTCGGTTTCGGAAGATATGAATTTTAAAAATGTAAAGTAATAATAACTGTTAAAAAGTCACTTTTTTTAGTTTGGGTTTATAGAAAACCTCGGACATAACGAAATGATTTGGATACATTTTTCGATTTGGTTATAACCGGACTCCACTGTAATTTTTTTTTATCTTACTGCAATCAAGAAAATAAAAAAATGAAGAGGTTTATTGCGAGTTGAATAACTTAAAAATTTTAAATGAAACACCCTATTTTTTATTTTTGCGTCTAAAAGACGTTGTCTCTCTAAACACAATAATAATTTTAAAAATTATTAACTTAGTTGGATTTTGTGCGGAATTGCCGATTTTTGGTTCATAACTCGTTTACCGAAACTGCTCCAACTTGTCTTTCATAAATATTCGATTGGCGAAGTTTCCTTATTTCGCTTATGAAGTGGTGCAATAAAATTTCTTCCCGATTGCAATAACTCATAACTATGTAATCATCACCATCGAAACACGAGCATCAATCGCTCGCATTGTCTCGAACAATCGGTCATCCATCAATTTCTGCAATATAAATCACCATCTACACAACAGGTCCCGATATAATTTCATTCCTGCCAGGATAATTCCGGGTGAATCACACACAGACACCGTGCAAAGTGTCGAAAGAATCGCCGGGAAAGACACATATGCTTAATGCAATATGAGGGAGGGTGTTTACAATGGGCACCCACACCCCAGGCTCATGTGAAGTTATGTGATAAATGGACAAAGCGGGACCTGACTCATACGTTTATTTGAATTAGAAAAGATCCTGTTTAGGCACCCTTTAGATTTTATTGCTTGATGCCCTCGCGAGTTTTACTGTCGCAAATGACAAACCCTTCTTTGATTTTTTAATTAATCCAATTTATAACGGGGTTACGCTTTTGTGTCCAGCTTTTGAATAAAATATTAATTTAAAAAGTTCGTTCCGGTTTCGGGATAATTCAATGAGTCCCTTTTGGCGGAAATCAAGAAGTTTGTGATGTATGGGACGAAGGACAGAGAACGGGCGTTCCTTTCTGGACTTAGGCTGGTTATCCTGGCGCCTGCCAACCTCACCCAACATACCATCTGCATGTTTATGAGACAAGTTCGCAAAAGCGATACCCTTTGATAGAACATTTGAATATTTAGGGAAAAGTTTCAGCTCTTGGCGGTCGTATTTGTTTCAGTAAAAAATAACGCATTGATACTCACTGAAGAGCTTAACACGTGGGATTATTATTACTACGGCTTTCTGACTTTATAATGTCATCATAAAGTATAAGGGCAATGTAAATCCGGGCTCGGGACTCCCGCCGGCATCAAAATATCAAATCAGCCGTGAAAATCACTTATTAAAACTTTCAATGGAATATTAAATCGAATTTCCGGGTAACTCACCATATTTTCTGCTTAAAAATTCTTTCTTCATATTTTATGATACTTTTTAAGAAAGTTTTTAATAGGGACCAAAATAAAAGACACTGTCAAATATTAAAAAGTTTCCCTGGAATAATTGATTTCCAACGAATACGTTTCTTCGGAAAGTTCTGGCGCAACCAAGTTTCCTGTTATTGTGCTTTATTGCTTTTCTTTGAATGACTTCGTTTATTGTCAATTATTCATAAGCTTACTCTTCGTATTTACAATACAATATTCGATTCGGAAATGCGGCCAATTTAATTACAATTTCTAATCATTTCTTTCCAATCTCATTCCACAACCGGCACAAAGTCTTTCGCTAATTTCGTTCCTCAATTTAATCCTTTTAATTACTTCGATAATGGAATAATGCCTTCACAAAAACTGGCCCAAATTCATTTTTCAATCTTTTTTTAACAATACTGTATATTTAATAACTCAAAAAATAACAGACAGTTTTGGAAAAATTTGCAAATACATACACACATACAGGCTGTTCCGTCTAAACCCCACATTAGAAGTAATGGGAGTTCTAATAATGATAGTCATCTGAAAATTTTTATACAACAATACCTATTAACTTCCTTATTTTAAATAGAATTGCGTTTTTGGATTACTAGATTTATTTCAAGGTAGTTTTCATAAGCTTTCCCTAAACCTAAATTTAGCCGTTTACGAAATATTTAGGGTTTTTAAAAATTTTTTGGATTTGCTCTGCCATTTTTAAAAATTTGGAAATATTTTTCGGCTCATTTGAAAAAGGACGCCTAAATCTTTCGTTTGATGTTTTCAAATTTCTAAAAAAGAATAACAAACCCTAAATTTTTAAAGTTAAATTTGCAGAACTTTAAGCACCCATAACTCATTTTTTTCAAATGAAATGACGCAAATTTTATTCCACTAACGCCCGGTATTTCAGTGCTTGGTTAAAATCTTTGGTAACTAACCTATGGTAAATCTTACCCAAGATTTTAACCCTGAATGCGTATTTCAGTGCTTTAGTAGAAATTGGGTAAATTCCCAGATTTTGGCAACACCGCGCTCTAGAATTTTACGTTGAAAAGTAGGAATCTGTATTTGACTTCTTGATGATTTTTTTAATTGTTCCTAAAAATGCAATAGACAACCACAGCACTCATGTTTCCTATAAAATAATTACCGTGCCATCAAAACTAACCCTGAAAAAAATTGGTAACCAAACACATTTCCTTCCGTAAAGATTTTAACCTTGGGTAAATCATAACCAAGCACTGAAATACGCCAAACCAAGAAATAAATTGGTAACCAGAATATTTTTAGTTTAACCATCAATTGAAATACTCGGCGTAAATATAGAGAATTTAATTCTGCATCGATCTGTATTAACATTCCCTATACTTATGTTTGATAGTTTTCAAGTTACAATAACTTTTTGTTGGAATTGAGAAATTCATTTGCCATAGGCCTTTTCTCATAGTTCCCATTAAAATGAAAGAAAAAAATGTGAGAAATTAAAGTTTTTCAAATTAACATTCAATGAATTTATTTTGTTTTCACGGGGCAGATAATACAATTTTAAACAGAATTTGCCGTTTGTTTAACCAGAAATGTTTCTTTGGCAAATTGTGCAAAAATAGCTGTGGTTAGTAAGAAATTTCCTACAATAACAAAAAAACCAACATAACTTGAAAATTATCACGGATAGAAATAGGGAATACTAATACAGCTCGATGCAGAAAAAATTCTCCTCCATCTAGTAAAATAAAAATTATAGGACATCCCATTTGAAAAAATCAAGTTAATGGTACTTGAAGTTGTCCATCCAAACTTAACATTAACATTTTTGAGCTTATTAACTTCTTTTCCAATTTTGAACACACTAAAGAACAGATATAAGCTTTCTCTTTTAATTCTCCAAATATGATCCCGAAATATCTAAAACTAAGAGAGTTACCGATTTTTTAAGTGACAGGTGCAAATCCAAAAATTTTCAAAAAAAACCTAAATATCTCGAAAACGGTTAAACTTTTAGGTATAGGGACAGCTGATGAAAACTTCCTTATAATAACTCAACTAATCCAAAACCGTAGTGAAAAACACAGCTTTCTATTTAAAATAAGAAAGTTCTAATGTAGGGTTTAGACCTCAGTTTTTTTTATTTAAAAAAATATTGAAAATTCGAGAAAAAGTAGAAGACAGCCGAGCAGGTGCTTATTGGGCTAATGCGCTAATGGAAAGCTGTTCTGTAACAAGTTGAGACAACGGTTTAATGGGATAACGTATGTAAATACTTGGATACATAGGTAGCTTATTATGTATCTTGAGTTAAGAGAAGAAAGCGGGTCAGTGGGAGCATCTCGGTTGAAAGTGCATCACTTTGGCTGTAAAACCTTGTAAAATACGTTACAAGTGGCCATTAAAATGGTATGCATAATTAAAGTCTGATAAAGATTCCGATTAGTGATTGGTAGTAGTTCCTTGATTTTATTTACGGCCGTAAAAGATTGATATCAGTAAGCATAAAGAGTGTAGATTTATTCATATGGTGTGGTGGAAGAAGCTCATGTGCTACTGAAATTTATGATTATAGGCATTAAAAACAATTATTTCAGACACATTTACAGTATGAAATTAGTTCCAGTAAATTTTCCGAAGTCTTCTACAGCTGTTAGATAAATTAATGGTGTTTCGAAACAATAAAGTAATCGGCGTGAATGAAATATGTACTTTCCCGAGACATTCGTTCAACTTAAGACTGGGTTCTACTCGTTTTCCGTATAATTTAGTAAGTTGAGTTCGAGAACATAAAATCTCTGTTCCTAACACATTCATCAACCTTAAAGGATGACTTTGCCGGATTGTTTGTTTTAATTTTCGACTCAACAATTTGAAAACGTCTTTCACTTTTCCGACACACCTATGTATTCTGGTGCAAATCGTAAATCGGCCATCACAAGCCCACACATCCATACATAATAACGTCCAGAGTTCGCAATATACCAAAGTGCCCATTTCATATATCTCCAAGTTGGTTTATCATAATTTTGTAATGCCCTTATTTATGGCGTCTCTCGGGACTGATCCCTTTGTTCACGAGGCCGTATTCTGCCTATTGTCGATGTCATCCTGAGCGATGGCTTGTCCACCACGCACTCTTTCCCCAAAGGACGATCCAGGATCAGGCTGCCTCAGGAGAACAATCCAAATGATTAAATCACCGGAGTAATGCCCTCCCGGATTAATGAGTAACCAACACTTTTTTTTGACAAACTTCGACAATTGGTGCCGACTTCATTGTGACCCAATTCGGGCCAATTATTCCATCTAAAAGCCATAACAACTTTTAAGGGAAGTGTGCATCCACATTCGTAAACAACTTTTATTATCTTCACTAGCAGTTGCCCACGGCTTCGCACGCATGTCCACAACCACTTTAAAACACAGAAAAACAATGCAAAACTTAGTATAACAAAAAGTAGAAACACAAAATTTTATTGTGAACTTTAAAACCGTGACCCAATGCGAACCCGAGTAAATTTTGCTTGTTCTTAACTCATTCCCTGTTTAACCCTCTTGTGGATGTAATTTTCAAAAATCCTGAAACACATTTTCTTTATTTTTAACCGGAAGTCCAAATGCCAATTTTCTTGGATATGACTTCAAAAATGCAGGAGTTTTGCGTTGAACTCTTTTGGGGATGGAATTTCTAAAAATCCTGAAATATACGCCTCTTCCTTTTTAACCGAATGTCTAAGATATCAATTGATAACTTCAACAATAAAGAATTTTTTACATGTATAACTTCAACAATGAAGGATTTTTTGTTTAACCCCCTTGGACTGGAGTTTTCAACAAACCTGAAACACGCGTTTTTTATATTTAGACGAATGCCCAAATACCAATTCTCTTGGTTATAACACTTATAACTTCGAAAATGACATATTTTTATATTCAACTCTCTTGGTGGTGGAACTTTCAAAATCCAGAAACACGTTTTTTTTCATTTTTAACCGAAAAATCAAATACCATTTTTCATTAATATAGCTTCAAAAATGACGATTTTTTATGTTTAACCCTCTTTGGGGATGGAATTTCTAAAAATAATAAAATAGCTGTTTCTTTATTTTTCACCGAATGCCCAAATACCAATTTTTATAAATATAAATTCATAAATTACAGATTTTTATATTTAACCCCCTTAGGGGTGGAAATTCCAAATGTTCTTAAACACACGTTTTCCATCTTTTAACGAAAACTCAAGTACCATTTGCATGGATACAAATTAAAAATTACGGATTTTTATACAAATTCTAACCCGTGTTCAACCCCCTTGGGGTTGGTATTTCCAACTAAAACACGTGTTTCTTCACTTTTCACTGAAAGCCCAAATACCAGCTTCAATTAATGTAAATTCAAAAGTTACGAATATTTATACAAATTTTATTACGCCATTTAACCCTCTTAGGGGTTGATTTTTCGAAAATCCGGAAACACGTGTTTCTTCATTTTTAACCAAAAACCCAAATACTAATTTTCAAGGATGTAAGTTCAATGTAACTTTAAAAATGACAGATTTTCTAAACTCTAATTCTAAATTCAACTCTCCATTTAACCCCTTTAGGGGTTGATTTTCCAAAAATCCTGAAACACGTCTTTCTTTATTTTTAACCGAAAGCCCAAATACTAATTTTCAAAGATATAACTTAAAAAATGACGGATTTTTATTCAAATTTTAACACCCTATTTAACCCTCTTAGGGGGTGATTTTCGAAAAATCCTTTCTTAGTACACCCCTACGTTACAAAAGCTATCTACTGTAAAAATTTCAAGTTTTCATCCTTAGCCGTCTAGGCTGTGCGTTGATTGGTCAGTCAGGCCAAGCAATTTTATATGTTAGCTGTTTCAAAACTATAAAAACGCCAACGTCGCATTTTCTTTCAAAATTAGCTATTATAAATTATTCATGTACTTCAAAAAATTAATAGCTAATGTAATTTATACTTTCAATGAGAGATCTAATCATTAATAACTATTTTACATTTTTATCAACCTTATTTAAAAAAATAATTCGGTAAATTGCGACGTTGGCGTTTTTATAGTTTTGAAACATCTAATATATAGATTGAGCAACAAGTTACGGCTTTCTTGCCGTGTAAGCCGAACTTTGAAAAGTTTATTAATTGTCTTGTGTTTCCCTTGTCGTGATTGATGCATTTTAGTCGAATTCCGTGTAAGAAACTTGATATGATATACCTCTCCGGTTGAAAGAATCATGTGAGTTAACTTCTCCCCTTTGCTTAAGGGTGCAGCCACCTTATTCTCCAATCCCTTGGCATTCCTCAAATCGCCAAACTAGTTTACTTCCATTGGTGGGAATTAACATTTGCAATTGTCATTGACAGGGCCGTCTTTGTGCCAACTTTAAAAATGCCGCCCTTATGACATGACCCATGTTAAGTTTTTTTTTAATTACTAAGTTCTAGGTTTTGTTATGTAATATGTAATTGAAATAACTATAAACACTGTAAACACTTTTTTATAATAAAATTTTACCCACTGTAGTATCAAATGAGTACATGCTGGGAAAAAAAGGAAATTTTTTTTCCGAATAACCGTTTTCAAAATAATTTTTTTTTAGTTATGTTTGAGATAAAGTGTACGCCACTGATGTGTTCGTAAGTAGTGATAGGACAGATTAATTTAAGCATGGTATTCATGGCATTCAATAATCACTGTCTATTATCGATATTCATGACGAAAACACAAACATGATTTCTTCCATTTAAAATCATGAGCGTCATAAGTGGTACGGATTAAGGAGGTTCTACCTCTACGAAATAAAATCGTAAAAATGGTACAGATCGTACTATTTATCCTTAGAAAGCTGTGATAAAATTTTGTGGGTCTATTTAAGAATCACCCTGTATATAATATAATAAAATACGTAAAACAATAAATATATAACAAACACAAAAACAAGTTACAGACAATTAAAGCAAAGTCTTTCTTCGGGCTTTCGCAAAGTCAAATTCATCTATTAATTTTGTGTAATCTAATGCCTCACAAACTTCATTTTCATTTGAAATAATAGCTAGATCTCTCAATTTCTCTTGCCCCATAGAAGAACGCAAATAAAAAATTTTTTTTTAAATTTTTAAAACTATAGACTACAACAGTTTGTTTTCGGAAATCCATAAAAAATTATTAATTTAATTTTTGTCAAATAGTTTAAAAGTTATCTCTAATAAACTTTTGAAATTTTAACGCGAGCAGTGTATTATCTGTCCTTTACAGCAACTTTACAGTAGCTATCCTCTACTACTCATCTAACAGTTAGCGGCCTGCACCCTTGGAAAAAAATGCAAATTTTTGGTAAATCAAGTGGCACAGCAAGATACTAGTAAACATAAATGTCTATTGGAATAAAAGTAACATTTGCTGCAATGCTCTTAAATCTTCAATTTAGAAAAAGAACTTTCCCCAGATGCCACCGTAACCGAAACTATTAAAAATATTCTTAGACAACAAGATTTGGAAAAGATGAAAATAAATTGTAACTGTATAAATATTTTATTATTTCAATGTTTTAAAAGTAACAATTTCCTGAAAAAGTTCGGAGGCAATGATATTTCTCAATTCACCATCTTTAAGTACAATGTCAAGATCTGCACAGGCTTTTTGCAATTCTGCATTATCCAAATTTTGAAAATTGTTTAAAAGAGATCATTGTATCATTGATCTCTATCTTTGTTGTCAACTTTAACGCGATAGAAACCAGAACTTTTTTGTTTTAAGTTACTTGAGAGCTAACAAAAATATACTTACGATTTTTAAATATTAAGTTACTTTTGATAAGGCAGAATTCTGCTTATTTATCGATTCACGATTCGCAGATAGCCAACTTTATAGTTTCTCACAAAGAAAATATGTTACAAAAGTCTCCTGTAACCATTCTGTACAATTTTCCAAGGATTTTTTTTGTTATGATAACAAGAATATAAACAGTGTAGACTTGATATAATTTTTTTTTGGGTTTTGGCCGCCCCTTAAAATTGGTCGCCTTTGTGTCATTGAACAAATACAGAATTAAATGAATTCGGGAGTAGTTTTTAATGAGCGTGGATAACTTGTTAATTATTAATTGGAACGGACTTTTGCAGTGAATAAAACAGCAGACGCGATATGAGCGTCATTGATTGGACGTGTTTGTCAAATGGTTCGTGATGTAAGGACGCGTGACTAAAGGATTATATGCGGAAACTGTCCATGCAAAGCTTGCCGGAACATTCCGGACGTTTCATATCAACCCGACACTTCCATCACTCATTATATCACTTCGTAAATGTGATACTAATCGCAACATTTGTCCGTATTGTCTTTCTCGATCATTATCAAGCTCCGGACTATATTTTTCAATATCAAACGATGTGACACGTGAGCTAAACCGGGTTTAGATGATTAGTTTGGGATAAATTATATTACGTTTGTTTATTGCGGAATTCTGATCTAAATGCCTCAAAAGCAATTAAAATTGAAGAGAGGCTAGAACCGGGCTCCAAATTATCAGCTTTTGAAGTGTGGTGTAGTGAGAAATTGTCCGCATCCTGATAAAGACTTCCGTTGCATTTCTGGTTTTGAATGTTTCATCAGGCGCTGCAATCCTGAAAATGGCTTGGAAGTCGGATAGTCCTTCCTTAATTTGATTTTATTCGAGCACTAAATGAAATTTCTGGCGAAATATTTATTTAATGTTTTCGAACTTGTACCGTAAAATGGGTATATATGGAACAGTGGTGCCTTTATAGGACAAGGAGTAATCTTTTTAAACTTTGCGCCAAATTTTTGTGTTAGAATTGTGAAAGTTGCAAATTAAAAATCACTAGCCATACAGGGTGTTTCAAGTTTTAGGTCCAGTCAAAAAATAAATACTTCTAGTTGTCCAAAAGAAAAAAAATATATCTCAAACGATAGAGTTTCTAACACGCTTCAATTTGATGCTTTAATGTTATACGAAATTTTCATGGTATGAGCGTGAATTGTGAAAAACTAGATAAAATTTTTTTTATTTCCAAATTATTGCAATCGTTTTCTCATAATAAAATTCCTCCTATTTTTTAAGTGAGACTTCCGAAACTGAAACAGTAAAAAACCCAAGGCGTACTGAGCAATTGAAATTTCAATTTGCAAAAGATCAAATAAATGTTTTATTTTAGTCACCTTTGAAAAAACAGAGCTCGTGTCTTTGCTTGATTCACAAAAAATTGAAACGTCATTAACTGTCAGACTAAAATTTTACTTGTCAATTAAAAAATGCCCTTTTTTTGCAAATTGAAATTTCAATTGCTCAATACGCCTTGGGTTTTTTACTGTTTCAGTTTCGGAAGTCTTACTTAAAAAATAGGAGGAATTTTATTATAAAAAAATTATTGGAATAATTTGAAAAAAAAATTTTTTTTATGTAGTTTTTTGCATTTTACGCTTATATCATGAAAATTTGGGATATCAGCAAAGCATCAAATTGAAGCGTGTTAGAAACTCTATCGTTTGCGATATATATTTTTTATTTTGGAATACTAGAAGTATTTATTTTTTGACTGGACCTAAAACTTGAACCACCCTGTATAGTTGTGTGATAGCACAGTGCTGAGATGTTATACGGGCCGGAAACATTATACTTTAATTATAAAAAAATAATAATTTTTAATACTTTTTGGTAGATTTTAAATACCTCAAAAAGTCTCCCTTATATCTAGTAAACTATTTTTTTACGACACGGCTCCAATGATATTTTTTTAAGAACATAACCTCAACTAACGTTTCCCGCGGTTGAAACATTACCATGTTTTATATTGTTGTTTTGGTTCACAATTATTTAAAAAATGAAATTTTTCAGGTTAATTTGGGGCACATAAAATTTAAGTTGTCCAAACCTGTTATATGCCGCGAAAAGCATTCGGAGGCAATATTTTACAATTTTTTGTTTGTTGTTGTTGCTTAGAATTTATTTTTTTTTGTTTAGAATAATTTTTTTTTGTTAATTTTTTTATTTTTGTTTTTTTTAAATATTATTTTACAAGTTTCTTTTATTAAAAATATTTACAATACGTTTTTTGTTCACTCTTACCCGCCGTCCCATCCATTCTGTAATGCCTTAGAAATAAAAACATTTTCAATGTAAAAGAAGCAACTGAGGAATGCAATTTTTTTATTTTTGTTCAAAACTGTCCCATAAAGGTTTAAGAGTCTGTTACAGATGGGACCAACTAAATTTTCTATATGAAATATAAGTAAAACTACAAACGTCCCATATACACCAAAAGTATGGGTTATATGGGACACAAAAAAAATAAAAATTTATTATTATTGAAGGTTGTTGTTGGAGGCAACCGAAAGCTTAAACTATCTTTACTCTCGTAGTGCATTTAACAATGACAAGTAAAAATATTCAAAAAATGTCCCATATATACCCATTTTATAGTAGTTGTTTAACGACGGTGGTTTCCTACTTTGTATTAATTGTCGATCTATTTCCAGCGTCATTTATCTCAGTTACATTGTTCTGGCCTCTTTAATTTTATGTGGAAGTAAATCCAATCTGGCTGCTGTCCAAACAATTATGTACGAAAAATTACGATCGCTATACTTTTAATTAGCGGATAAAAATAAAGAAATGATTGTGGGAAACCTGCCAATCTCGAATTTACTTTGACAAAATTTAGATTAGAATATGAATTATTCAGGTGCTATAACGACTAATTAGTTGTGACAACTCTCATCGCTATTATAAAAATAACACTACTTTACAAATAATAACTTTTTTTATATACCTTTAAACAAATTATTATTTTTATGTTTACTTACCCTCTGGCAACCCAAAAATGCAGGTACATTTTTTTTATCACGTGACAGTTTTTTTTGCGAAAGATTATTTTCTGCCTTACATGCACGAATCGCCCCAAATTAAGGCTCATTGTTTTAGGTATATTTTAAGGTAAAAAAATAAATATAAATATATATATAATATATAATATATAATATATATATTTATTTTATATTTTAAGGTATAAGTACAGTATAGAAGGGGTGCTTCATGATACAACATGTCTAATGGAGGATGTAGATTAGCTTCTGATTGTTTTTGTTATATTTTTGGACAATTTATATGTGCAAATAAAGGAAAATCCCAGGCAACATGAGTGAGCTTTTTCATCAAGATGAAGGTTTTCAAAGATCGGCACAAAGGCTTCTGAGATGAAAACATGTTAGGAGATTATTGTTGGACTATTATAAGGGAAACTGACCCAAAAAAGTACAAAAAAGAGATTAAAAGCATTCATTTTTAATTTGTTGTTTGGCTATTTAAGAATTATTCTTGCTTTTTAATTAATTATTTATTTCTTAAATTGGACGTGTTGGATTTTTTTATATATAATTTTTGAACTTAGTGCCCCATAATCTATAAGAAATGATGACTTTCAGTTAAGGTATAAATCGTGTAAACTAGTGTAATGACTAATGGAAGACCTCTCTTAAAAGTACTGAAAGCATCATACCTGCTGTATTTTGGTTATTTCGTAACTAACCAGACTGAGATATTGCATAATTATCACCAGATGGGAATAAATATGTCTCATAAAATACATTTTCTTGATTCACATTTAGATTTCTTTCCGAAAAGCCTACGAAGCATCAGTTATATGAACAGGGCGAGAGTTTTCTTCAAAATCTGAAGGTTTTCAAAGATCGGCACAAAGAATTCTGGGATGAAAACATGTTAGGAGATTATTGTTGGACTATTATAAGGGAAACTGACCCAAAAAAGTACAAAAAACAAAGTAAAAGCATTGATTTTTATTTTTTTTGCTATTTGAGAATTATTCTTGCTTTTTAATTAATTATTTATTTCTTAAATCTGACGTGATGGATTTTTTTACATATTTGTTTGAACTTAGTGCCTCATAATCTATAAGAAATGATAACTTTCAGTCAAGGTATATCGGGTGTGTCAAAAAGTACGGACGCGCTCTTGAGAGTGGATACTAGTTGCTGTACTGACCCCTAAAAAAATTTAAAAAAAATCATTGCTCCTTATCTAAGATGCAGCAGCTCGTAAAAGTTGCAAAAAGTGCATACTTTAATGTGGAATTGTAGGAAAAGCAGACCTGTTAACTTTTTTTATTTTTATTTTACTTGATTTATTATCTAATTTTTCAAATAGAAGGAGTAAGGATTTTTTTATTATTTTTTTAGGGGTCAGTAAAGCGCGTCCGTCCTTTTTGACACACCCGATATAAATCGTGTAAGCTCGTGTAATAGTATAAAAATTTCCGTTTCATTTTGACGTTTTAATCGTCCAGGTTTATCACAAATTACTTTCATCTCCGTTCAAGTTTGTTTGCGTTTCGGCAAGCAGGTCCAGACGCTGTCTTTATTTTTCTAGCAATCGGCAATAAATATTAGTTTTCAACTTTGATCTTGCGATGAGACGCTAAACAGCCGGAATTTGCGCTGATAAAGAAAACAATTTATCGACGAAATCGCACGGAATCTCAATTAAATTCAAGCCGTTTATTTTATGGCTGTTTTAGCCTGATGAATATAAAATCGCGACAGCGTCTATAAAAATCGTAGGAACTATATGACTCGGAGGAAATTAGCAAGCATTATTGCACCGACATTTTCTCATGATTAAGGCGATCCTTAATGTCACATTGTGGAATGCCGGCGCATAAAAGGCATTGTGCATGAGATATTCCGCAGGTTGATTGTGGCATTTTCGAAATCGGTTTTTTTCTGGGCCACCCTAATTGTCTATTAGCCGCCATCCCCAGCTAGTTTTGGTCACGAACCGCAGACTATTAGAAGATGTAATGGTGCACTTTGAGACCGTCTAGTCATTGAAAGAATCTGTGCCTCGCATGATGGCAGGAAATGTCGTCTGCAATTATCTGCTGAGTGCTTCGTCTTTGAGGGTCCGCCACACTGAAGGAACTGCACTCCAAAGAAACCCTTTACACGTGAAAGACTAAAGTGCTTGTTCTGTGATCGCTTCATTAACCCACTAACTTCAATTAAAACGAGTAAAAATGGTCGGTTTTGTTCTTTATCCCTCTGTGATGGTCCGGTGATGGGAAAGAGAAACTCCAGCACTTTACTTCTAACTACTACTATAATTTATTAAAATTTGGAATTTGGAATTGACATTAGGTCGTACAGTAACAACTAACTTATTCTGACTGCTCTATAACATAAAAATGATTTCTTATATATAGAGGGATGAAAGGCGATAAGCGGAAGAATGTACAAATAAAAGTGGACTCGAGATAGTAAAGTAATTAGGTACAAAGTTGAACATGCCGGATGTAGATGATACAAATTAAATTTAAGACGTTTGCTAATGATAATGAAAGATGTTTACTAATGATAATGATAATTATAACGTTAAAGGGATATTTATAATGGGTACATTACACCTCCCTCCGTAAAAGAAAATTAAGAATACGATTTATCGGTTCTTAATTTTGGTAGTGATGACGATGTATTTGGCGCAACCGGACTTATATCTACTGCTGATGAATGAGATTCTGAATGTGAGCCTGCTGAACTATCATATTTTACATTATAAGATGGAGCTGATGATGATTTTTTACATAGATTAAATATCGAGTGATTTGAGTGACGTTTCTTACAATATTTGGACAGCGAATATAATGAGAATATTATGAAAATTACGAAAATCAAAAGAAAAATATGATTAGTATAACTAGTATCCTGGAAGAAAGTTAAATCTTTATTTAATAATAATTCGTCTGTTGATTTGGCAATATCTTGTAATTTATGGCTTGCTTCTTTTAATGTGTCGATGTGAAGATTAGTAGGTGTTATAGGTAATAGATTTAAAGAAAAATTTTTTGTTTTAGTTAAATTAATGCAACAATCGTCATTTAATTTTAACTGAGGTACAACAGCATTGTGTGTACTATTACGAATTGTTTTATCGGTTAAGAAAGTTGCGGAACTTGTGTATAATTTACAATTTGAGTTAATTTTTAAAATTCCAGTATTTTCTAAGAAAAGGGTTATGTGTGACATTTGAAAGCAATTTAAGGCGATATCAGTTCTTTTGGGTAAAATATAAATCCATGTATTCGGTTTATCCAATTTATGCCAAATTTCTAAGCGAGAGGTTATAATTCTTATGTTGCAATTTATTGGGATATTGAGAGGAGATTTTAAAAGTTCGGTTTCACATATAGGTCTAGAATTTGTATAGTAGAAAGGTTCCGAAGTTACACAAATAAAAGTTGATTCATCTAAATTTTGACAATTAGTTAACTCATTTAAACCTAAATACAAATTATGGTTTTCGGAGATTGCTAGATAATTGAATGACGGTAAAATAAATTTATAATAAGAGGTTGAGTTGTCTAAAACCGGTAATGGAATTAATTTATAAAGATTAAATTGATTTCGATTTACAAGAGGTATTGATAGAACATAGCCAATTCTGTTGTCGGTGAAGAAACATTTGATTGTGAGTAATTCTAAATATTTGTGTGCATTTTCGCGGCTAACTGGTAAAGGATACGTAGATGAACTAGGTAAATGTGGAATTGTTTTACTCAATTCTTCGATCAATTGAAATGGTGTTATGACATAAGGGTGTAAAATGTTTGATCTAGAAAGTAAAATCGTGTCCATAACGGTCGTTATTTCGTTTTGTAATGTTGTAATAACTAGATTTAATAAAGAAAAGTGTTCGTCTAAATTTTGTTTTAATTCTAATGCAAGATACCTATTGTTTATTTTACGGGAATAGTTACTTATTTGTATAAGATTTTCTTCAAAAATTTTGGAGTTCTTATTCAAATCTGTGATGGTATTGTTAAAGTTCGCTATTGTCGAATTTACTACCATTATTTGTTGTTTTAAAAGTTTGCCTAAATTATATTCGTTTTTGTTTATCTGATTTATAATTCCATTATAATATTTAGCATCTGCTTCATCAAGTGTACCAAAAGCAGTTTTTAGAGCATCGCCAACGATATTTAACCAAGCGCGTTTAGTTCTCTTATTATTAATAAGATTTTTGAGATCTACTTCTGATTTATGCAAATAAGGTACTATATGTTTTAATAGTTTTAACGATGATTGACATAACGCCATTAATGAATGTTGATTACTTTGGCAAAGATGCAAAGTTTGATTATAAGCATGATCAATGAACGATAACTTATCTTCTAATGAACTTATATCGAGGTAGGATACTATTTGCCAATGTGTCTCTTGAAATTTCACATTATTTATGTGTTCAAAATATATACCAGAGAAATGGTTAATCGGTGTTACGGTGTACTGTTGTTGATCGGTGATTTGTGCGTATTCAAGTGTTGCTAATAAGCTGATAGACAGAATGAGTTGCCTGGAATAATAAAGGAAAATTAGTGATAAAAATTGATAAGTAAAAATAGTATAAAAATGCCTTAAATATAAGCAAGTTTTAATTTATTACTATGAACTTTATGTTTTTTATTTTTAATCAAAATAGTGTAATTTACTGGTGAATTAATTTCTGTAATTTCATAAGGACCTGAATAATTTGGAGAAAGTTTCCTTGACCTATTTAATTTTGATTGTTCGTTTAATAGAAATACTTTGTCACCAATTTTAAAATTTTGGTTTTGACAGTTCTTATCATAATATTTTTTAGATTGTTCTTTTGAATCTAAGATGTGCTTTCTCGCAATTTCGTGAGATTTTTGCAGTTTTAAAGTTAAGTTATCCATGTAGTCATCGTAAGTGTACTTAAATTCAGGAGATTTTGTTATGCTTGTAGGCAAATTTGCTTTAGTTCCGAAAATTAATTCAAAAGGTGTATATTTGGTTGAAGTATGAACTGTTGTGTTGTAGGAAAACATTGCAAAATCTAACCATTCATCCCAGTCTGTTTGGTTTTCTCTAATGTAGTGTTTTAAATAATCAGCTAAAGTGTGATGACTTCTTTCCAATGCACCATTAGATTGGGGATGGTATGCCGTACAGTTTATCTGTTTAATTTTAAACAGTTTTGCAATTTGTTTTAATAAATTTGAGGTAAAATCTTTTCCTTGATCAGTTACAATTGTTGAAGGTATACCGTGTTTGCAAATAAAGTCGTGAACTAATTTTTTAGCAATTGTTCCTGCTTCATGATTTGGAATTGCATAAGCTTGAGAATATTTAGAAAGATCATCCTGCAATGTCAAAATAAATTTATTACCATTTTCTGATAACGGTAGCGGTCCTACTATGTCCAAAAATATGCGTTCAAAAGGAGTTTCACTTGTTGTTGTAATCACCATTGGTTCTTTACTTTTCTTTCGAACCAATTTATTTTTTTGACATGACTTACACGTTTTTATAAAATTCTTGATATCAGATTTCATTCGTGGCCATTTATAATATTGTTTGATTCGATTATAGGTTCTATGAAAGCCCGAATGTCCAGCACAAGGATTTGAATGATATTCCGTTAAAATCTTCTTAATTTCTTCTTGAGTGTTCGGAATTACGATTTCATTTGAAAGTATGTAAATTTTAATGTTAGTTTTTCTAAAAATGTATCTTATCATTGAACGAATTTTGTGAAAATGGAGTTTATCAAAGGAAGAGTTTAATTTAGGTAAGCTTATGGATTTTACGTTATCAGCAATTAATCGGTTTTTTAATTTTTGTAAAATATTAAACAAATCTTCGTATGATATAGATTCCCAATAATGTTCTTTTGTTATCATATAGTAAATATTTTTGTTATTTGCTGAATTTATTGGTATTTTGATTACTTCGTTGACGTTTAAAGTTTCTGTTTGTAACATTTGATAGCTGTTAGTAAATTTCTCTTTTATTTGTATTTGGACTAATTCCTTACATTCGAGATCCTTTGAAATGCATAAACAGATGTTATCGGTTGAGTCGATAATATTACCATTAACTTCTTCAATATTATCATTGGTGATAAGAGTTGTTCTTATTTTTTTTAAGAAATTCGCATATGATTCATCGTCGTCCTCAGTTCGGAAATGATTGACACACAGATTATCTAGAGGAATTCGGCTGAGGGCATCTGCATTTTTATTTAATTTACCTGGTTTATAGAGAATTTCGTAATCATACTCCTCTAATGCTAGTCGCCAACGTATTAATCTAGAACCCGGATCTTTCACATTAAATAACCACGTTAATGGACGATGATCAGTTATGATTTTAAATTTTCTACCATATAGGTACGGTCGAAAATGTTTTACACTCCAAACAATAGCAAGAAGTTCTTTTTCCGTCGTTGAATAGTTTGATTCGGCCCTATTCAAAGTTCTACTAGCGTAAGCTATTGGTAAATCATTAGGAGGTTCACTTTGCGACAAAACTGACCCGATAGCAAAATTACTTGCGTCCGTTGTCAAATAAAATGTTTGTGTAAAATCTGGATACTGCAATAAAGGTTCATTGGTTAATATTGATTTTAAATTTTCAAATGCGCGTTGTTGTTCACTAGTCCAAATAAATTCTGCGTTTTTTCTTAATAATTTGGTTAACGGTTGTGTTAAAAAAGAAAAATTTGGAATAAACCTTCTGTAATATCCGATTAATCCAAGGAATGTTTTGACATGCTTTTGTGATTTTAGAATAGGATACTCTGAAATAGCTTTAACTTTATTGGGATCAGGTTTAACACCTTGATCAGTGATTTTATGTCCTAAATACATTACTTCGTGACGTAGAAATTCGCATTTGTTTGGTTGAATTTTTAAATTGTGTTCTGATAGTCTTTGAAATACCTCTCTTAATTTTTTATTATGATTTTCTAAAGTATCTGCATGAATTACTATGTCATCTAAATAAACAAAACAACGGTTATTTTGAATTCCAGATAAAACATTATTCATTAATCGTTGAAATGTCGCTGGTGCATTTTTTAATCCAAATGGCATACGATTAAATTGATAGTGACCTGTGTGAGTAGAAAAAGCAGTTTTAGGAGCATCTTCTGTAGACATTTTTATCTGATGAAAACCTGATGTTAGATCTATTGTTGAAAAATATTTTGAATGTCCTAACTGGTCCAAAATTTCAGAGATATTAGGAAGCGGATATGAGTCACCGACAGTTATATCATTGAGCTTACGATAATCGACAACTATTCGCCATTTTTTCATTCCGGAAGAGTCTGATTTTTTAGGTACAACCCATATAGGAGAATTCCATGGTGAATTAGATGGTTCGATAATATTTTCATCGAGCATTTGATTAATTTGCTTATTGACTTCTTCTTTATGAACTTCTGGAAATCGGTATGTTTTAGCGTTAATTGGTACTTTCGATGATGTAGGAATATTATGCGCGATTGTATCTGTAAATGTTAGTTTGTCACCATCGATATAAAAGATATGATTAAATTCATGACAAATTTGTAGTAAAGATTGTTTTTCTTCTGAATTTAGATGATCAGTTCGTAATAAATTTGAAATTTTTTCTAAACGTTCTGATTTGAAATTATTATCAGAGGTACTCGTACGTAATGAGGAAATATTCGCACTATTTTCACTATAATCGATTGGATCTAATGTGACTTCGATATTTTTAATATTAACGATTTTTTCGGTAGTGTTTAAAATTGAGGTTATTATGTTGCTATCTTTGTCAACCTTTACAAAACTTGGACAGAGATAAACGCCTTCAAGTATATCAATATTTGGACAAATGCCTTCTTTTATTTCTCCGTTTATGGCTTTAATTTTTACAATTGTTTCTGTTCTAGGAGCTAGTTGAAATTTTACATTTGAATCAGTTTGATTGTTTTTTATTTTATTTGAAGAAAATTTTTCATTGTAAGCAGGAATGTTCTGACTTAATGGAGGATTAGAATTAGATTGTGAAAATTTTGATTTGTAATCGCGTTGAATTTGCGCACGTATGGGATATTCTAAATGGAATATATCTAGATGTTTATCATTTATAAATAGTTTATCATTTTGATAATCAATTAGGCAGTTGAACGATTTTAAAAAGTCGTTACCTAAAAGACCGTCGAAAGGAATCGGAAAATTATCGGGAACTGCATGAAAAATATGTGTAAATTTCTGATTGCCGATATAGAAATCTAAATAAGTATAGCACAATGTTTTCGTATGCTGAGTCACGTTTATATCAATACCCTTCAGAGTGATAAGATTGTCTTCATAACAATGAGTTTGACCTTTAAGATGAGAAATTTTTACAAGCGAAATGTCAGCACCGGTATCTAAAAGGAATTTACCTGGATGATTTTTTAATTGAGCAATATTTAATGGAATATAACTTGTTACAGCAGCAATGTTTAATGTTGCAATTCGGCGGAAATTTGGTGGGCAGTCCTCGAGTTCTCCGCCAACGTCGAAGAGCCCGGGCAGTTTAAATTACTGCCGTTTGAATTTTGTAGGGACTGTGATGAAGATCTAATGCGGGAATTATTATTTTGTTCCTTTCGCGACTGGTTATATTGTAATTTACGACACTCGTTAATTAAATGACCATTGTTCTTGCAGTAATTACAGAATTTTCTTTGAAAATCATTGTTAGATCTTGGCTGGATTTTAGAGGAAGAATTATTATTATGGAAATTGTTACGATTAAATTTTGAGGAATTACTGGTACTTGGAGAATTGATATGTGTGTGATTCTGAATTCGGTGAACATTATTAAAATTTTTGTTCTGGTTGTGTTGTTGATTTTTGTTCCGACAATTAAATGAATTATGACCCGATTTGTTACAATAATTACAAAATCTACTTGACGAATTATTATTTACGTTTTGATATTTATGAATTTCGTATTTGGATTTAAGTTCCTGTTCCTCGTTAATCGCGATCGAGATTGCTTTTTCTAATGTATCCGGTTTTTGAGCTTTAACTAAAATTGACAAATCTTTATTTAATCCCGTGATAAAAACGTTCAAAGCTTCATTTTGCAGTAAATCAATGTTTCCGTTGCGTACTTCTTCAGTTAAATTGTCACTTAACGAATTTATTAATTTTACGTAGCATGTTTCTACACGATTTGAAAAAGAAACGACACTTTCATTGTGATTTTGCCGACAGGAATTTAACTCCAATTGCCATTGACCAACTGTACGTTTATCTGAATACAAATCTAGTAAATGTTTCTTTAATTGTTTCCAATTTGCAAATTCTCTATTACGTGTTAAAGTTCTCGCGTTATGCGTTAATTTGGTTTTAATAATTGAAAGTAAAAGTGGTTGATTTGCAACTCCAACAAGATTATGAGCTTGATCACAATTATCTATAAATTCGAACAACATTGATTTGGTTCCATCAAACTTAATTAACATTTTTTCTGCTAACTCTAGTGAAATCGACATGTTGGTGAGATTTAAGTTAGGGTTAATTAAATTACTAGATGATTGAATACTTAAATTATTGAGGCTACTTTGATCCGAATTGGGCGTAACGGAATCAATCGTGTTAGTTTCTTCTGAACCGATTGAATGTGGATTAGACGCGGTAGCTCCTTCTAAATTCGTCGTAGCTTCCTTTTTGTGTTTTGACATAGATCTCGTTGTTGGCATCAAACAAATAAATTCACTTACACAAGGGAAGATAACTGCTGGAATCCCATTATGTTACACTGGACCACACGATTTTCGAAAACCTTCACGTCTGGGGTTGAATATCGCCGTTTGTCACCTATGGTAGCGACGATGCAGCAGGTAGCACGAATACACGAACCTTGAAGACCTGGATGTTGCACCACTGGATGATGGACGATAGCCCAAATCGAAGTTTCCCAAACTTGCTGATTGAAATTTCAAATTGAATTTGAAATAAATTTTCCAACCGCACTATTACGATCCCACTTCTGACACCAATTTTGTGATGGTCCGGTGATGGGAAAGAGAAACTCCAGCACTTTACTTCTAACTACTACTATAATTTATTAAAATTTGGAATTTGGAATTGACATTAGGTCGTACAGTAACAACTAACTTATTCTGACTGCTCTATAACATAAAAATGATTTCTTATATATAGAGGGATGAAAGGCGATAAGCGGAAGAATGTACAAATAAAAGTGGACTCGAGATAGTAAAGTAATTAGGTACAAAGTTGAACATGCCGGATGTAGATGATACAAATTAAATTTAAGACGTTTGCTAATGATAATGAAAGATGTTTACTAATGATAATGATAATTATAACGTTAAAGGGATATTTATAATGGGTACATTACACCTCATTAAAATCCTAGACCATTTCTCGTTGCGCATTGTTCGACCCGACAAAGCTATGACCTACAAAATGCTATTGCCCTGTCAAGTTGTCGGAACCAGGTATTTATAACTGACAGATTCAAAGTTGGGCGTCGTTATTTGTTCCACCTTTGTTTCAAGTAAACATCGCCTGGATGGAATTGAAATAAACCCGCGTATACTGTTTTTGACGTAACATATTTGTGTTTTCTTGATTTCGAATGGAACAAGGCGTTTACAACAACCCTCGCAATTTATTACTGATACGGAACCATCTCGGAGATTTTACGGCTCTACTAAATAGCTAATACATCTTGTTATATTTGCGTTTGCACGCATCGATGATTGCTAACTGATCCGTTGCTCCACGTCTGTTTGACTCCACAAATGGAATGAAGGGCTTTGTCTAAAAAACAAAATTGCCCATCTCTATACAGGATGTAAGCGAAATATGTACAGGGTGCTGCATTTTGGATGTCCGAAACTAAGAGGTTTAGAGAAAAACGAGTGACACATTCTCGGGTCCGTTTTTTGAGAAAATTATTTTGGTCAAAACCGCATCCCGCTATCGTCTTTTGTTTTCGACTTTAAACAAAAGTTGACATTTTAGTGAAATCTTAAAAAATTTATATCTTCCTTATTATAAAACATATACATTTGAAATAAAGACATTGTACAGGCACTTTTTTACAGAGAATTTAATAATGTTATCAGCGATTTTTTTAATCATTCGTTTAGCTGTAATAACATAAAGTTGTATTTTTTTAAATAGGAATCCTAGTTGGCTATGACATTTTCGAAAAGCTAATTTTTTTTTGAACTAGAAACAATATAAATACACTTTGATATTTTTATATACTTTTGATAAAAAATATATTTAAAATATTTGAAAGTAGTTGGCCATGGAAAAATTATTTCACATAAAAGGTGTGAATAATCTAGAAATTTTGTGAACGGTTATTAAAGTAAAAAATGTGAAATTATAAAAATAACTATGTTAAAGTTATTTTCAATTGAACAAATCGTCGTAGATTTTAATTACATAAAAAATGTGCAGAAAATTGAAAACGATGTGTCACTACCATTTGGTAACATTTTTTTATGATTTAGTGAAGTGCAATGGAGGTGACGTTGATAATGTTATGTATTTTTTTACCGCAGATGGGGTTTTATATTGGTGTTTGGATTAACATTTTTTTGTAAAATAAAATTTTATTGACAAGCAATCATACAATTAATAAGATTTTTCTTTTTCCGTCATTGCATGTTTAATTAGAAAATAGAATAGCAATAAGTAAGCTTGCCATTTTAAATCTAAAAACAAATAATTTTTATTAATTGCAAAAATTTGATCTAATAATAATTTATTATGCTGTTTTTGAATTAATTAGTGTTTAAAAAATTATTGAATTATAAATACTTGTTGGGTAATATATTTTTCATAGTTTTAATTGAAAATCCAAAATTTTTTCTTGGCCTACTATAAAGAAAAAGCGAAATGTTATGTTTTTTTTAAATATTTAAAAATAATATATTAAACAAATAAACATATCAAATCAGAAAAAGATAAGCTTTTCGAAAATGTCATAGCCAACTATGATTCCTATTTAAAAAAATACAACTTTATGTTATTACAGCTAAACTAATGATTAAAAAAAATCGCTGATAACATTATTAGATTCTCTGTAAAAAAGTGCATGTATAATGTTTTTGTTTCAAATGTGTATCTTTTATAATATTTTTTAAGATTTCGCTGAAATGTCAACTTTTGTTTATAAGTCGAAAACAAAAGATGATAGCAGGATGCGGTTTTGACCAAAATTATTTTCTCAAAAAACGGACCCGAGAATGTGACTCGTTTTTCTCTAAACTTCTTAGTTTCGGAGATTCCCTATTCGGACATCCAAAATGCAGCACCCTGTACATTAACTTTAACCAGTGGTAGAATTCATCAAGACAAACACTTTTCCTATGTACCATTTTTCCAAAATCGCATTTTTTTAAATCATTTTTCCCCCTACAAATTGACGAGTCTTTTATGAAATGCTCCAACAAAGAAAAGTAACAATAAATAATAGCCGCAACCAAGGTAACCGTTTCAAACGGTAATCTTGTCGACTAGGTAACTTTGCTTCCAGTGGCGTGTAAGAAAATTGTGTAAGATTTTAAAATAACCTTAACTCAAAAACTAAAACGTTTTGAAAAAAAAGTTATTAGGAAAAATTGCTTGTCTTGACGAGTTCTATTCCCAGTTAAAATTAATGTACTTATTTCATTTACAGCCTGTATACAGAGATATTTTTTTAACTCTGAACATACCCATTATTCCCTATGTTCAATTTGAAGAAACACAGACCTACGCATTGCAAATATTGCTATGCAACTAATTATTCCACATGCTGTCAATAATCTCAAACTGTCAGTTAAATATTGCAAAAATAATTATTTTTCCGTATCATTGTTAACTTAAATTAGATAAATGCTTTGGCGTGTTTTTTCAAATTGAACATAGAGACTATGTGCAGAGTTAAAAAAATGTCCCCGTATAAAATAGTTCCGTGACTGATTGACTGACATACAACACAGTATACGCTAAAAATAAAAAAAAATAAAAATACCATGGAAGTTAAATTTAAAAATCCCTTATTGCTGAAGTAATAATCATGAAAATTGATTCGTTTAAAAAAGAAGAGACGTGATGTAGTTAGGATTTTTAGAACTTCCACTTCCAAATGGGTATTTGGGCTTTCAGTTAAAAATGAAGAAACGTTCGTTTTCAGGATTTTTGGTTAAATGAGGTGTCAAAATTTGTATGAAAATCCATTATTTGTAAAGATAATATCCATGAAAGAATTGTTATATTGGTATATTGGGGCTTTCGGTTCAAAAGAAAGAAACACATGTTTTAGGATTTTTGGAAATTTTATCCCCAACAGGGTTAAATATAAAAAAAGATTTTTATAGTTATACTTGTGTAAATCTGTAAATCGATATTTCTAAGGTTTTTGGAAATCTGATCGCAATGAGGCTAAGTAGGGCTAAGTAGTAAAATGTTGTTGATAAAAAAGATACAGTAATACCTTTTTTTAATTGTTAAAGCCGACCCTAATTAAATTTGCAAATTTACAGAAAAAGATCAGAGGGTCATTGGTGTTGATCAAAAAACCTGCCACAGTTTCCATTTAATTAGTCGTATCAGTAGTTACAAGCCTACAGATATGTTACTATATTCTAGGAATAAATGTAACATTATTGAAAATCTGATCTTAAAGGGGCAGATAAAGAGAAGTGGACTGCAGATTCCGTAACAATTTATTTCAAGACATAAAACTTACAAAATATTCAATTTTTGTTAATAGGTATTTCTGAATTTTGCGGGAAAGTGTCTTTCTGAGAAAAAGTTCATTATTTAATTATATTTAAAAAAAGGTTGCGCATTTGTTTGAGTTAGCGAAATCATAAAACTCGTATATAAAGAGCATAAATTCACGATCTACATTTAAAATCAAAGCTTGTACAGCGTGTTCCAAGTTTTATGGCCGAGACAAAAATAAATAGTCGAGTAAAAAAATAAAGTAATAGTGTCAACGATAGGGAATTAATTACGCTACCATTTGATACTTTGATATTGTTCAAATTTTTTAAGGGATTCCTGTGAGACCAACCAGAAAAAAAAAATTTAAGCTATTGGCGTATTTTCTCTTATTTTTAGAACCGTAATTACTAAAATAGAATTATGCAAAAGTTGATAGATTTTACGTAATTAACATCTTAATATTGGAGATCTAAAAGCTCGAATAATTTATAGCCGGCTTTGTGGTATTGTGGTGATCAGGTCAGAATTCCTTGACAATTCGGGGCTTTACCCCGAAAAGATTGTGAACATCATACCGAACCTTTTTCTATTGTCAAGGAATTCTGACCTGATCACTAATACCACAAAGCCTGTCATAAATTATTGAAGCATTTTTGGATATTCAATATTAAAACGTTAATTACTCAAAAGCTATCAACTTTTGCATAATTCTATTTTAGCAGTTGCGGCTCTAAAATTAAAGGAATTTTACCACGGCAATAACTTAAAAACAATTTTTTACAAAATTTTGAACAATATCAAAGTATCAAATGGTGGACTATTAATTTATTTTTTTACTCGATTAGAAATATTTATTTTTGCCTTGGCCATAAAACTTGCAACACGCTGTACACTGTTCAGAAATGTTTCTCTGTAAACGCCATTGGTGAATTTCATTAAGTATAAGTGACAATTCCTTCCAAATAAATTTAAAAATAACAACAAAAAAATGATTAAGAATAATGGCAAAAATGATTTGTCCAAATAAAAATTCATTGTACGATAATTTCAAATACTTTCTTTACTCAAAAATTGATGTTTATCAACTCTGTAATTCTAATGCGCTGTGCATGACTCGGTTGTTCGATGTTCCTGTAGTTTAAAAATAAAATGAAAACAACTTTACCCACTCATACAAAAAAGAGAAAAAGGTTTCAATGTTAATTACAAAATTACAAAATTCAACTTGATGAAGGAAACATTTATAATCAGTCTGAATTAAATTTACGCTAGTTACCTGCTAGTTTCGGTATAATTGACAAAATTTACATTGTGGGTGTGCCTTGAGTGGTCTCAATTTTTGACACATAAATTTCTCGAAATAATAATCACCACCCCCTGCTTGGTCGTATGTAACATAAACTAAATTCTTACGTATGGCTTATGGTCACGCGATTGTCCATGTAAGGACACGAAATTCAAAGATGTTACGAGCTGTAAGTTATGGAAGCAATATTCCTACCGCTAGGCTCCTATAAGGCTAAACTAATTATCCAACAACACTACCCATTTATAAATTACAAGTATTGTATTATAGTTAACGCCTCTTGGACCTTTTGATGTGGCCCTCTACATCAACGTCCGCTCTCAAGCTGGCTCGTTTATCACAAAGACATGAATATTTATTAAATAAGTTTTCTTGGCTTTCTTATTGACATGTTGTGTTACTTACTTCCTCGAAAGCTCTCATTAATTTTGCCTCGCAATTACTATCTCACGTACAATTTTTTATCTCGTCTTGCTTGTTATCAATTAGACACGTGGGAAGGATCGATTCTGTACATAATTGTTTACTAAACAGATAAATTACAATGATTAAGTGAACCGTGGGTGGAAGGGTGGGCTCTTCTGATTACGAAGATCAACTTATTATAACCACACAACATTGTCTAGATGGGCCCAACTCGCTATTCCAGGCAATTTGCATTCATTGGCTTTGGGAGCATTTCACGTGAAGCGGACAACGAAAAAAATTTGACAACCTGAAATTCGGTCATATTCAGGATAATTGTTCTCCTAGAAAGCATAATTGTAAATACATAATGATTTTTTTGTGTGAGGCTTATTTGTGAAGATATTGACTTCTAAAAAATCGACGAAATATGAGTCAGAGTTTTTGGAAACTTTTATTCAAAAAACTAATGCATACCAAAATAATTAAAATAGTGCTTTATATAGAAAATTCTTTGTTCTTTTTGATTCTGAAATCCGATTTATAATTTGAAATTTTTTGTGTGTAGAAAACCGGAAGTGAAGTTTCAAATCCGAATTTTAGTGACTTGGACCGTTTTTTTTTCATTTATTTTTATTTCAAAAAATAGCTTATAATATATAGATTTTACGCTATAAGTCGCAAAATGGGATCTCTTTTCGTTTAGGAGATATAGTACTTAATGTACACAAAAGCGCGTAATTTCTTGCGTAAACCGGCCTATCACCGGTTGAAGGGTCAAATAATGATGTTTTGAATGGTAAAATACAATTACAATAAATTTTTTCCCTAAGTTTGTACTAGTTTTTCAACCACAAAGACACAAAACCGCCTACTTTAATTATAAATTCAAATGATCGCATAGTATTTGCTTGTATAATAATTATTTTTATGTTTTATTTTTGTAATCTAAGTAATTATTACATTTTTAATAATAATAACCGTATTTAATTTTTGACACTAATACATTTTTTGCAAGCTATAGTTTTTTCGTCTGTCACCGAATAGGCGATCACATTTTTGATAATTATTTTCAATTTTAATTGTTACCCTCAAAGGTACCAATTGACTCATTGATGGATAAATTTTGTAAAATGTCACCAATAAAGTAAATATCAGGATTATTTGGCAATTTTGGCATTTATTGTCAGTTGTGGTAAGCATTTATTACAATAGACCCTTTACGTCGGTCGATCCCTCCGGCAAACCCAACACAGGTTCTACAGGGTGTTTCAAGTTTTAGGTCCAGTCAAAAAATAAATACTTCTAGTTGTCCAAAAGAAAAAAAATATATCTCAAACGATAGAGTTTCTAACACGCTTCAATTTGATGCTTTAATGTTATACGAAATTTTCATGGTATAGCGTGAATTGTGAAAAACTAGATAAAAAATTTTTTATTTCCAAATTATTGCAATCGTTTTCTCATAATAAAATTCCTCCTACTTTTTAAGTGAGAGTTCCGAAACTGAAACAGTAAAAAACCCAAGGCGTATTGAGCAATTGAAATTTCAATTTGCAAAAGATCAAATAAATGTTTTATCTTAGTCACCTTTGAAAAAACAGAGCTCGTGTCTTTGCTTGATTCACAAAAAATTGAAACGTCATTAACTGTCAGACTAAAATTTTACTTGTCAATTAAAAAATGCCCTTTTTTTGCAAATTGAAATTTCAATTGCTCAATACGCCTTGGGTTTTTTACTGTTTCAGTTTCGGAAGTCTTACTTAAAAAATAGGAGGAATTTTATTATAAAAAAATTATTGGAATAATTTGAAAAAAAAATTTTTTTAATGTAGTGTTTTGCATTTTACGCTTATATCATGAAAATTTGGGATATCAGCAAAGCATCAAATTGAAGCGTGTTAGAAACTCTATCGTTTGCGATATATATTTTTTATTTTGGAATACTAGAAGTATTTATTTTTTGACTGGACCTAAAACTTGAAACACCCTGTACAGTGGAAAATAGATAAGTTATAGAGACGAAAATTTGATAAATTATTATTTCTACTCACTGGCATTTCTACATTTTTTAAAATTTTTAAGAGATATTTTGCAAATGACTTATTTAAATTATTTATTATGGGCTCAATTTTTGAAAAATTTAAAAAAACAATTTTTTAAATATTTAATTCGTTAAAAAATTAATAATAACATTTTTTGATAAAAACAAAAATTGAGCCCGTGCGTATAACATATATCTATTATTAAAAAAAAAAAAAGTGTAAATTCTATTTACTTTAAGCTATTTTTTGAAATAAAAATAATTTAAAAAAAAATGGTCCAAGTTACTAAAATTCGGATTTGAAACTACACTTCCGGTTTTCTACATGAAAAAAATTTCAAATTTCAAATTTGATTTTAGATTTAAAAAGAACAGTGAATTTTCTGTATAAAGCACCATTTTAAATTTTTTACGATTTACTGTTTAATTAGAAATACAGTTTACAAGAACGTTCTGCTTAATATTTGGTCAATTTTTAGAAGTCAATAACTTTATAGATAAGTCGCTCACAAAAAAATGTCCCACGCCACCATTTGTTACACATTTTGTTGTAGTTGATCAAAAAACGAGCTTAATTAATTAAGGAGCTAGTTTAGAATAGGAAAAATAAATTCGAGACGTGACTTGTCGCTTCTCCAGACCTTTATTAATCATGAAATTTAATAATTTATCTATGCTTGGTGTTGTGAGCTGGGTGAAAAATGACAATTAATAGTTCGTACCCTGGAACGTATTTGTTTCCATTATACTCAGCTTTCCGTATTAAATCATCCCGTAACACATGTCGTGGACAATTATTACAAAGCTTCGTTAAAAAATCCCAGGAACGTTTACCCGATTTCCAGCTGAAGTGATCAATCTAAAATAATGACGACTTCTTTTCTGACCTCCGGTGCAGCACATAAACGACATGAATGACAGTTTTAATGAGGAAGGCAGCAGTAGCATTAATAATGCGTTAACATATTCAAAAGTGAATTGAATATAATAATGACGTAAGTGACGTAGCCCGGAACACAATACATTCCATACACACTTGAGATGCATTGTGCTTTCTCATCTCTGTGCATCGTTTTTATCTCTTGTACACCCACATCGACAAAGAAATCACAAACAATATCGGCGGTGTCAAATTGACAATGGGATTGTCTGGAGGTAACAGTAAAATAAAGAAACAGCTACACGATCTAGGAAATTTAATCACTAAATGCACACTGATAAAAATATGAGCCGGTTTAATAGAGGAAATGCACTATAAAATTATTTTCTCATGCCCGCCTTCTCCCACCTAGCTTCATAAATTATCTTAGTTAAAAGCTTTTATTTAGCTCACAATTTTACCTGTCTGTCGGTTATTTTTTCGGAGCCAAATTTGAAAGGGTTCCCGTTGTCCCACTGAATTGAAATTTTGCATACTTACTTAACCTGCGTGACAATGCAATCCTATGTAGTTAAATACCCCCTAAAGAGGTTAAATGGGGTTTTGAAGTTTTAGGTTATGTTTACAAAGGGGTTCTCGATTTGTAAATTTGAGAGGGTTCCTGTAGTCGCAATGAAATGAAATTTAACATGCTTACGTAATCTGCGTGACACTGCAATTCTATATAGTTAATTACCCCAAATGGGGTTTTAAGAAAAAATTATCTCCTGTGATTGAAATATATTATTTTTTATTAGATTGTTCGGATCCATGTGAGAGGTTAATTATGTAATTTTTAAGAATAAACGGTCCTTCTCTCTCAAAATTGTATTTATTAAAAAACGCTACATGTTTCGACACACATTCGTGGTCATCTTCAGGCCTATAAGAAAACAATAAAGGTGTTTGTAAGCTTAATTTAATACTTACTATCGAGAAAAGTTACACCAAATTTTTAATTCACCATTTTGTGAGGATTTTTAATTTGTTTGAGCGTGCGCGAAATGCAATTTAAATTTAGGCCTGAAGATGGCCATCGTCAACAAAAAAATAAATAAATAAACAATGAAACAAATAAATTTTTAAGACAGTCTAACAATATTATAAAATTAACAAACATTAACCGATGTACAAATTAAAATTATTAAAGGACAAACAACAAGCCTAACTGAAAGGTAGTATTGGATGAGTTTAAACAGGGAAATTTCTATTACTTACTTAATTAAAACTTTTAATTAAACTTGATACTTCGAAATTATTTTGATGATTTAGTGCGACTTTAGTTTTGTTACTGTTTAATTTGTAAATTTCTAGGGACTCGAAAGCTAATAGTAGGTCATTTCTAGTGTGTCCTGATGTGTTTATATCGAAATCATGTAAGTTATCCTTTAGGTGATTAGCAAAATGCGACTGTCTATTATCCACTTTATTTAAATTAGAAAGATGTTCTTTGATCCTTGTTTTGAAATTTCTATAGGTTTTTCCAACATAGTAAGCATTGCAATCTTTACATTTTAGTGAGTAAACCCCTAATCTATCTAGTTTGTCTTTTTTGTCCTTATTATTTAGAAGTTTTTTATTTAAGGTATTATTGGTACTAAATGAAATTATATAATCTTTATTAATTCTTTTTATTATTTTGGCAATAATCAAAGATGGGTTACCAATAAAAGGTAAGCTAACATATTTTTTGTTGTTTTGTTGAACTATATTTTGGGGGTAAATAGAATTTCTAATTTTTTGTTTTTCCTTTTTATTAATTAACTTTTTTATCATTTCCAACCATTGGTTGTTGCAATATCTAAAATAATTTGTTTTTCTTTTTCGTATTCTATTTTATCTAAGGGGAAATTAATAAGTCTATGTATGTAACAATTGAATGCTGCTAATTTGTGTTCTATAGGATTCTATAGGATGTATCACACATCCGGTGTTGGTGTGTTTGTGAAAAACCCCAAAATTGTGTTTGTTATTTTTAATTGTAATTGTAATTTCGCGCACGCTCAAACAAATTAAAAATCTTCACAAAATGGTGAATTAAAAATTTAGTGTAACTTTTCTCGATAGTAAGTATTAAATTAAGCTTACAAACACCTTTATTGTTTTCTTATAGGCCTGAAGATGACCACGAATGTGTGTCGAAACATGTAGCGTTTTTTAATAAATACCTATATTATTTTTTACTTTTTAGTACATCTTTTAAATAAAAGCTTTCTTTAAAAAACATTTTCTTATATATTTTTTTACTGTGAACTTGCGCTCATAGAATTTTCTCCTCCCGAAATTGATTAACATGATTTATTTGCGCAAGTGACATTTTGTGATGGATATTAATTTAATAGTTTGCCGGTTTGAAAATCCCGCTACTGGTTTGCCCACCTATCCATAATTTTCGCATAAAATCTGTTTAAATTTGAATACATTAGCTCCTGTAAAACTGTTATTGTCAATTAGTCCTAATCGCACAATGCCGACAAATTTTTCGCTTGTAATATCTTGTGCGTTTAATTGATGGCACAATTCAGGCGCATCTTTTGCCGATAAATCGCTCGTTTTCGATTGATTTATTAACAACCCTTTAATGGTCCACCTATTGTTCGACAGCATTTATTCTGAATGGGTTTTGTTGTGGTCTCTTTATCATAGTGGGCCCCTTCGTTAGACTGGGTGGTCCATTTTTTCTCTCTTTGTTTTATCATGTTACCTAAATGTCTACACAATTTAGATGATGATGCTGGGATCGGGATCTCGACGGTTTTTATACAGTGATATTTGAATTACGATACTTTGTTTTCGTTCAAGAATTTTGTTAAAACACTAAGTAAACAAGTTTCCAATTAATTTTAATTGTCTGGTCTAATTTAACGCTGGAAACAAGCTTTCTACGGCTGTTTTGGTCTCGCAACTTAAATAAACGGGGATTTAATTAAGCTATAATTCTTTCAGACGAAGCTTTAAGTCTTAGCAATCGAATAATCGCATAATTAACTTGACAAAGTTAGTTTAATTTGAATTTTTGTAGCGTCGTGAACTCATAGTTTTGCTCCTCTGATAATTTAATATGAACAAATGCCCACGATATATCATCCAGGAACGTAATTATGAGTTGTTAGACGTTATTATTCAAGCGTTTCGAAATTCCTGATCGATGGACGGGAAAGTAGTGCAATTACGATAAGAATAGAAATTCCAACTTTGTTTTACAACAAATTAATCAAACTTGGGGTAATTTTTATATTTCTTCGCATGACTGAATGAGACTTGACGATCAATAAGTGAGCCGGGTTTTTTACAAGTTAATAAGAAAATCTGTTGTATTTTTACGAGCGGTGGAATTCGAGACAACATTGTCAAGAAAGCCTAAACTTATCTTGGAGGTATTAAAAATTTTAGTACACTTATAAAATTTCTGATTTTTTATTGATAATGAAACGTGGCCGTAACGTCTGTAACGACATCCGCCATTGTTGGTTCACTTTAATAATTTCCTGACATTGTCAGGCCTCCACTGATAAAAGCAAGACGTCTTGTACCTTCATTGGAAATTTAATTGGCTTTAGCAGTTTCCTTTGAAAATAAATTGTTACATCGTGTCTGCGTATGGTGATAAAGGTGCACAATTTAATTTATAACTATTTATTAGTGATTTATCTTTGGAAACGTCTCAATGCCGTACGTGAAAGCTCCCAACTCCAACGCTGCCATAAATTAAAATAATTGAACAGCGCTGATTGCAAGCTTTCAACCAAATTGTGAGTTGCAATAAAAATTGTAAAATTTTATCCAGTCTACTTCTCGATGTAATCAGACATAAATTAGAGGGGTGTGTGGCCACCCTTGAAATGAAAACACTACATACTACTAGGTTTAATCACATTTCCAGGCCCCTCCTTAATTCCACATGATCTTAATGCCATAGGGTAAAAATCAATATGTTTGGAGCAACGATTTTAATGATCTGATCGATATCAATTAACAGGAAGAGAGTCCCTTATCTGACTATTAATTATCCCAGTTGTGGCTCTCTTTCCTAATGATACTTCGCTGAAGACGTGTCGAATGGTCAACCATAAATATTTACATGTGGCTTTTGATAGTCGGCACTGCGGGCGTAAGTCATCGCAGTCCAATCAGTGGGCACACTAATCAGACTCATCTGACCACCGCCTATAGTCTTTTGTAACTGATTATGGGCCATTAAGCTTCATTTATACGTGTCTCATTACCATCAAATTTATACACGGGGTCGTAACCCGTGCCCGCAACGTGATACTCTCACCAATCTTCTATATACAGGGATGTTTTTTTATTAGTATACATTGCCCTATGTACAGGGTGTTCCGTCTAAATCCCACATTAGAAGTATTGAAAGTTCTAATAAAGATATTTATCTGAGAGTTGGTACTCAGGCATAATCCGTTGAGTTATGCTCAATGAAAATATTTTCAAGATTGAGTTATTTTAAGGGAGTTTTTATTGGCTTTTCCTATACCCAAGTTTAACCGTTTTCGAGATATTTAGGATTTTTGAAAATTTTTGAATTTGCACCTGTCCCTTAAAAAATCGGTAACTCGCTTAGTTTTAGAGATTTCGAAATTATGTTTGGAGAATTGAAAGAGATAGCCTATATCTGTTGTTCAGTGTGAACAAAATTGGAATTGAAGTTAATAAACCCAAAAATTTTAAGGTTAAGTTTGGACAACTTCAAGTACCCAAAACTTATTTTTTTCAAATGGGATGTCCCAATTTTTATTCTACTAGTTGGAGGAGAATTTTTTCTGCATCTATCTGTATTAGCATTCCCGACACCTATCTGTGATAATTTTCAAGTTATGTTGGTTTTTTTTGTTATTGTAGGAAATTTCTTACTAACCACAGCTATTTTTGCATAGTTTGCCATAAAAACATTTCTGATTAAACTTAAACGACAAACTCTGTTCAAAATTGTGTTATCAGACTGTGAAAACAAAATAAATTCATTGGGTGTTGGTTTGAAAAACTTTAATTTCTCACCTATTTTCATTCGTTTTCATGGCAACCTATGAGAAAAGGCCTATGGCTAATGAATTTCTCAATCCCAACAAAAAGTTATTGTAACTTGAAAACTATTAAACATAAGTATAGGGAATGTTAACACAGATCGAAGCAGAATTAAATTCTCTACCATCTAGTGAAATAAAACTTTTGGCATTTCATTTGAAAAAAATGAGTTATGGGTGCTTAAAGTTCTGCAAACTTAATTTAAAAAATTTGGAGTTTGTTATTCTTTTTTAGAAATTTGAAAACACCAAAGGAAAGATCTAGGCTTCCTCTTTCAACTGAGCTCAAAAATATTTCCAAATTTTTACAAATCGCACAGTTATCGATTTTTGAACTGGAAAGTGCAAATCCAAAAAAATTTAAAAACCATAAATATTTCGTAAACGGCTAAATTTAGGTATAGGAACAGCTTGTGAAAACTACCTTAAAATAACTCTAGTAATTCAAAAACGCATTAAAAAATATAGCATTCCATTTAAAATATGGAAGTTGAAAGCGACTTCCGGTATAACCGGAAGTGCTGCTATCTTGAGAATATTTTCTTTGAGCAGGACCTAAAAAATTAAGGTTGTACACAAATTTTCAGATGATTATCATTATTAGAACTCCCAATACTTCTAATGTGGGGTTTAGACAAAACAGCCTGTAAATAGTTAAAAAAACCGAGTCAATTTCATTGTTACTATGACGATTACGATTAGGCCGTAGGTCTAGGTGCAGGCAACCAATATTACAAAAACTTTAATATCCAAAAATAAAGAATAAACTTTGCAAAAAATATTAAATAATCAGAGAAAGTGCTAAAAAGGCCCTCCTTGCACTTCCAAACAATAGCTCTTGTCTGATACTTTGACCAGTATGGCACGAATAATACTTTTAACTTTTTGTAACATCCCTGTATATAAAATTGCTTGGCCTGACTGACAACGCACAGCCTGGACGGCTAAGGATAGAAACTTGAAATTTTTACAGTAGATAGCTTTCGTAACGTAGGGGTGTATTAAGAAAGGATTTTTGGAAAATCACCCCCTAAGAGGGTTAAATAGGGTGTTACAATTTGAATAAAAATCCGTCATTTTTTAAGTTATATCTTTGAAAATTAGTATTTGGGCTTTCGGTTAAAAATAAAGAAAGACGTGCTTCAGGATTTTTGGAAAATCAACCCCTAAAGGGGTTAAATGGAGAGTTGAATTTAGAATTAGAGTTTAGAAAATCTGTCATTTTTAAAGTTACATTGAACTTACATCCTTGAAACTTAGTATTTGGGCTTTTGGTTAAAAATGAAGAAACACGTGTTTCGGGATTTTCGAAAAATCAACCCCTAAGAGGGTTAAATGGCGTAATAAAATTTGTATAAATATTCGTAACTTTTGAATTTACATTAATTGAAGCTGATATTTGGGCTTTCAGTGAAAAGTGAAGAAACACGTGTTTTAGTTGGAAATACCAACCCCAAGGGGGTTGAACACGGGTTAGAATTTGTATAAAAATCCGTAATTTTTAATTTGTATCCATGCAAATGGTACTTGAGCTTTCGGTTAAAGATGAAAAACGTGTGTTTAAGAACATTTGGAATTTCCACCCCTAAGGGGGTTAAATATAAACATCCGTAATTTTTTAACTTATATTTATAAAAATTGGTATTTGGGCATTCGGTGAAAAATATAGGAACAGGTATTTTTAATTTTTAGAAATTCCACCCCCAAAGAGGGTTAAACATAAAAAATCGTCATTTTTGAAGCTATATTAATGAAAAATGGTATTTGATCATTCGGTTAAAAATGTAAAAAGACGTGTTCCTGGATTTTGAAAGTTCCACCCCCAAGAGGGTTGAATATAAAGATATGTTATTTTCGAAGTTATAACCAAGAGAATTGGTATTTGGGCATTCGTCTAAATATAAAAAACGCGTGTTTCAGGTTTGTTGAAAACTCCACTCCAAGGGGGTTAAACAAAAAATCCTTCATTGTTGAAGTTATACATATAAAAAATTCTTTATTGTTGAAGTTATCAATTGATATCTTAGACATTCGGTTAAAAAGGAAGAGGCGTATATTTCAGGATTTTTAGAAATTCCACCCCAAAAGAGTTCAACGCAAAACTCCTGCATTTTTGAAGTCATATCCAAGAAAATTGGCATTTGGACTTCCGGTTAAAAATAAAGAAAATGTGTTTCAGGATTAAGAGGGTTAAACAGGGAATGAGTTGAGAACAAGCAAAAATTTACTCGGGTTAAAGTTCACAATAAAATTTCGTGTTTCTACTTTTTGTTATACTAAGTTTTGCATTGTTTTTCTGTGTTTCAAAGTGGTTGTGGACATGCGTGCGAAGCCGTGGCCAACTGCTAGTGAGATACAAACTCGAATTCAACCACCAAATGCAGCAAGAAGACAAAGATTTGTAACAGTTCTTTTTTGACCACTTACCACTATGTAAGGATTTGATTATCTCAACAGCTGCGGTTTTCCTAAATGTTTACGCTTGTACGCAGTCTAATTTTTGCCGGTTCAGGGTGACTGAACATTCCCAGCCAGCACAAAAACCTAATGATGGTTCATTACAGTTGAGTCTTTAATAGATGACATTTGAAACATAAATTCTATAAAATTGTCCTTGTTATCCATTAAAATAATTGTACGAGAAGAAAATTACAGCGTATGTTATTCCTCGCTGTTATTTCTTTTGTGCATTTCCTGCATTTTTTATTGACTGTAGGTCAACGGTAATTATTTAGGGTCAAAGTAATTAGGCGTTACACTTGATCAAATATGCATCAGAGGATCGGCCATGATGCACACAATATCGATTCTCAACGTCATCTCACTTGATATTGGCGACATACATCACTGTCGCTTGTAATACTAGGGGTTGGTCCACCACCCACCTAACTCAAACCGCCCACTTACAATATACATCTACAATTATAAACGGGGTGCCTCGAATTTTCCCCATATTATTGCAAGCCATTACACGAGGGATGCATTACCGAACTATCGGAATCGAAGAAAAATTTTTCATTTTGACATTGTGCATACAATTTGAAACGTTCCCACCAATTTAAATTTAATGCGTTTCTAATTACAAACAGAGAAGCGCAACCAGATGCTGAAAATTAGATTAAATTCAAATAATTTGTGTGGCAATGTTCCAAGTTTTTTCAAATGGTTTGATCAAGATTTGTTATGACGTTCCCCGTCATAATCCTGCAGGACACGTGCCGCAGGCTATTATCCAACCCTCGCTTCAATAATGGTAATTATAAGGAGCGTCATTTCACCGATTGCTTCCTAATCAACTTGATCAGCAGTTTCGTAAAAGAGTTGCAGATCGCTTATCTCCCTAGTAGCACAATTTTACTGAGTTATCTTTCGGTTATATAACCTTATATAACCGCAATACACAAATCTAACCATTGGTTATGTTAGACCCAGCTTACATAACGGTTATCTAACCATGGTTATGTTTAGCATATATAACCATGGTTATATTACGGTTAGATAACCCTTATGTTTCTTAAGCATTATCCGCGTCATTTCACCGATTGCTTCCTAATCAACTTGATCAGCAGCTTCGTAAAAGTGTTACAATTACACGTGTTGGCAGACTGCAGAACGCTTATCTCCCTAGTAGCACAATTTTACTGAGTTATCTTTCGGTTATATAACCTTATATAACCGCAATACACAAATCTAACCATTGGTTATGTTAGACCCAGCTTACATAACGGTTATCTAACCATGGTTATGTTTAGCGTATATAACCATGGTTATATTACGGTTAGATAACCCTTATATTTTTTAAGCATTATCCGCGTCATTTCACCATTGCTTCCTAATCAACTTGATCAGCAGTTTCGTAAAAGAGTTGCAATTACACGTGTTGGCAGACTGCAGAACGCTTATCTCCCTAGTAGCACAATTTTACTGAGTTATCTTTCGGTTATATAACCTTATATAACCGCAATACACAAATCTAACCATTGGTTATGTTAGACCCAGCTTATATAACGTTTATCTAGCCATGGTTATGTTTAGCGTATATAACCATGATTATATTACGGTTAGATAACCCTTATGTTTCTTAAGCATTATCCGCGTCATTTCACCGATTGCTTCCTAATCAACTTGATCAGCAGCTTCGTAAAAGTGTTACAATTACACGTGTTGGCAGACTGCAGAACGCTTATCTCCCTAGTAGCACAATTTTACTGAGTTATCTTTCGCTTATATAACCTTATATAACCGCAATACACAAATCTAACCATTGGTTATGTTAGACCCAGCTTATATAACGTTTATCTAACCATGGTTATGTTTAGCGTATATAACCATGGTTATATTACGGTTAGATAACCCTTATATTTTTTAAGCATTATCCGCGTCATTTCACCATTGCTTCCTAATCAACTTGATCAGCAGTTTCGTAAAAGAGTTGCAATTACACGTGTTGGCAGACTGCAGAACGCTTAATTCCCTAGTAGCACAATTTTACTGAGTTATCTTTCGCTTATATAACCTTATACAATCGCAATGCACAAATCTAACGATTGGTTATGTTAGACCCAGCTTATGTAACGGTTATCTAACCATGGTTATGTTTAGCGTATGTAACCATGGTTATATTACGGTTAGGTACTAGATTCAGTGTATACATCAGTTATCTAACCATGGTTATGTCTGGCGTATACAACAAAGGTTATGTGACGGTTATATAACTGTTATGCATGTGATACAATATGGCGTATGCTAGATTCAGTTTATATATCGGTGATCTAAGCATGGTTATGTTTCAGTTATATTTGATATGTCGCCGGTTTTTTGTAATAATAATAATAATAATAAAACAGTATAAGTGATCTAAGAAGTTTTTGGTTATGTGGTTATATGTTTTTGAAAAAAGAAATATTTTAGTTCCTGATAACTGTAATTTGTTTAGAGTTTGACCAACTCTTGTTCCTTGGAGGAAAATGTTAACAGAAAAACACTGGCGAAATACCAGGCTAATTTTCTGCATGTCGATAAATCATGCAAAACTAGTGTTTTCTAACATTGCATTAAATAGATGAATAATTGGTAAACATGAATCAATAATTACTTCTACCAAATAGCGGTTAGCTACGTTAGAAGCTTTGCCGTAAGATGGCATCTCATCTTTCTTATTACGCCTACATCATGTTCGGTCTTAATATAAGTAGTTCCATCTTAGTTTTGGTCATCGAATATTTTCTTGCAGAAGTCATTACTAAAAGTTCTTTTGGAAATCTTTAACACTGGACAATGTTTATTGTGCACTAGTGATGTCATCCACCCCAAACAGGCTGAATAAAAGCGCAAATTTTTTATCCTAAACATTTAATATTTAATTTGCATTAAGTTCTACGAACTTCGAATTTTTATAATAAATCTTAGGCAAAAGTTATACAAGAAAAATATAAGTATAAAAGCGCAATATAAAGGTTAGATTACGAAACATAACCGAAATATAAACGAGATATAAAAACAGTTATTTAACCACAATATAACCATGCGTATATAATGGTTAGCTAACGAAACATAACCGCAATATAAGTGAGATATAACTGCAATTATATAACCGAAATATAACCACGCGTAGATAAAGGTTAGATAACGACACATAATCACAATATAACCGAGATATAAGAGGAGTTATATAACCGCGCGTAAATAACGGTTAGATAAGGTGGTTAACTAACAGTTAGCTTATAAAAACGTCACATTTGGGAGCGCGTGGTTATATTGGAAGGATATATACAGCGTGTTAGGGAATGGTTTAGCGTAAATTGAAAGGTAGATAGAGAATGGCAAAACAAATCGATTAAGTAATTTTTTTGTAAATCGAAAATGCATAGTTTTCCCAAAAAATCGTTCTGAAATTAAAGTCCCAAATTTTGAGAACCGCTGAACTAGAATGACAAAAATTAGCGTAAATTTTAATATTATTGACAAAACAGCAGAGATAAATTAACTTCTTAACCCATTCCGTAATTCTTCTATTTCATTTTGTGTTTTGTGATCAAAATTTCTAAAAAAAAAACAAAAAGAAATTTTTGCCGGAACGGGGGTTCGAACCTCCCACACAAATGACCATGCAAAACTACAATTTAGAAAAATTCTCAAAACATCCGTGCGCCACTATGTCCACTTTGTTTAAAGAAAAAATTAACCGCTAATAAACTACCATAAACAACACAGTGGCTCTCAACAGGTGGATTAATAAAAAATTTTGAAGAAAGTATGCACTTTTTAGAAAAATGGTATAAGGCTTTTTAACTCGTCTGATCATGACAAATTCACTTACGAAATATTGCTAAACCAATCCCTAACACCCGGTATATCTCGATTAGAAAAGTGTGCTACTAGGGCTGTGTTGTATTTAGAAACAGCTTTATTAAACTATGTGCATTGATTTGAAACGAGTCGGTGTCGGCAAACAGCAGATTTCCAATCCGAATTTGCATCAAACTAAAACTAACACTGCTTGCTCTCTTCAACCACATGTCAACTTAACGTAACAGAACACAAACAAATCGATGGGATTGAAAATTCGGTTTTTTAAACACAAAGTCCAGTTCTGATTTTATCATTTTTGCATAGGAAACACACATTTGATTTTTTTTTTGAAACAAGCCAATAATTAATGCACCTTGTTACGCATCATTAACTCCAATGAAGAAACGTCATTTGCATAACGAGCTTTAATGTCCATTTGGTATTTTCAGTCAGTCTCCTTCACTAATTAAAAATTTGTATGCCTGTAGGTGTGTGTCTCGTCACCATTTAAAGAGAGTCATACTTTTAATTGCAGCAATAATAATATCAGTGTCAGAGAATTACAGAGGCGGCCTAATAACTCACGATTTATGAACAACTCAATCTACACCTAATCTAATTTAAATTTTATTAATGAAGACGTTAGATTTAATAACAAGGATCTGTATTCCCTTTTTGGCCATTTATGGCGTTGATATTGCGTGGGCACCCTTAAACTTGATAATTACCACATTCATTTGAAGCCACCTAGCATATTATCTAATTAAATTAGAACGAGTCTAATGGACCCATTCGGACAACCGAGTCTGTATTTTACACCGTGTCAAACCAACCTTTCTTAAAGTGGGCGTCCTGGACGGAAAATATTTAAATTCATTAATTCCGGTGTACTTACAACCCAAGAGTCGGGCTTCATTTAATTTATTAAGAATTTATTGGTAGGATAAATCGGAGTAAAGCTCGATTCACCTAACTTGTCATGTGCACATCTGCATAATTTTTGAGCGTTCCGCGTTAAAGTTAATGATGTCAGTTAATATTTACACAGCGGTTTTAATTACGCCCAACAATCCCTGGCAAAGTTGAAGAAAATTGATTATAAAAGTTTCGGTCTCTTGTCGAAACTATGCAAATTCGTACGTGCCGAAATCCCATCTTAATAAGTGTAACTAGGGAGATCATGTCATAAAAACTCCAGTTTTATCGATCATTCGGAAACAATGAACGCATTGCAGGGCGCAGCTCCGGCATGTGATTGTTTAGTTAGTCAGAACGGCACAAGCCATGCAATATGCATGCGGTTTTTAATAAGCACACTCCCTGTTACATCAGGGTTCCGGAATATTATTAATTAGAACTGTTCTCCCTCTGATAACGCCAGCGGCCAAACGTTTGAAGAACCCTTCGCTTCGTATTAAACACATTCGGTTGCATGCGGTGCAGCTGATATTAACCGTTAACTGTGATTTTCACGTGATGTAATAAAAAAATCCAATCAGGTGCAGACGCCTCCAATGCAACGCATTACCCGATTTCGATTCATTTGCATTTAGAAGTAATACAAAATAAAACGCGTTTACTCATCTATATACAGGCTGTAAATGAAATAAGTACATTAATTTTAACTGGTAATAGAACTCGTCAAGACCCACAATTTTTCCTAATAACTTTTTTTCAAAACGTTTTAGTTTTTGACTTAAAATTATTTTAAAATCTTACACAATTTTCTTACACGCCACTGGAAACAAAGTTACCTAGTCGATAAGATTACCGTTTCCAAGCAAGTTCATGAAAATTAAATAAAATTTACTATTACTTTTCTTTGTTGGAGCATTTCATAAAAGGCTCGTCAATTTGTAGGGAAAAAAAATATTTAAAAAAATGCGATTTTGAAAAAATGGTACATAGAAAAAGTGTTTGTCTTGATGAGTTCTACCACTGGTTAAAATTAATGTACTTATTTCGCTTACACCCTGTATATAAAATTGCTTGGCCTGACTGACAAATCAACGCACAGCCTAGACGGCTAAGGATAGAAACTTGAAATTTCTACAGTAGATAGCTTTTGTGACGTAGGGGTGTACTAAGAAAGGATTTTTGGAAAATCACCCCCTAAGAGGGTATAATAGGGTGTTAAAATTTGAATAAAAATCCGTCATTTTTTAAGTTATATCTTTGAAAATTAGTATTTGGGCTTTCGGTTAAAAATAAAGAAAGACGTGTTTCAGGATTTTTGGAAAATCAACCCCTAAAGGGATTAAATGGAGAGTTGAATTTAGAATTAGAGTTTCGAAAATCTGTCATTTTTAAAGTTACATTGAACTTACATCCTTGAAAATTAGTATTTGGGCTTTTGGTTAAAAATGAAGAAACACGTGTTTCCGGATTTTCAAAAAATCAACCCCTAAGAGGGTTAAATGGCGTAATAAAATTTGTATAAATATTCGTAACTTTTGAATTTACATTAATTGAAGCTGGTATTTGGGCTTTCAGTGAAAAGTGAAGAAACACGTGTTTTAGTTGGAAATACCAACCCCAAGGGGGTTAAACATGGGTTAGAATTTGTATAAAAATCCGTAATTTTTAATTTGTATCCATGCAAATGGTACTTGAGCTTTCGGTTAAAGATGAAAAACGTGTGTTTAAGAACATTTGGAATTTCCACCCCTAAGGGGGTTAAATATAAAAATCCGTAATTTTTGAACTTAGGTATATTTATAAAAATTGGTATTTGGGCATTCGATGAAAAATAAAGAAACAGCTATTTTACTATTTTTAGAAATTCCACCCCCAAAGAGGGTTAAACATAAAAAATCGTCATTTTTGAAGCTATATTAATGAAAAATGGTATTTGATCTTTCGGTTAAAAATGAAAAAAGACGTGTTTCTGGATTTTGAAAGTTCCACCCCCAAGAGGGTTGAATATAAAAATATGTCATTTTCGAAGTTATAACCAAGAGAATTGGTATTTGGGCATTCGTCGTTGTTTCAGGTTTGTTGAAAACTCCACTCCAAGGGGGTTAAACAAAAAATCCTTAATTGTTGAAGTTATACATACAAAAAATTCTTTATTGTTGAAGTTATCAATTGATATCTTAGACATTCGGTTAAAAAGGAAGAGGCGTATATTTCAGGATTTTTAGAAATTCCACCCCCAAAAGAGTTCAACGCAAAACTCCTGCATTTTTGAAGTCATATCCAAGAAAATTGGCATTTGGACTTCCGGTTAAAAATAAAGAAAATGTGTTTCAGGATTTTTGAAAATTACATCCACAAGAGGGTTAAACAGGGAATGAGTTGAGAACAAGCATTGGGTCACGGTTTTAAAGTTCACAATAAAATTTTGTGTTTCTACTTTTTGTTATACTAAGTTTTGCATTGTTTTTCTGTGTTTCAAAGTGGTTGTGGACATGCGTGCGAAGCCGTGGGCAACTGCAAGTTTCTCATAAGAGACATCAATCTCAGGATAAGACACAAGCCTACGGATTTTGTATTGTATTTTTAGTTTCAAGATTTTTTTACGAAATATGATAACACATTAAAACACACACAAAATTACTAAATAAATTGAGCCACAAATTTTATCTACTTTGAAACATTAAGAAAAATATTCATCAATCATCAATACTGTAGGTATAGACATCACTGAGTTAACAGATTTTTTATTTAGATTTAAATGCACGTCTGCCAGAAGGGTAACTTGAAATATTTTTTCTAACATTATGAACTTCATTACAAATGATAAGACAAAATAATGTCTTAATTAATACTTGACATGACCTGACTTGACCCGACCTGACTGGAAGTTTCTATAAAACAAGGATTATATGGTCGGTTTATTTGAGTTGCGACTGAAGCTCAAATATTTCTGTAACTGTTTTTGTTTTCTTTAGGACCAATTTATTAGCTGCAAACCACTCATCTGCATCTCTGGTCATTCTTTGCTTAATGGATGCCACGTTTTCTTTTTTCTTTATAGGGATACGTATCATCAGCTTACATTATTGTTAAGATGATCTTGTCCATTTATACAGGGTCGCTAAAAAGTATGGATGCAGCTAAATATTTTCAGAACGGTTTAACAGAGCACGTTGAAATTTGGGGTACAGTTAAATGCGATTAAATTCTATCATCTGAGATTTTTTTAATTTTCTACCGTCATTTATTTTTAAAATACAAGGCTAACTTGATTTTTTTAATGACACGAAGGGTTAAAATTAATAATTTTTAAAAAAGCATTTTTTTCTGAATGTAGTGATGTAACATATTCCTACCTTTATTTTTATTAAAAGACAAAAAAAACTCAAAAATTTTACTCTGGATTTCTGTAAAAGTAAAACTAAGTTAGCTTTGAAAATACTGTCATTAGCGATCTGTCACTTATATATAAGCCAAAAATTAAACTTGTGTGCAATAATTAGTGTAAAAATGGTACATTTAAGTGAAACTGAGCGTATAGAAATTCTCATGATGATTGGTTATGGCGACAGAACTCAAGAAGTCAATGGAAATCATTTTGAGCAACATCTTTTGTAGCATAAAAAAAACATGTATTTCATGTTTTGCTTTTTTTATTAAAATTAAAATGTGTTCTTTTTCAGTTAAAAGTGTTATTTTAACAATTATTATTAACTTTTACTTGTTTTTTGGTTAAAGTCAACATTCTGAAGGCTAATAACATTTTATATTTTTGAAAATTTTATTAGTTCCATATTTTTTTAAGTTTCGATTAAAATAAGGTATGGTGTAACCACCAAAAAATTCAGAAAAAATGCTCTGAAAATATAAAATTTCACCCTTCTTTCCATTTAAGAAAAAATCAAGTTAGCATTGTATCCTCAGAACAAAAGAAGATAGGAATTTGATAAACATTTAAAACGATAGATTTTATATACTTTTAGGCTTATACCACATTTCAATAAGTTTTAATGAATAGTTTTTAAAATATTTAACTGTATCCATACTTTTTAGCCACCCTATATAAACTAGAAAGAGAACAGGGCCCAGTATGGAACCCTGAAGTACTCCTGTTTTATATGACCTGCTTTACTTAGCGAAGTGTTAATTTTCACGTATTATTGTTGATCTTCCAAATAGGATCTAAACAGTTTTAGATATGTTGCCCTTACTCCACGGATGTCCTTAACTAATGACAAAATTGTGTGCGAAACCACATTGTTGCTGACTAAAATATTTATTTTTCTGTAAAAGTTTATGAGCTATTGGCACATATCTTCTCTCAGACAATTGTTTATAATATTTGTAATAATACTGAAAATAAGGGTAGCACTAACTTTAATTAAATGAATGTTTTGTTTTTATGTTTATTTATTATTATGTCATCTTCAACGACAGGTTGGAAAAAAACTGAAGCTTTGGTTTTGATATATTTATTATTTAAGAAAATATGAGAATCATTTGGTCCATTGATTAAGTTTTTGACAATATTTGTCGGATTGTGTAACAAGAAATCGTTGAAAATATCCCCACTAATTTTTGTGGGAAATTAATCGATTGTCTGATACTGAAATTTCGTTTTCAGAGAAAGATTTTTTAGCAGAATTTAACAACAGTAGATGTTCCTTTTGTATTTTGTATATAGTGCTTTACTTTGTTCTGTAAGATATTGTTTATACGCATAGTACATAAACCTTAACAGTTCTTTTGATTTTTTTATATTAGGTGTTACCCACGATTTTACTTTATTGCGGTTTGTATTTTTATTTTTCAAAGTGTAGTTAAAAATGGTATTAAAACCCCCTAAAAAAAGAATTTGTTAAATTTGTCTTCTGCCTTTGTTACTTTTGCCAGATTATCCCAATTTGTAGATATTAACTAGTGTTGGAATATAACATGAGATCGAAAATAAACTCAATTAGAGCAAGCTGTGCCTGCAGAACTTTAGCCACATTTTAGGCGTTTATTAACTTTTGAAGGTATGTTGTCCTATGTTGGTTTTACACAGCATATGATGTGGCTAAAGTTACACTTCCCTTTCAAGGCTTGCTCTAATTGAGTATATTTTCGATCACATGTTATATTTGCTTACCCCATGTTTGAAATTTGAAATTTATTGTGTGGGCTATTATTCTAGATTTTTAAAACATAATTAATTACTCGCTTTGTTTCCACCCAATTCAAATCAATTTTCTTTGACCTGGATCTGCGGGCCAGGTCCTGTCTGGAGCAGTGGCACAGAGTGGCCTTTTCGCGATTTAAATCGTCTGCTGGAATCTTGTCACGCGACAAAAATGCTTTCATTAATTTGCGCTATTCAGTGGTTTCTTTTTCGTTGGCCTTATAATTCCTGGAAAGACAGTAAGAGGTGGAAGCTGCAATAAATCAGCTGGAGAGCAGAGGTGGATGTGTATTGTCGCTGTACCTACGTTTTCTGTTAAACACAACAAACATATGAATACCACTTTTTACTGTTATGACGAGATTTTTACTGACGAACGTCTTATATTTCATTTTGGAATGGAAATGATGAGTATAGAGGGGCATAAATAATAAAAATACGGTCAGGTAGTATAATAGATATAAAAACATGCTACTTTACACCGAGAAGTTTATATCTTACTTGAGCATTTAAATATTTGGTTTGTGGTTGGGAGAAGCTTATCTCTTCCTTGAATAAATAAAGTGTGGCGGTGCAATTTTTTGATACAGTTTTTTGGTTCTTTGATAAATGTGGCTAATTACCCCAGGCCAGTCCCTTGACCCTTATTCGAATGTCCCCAATAAATTTCGTGAGTTTGAAATAGCGGCGATTAATCCATCAAACAATGTGTAATAAATATTTAAATTACACCGTCGGTCTTGATGGCCTTATCCACGGTTGACTTCAAACACCCATATAAATTATATTTCTGACTTCAGTTTACAGTGCCTAGTCGTGGAGGTGTGAATTATGTATTTTGAACACGCATACGACTCGAATCCTTCCAGTGCTTTATTACAACCCCTTCAAAACCCGGCAAAATCATTTACCAATTCCCTCATGTGTCAAGTCGGATTTTGACTATGTCGATGTAATTCTGGCGGATTTTTCGTGGAACCTAGACAAGATTCTCACTGTCCATGTGATGGAGTGTGAGATATCGTCCTGACAGGATTCTTTATTAAGGTCATCCCGCATGTTCCTGTCTCTGCAATTCGAGATGGTGTCAACGACGAGGATCCACTCTGTCTTGCTCAGGTCGTCTATTTTTTCACACACTAGTTAGTGATGCAAATAATAATCGAATCTGAGCCAGGATTACAGTCACCCAAAATGAAAACGAACGCCTACCGTGCAACCCCCGATCCCTTGACCACAACCAACCCCTGCTATAAATCATTAGAGATCGTGTTCCACATTTCATTTATCGGCTTTTGAAATGTTTAAGGATTTCTTGATGGAAATTGTTGGTTATTACAAATGTGAAATAATACAATTTTTAAGTTCTTCGCAACGCGATGTTTCGACGCTTTGAGAGAAGGTCACAAAAATAAAATTGTTAGTTGGTTTGTAAATTTAATTTATTATTTGGTTGATGCAAAATAAGTTTTAGTGTGCAATTAAAATCTGCCGAATAAAAAACACGGCTAAACATGGATTCTTATTTCATTTTGTTTAAATTATCATTAAATTTAATTTCGCGGATTGTGATGCGATCGCGAAACGATCACTTTGATATCCATTGTCCAATTCAAAATAATTATTATACTTAAAATCTGATTGTCACAAACTGTAACTAAAAATTTGATCGTCTTTATAGTTTATTTCTTAAGAATATAAAACTTATTGCAATAATAGTTGTGCATAAAACAAGATAAAATAAAAATATCGAAATCCAATTGTTATTCTAAACTTCAAGCAAAGACGTCTACACTCTTAATGGTTTTAATTATTAATTGCACAATCGTTTTTGTGAACATTTTGGTTTACGAGTGCCGGTTTATGGAAAGTTCCATTAAATTTTAATTCCTTGTTAAAAGCTAACGATCATTGATAACTTTTATTCTGAATATTCCACTACAACCGGCACTAATAAACTAAAATGTTCACAAAAACGATTGTGCAATTAATAATTAAAACCATTAAGAGTGTAGACGTCTTTGCTTGAAATTTAAAATAACAAATTTTTATTTTATCTTGTTTTATGCACAACTATTACTGCAATAAGTTTTATATTCTTAAGAAATAAACTATAAAGACGATCAAATTTTTAGTTACAGTTTGTGACAATCAGATTTTAAGTATAATAATTATTTTGAATTGAGATAATTTTTGGGCAATGGATATCAAAGTGATCGTTTCGCGATCGCATCACAATCCGTGAAATTTAATTTAATGATAATTTAAACAAAATGAAATAAGAATCCATGTTTTGAAGTGTTTTTTATTCGACAGATTTTAATTGCACACTAAAACTTATTTTGCATCAACCAAATAATAAATTAAATTTGCAAACCAACTAACAATTTTATTTTTGTGACCTTCTCTCAAAGCGTCGAAACATCGCGTTGCGAAGAACTTAAAAATTGTATTATTTCACATTTGGGATAACCAACAATTTCCATCAAGAAATCCTTAAACATTTCAAAAGCCGATAAATGAAATGTGGAACTCGACTCAAAACTAGTTTACGATCTCTAATGATTTATAGCACGGTAGGCGTTCGTTTATGGACGCGTCATTTTCATTTTGGGTGACTGTACATCAGCATTGACTAAAGTCACCCCATACATTCAGACAGTTGCATTGTTGTGATAAATCCGCCGCATTCATCACTTGGAAGTTGGTTGACTAATAGGCCAGACGTGCCTTAAAACAGTTATTTCGTTCATAAATTGAAAAATAATACCTGAAGACCAGTTTAGTTAGACTTTAATTGTAATTAATTTTTTGTTTGTTCGGGCGCGTTTCATTAATTTTCAATTAATCCGCTTCATTTATGTTTCGTCTTAGCTATAAACAGCGGTTTTGCCTTTAATTAAAGCTGCGTAATAGCAATTTACAGATACGAAATCCGAGGATGTGGTGCATTTTGTAATTGGATAGCAATACCCTTATAATTTGAGTTCCTCCCCATGTGTTATAATTCGATTGGATTGTTCCAAAACTATGTAAACACTCGCACTTGCTTTAAATTCGTTATGATTGCCAGGCACGCAGGAATGCCGTTTTTCACTCGATGAGATATTAAATACATCCTCCACAAAATATTTCGACAAACATTTAGAGTCAAGGGAATAATTGAATGAAAAACGGACCTTTAATATTTTCTACAACTCACAATGGAGATAACTGGTTTTACAGTTATGTCGGAGCTATTTGTCTAGCGCTGAAAATACTAAAGAATTTTTCTTTTTTACTCACGGAAATTGTATGTCATGGCTAAATTAAATATTGAAAAGCACAATGCAAGAAATTTCATTACCGGTATATGAAAAATTAATCGATACACTTTAATGAAGAATGAGTTAATTTAATAGTCGTGGAAAGGACTGTCTTCATTTTTAATGAGTTCATTTGATCGGAATATATTCATCATTATTTAATTATTAAATTGTTGTCAGTTGCGAACAAAGGCCTATTAATTATTCCACAATAAAAGTGTAAATGATACTTATCTATTATTCAGTGGCAACTTAAGGAAAGATAAGGTGGAAAAATAGTAACTGAATATTTAAAAACAAGAAATATACAGGATGTCCCGCGAAGTAGTGCATATATTTTAACCATAGATTGAGCATTAAAATTAAATGGACCCGTATTTTTTATTTTTTTACAAAAAAAATTTCTTGTGGAATTATTAGCCTATAATTATTATTAATTTTTGTCTCTAATAATACTTATTCAATTTTTATAAAATTAGGCATACAGTCGTTATTTTAAACACACATTTAACAGTGCAAATTGTAAGCTTGTGGGGCATTGTTGAAGGGGGCTGCCGGGACCCCCTTGGCATAAATTGTTTCATAACTTTGTAGCACAAATTAGTTTGGCTTTGGTGCTACTAGAATTTAAAAGGCTATTGAATTTAGAAGCTTTTTTTCTCTTGTACATTTGTAAAGTGTACCATTTACGAGTAAAATAATAAAATGTGAAAAGATGCAGTCGATATCAGCACAGCCAGTGTTTTTAAACAGAGAGGCATTGACTTCAGACCTGTTAAAGGTGCAAATATTATTGCCAAATCTCGTTTCACATTTTTTCCGTTATGGTTGCTTATTTTACAAGCCAGGAATTTGAAAACGAATTTTGACAATTAAATTTTCACTTTTGACAGGTCAAATCAAAGCCGTTTAGGTGCGATACTGATGCTGATACCGACTGCATCCTTTCACATTTTATTATTTTACTCGAAAATAGTAGATTTTACAAAAAAATTACAAGAGACAAAAAAGTTTCTAAATAGAATAAGCTTTCAAATTCTATTAGTATCAAAGCTAAATTAATTTGTGCTACAAAGTTATGAAACAATTTATGTCAAGGTGACTCTGGTAGCCCCCTTCAACAATGCCCTACAACCTTACAATTTGCACTGTTAAATGAGTGTTTAAAATAACGTCTGTATACCAAATTTTATAAAAATTGGATAAGTATTATTAGAGATAAAAATTATAATCTGTATTTTTGGGGTAACTTTGGGGGTTAATAATTCCACAAAAAAATTTTTTTTATGTTTAAAATACCTATATGCACTACTTCGTAGGACACCCTGTATTAACAGTCTGAAACAAACTAGTTATGTGAAAAATATTAATTTTGATGATTGATTCATTATTATTTAAGTGTTCCTGCCAGCAGTCGCTATTTTTAATAATGTTGAATAATTCGTGTTCGTGTAAAATATTTGTTGTCAATTACACCAGTTTTTGGGCGAGCTTTTTCATAACGGATCGTTCATTCCGAATTTTCATAATTTCCTGCGAAATATTTATAGTGGAAAAACTCCCAGTGGATCCCGCGTTTCATGCATTATTAATGCATAAATATGCCAGCGAAGACGTTATTCGTATTCCTCTTCGTTCAGCTTTGCAGAAATCTAGATCACGAATAATTGAGGAATTGTAAATGTGTCAATTTTTCCGTGTATAAACTCATCGAAAAAGCATGAAAGTTTGGTCGTGTTAAAACGAGTAAAATAACATGTGGCATCTGTTAACGTCGTCATGCATATATGTATGCATTTTGATACATCTTGCGAAAATTCCTCTTTGAGAGTTTTCAAAGAACAGAGCCGGATTTCCATATCGGAAAATAGTGGCTCGGAATTCGTGTTTACACGTGTTGGACACGACTTTCGCAACATTCTTCAAATTTACAAGAAATCAAAGATTGTGAAATTTATGGCCGGTCAGGTTGGATAAGTGGATGGGATATGCGGCAAACGTGCACTTTAACTCTTGCTCGAGCTTAAGACCACCCCAAAGACCACATACAACTCGGTGGGTCTCTTTGACTACGTGTTTGCTTGTTTATAACGTCGTAGGCACGATTTCTTTCATAAGCCTCGGAAGATATAGCGAATTTGCATCGGCCAATTAAGTTTGACTCCGCTAATGAATACATTATTACATTTTGAAAAATATTTTCAATGCGCTTTGAATAAACATAAGTTATTGTACTCCAAAGACGTATTAGAGGAGGTGGGACGGGATTCTTGTAAAATGCAAATCAACAATGAGATCTAGGTTTAGATAATCATATTTCACATGGGAATACAGGAACGCCACAAAAGGGGTGTTTTTTGTTGGGCTTTGACCAGTCAGCAAACGTGGACAGGAAATCGACTCAGAATTTGTTGATTAGAATCACTGTCAGACCAATTGTGTCAGTCAATCCAAGATTTTATTATTTCTTCTTTTCAATTATAAAAAGATACCTACTTGAAATTATTTTCTACAGTGGCGTATTTAGGTCCAAAAAGGCAAAACGGTTTATTCCATTGAATTCTGCGGCTCATTTTCCGTATTATATCAGCTTTTCATGAGATTTAAAATTTTGAATTTTTTTGCCTAAAATTTTAATCGTCAAGGCACTTACCTTCATAAAAATGAAAAAAAATAATTTTTTTTTAAACTTACTCTAGCAAAGTTTTATGGACTTTTCTATGTCTTTACAACTCTCTGGAGTTGTTAAAAGTAAAAAAAAAGTCAGTAGGTTTGATTTCTAAAATTTTGATTTTTTCAATTTTTGTCGCGATTTTGGTCGATTTCCGGTACCCGGAACATTTATCGAGTAATAACTCCGGAACTATTAGAGATAGCCCCATGAAGTTTATTATCGTTGGAAAGCTCTTTTAATTATCTATCTTTTTCAAAAAAGATTATTGTTCTCCGACTAATAGTTTTCGAGAAAATTGCGAATAAAAGGAAAAATATGTAAAATTTAAAAAAATTTATAATTAAAAAACTATTTGGAATTTTGCGATTTTGTCGCCGCCAATCGATTCCCCGGATCATTTTACATAGGTTTAGACTAAAATAGTTCCACTTTTTCGAATAGTTTTGCCGTAATGGAGAAAATAAAAAAATTGAAAAATTTGCTAACACCCCCCCCTTAAAAATGGCAAATTTTTAAAGTGTCTCAAAATCAATTAAAACCCATTCTATCTGATAGGTTTTGATGTGCTCTTTACGATGGAAAAAAGCATTTTCTCCTAGCTCTTTTAGTTTCGCCGCAATCGACGTTTGAAAATTGAAATTTTTTTGCGAGATATCGCCTTGAAACCTATGTCAGTTTATAGAGCTTTTTATACCGGTTTTAATCGATTTTTCCGTTTTTCTCTAACTCTAATAGTTTCGCCGTAATGGGCGTTTAAAAATTCAAAAAAAGTGAAAATGGCAACATTTTTTTGCGTTTTTCTCGGAAACTATAAGACTTGGAGCAAAAATCAATAAAGCATCGGATAGCGCTTGAAATTATCTATTTTCTCGTTAAAACCCGGAGCCGCTCCGGGCAACGGTTCCAGGTACAGAGACATTCAAAGTTTTACACTAAAAAAAATCATAACTTAAAAAGTAAAAGTCGTAGAGCAAAACGGTTTATTCCAGTGAATTCTACGTCTCATTTTACATATTATATCAGTTTTTCACAAGATTTAAAAATTTGAAATTTTTTGCTTAAAATTAGGGTAGCCATTTCTTAGTGGTACTTTATTCTTCAACAAAAAAAATCATAACTCAAAAACTAAAAGTCATAGAGCAAAACGGTTTGTTCCAGTGAATTCTGCGGTTCATTTTCCGTATTATACCATCTTTTCATGAGATTCAAAATTTTGAATTGTTTTGCTTAAAATTTTAATGGTCAAGGCACTTACTTTCATAAAAATGAAAAAAAAAATTTTTAAACTCATTCTTATGGACTTCTCTATGTCTTTACAACCCTCTAGAGTTGTTAAACGTAAAAATCTCCGACTGACAGTTTTCGAGAAAATTGCAAATAAAAGGAAAAAAATCTTAACTTAAAAACTAACAAGGTGTGATCTTTTGATGTAGTTCGCCTAGTGATTGGCTCATTTGCGAAGTTGTGGAGTTGGGTACAAAGGACGGTCTTTAGTCCTCAGAGTGTCAGTATCTGTTTGATTTTCTAAGTGGGTTAATTAGATGTAAACCGAGGTCGCAAGAAGCTGCGAGAGCAGTGAGGTCTGTCTCCACCTGAGTGCAGCTTGCCATTAGCATGAACAAACAGTGCAAGAGCTGTGTGCTTTTTGGTAAAAGTTCTTGATTGAGATCGAGGGTGCCAATATTCGCATGTTTAATGCATAGCGAGATGAATATGAATGAAAGGAGTGCGTCGTCTGTTCGTACATATTACGGAGGAGTGTTGTGACATGTTGCATTCTGCCACTCTCATAAGGAATATTAAATGACGTCTTTGTAGTAGGTAGTGCGACTCCTGCAGCGGCTCCTCGTAAAGTAGAACCACACAATGCGACTCAAATGAAACTTTTATTAGGCCGCGTAGGTTCGGCAGAGTTTATATGAAAAATGCAAAAAATTAGCGAAAGGGTGAACGAACCGTTGCAGAAATAACCGATAATTAGCCTGTCATTAGTTGAGCTTGACAAGTCCAGTTTAAACTCCACATTACAAGTATTGAAAGTTCTAATATAGATATTTATCTGAGAGTTGGTACTCAGGCATAATCCGTTGAGTTATGCTCAATGAAAATATTTTCAAGATTGCAGCACTTCCGGTTATACCGGAAGTCGCTATTAACTTTCTTATTTTAAATGGAAAGCTATGCAGTGGAACCTCGATAAGTCAAACTAGCATCTGCCACAAAAAAATTTCGACTTATCGCGACTTCGAGTTACCAGACAAACATAAAAAATTTGTAGAAAACAACTGTTTATTACACAAAATATGTATTACATATGTGTTAACAAAATTAAATGGTTAACTACATAACTTAAATAAAAAATAAAAATTATTTTCGCTCAAAATAATCAGTAATTAGGCTTTGATGTTGTTTGTTGCCACATTGTTCCACAAAAGCTTGTAACAAATTTAAATGTCTATAGGTACTATCATTTGGTGTATTTTCAACCGAATACATAAAAAGACGTAATGTTTCTAATGCATCTAGCGCCATTGATGTTGTTGGTACTTGGATCGTTTCTTCGCTGTCTGAGTAGTCGGAGTTTAAATCTTCTTGCTGATTATCAGAAATATGTGTCTCAATTATGTCTTCGTCAGTTGGAAAGTCTGCTGTATAAATTTCATCATCTACATTCAGGTAATCTCTATAATTCTCTGCATTAGATGAGCCAATCAATGTTATCCATTTTTCATATTCAGATCTAGTCAGTTCCAGGGGCGGATCCAGAAATTAATTTTGGGGGGGGGGGGCTTCCAAAATTGTTTAGAATGGTGAAGCTATTGAATATTGAATGAAACTTTTGTTATGTTAAAATACATATTTAAATAAATTTTGCACAAAATTTAAGCCCAAAATACTTTTTTCCAAAAAAATTTTACAATGCCAATTCATATTTTCTCAAATAAAACACCCTACATGTTGTGCATTTTTTGGATATTCATCATAGGTAGTTGTTGATCATAACGTTTTTTTACTAGTCGGTTTCGCTAAGTTTTTGAAATAATTAGTTCTCATTGACAAAAACAACACACTCTTTTTAATTATTAAAAAAACTACAACATAAAATACAACAGGCAATGTTAATTTACATACAGTTGTTTAAGTAAGTTTAAGTAATAAAAAATTCTGGACGTAAAAAAATTTCTAAGCAACTTCCTTTTTTTACTTTTCGAGAATCTTCGCATAATATTTTATTAAGTGGTAATAATTTATTTTCATTGTAAGAAAAGGTATTTGGTATTTTTTGGCTATCATCTAAAAAAAATACAACTTTCTAGAAACGTTTCAATGTTAATTTAATTTTCTTTAGGCCGTCAATTGTTTTTTATAAACGGATTGAAGAAGATTAAATTAAGACGAAACGTTGCCAGAAAATTGTGATTTTCTAAGTGATAGTCTAAAAAACACCAAAGAGGTACCTTTCCTTATACTGAAACTAAACAAAATGGACACAAACACATTAGAAATTAATAATTTATGTATTTATTTATTACAAAATGTGCATTAAAAAGACTTTTAATGTGATTCTTTAAAAAACATTTGTTCATTAAGCTTTTATATTATTTATTAAAAAATTAAAATTGGTGTTTGGGGGGCCATGGCCCCCTGGGCCCCCCCGCTGGATCCGCCCTTGGTCAGTTCCTCATCATCGTTGAGAATGTTGTCCTTAAGGAACACCAATTGTATTTCGTCTTCTTCATCCCACAAGGATACTTCCCCAAAACCTGCTTTTTTGAAGTAATTTCTAATTGTTTCGGATTTCACATTAATGTCCCATGCCTTCGAAACCTCATTTACACAGTCCATTAAAGTTAATTTTGGAATTTGTTGATTCTTCTCAAAAGCACTGATGGTTTTCATCAAAATTCTTCGTCGATAGTAACACTTGAAATTTTTTATTATGCCCTGGTCAAGGGGCTGCAACTTGGATGTTGCGTTTGGAGGAAAGAATTTAAGTTCAATGGATTTTAATTAAGATTGCAAGTCTGGGGGATGAGCTGAACAATTGTCTATTAACATAAGCACCTTTCTGTTTTCTGCCTCAAATTTTTTATCCAACTTCAGCAGCCACTTTTCAAAAAGAAAGCCGGTCATCCAGGCTTTCGAGTTTGATTCATAGTCTACAGGAAGCCATTTTGTTCCACGGAAACAACGGGGGTTTTTGCTTTTTCCGATTAACAATAATTTAACTTTTCACTCCCATCCATGTTGGTTGCTAATAGCAAAGTTACCCTTTCTTTACTGTGCTTCCCGCCATGGCACTTTTCATTTTTATAAGTCAGACATCTAAAAAATAGCCCGGTTTCATCCGCATTGAAGACGTCACATTCTCGATAGTTTTGTAACAAATTAGGCAAAACATTACGTTTCCAATTAGAACAATCTTCTTCAGATACATCTGCGCTTTCACCCCACTCATAATAAAATGTTAAAATAAAATTAAAAATATTTAATTGACCGTTTTTGCCAATTATTAATCCATCCGTTGCTAGCCTTAAAATTTTCTTGCCTTAACCGCTGTGCAAAATCTAATGCTTTTTGTTTCACCATTGCACCTGACACCGGTAAATTTTTTCCTCTCATAACTTTAAACCATTCCAGGACTAATTTGTCCACATTTTCATATGTCGGTTTTTTCATCCGTTTGTTATTACAGGTTTCACTGGCATTTTCCACTACCTTAATAATTTCAGCTTTTTTCTTAAACTGTGCTAGCTGGAATATTGAATTTTGCGGCTACATCTTTTTTCCGCATTCCACCCTCGACGTCTTTGAGAAATTTATATTTATCATTAATTGTTAAAGTTTTTAAAACTCGTTTTGGAGGCATTTTGAGTAATAATATTAACTAAGTACACGACCATCAACAGTAACTTCAGAACTGAAACTGAACTGGGCCGATGGCAAAGACTAAACAATGAATTCGCAAAATGCAATCATTGCTTTTCTTGAAAAATTCGACTTATCGAGATCTGGCGCCCGAGAAATAATTTGACATATTGAGGATTTCGACTTATCGAATAAGTTTTACATGTATCTGGTATACCTAAATGCTACTGCCATCAAAATTAGTTTGACTTATTGAAAATTCGTCTTATCGAGGTTCGACTTATCGAGGTTCCACTGTATTTTTCACTGCGTTTTTGGATTAGTTGAGTTATTTTAAGGGAGTTTTTGTCAGCTTTCTCTATACCCAAGTTTAACCGTTTTCGAGATATTTAGGATTTTTGAAAATTTTTGAATTTGCACCTGCCCCTTAAAAAATCGGTGACTCGCTTAGTTTTAGAAATTTCGAAATCATGTTTGGAGAATTGAAAGAGAAAGCCTATATCTGTTGTCAGCGCCGGCTCTAACGGATTTGCCGCCCCGGACAAAAATGTAAAATGCCGCCCTCACAGAATTAAAATTACTATAAAAAATATTTTTTTATTTAGAAGTGAGTTTATTAATAAATTAATATAGTGGTGATTGTGAAAGTCAAATAAAAAAAATTTGATTGTCTTTGAATTTTATTCATTATAAAAAACTTAAAAAAACGAGCAAATTTGTAACAATAATAAATATTAAACATTATATGAATTAAAGAAAGAAAATTAAACTAAAACACAATTGAAACCGAAATTCATGGATGTTTTTTTATTCGACTTCGGCCATGTTAGAAAAATCTTTGTAATGAGTTCGGAACGCAAATTTAATAACTTATTAAAAGAACACTGGTTTAAAAACAGCAATATTGAATTACAAGTCATTTTTATAAGATAATATTTTACCAAAAAAATCGCCGTAGTAAGGTGCCTTTAAAAAAAATTTTTTTTTAATAACTCGAAAACTAAGAGGAATTTCAGAAAAATATATTCTTGAAAAATGATCACATTTTTAACGTACTTGATGTACTAATTAGTTTTTTCGTGAAGTACATAGTTTAGACGCAAAACGTTTGGTTCCATACTTTTGCCCAACTCGATATAGGAGATACCCATAAAATAATTAGAAAGGCTGATTTGTTATCAGAACTGACAAAGCCTTTTCAAGGTGTTGGCCACGCTTTTAATTCCCTTTTTATTTAGCAGAAATAATGTAATCGAATATTTCTTTCCACTGCAAGATTTGCCGATGCAAATATTATCATGTGTGATTGTTTGTGCCGCTCCTTTGTACAAATCAGGAGCTAATTATAATAAGTATATCTCATCAAGTCACTTATCAAGAAATACTGAAATTAACTATTTGTTTTGAAGAATGTTCTAAGTATTTAGTATTTTATTTCAAAAGTTATTTTTTAAATTGCTGTGTAGTAGTAGTATTTTATTATTTATTTTATTTTTATTTATTTTCTTATGGTATTTTATTAAAAGATAATGTTTTCGAAAATATATTTTACAAATTTTAGCCAATTTGCCGCCCCTGAAATTTGCCGCCCCGGACAGGGGTCCAATTTGTCCGCCCCTAGAGCCGGCCCTGCTGTTATTCAGTGTGATCAAAATTGGAATTGAAGTTAATAAACCCAAAAATTTTAAGGTTAGGTTTGGACAACTTCAAGTACCCAAAACTTAATTTTTTCAAATGGGATGTCCCAATTTTTATTCTACCAGATGGAGGAGAATTTTTTTCTGCATCAATCTGTATTAGCATTCCCTATACCTATCTGTGATAATTTTCAAGTTGGTTTTTTTGTTATTGTAGGGAATTTCTTACTAACCACAGCTATTTTTGCATAGTTTGCCATAAAAACTTTTCTGATTAAACTTAAACGACAAACTCTGTTAAAATTGTGTTATCAGACAAATAAATTCATTGGGTGTTGGTTTGAAAAACTTTAATTTCTCACCTTTTTTCATTCGTTTTCATGGCAACCTATGAGAAAAGGCCTATGGCAAATGAATTTCTCAATCCCAACAAAAAGGTATTGTAACTTGAAAACTATTAAACATAAGTATAGGGAATGTTAACACAGATCGAAGCAGAATTAAATTCTCTACCATCTAGTGAAATAAAACTTTTGTCATTTCATTTGAAAAAAATGAGTTATAGGTGCTTAAAGTTTTGCAAACTTAATTTTAAAAATTTGGAGTTTGTTATTCTTTTTTAGAAATTTTAAAACACCAGAGGAAAGATCTAGGCTTCCTCTTTCAAATGAGCTCAAAAATATTTTCAAATTTTTAAAAATCGCAGAGTTATCGATTTTTGAACTGGAAAGTGCAAATCCAAAAAAATTTTAAAAACCATAAATATTTCGTAAACGGCTAAATTTAGGTATAGGAACAGCTCATGAAAACTACCTTAAAATAACCCTAGTAATCCAAAAACGCATTAAAAAATATAGCATTCCATTTAAAATAAGGAAGTTGATAGCGACTGCTATCTTGAGAATATTTTCATTGAGCAGGACCTAAAAGATTATGGTTGTACACAAATTTTCAGATGACTATGATTATTAGAACTCCCAAAACTTCTAATGTGGGGTTTAGACAAAACAGCCTAGCCTGTAGATTACCGCATTCCGGGGTTTCGTCTAATGGCAAAAGCGAGAAATCGTGAACAAAATCGCTGTAACGCAATGTAAAATCGCGGTGGATTCCACAAACGAGTTGAATTAAATTGGCCTATCAATTTTATCCGCTATTCAAGATCGACAATGCATGTGCAAGTTCGTTCGTTGCATTTACATCGCAGCCTGTTTTGAATTCAAGATTGAGGGAGTGACTGTGGGACTCTGATGGAAGGAGCATTGTTTCGTTGCTGGAATGTTTTTGCCCGTCGTTTGCCTCATTTACTCCGCCTTTGTTTATTGCCGACGTGAAAATCATGCGAATTTGAATGCCGGCACTGCAACGCAATGTATGCACGAAACAACGGAAAGTTACTGAAAGAAAAATTCGTTCGTTGTGGATTTCAACAAAGCGTTTTTCGGACAAATAACTCAGGTCGCTACTGAAATACCACCAGCTAAACTTTGGCTGGATACATTCATTTTGTGAAAGAAACGACTGACGCCTGTAAACACAGTCTAAATAATTGGCCAGCAAAAAGTGACCACAGAGAGGTGCATCCGACTTTTCCCTTTAGAACTTGTGAGCATTTTAGCGACTGTCTTTATAGAGCACAGTTATGTTTCAACAATGTTCGGAAACATTTCTGTAAAAAAACAATTTTGTAAAATTCATTCTTGGAATTTCATTCCACTAAAACGATTGATTTTTCTATGAATACTTTTATAATCGTTTCCAATACTAACTTCCGTTAGATGGAATTGTTGCGTTTTCATGTAATTACATGTACAGCTTTCAATTTTTTTGTAATTATTTTTAACACAACTTTATACACGGCAAAAATTTCTTCCATTAATAAACAAATATTTGGTTATTTGTTTGCAAAACCTTGACTTCACCTCGATTTTGAAACTGCATGCTTGTACACAAAAATAACTGTTACCGGCCTTGGTACGTAAAATATTGTCACATACTCGTATTTTAATGAACATTACTGTGGTGTTATAAATGTTCCTGACGTTTCAGTATTACACTTTTAAAAATTATGAAAATAATTGTGACAATAAACTGCTTCACATGTGTTGAGTTTTGTTGCACTACCGAATGAAATGTATTTTCGTTTGAATTGTGTAAACATTTGCCTTTATTGTTCTGTTTCTCTAAGCCGCTAATAATACAGTGTAGGTCTCTTGATTAAATGTTTTCGTTTATCTTAAATTGTTAGTTCTGTAATCCATTGATCAATTTCCAATAATTTCGCTGTAATGGGCGTTTGAAAAATGAAAAATAGTTAAAACTTCAACTAAAAGTCGTAGAGCAAAACGATTTGTTCTAGTGAATTCTGCAGTTCATTTTGCATATTAAACCAGGCCTTTTTAAAACATTAGATTACTCGAGACCAAATTTCAAAAATTATTTTAAATTGAAAAATGGTGGATGCGCCAGGTTACTCATTAAAAATTCATAACTCAAAAACTAAGAGTCGAAGAGCAAAACGGTTTGTTCCAGTGAATTCTGCTGTTCATTTTCCGTAATATACCAGCTTTTCATGAGATTTAAAATTTTGAATTTTTTTGCCTAAAATTTTAATCGTCAAGGCACTTACCTTCATAAAAATGAAAAAAAAATTTTTTTTTAAACTTACTCTAGCAAAGTTTTATGGACTTTTCTATGTCTTTACAACTCTCTGGAGTTGTTAAAAGTAAAAAAAAGTCAGTAGGTTCGATTTTTAAAATTTTGATTTTTTCAATTTTTGTCGCGATTTTGGTCGATTTCCGGTACCCGGAACATTTATCGAGTAATAACTCCGGAACTATTAGAGATAGCCCCATGAAGTTTATTATCGTTGGAAAGCTCTTTTAATTAACTATCTTTTTCAAAAAAAATTATTGTTCTCCGACTAATAGTTTTCGAGAAAATTGCGAATAAATGGAAAAATATGTAAAATTTTAAAAAATAGCACCCCCCCCCCCTTAAAAATGGCAAATTTTTAAAGTGTCTCAAAATCAATTAAAACCCATTCTGTCTGATAGATTTTGATGTGCTCTTTACGATGGAAAAAAGCATTTTCTCCTAACTCTTTTAGTTTCGCCGCAATCGACGTTTGAAAATTGAAATTTTTTTTGCGAGATATCGCCTTGAAACCCATGTCAGTTTGTAGAGCTCTTTATACCGGTTCTAACCGATTTTACCGATTTTCTCTAACTCTAATAGTTCCGCCGTAATGGGCGTTTAACAATTCAAAAAAAGTGAAAATGGCAACCTTTTTTTGCGTTTTTCTCGGAAGCTATAAGACTTGGAACAAAAATCAATAAAGCATCGGATAGCGCTTGAAATTATCTATGTTCTCGTCAAAACCCGGAGCCGCTCCGGGCAACGGTTCCGGGTACAGAGGCATTTAAACTTTTACACTAAAAAAAATCATAACTTAAAAAGTAAACGTCGTAGAGCAAAACGGTTTGTTCCAGTGAATTCTACGGCTCATTTTACATATTATATCAGTTTTTCACAAGATTTAAAAATTTGAAATTTTTTGCTTAAAATTAGGGTAGCCATTTCTTAGTGGTACTTTATTCTTCAACAAAAAAAATTCATAACTCAAAAACTAAAAGTCGTAGAGCAAAATGGTTTGTTCCAGTCAATTCTAAGGTACATTTTGCGTATTATACCAGCTTTTCATGAGATTTAAAATTTTGAATTTTTTTGCTTAAAATTTTAATGGTCAAGGCACTTTCCTTCATAAAAATAAAAAAAAATATTTTTTTTAAACTTACTCTAGCAAAGTTTTATGGACTTTTCTATGTCTTTACAACTCTCCGGAGTTGTTAAAAGTAAAAAAAAGTCAGTAGGTTCGATTTTTAAAATTTTGATTTTTTCAATTTTTGTCGCGATTTTGGTCGATTTCCGGTACCCGGAACATTTATCGAGTAATAACTCCGGAACTATTAGAGATAGCCCCATGAAGTTTATTATCGTTGGAAAGCTCTTTTAATTATCTATCTTTTTTAAAAAAGATTATTGTTCTCCGACTAATAGTTTTCGAGAAAATTGCGAATAAAAGGAAAATTAGGTGAAATTTTAAAAAAACTAAACTAAACTAAAAAACTATTATGAATTTGGCGACTTTCTCGGTGCCAATCGATTTCCCGGATCATTTTACATAGGTAAGAGTCAAAATAGTTCCACGAATAGTTTTGCCGTAATTAAGTAAATAAAAAAATAAAAAAATTGTCAACAATTGTCAACGATGGAATAAAGCGTTTTAGTTTCGGCGTAATCGACGTTTGAAAATCTTAACCTACGCCATTTTGTAGAGTTTTTAAAACCGGTTCTAATGATTCCGTTTGTAATTTCCCGACTTATAGACTCGAGCCTGGAATGTCTTCCATTAAAACTAATTGATAATCTTTTAATAAAAAGTGTAAAGAGCGAGCAGATTGAAAATGCTAATTTAAAGTAGTACAAAAAAATGATAATTTTAATGAATGCAGGTAGTCGCGGGTATTATCGTAAGAAGGAATTAGAGTAGAAAAAGTAAGGGTCTTTTTTATTATCTGCAGTTATTGACAATAATCAGCCCATTGAACAATTTCCCTCCACTTCCTGTTTTTCGCTTTCCGACCGATCGAATCGTGAAAGCGAGACAGGAGGAAAATTAGCCATCGCTTGACGTAAATACAGGGTGTTCCGTCTAAACCCCACATTAGAAGTATTGAAAGTTCTAATAAATATATTTATCTGAGAGTTGGTACTCAGGCATAATCCGTTGAGTTATGCTCAATGAAAATATTTTCAAGATGGCAGCACTTCCGGTTATACCAGAAGTCGCTATTAACTTTCTTGTTTTAAATGGAAAGCTATGTTTTTTACTGCGTTTTTGGATTAGTTGAGTTATTTTAAGGGAGTTTTTATTAGCTTTCCCTATACCCAAGTTTAACCGTTTTTAAGATATTTAGGATTTTTGAAAATTTTTTAATTTGCACCTGTCCCTTAAAAAATCGGTAACTCGCTTAGTTTTAGAGATTTCGAAATAATGTTTGGAGAATTGAAAGAGAAAGCCTATATCTGTTGTTCAGTGTGATCAAAATTGGAATTGAAGTTAATAAACCCAAAAATTTTAAGGTTAAGTTTGGACAACTTCAAGTACCCAAAACTTAATTTTTTCAAATGGGATGTCCTAATTTTTATTCTACTAGATGGAGGAGAATTTTTTTCTGCATCAATCTGTATTAGCGTTCCCTATACCTATCTGTGATAATTTTCACGTTATGTTGATTTTTTTGTTATTGTAGGAAATTTCTTACTAACCACAGCTATTTTTGCATAGTTTGGCATAAAAACATTTTTTATTAAACTTAAACGACAAACTCTGTTCAAAATTGTGTTATCAGACTGTGAAAACAAAATAAATTCATTGGGTGTTGGTTTGAAAAACTTTAATTTCTTATCTTTTTTCATTCGTTTTCATGGCAGCCTATGAGAAAAGGCCTATGGCTAATGAATTTCTCAATCCCAACAAAAAGATATTGTAACTTGAAAACTATTAAACATAAGTATAGGGAATGTTAACACAGATCGAAGCAGAATTAAATTCTCTACCATCTAGTGAAATAAAACTTTTGTCATTTCACTTGAAAAATATTAGTTATGGGTGCTTAAAGTTTTGCAAACTTAATTTTAAAAATTTGGACTTTGTTATTCTTTTTTAGAAATTTTAAAACACCAAAGGAAAGATCTAGGCTTCCTCTTTCAAATGAGCTCAAAAATATTTCCGAATTTTTAAAAATCGCAGAGTTACCGATTTTTGAACTGGAAGGTGCAAATCTAAAAAAATTTCAAAAACCATAAATATTTCGTAAACGGCTAAATTTAGGTATAGGAACAGCTTATGAAAACTACTTTAAAATAACTCTAGTAATTCAAAAACGCATTAAAAAATATAGCATTCTATTTAAAATAAGGAAGTTGATAGCGACTTCCGGTATAACCGGAAGTGCTGCCACCTTGAGAATATTTTTATTGAGCAGGACCTAAAAGATTAGGGTTGTACACAAATTTTCAGATGACTACGATTATTAAAACTCCCAATACTTCTAATGTGGGGTTTAGACAAAACAGCCTGTATAAAAATTCCTCCGTAGTAATTCAAGTAGCAGCCGCCGTAAATCCGTTCCGGAGCAAATCCCAGCAGTAAAGGGCATCCCAATCCGATCCCGGTGGATATCACGCCGGAAGCGTTCCCGTTCTCTTTCTGTGTTGTCCGCCACTGTTCATAATCACTTTATCTCTCGTTAATTGCCATGTTCCGACTGTCATGCGGCCACGCCACCGAGGGGAGTTTGTTATAACACGCGGCCACTTTCTGCCAATTACAATTATATCTAACTGCACTAAACACTACGATGGCTTTAAAGGGCCATAATCACAACTTTTTTAAACTGCGAGATTAAAATCTCGCTCTGCGAGTTTTAATTTTAATTATTTAATCTTGCACTTTAATGGGATTTTTCGATTTAAAGCAAATTTGCATCGTAAACACAAAATACATCCCTGGTCTGTGCCCCCAACAATTCAACTCCATATCTGTGGCACAAGGACTAGTTTGTGGAAAGATAAAGGACTAAAAACATTATTTTGCATAATTAATACAAAATTAAATATGTTTATCGGCTATATCGATATTTTTTCAGCAAGTCAGCATATCCCTGAAATGCGGTACTTTCGGCACAGACTGTATTTGCATAAATTATAAAAATTAAACAAAATACTAGTAGCAAATCGAAATAGGTATATTGCAAAAAAATTCAACTCATTTACGAATTAGTTTACATCGTATTCTGATCTAACAAAGCAAATTGAGTTATGCCTAAAACTTCTATTTTCTGTTGAATTAATCTGCCCAATCAGATTCTCTAATTTTTACTAAGCCTATTATAAACTGGTTACACTTTATAACATAACCCAATATTAAAAATATAATATAAAAAATCTAATGTGAAGCAGTTGTAGCAGAATGCTATAGAGGGATTTTCCCAAATCCCTGATACATGAAAGTACATTGGAATGAAAATATAGCACTAAAATAAACGTAAATACCTATCCTCATTTAATTTCTACTTGCTTTCAACACATAAACTTGAACAAATTTGCTGATGAAACAAATAAATGTATTTGGATATTCAAATTTTTTGAGCAACTAAAGCGATGCCGATTTAATTTATTGTCGGTAAATTTCACTTTTACGTTAGATAAGAAAATTATAAACAACAACTTAAAAAGTCGCCGTTTTCAACAATTAAAATAGCCTCGATATTGATATTATGCACTAATAAGTAATAACGCAATACTTTGTTTTTGTTTTTTAATTTTAATAATAATTTTGCTTTATTTAAATACGTGGGAACATTATTATTTCTATAAGCAAATCCATTATAATCTATATAACCTTAAAATTAAATTAAGAAATAATTAAAACAATGGTATAATGTACAATGGTATAAGATAAAATAAGATAATTTGTCATATATCACACGTGATCGAAATGACATTATGAAGCTTGCATATAATGATGCATTTGTACATACAGGGTGTCTCAATCTCAGACTGTCGAGCCTGATATCTCAGTTATTTCTCAACAGATTTTTATGAAATTTAAAATGCAGATATTTCAGAAAGTAAAGATTAAAATGCGCTTTTGACAGTTTTTTCAGTGTGCATTCCAAATTTCATAACAATCCGTTGACAAATAACTGAGATATAATAAGCTCTAAAGCCTTAAGTGAGACACGCAGTATATATTTCTATAACTAATACACTATAATGCGACGTTTAGCTGACATAAGAATTAAAACATTTTTTCATATAATTATGTAAAAGCGTTTTGCTTTGTCAGATAGGAATTCCTTAAAAAAGGCAGTTTCTAAGACAGGGATAAAGGGTGATTTTGCAACAAAATCTGATTGGGCAGTTCAATTCAACAAAAAATAAGAAATTTTTTGGCATAATTCAATTTGCTTTGTCAAATCGGAATACGATGTAAACTAATTCGTAAAGAGTTGAATTTTTATGGAATATTTATTTCGATTTCCTACAAGTAATTTGTTTTAATTTTTATAATTTATATAAGTACAGTTTGTGCCGAAAGTACCACATTTCAGGGATGTGGTGACATGCTGAAAAAATATTAAAAAAAATATCTGACCTTCTATTTAGAAAATATACGCAATTTAAAAATTGAAAAAAGGCAACCCGAGAATTACCTTTACCTAGAAATACTTACTACCTATTATTGAATACCTAGGCCATTTTGATGCACTGGCTATGTCGCTTGTGGAAGTGAAGATTTTATTAACGATTTTAAACCCCAAATACAATACTTTCTTATTTTTTTTATTTTATGCTCTTCAAAGCTATACATTCAAAATAATAATTTGGTATGACAATGTTAGATTATTTGTAAATTTTGACTTTGATTATTTTCGAGAGCTCGAGAAGATTATGGTGAAGTTTATTGTTGTGTTCCATACATAATAGTTTCTGAGTTATTATGAGTGACAAATATACAGGGTGTTTCAAGTTTTAGGTCCAGTCAAAAAATAAATACTTCTAGTATTCCAAAATAAAAAATATATATCGCAAACGATAGAGTTTCTAACACGCTTCAATTTGATGCTTTGCTGATATCCCAACTTTTCATGATATAAGCGTAAAATGCAAAAAACTACATTAAACAATTTTTTTTCAAATTATTCCAATAATTTTTTTATAATAAAATTCCTCCTATTTTTTAAGTAAGACTTCCGAAACTGAAACAGTAAAAAACCCAAGGCGTATTGAGCAATTGAAATTTCAATTTGCAAAAAAAAGGGCATTTTTTAATTGACAGTAACATTTTAGTTTGACAGTTAATGACGTTTCAATTTTTTGTGAATCAAGCAAAGACACGAGCTCTGCTTTTTCAAAGGTGACTAAGATAAAACATTTATTTGATCTTTTGCAAATTGAAATTTCAATTGCTCAATACGCCTTGGGTAAATTTTTACTGTTTCAGTTTCGGAAGTCTCACTTAAAAAATAGGAGGAATTTTATTATGAGAAAACGATTGCAATAATTTGAAAACAAAAAATTTTTTATCTAGTTTTTCACAATTCACGCTCATACCATGAAAATTTCGTATAACATTAAAGCATCAAATTGAAGCGTGTTAGAAACTCTATCGTTTGAGATATATTTTTTTTCTTTTGGACAACTAGAAGTATTTATTTTTTGACTGGACCTAAAACTTGAAACACCCTGTACCTAAGCGTCAAAAACAGAAAAACAGCAATGAATGTGAAACTTATTTTTCATTTTATCATGAACAAAACAGTACCTAGATAAAATACCATTTTATTGTTTAGAATGGAATATAACATTATTAATGATTTATTATTATTATTTTTTTATTCACACATTCCTTGTTCCTTGTATTTTGTATTTGTATATTAATTTTGTATTAATTATGCAAAACAATGTTTTTAGTCCTTTATCTTTCCACAAACTAGCCCTTGTGTCACAGCTAATGAGTTGAATTGTTGGGGGCACAGACTAGGGGTGTATTTTATGTTAACGATGCAAATTTAGTTGAAATCGAAAAATCCCATTAAAGATGCGTTTTTAAAACTCGCACTGCAAGATTAAATCAGACAAATTGCATTACGCGGATTTTAGAAATATGCGCTTTTGAAAATATCGACGTTCTTCGGCCATTCATGTCTCATTCGAGCTAAGTAATTGCTCATTTGTGGCTGATACGCCATAAAGATAGCATTATCGCACTCACCCCGTGTGAAATACTACCACAAGCTCCTCCCGCTAACACACACATCGGTGTTTTCGTAATTATAAACAATTTTCTTAATTTACTTGGCCTGAATAAACTTCAACTCCGATCTGATTTGCGGAATTTCACCCCCTAATGTTCCTTTGTTTGCTCAAGGATAACGTTTTGTTTGTCTAGCAAAAACGAGTGTGTTATTATTTATCCGGCGCATCCACCAAAATTCGTTTACCACTGGAACACTACTCCTGTTATAAATTTCATGCCAAGCTACCGTGGAATTTTCAACATTGCTTTTTACTGAAATTTACACAACGTGTGATTACTTGCTACTACCAGATAAAAAATTACACACCAGCTCTGTTATTGTACGCCATCAAAGGATCGCGTGAAATCAATAGGCAATAGAACGTTTTTCTATTGTTAGTTGTTATACATATTTAACGGAACCAAATCTGTTCTCAGAAGTTTATTACAAAAAAAAACATCTCCTTTATTGAAGTCTCAAAGTGTTTTCGATAGGTCTCCAACAGTTTGTGTTAGTTTTAGTACACTTGACCGAACATAGATGAAGATTAATCTTGTGAAGTTAAACGTCCTCTTATACACTGAGGTTTTTATTTTACTATATAGCATAACACACATAACACTATTTTTCCTATGTTCAATTTTAAAAAATTCACGTCAATACATTACTTGAATTATTAGATCTTCTGTATTATATGGTAAAGAGTTTATTTCACTGAACATTACATAACCCACATAATACTATTAATAATTGTAACGTGAGATCGAAAATATACTCAGTTAGAGCAAACTGTGCCTGAAGCACTTTAGCCATATTTTAGCCCTTTATTTACGGCCGCACTTTTTTTTTGTTACCCTTTTGTTACCCACGATTTTACTTTATTGCGGTTTGTATTTTTATTTTTCAAAGTGTAGTTAAAAATGGTATTAAAACCCCCTAAAAAAAGAATCTGTTAAATTTGTCTTCTGCCTTTGTTACTTTTGACAGATTATCCCAATTTGTAGATATTAACTAGTGTTGGAATATAACATGAGATCGAAAATAAACTCAATTAGCCATATTTATTTACTTTTGAAGTTATGTTGTCTTATGTTGATTTTACACAAGGCTTGCTCTAATTGAGTATGTTTTCGATCTCATGTTATTATCATGTGTTCAGTTTTAAAAAGTCCATGTCAATGCATTGCAGTGATGAAAACTGGTGGAGAACTTACAATAAAACCACGATAGTTACGCAACGTTTCGTCTTTTATAACAGAGACATCATCAGGCACTTGCTAAAGAACTATTACACTGATCAATATGTATAAAATTAATTTATGTAATTTATTTTCTACAAAGCTTGATGTGTTACAAAAAAGATGTTTTTATTATTATTATCCACTATACAGGATGATTCACATAACTTTACGACCCTGACAAACTTTAAATGCAACCAGTAATACCTTACTCAATTATAACTTGATTTAAAAACACTAATAATTATAAATTTGTTTGTGATTTGGATATTCCTTGCAAACCTTAAAAAATTAGGTTCTTATTGCAGTCTCTGGCGTTTTTGTTTTGGCCAATTTAAGCGCAATTCAACCTCCAATGTATAAGGGGTTGCATTTAAGGGTCGCAAAGTTATGTGAATCACGTTGTATAAAATAAAATAAATATGGATATAATTTATAAAAAAAATAATAAAATTTGTTGTCCCGTGTTTGAAACATCGACAATTAAAAACCGTACAACTAAAATATACGGGTATAAGCGAAATAAGTACATTAATTTTAACCAAGACAAACTTTTTCTATGTACCATATTTCAAAATCGCATTTTTTAAAATAATTTTTCCCCCTACAAATTGACGCGCTTTTTATGAAATGCTCCAACAAAGAAAAGTAATAATAAATTTAATTTAATTTTCATGAACTTGCTTGGAAACGGTAATCTTGTCGACTAGGTAACTTTGCTTCCTGTGGCGTGTAAGAAAATTGTGTAGATTTTAAAATAATTTTAACTCAAAAACTAAAACGTTTTAAAAAAAATGATTAGGAAAAATTGTTGGTCTTGACGAGTTCTATTACCAGTTAAAATTAAAATTAATGTACTTATTTCATTTACAGCCTGTGTAATTAAACACAAGGAAACTCAAATATGACATGTTACGAAACATTTAACTAATCTAAAATTTTGTTATGTCTGAAAAGTAAAAATTTATAAATGTTACTTATGTTCTGTGTCTGTTCTAAAATTAACTGAATTCTTAAACTTATGAATAAATAACATTTCTGAAACTGACCTTTTTGACCAACCTTTTCAGTATCGTTTAACATTTTCAAAATCAAAGTTGTGTTTGCAGTTTTTTCCAAAACTAAAAGCTAAGTTAACAGGTTTACAATCATTTATGTGGTTATTAACACGATTTTTCAATTTGTTTGACCTACTCATATCACAATGTTGACAGTCCTTAAAATTAACTTTATAAACAACATTAGATCTATCTACAGTTAGAATTTTCTCTTTTAAGTTTCCAAATCATTTATTGTTTTTTTTTATTATAGTAGAAGGCAAACTGACATTTAGGTGTTTTAAAACTTTAATTAATTTATTTCTTAATGAGGTATATTAATCAAAGGAACAAAAAGTAAATCAGGGTCATTTGGTATATAATTGTTGATGTGTTAGTATTATTTATTGGTTGATTGGAGTCATTTAAAATTCTGTTAACTAAATCCAACGGATAGTTGTTTAATTGTGCAATGTTGTCTAATAACAGGTGTTCATTATTAAAAAAATTCGCAGCATGCTCTGAGATTGTTACGAAAGTCGTAGAACAATTTTTATCATTGTATTGTTGGTTGCCTACTAAACTATCTCACAAGAATTCATAACCTAAGATTGATAAATAGTGCTCAAAGGCGATGTGTTATGTGTGTTGAACAACAAGGAAGACATTTCCAACAGTTTTTATACATAATAAATAAATATTTTTATGAAAATCTGTTATCTTTTTAATTGTCAAAAAGTAAGGTTATGAGAGAACAAATTAATCACAGACATGCAAAATAATGTTTTTTAATTTCACAGCACTCTATAGTTTTTTTTTAAATGAATACTTGTTATTATTAAAATTCTTTTTAACATTACTTGAATGACGTAACCTATATAACCTATTAACTTTATATTTCAAAGATTTTAATACACCAATTTTTTGTCTTAAATGATGAGTTGTCAAATAATGATGAAGATTTAATAAATCGATTCGAAGCCATCGGTTTTTTATACCAATCTATAATGTAATGTATTTCTAGTAAAGAGAATAGTTGTTATATGTTATATTTTCAAAACATATGAGTCCTTATCTAAAGGAATTGCTGTAAGATGAAGATTTTTATTTAGTTTTAATGCCCTCCAATTCATTGTTGTATCAACCGCTTTGTTTTTAATTCTTGTCTGTTAATTATCAACGCTCATCTTTGCCGCGAAACGCGAGTGCTTCAAATAACAGTCTGTATATTAAATAGTTCCTTGATCACTTAATCCTCTGGCATCGAAGTGCTTTCAAGTAGTCATTTAGCGGCAATAATAGCTAGTTCCTTTCAGTCCTAATGATGTTATTCTAACAAACCTCGCTTCCTCTGAGTGTTGGAAAATTGATTCGTCATGCCCTTCACATGGTAAATGTGACAGCAAAGGAGTCGCTATATGCCATCCTCTGCCATTTCGCGTCCCATTATCAATCACACTCACGCAACTCCTGATATGGGAGCATAAGACCGTCCACAATTGTCTTGCCTCTCATTATGGGGGACTTTATGTTCCCATACAAATCTGGCAGTTTATAAAAAATGCACCTAAGACACGTTTGGAGTAAATCTCGCATCAGATTAATCCGGATTTAAATACACGTAAGCTCCCTCCCTTCATATTTGGGGACTTCGGCCACCGTTGTAATCCGGGGAAGTTTGTTATTAATTTTTAAGAACGCCTTTAATATCGCATGCAACAAGGTCGGGTATTAACGCGTCTTATAAAGTGACTCTTTTTATATTTTATGATCTCGCGGTTTAATGAACTTTTTATGGTCTATTTTGATGCGGTTTACCCCCTAAACGTTTAATACCAAAGCCTTAATGAAGGTATTTAATGGACATTAATGAAGTTTTTAACTTATTAATGCGTCTTTCTTGTTTTTTTGGTTTCCTTTGAAGCCATCATCGCGATCGTTAAGTAGCGGCCCGAAACCGTATAAAGTTTTCTTAAACGAATTACCAAACTGGATTAGGTTTGGATTTTGTAAAGCTGGCATGATCAATTTCAAAGACGTCTTGTCAGCAAGACAATCAACGGACATCTTATTTATGGTTTATAAATTATCACGTCCATAAACGCCTCACATTTTTACAATAACAACCAGTTAAAGTTTATTGTTTCCGCCGTTAAGATGAATAATAATGCCATTTATATTATTGGCAATATCTAGCACATGAAAGTGGGAGTAGCCCACAAACCCACGAACCCATTGGTCACGCTGATGTTCGACACATTTTCGATCGGAAAAATATAGCCATTGTATTCACTTCTAGTGGGTGGTAATGAGGGACATAAGTTACTTAAGACTGACAAGTTTTATAATCGGCAATTACACTTCTTGTCTTGGAAGAAAAATGTGCTTTTTACAGAGACGTTCTTGTGAAACGAGAATTAATCTCGCCAACTTATGTTAGCATCGTATAAATTTCAGGCAAAAACTCATCTAGTTTATCGTTACTTCCTTCCGCAGACACTTTACTCATTAGTATAAGGACCATAAAGTGCGCATTCAGTGACTTATGCAAATGCGATGATAAAGTGCATTTAGCTGCACCTTCACGTGCTGCCAAGCGCTCTAATTATTGTTTTATTAACATCACAGAAATTCTGATTTGCTGACAGTTTGGAGGGCCAAAGTAGCCATAATTGGATATTAAACAACTGTCAAAACTACTTCCATAAAGACCCAATTTCCGAGACATAATATCGAAGCAGTAAAGTTTGGCAGATTATTGTAACGGCAAAAAGGCATAAATACACATCATTTTTGCTGTAATAACGGTACAATATGATGGATAACAAAGTTCAGTCATGAAGAAAATATGGGCTTCAATCAAGAGGGAATTTTTCTTCGGCGATTTGTCAGTCAAGACAAGTAACGATAATTTTCCCATTATGATGTGATAATTCACCATTTATGTAGAAAACAGGTTTGTTTTTATCCATCCTTTTGAATTGCTGGTATTTATCATGCTACACCTACTTTTTCCTTCTTCAGCACGTTACTGTGAACTGTTAGTTCATGATTGGTAGGCAAGGACACAATAAAAGACAAATTTCGAGTGCTATCCCAAGTAACACACACAGTTTTTATTTGGTCACCAAAATATTTTCGCAGCAAAATGAACAGCCATTTAACTTTTACAGCTATCCACAGAAGCGCTTTGGTAAGATTTCTGTGACGTACTTACCGATTTGGCGCACCATTTTTTGGTATTTACAGCTTTAAAACAGCCATCAATATTTTCTGAAATACAGCCGTTTGGCTGTGAGAATTACAAAGTAGCTAACAAGCTAAAATGTAGGAAAAAAAGCTAAATAGCCATAAAAACATCTTTTCAACCTAATTTGCTCTTATGGCCAAATGGTCAAAATATTTGCTTTTGGAGAGAAAATGGTTATATTGTAGATAAAGAAGAGCAAAAACCTGTAAATGCTGCTATGCATCCATCCAGAAAACTAAATAACTATAACATTGCTACACCAGATGTAAGACTCTGTTATAGTAATGGCGGATAATGTTACTTTTTTGTGTTCTTGATAAATAATATTAGGCTTGATATTCAGTCCCTGTAACATAAAAGTTTGTGCGAACTGAGGTTTATTGACAAATATGCATAAAAAAGATTCGAAAAAGTAATGCGCCTTCAAAATAACACAAAATACAATAAATCTTTCATTCTTGCAATTTTTTAATACATCTTTAAAAAAACATTTAATTTGAAAAAATTTTTTTTACATCTTTAGTAACGTTAAACTTGTATATTGCGACGGTAAATTGAATAAATCTGCTAGAAATTTATTATTTGCTATTTTTTTTTAATTTTAAAACAACATGGAGGACCTTTCGCTTTCATCCAACATGTCCTCCTGCTCCCTTGTAACGTCATTTAAAACTATAAGGCTGTGATCTGGAATAATATGTTAGTTTTCAGCTTAATTTTTCCTAAAATGTATTTTACAGCTATTTGGCTGAAATCTGGCCGGCAGACCATGAATGGAACCTGTAGTTATCTCTTTCTAACTTTCTAATATCTTACACTTTCTCTTTCTGTCTGTGAGGGGTTTGCGCCTTTGGTTGTAAATTCTTCTAAAATAGCGGGAAAGATCTGTGACAATGAGATGAGGCAGATGGCGCAAAAATTTAGGTATCGAAAGTACCGCATTGTACCGTTGTGTTAGAAAGAGATAACAATAAAACCACCCCAATGTGGCTGAATGACATGAAAAGTTACCAGATTTTATTGACTTTATTACTAACTCGATTTTGTTCTAATCCGCATTTATTTTTTTTTGTCCTTTGCCTTCCAATGAACCACGAAACGATACAAATCAAATTTTCCACTTTCTTACTGCCCAAAATAGAGGACAATAGTAACTTTAAGCGCGTGTTGAAGTATGACTGACATTATGTAAAAGTCGAAATAAAAGAGAAGTCTTCTTACTTCACCCAATAAAAAATTGTCAGAGAATTTTTTTGTATATCTTCAAAGAACTCTTCTTTGATATGAGTCATCTTTAAAGACAGTGAATTATATTTTGATATTTGATAAAAAAAATTGGTACTAAAGTGTACTTATTAATCTTATTATGCTGAAACCTACTTTGAGCTTCAACAAATTCCACAGCATCGGTTATGTCGTTATGTCTATTGGCCACAAATTTCTTTGTACCTATAATTTTTGTTAGGTAGCAGCTACTATAAAATGCAGCAGTCAAATCAGAGCATATTAGAGTGCATAATTTATCAACAGCTAAAATGTTTCCACAGATCCGTAACGGTATATCACAGCGTATTGGCTTTTATTGCTTACTAACAGCTAACATTACGAAAATAAGGTTGTAATAAGACTCTAAGCAATATTTTGGCCAACAGACTTTTTAGCTAAAATTAAGTATAAACAGCCATTTTGTTTACTAATTCCAAAATTTGGCTAAAATGCTGCAACACTGATAATGCAGCGTATTGGCTTTCATGACTTATTAACAGCCAAAAAATTTTCACAGCTATAGAACTGTAATATGGTTGCAATAAGATTTAGGACAGCTAAGCAAATGTCTCAAAATCAGCTATTTGGCTGTAGCTGTATATTGGCATTTTTTTGCTGGAATCGATATTTTCAGGCTTTACTAAATGGATCATTAGGCTTTTGCTGTTAACTGGCTTTTAACATATTCCTTTGATGACACTATCCAACTTAAAAATGGAAGATAATGCTGTGAAGAAAGACATTTGATTCGGTTTTGATGACGTTTTCATCACTATATTTTGGCTGCAATTGCCAAATGGTTGAAGCTGTGCTACTTGGGATGTTGCCCAAATAATTAACTTAAATTATTCCGCATAACAATTAATAGAAACCTAAACTTTTAATGTTACTTCTAGTTGCTTAATTACCTCGAAAATTGTTGAACTAAATAAAATATTGACAATTGGCGCAGCAAATGCATTTCGGTTAAATTTGCTAAACCTTTGATGAGCGCTTTTGGCACTGGGTTACTGCTGATTGTTTTTGTGCTTTTTGTAAATGCGTCAGCACTGCACTTGATCGTCGAGCTTTATTCATGTGAAAAACTGCCGATATCAGGTGCAGACTCATTCAAACAGACGCGAAATATAGCTTTGATAATCCGCAATTGGTCAACTTCACACCCAGTTTAAAAAATCATTCGCACACTCTTTCGGACTTAGACACAAAGGCCGAAATAAATTATGCCCCGCAATTCGCTCTTGCCCGACAGTGATAAATACGAAACTCACTATTTGAATACTAATGTGGCAGAACCTGTGGCACAAGCATCCACCAATATCACTGCTAATATCCATTTAATATTCATTACAGTTCGGCATAAAATGTGTGCGTGTACACGGATACAATTGTAGATTGAATATTAATACGGAATTATTTTGCACTGCAGGGCTGGAAAACAATTTTTTCGATTCACGCTCCCGTTAACAGAGTTTTGTTCAATGAGCAATTTGTTTATTTTCGATTCGGTGGGGAAATCGCTGCGATTCGACCAAGTGAAAGATTGCCTTTTAAATAAAAATAAGGAATGGCTAAACGGCCGCTTGGATGAATCTACTTACAAATTGAGTTTAAGCGTTACGCAGGAAAAATACGCACCAGAAAATGAGACGTCACGAACAGGAAAAGCACACTTTATCACCTTGTGTTGTTTACATGCGGGTTTATGTTGTTTTTGTCATTTCTGTGTTTATTCACTTTGTTAATGTTTGTTTGTGGGAACTCGATGTGTTCTTGCTAGATCTCATTAAGGTGGAATTATTTTAAAGGCAGGTATTGTATGTCTATTAGCTCCAAAATTCAAAAGCACAACATTTATTTTCATCTCGGGTTTTTTGGCAGAATGGAATTACCACCACATTCGAACGGTAATAAACGTCATTATCTAACACAAATCACTGCTAAATCATGACACTCACATTATGGCCGTTAATAATGATTAGTATTTATTGAATATCGAGGCTCGATGCCAAAATCGTATTTTGGCCCGAGTTTGGCGATTTTTTTTAGTTACAGAACTAAAATATAATAATAATGATAATAAAGGGACTTTATTAATTAAAATTAAACAATAATAAACAGATGAGGCGAAATCTAGCTTGAAACTATTCAACTTAAACTCAAAGAAATCTTAATAGAAAAAATAATAATAATAAAAATAAATTCGGAAACTACTTAATAACTAAGAACTAAAACGAAAAATTGCCAGTTTCTCAAGAACAAAAGCACCAAGGAAGAATCCTTTACGAAGAAAAGAAAAACATTGAAGAGGAAAAAATTCTTCCCCATTTATTTTCAACATCATTTGGCTCACTCAGTTGAGCAAAGTTAATTATTAAAAAACAGATTCTTAATTTTACTCTTAAATAACGAAGGTTGATTTTGACAGTGAAAACCCTTTTTAAAAGCTTTTATTTAACTCACAATGTTATCTGTCTGTCGGTTATTTTTTCGGAGCCAAATTTGAAAGGGTTCCCGTTGTCCCACTGAATTGAAATTTTGCATACTTACTTAATCTGCGTGACAATGCAATCCTATGTAGTTAAATACCCCCTAAAAGGGTTAAATGGGGTTTTGAAGTTTTAGGTTATGTTTACAAAGGGGTTCTCGATTTGTAAATTTGAGAGGGTTCCTGTAGTCGCAATGAAATGAAATTTAACATGCTTACGTAATCTGTGTGACAATGCAATTCTATATAGTTAATTACCCCCTAAAAGTGTTAAATTAGGTTATATTTACAAAGAGGTTCTCGATTTGTACATACCGTAACTTATACCGACATAGACGGTATGTTGGTCATTAGGACGTCACGGTGATGCACAGTGTAATAACAATAAATCTATGCAATAAAGACTAAAAAGCAAAAAATAGAAATATATAAAAAAATGTTTTTTTAAAAAGTAAAAAATAATTCTTATAGGTTAAAATTCTAAAATTTATAAAAGCTTTGGGAGTTATAAAACTACGGCATTACAGAATTACTTTGTTCAGTTGACAACTCCCAAAGCTTTTATAAATTTTAGAATTTTAACCTGTAAGAAAAAATATTCTCCTGTGATTGAAATACATTATTTTTTACTTTTTAGTGTATTTTTAAATAAAAGCTTTTTTTAAAAAACATTTTTTTATATATTTTTATTCTAAAATATAACTTACTTAGGCAGAGAGGTGTCGATGTTAAGAAATAAATACAGAGAAATGATATAAAAAAATTAGTTTGATTTCTTCTGATACATGATCGTGTTTTTTCAAACCAAAAATAAAACAGAAGCAATTTTAATTTTTTTGCAGACGATGTTTAGACTGTAAATAGTGAGTCCATATTTTATAAACGAAAGCACAAGTTTAAAATTTAAGATATTACAATATTAGCTCTAATGGCCAGATTTGAAATCTACAATCCGAAAGTATATACAGGGTGATTCATATAACTTTACGACCCTGACGAACTTTAAATGCAACCCATTATACATTGGAGGTTGAATTGCGCCCAAATTGGCCAAAACTACAACGCCAGAGACTGCAATAAGAACCTAATTTTGTAAGGTTTTCAAGAAATATCCAAATCACAAACAAATTTATAATTACTAGTGTTTTTGAATCAAGTTATAATTGAGTAATGTATTACTGGTTGCATTTAAAATTCGTCAGGGTGGTAAAGTTATCTAAATCACTGTGTAGAGACAAGTGTTAAATTTAATTTACACATTTAAATTCTGTATTTGTAAAAGCTTGCAATATTAGAAATTTTCCCAGATAAGTTTAGAAGCATCTCTGGCAACAATCATATTTCAACAATTTTACGTCGACGAGTTTCTACTAATCTCGAAATTGCCAAGTCCCGCTATATTTATCACTGCTGCAATTATCCAACTTTCACATTAACACCATACAATTACACCTACAAGAAAAGCGATAACTATGCCAATAACGGAATACAAATTTTGAAAAAATTCCTAATAATAAACAAAACTGCAAACAACGGACAATGATTTTAATTGCGAGCTTTCTCTGGAAAAACTAACCAATACTATGTACTTAAAGTGCATGATTTGCGTGAAGACTGATCGGAGAAAAATTCGCTTTTGTTATCTCTCCAGAGCAATTAATCAGAAATATTCAGCATTGTTTGAAAGCATCCGTCTTTGTCAATTTTGGCGAAAAAAGAAGCTTTCACACGAGCGTCGTAAATCAGCCGCGACAAACGTAACGAATGTAAGCATTTTATTTCAACCGGTAATCAAATAAGGCATATTTTATACGACACAGCCGTATGTACAATTTACATGGAAAGGGTTTCGGAGCGGTCATATTCACAATGTTCAAGGCATTTTATTGCAGCTTTCGACTCATTCGCAGTCTGGTCACGTTATGTCCATTGCATGTCAAAAATACCCCGTTTGCAAGCAGCAGTGTTTTTATTTTTGCATCAAAAATCCCGATTCCTGCACTGTCTATTGATGTTTTGTAATCCGCTTTCGAGGACAAAGTTCCTTGATTGTGGTTGCAGAGGGAGCAAAGAGCCTCGGGTCTCACACCAAACACTCAATAGCTCGAATTAGAGCTCAAGAAACGAAACTTACACAACTTCTAAGACTTCCATAACTTATATTGAGCTATTTTTAAAAGTAACGCCTCTCACGAGTTTAAAATATTCAAATGTTGGGCTCATTATTGCGCATAAAACTTTCCAGTGTTATTGATGATACGAATAAATCGCAGCATTTTCCCTACTCTCACTAGTTGTCTGCTTTCATGTCTACTAACTCAGCCATAAAGCTGTAAAGTTGTAACGAGGCGATTCTGTGATTTGAGCCTGTTGTGATTTTTATGGTCGCAATGTTTTCGCGAAATAATTGGATGAGTTTTGTGATATCTGGAATTCGATCTAAAGGATTGGATGCGGATTATTGCCACTTAGGTCGTAACGACTAACCACAAGATGTCTCCAAATAGAAATTGAGGATTGTCGAGATCGTATCTCGGACCCTACAAGGCAGATTAATTAACAACTGTGCGAGCCAATAAAAAATGCCCTAAAAAATCAAGAAAACTACTATTCTGAATGAGACTTTTTCTGGGTTTGTGCGCAGTTTTGCGCGTGAGAATCCGGGGATTTACATAAACATTGTATGATTGCTTCTCACGAAATATTGGACGACTTAATTTTTACAACATTTATTTGCCTAAAAGGGTTTTTATCTGATTGAATTTAAACGCGACGAAACAGAGTTTTATTTTTGGATAGGTTCGCTCGAGAAATTTGCATTTTTATCGCAACGCGTTGTGGGAAAATGCAGCCCTCGAAATTAAGAAATAAAGCGGTTTTCTGGGACGCTTTCGAAGATAGCTTTACACGATAATCGTGCTCATCCGAAGGATTATTTTTACGGTTTTTTAAAATTCCATTTTGATTTATTTAAATTAATATAAATGCCAATCAATCAACGAACCTCATTTTCAAATCTCTACATCATACATTAATGTATGTCTGTCATTTCAGTCACAATTACCGTCACTCAACACACTTTTCATTCAGTTTTATTTTAATTTCATGTTTTCAGCGCCAAACAAGAGAACTTTCAGTGCTATACGAAAATTATCCACTCGAAAATAAACATTAAAAGTTTACTATGAATTAGCTTTTAAACTTCTCTCTGAATAAATTGAGAGAAAAATGTAAAACATTACTCAAACTTCTACACTGGAAACAGTTCTCCACCACTATAAATTTTATAATCACACGTAAAACTAATTTGAACGTCACCCTAGTTAGGTAATAAATCGCGTAATTTCATTACTTTTATTACGATGATTTAATTCCTGGGAATCACCGGAATTACGATTTTGTACTGTCGAAAGCAAAATTAATGACGTTTGAATGGCGAAGACAGGTCGGAAACGCCCCTCTGTTATTTTTTTAACTCGAGTCAATAACGACTTTACAGTTATATTGTCATTAACTTGTTTTTCTATAAATAGTAAGCTTCCAAAGAAACTAAACAATGAACATAACTGTCAAATCAAATTATGGATAATAAACTTTGACACTTTATGTACAGCTGGGTGCGAAATATGTACCAACTAACTGCACATTTTAAATGACACTACGGAAATGTATTTTATGAGCCACACGTACTTTAATAAAATGTGTACGGTAAAACTATTTGCTCGTAAAAATACATCGCAAGTTTGTCCTTCTAAACGTCAAGATCTTATAAATATGCGAACATGTCAGTCTCATTTAGAACAGAAAAAGATTCACGCCTCTTGTTGAATTACAACTAGGCGTTTATTGTTTGCTTGGTGTAACGGAAGATTTTAAACATTTAAAGGATAATAATGCACATGAAAGAAAAATGCTCCCATTAAAGGTGAATAAATTGTGGCAAACGAGATTGATTTAAATCGTCATAAAATAAATTAATCCCGAGTCAGACTACAATTTTTTTCTGTGGTCTTGATCTCCTTTAAAGGATGAAAGGGTTAGCGAAAAATTAATTAAATAAAAAACCTTATCAATATGTGGTAACACTGATTTACTATTCGTCCTACGTTTTGGATAAACAAATTCAATTTATGCATTTGAAGTTAAATGAATGAATTTATTTGTTTTCACTGTTTTAAATAACTACGAGAGCAAATTTTTTAACCCAAAATCAATAATAGAATACCCATTTATCTCGTGTCTGGACATATTTGCTGCAGTTCCTGCGATAGGAAAAATGCTTGTCTCAAAACTTTTCCTACAGGAAGATTATTATAATAATTTATGAAGTTTGTTTCGGATTTACGGACGATTTAGGAAAAATAGTGGACGTATTCAGGAGCCAAATTCACTTTTACCAAATAAAAGGAGTGTCGGGAAAATCCTGAACTGTTGTCTCAATTGAATAGAATTTTTCAGTATAAATGGCTTGTATATGCATGGCAAATAAAACGCCTTACTGTCTATTTACAAGTTTATTGCATTTAATATTTGCAATTCGTGATTATTCCCACGCGAATGTCAACTTAATCGAAAGCCATTAGGAACGTTCTCACATACAAGCGGAGTTATTACGATATCTCGGATTTGAGTTTAATTAATAACGATTTAAATAAATTACAGTCTGGCTGCAGCCTGAATTGAAAAATTGCTGTTTTGTTCTAATTGCTCCAATGTATGCCCGGGAGAAATCAAATTCACGAGAAAAAAGCTCAAAATATGTACTTAGGTCCAGCTGCTAACAAGCCGTACGTTTTAAAGGTCCGCATGATGTAATGTTTACATTTTCAAACTAAAAATTAACACAAAGCTGTTGTGTTTGCTCAAAAATTAAAATCGTTTGTCCGGTGCATTCAAAACGTATTATGTTTTCCGTTGACCAAACGTTTGAAGTTCAAAACCCCTTGCTAAAACAAACATCAATCCTGCTCGTTTTGTTAAGCCAATTACGTCGCTTATGATTTATTGTTGCTGAATAGACCGTAATTAATCTGCCCAAACTGGTCTATGCCTTTTATTAAATTATTAAATTCTAATCGAATTAACCGGCCACTCGAGCGCACCTCAACCAGCCGGGCTATAAATTTCTTACCACCTTCCTAGAGGGACGAATAAAACAAACTATTATTCTTACATCTAATTTATACAGCGTGACCCAGAAGTGCGTAATCGGTCTATAACTTTTTTGCTATTGAAAATATTGCGATGCCGTTTTTATTATTCGATAGATCAACTTAAAGTTCACAAACTATTTTATACAGGATGTTGCATACAGGGTGATAAACCAAAGTTATAATTTTTTAAATGGAACACCCTATATATTTTTGCATGATTAGACTACGTGAAAAAATAATGGTACTTTGTATAATCTTTTATAGGCCTATCTTTTTTTGTTTCGAAATTATTCAACTTTTTGTGCCAAAAACAACCCTCTTTTAAAAAATCACTGTGAAGCAGCCAATGAATATTTTCCGACAAATTTGCCACAGAAAAACTTAGAATAACTTGTAGTTTTAGCAAATAGTCGACTTTTTGTTAAAACGCACAGATAATGTACAGGGTGTGCCAAAACGCAAAAAGTTGAATTACTCATTTTTTTCAAATGAAACACCCTGTATTTGTTTATACCTATCAATAGCATTTTTGATAAGCTTTCTAATGATATGGGGTTTGTATAGCACATTTAAAAGATTTCTCGAGATTTTCAAAAAATTATATTTTATTACAAAAAAATCAATTTTTCAAATAGGCTGCTGCCACGATTCTTTCAAAGTGAAACGGTTATTTATTTCGCTAGTGTTATTAATTACTTGATACAAAAATGGATTTTACTCAGCAAGAATTAATCAACATGGTTTACTGTATTGGTAAAGCCGATCGAAATGTTTCGTTAGCCAGCAGAATCTATCGTCAAAAATATCCTTTTTTTTTTCTTTTCAGAAGCTAAAAGATCGATTTGAGAACTCTGGTAGTACTAAATACGAAAAGAAAGAAATACTAGGTGGGAGGACTGATCCAAGACACTGAACTAAATGTTTTGCTAATGTTAGACATTTCATAGAGCAAAGTTAACAGGATTATATTGAAACATAAATTTCATCCATATCATTTAAAATTACACCAAGAATTGCATGGGGAAGATTTTTTAAAGATGATAAATTTTTCTGAAATCATGCTTAATTTGATTGGCGAAAACAGAAATTTTATAAACAAAATTCTGTTTACCGATGAAGCGACATTTATGAGGATTAGAATTTCTAAAGCATTTCAGTCAATCCGCCAAGACACGTTAGCAAGAGTCAAATTGTCTTTTGAAAGGCAATTGGCGTTTTGTAACGAGGAAAACGATGGTTTATTTGAACATCTACATTAAATCTTTTATTATTAATATTTTTATTATTTATTATTTCATTATTATTTAATATTTTTTAATAATAGTGTTCATTTTTGTTATTGTGAATTGTTCTTCTATAGGAATCATGATGAATATTAATGTTGCTATAAACACTGATATTTTAATTCTCAGTTATATTAAGAAAATTAATTCTTGTGAAAAATAAATTCACTCACTGCTCTCCAGCTGCCTATTTGAAAAATTTAACTCCTTTTTTTTGTAATAAAATGCATTTTTTTTGTCGTAACCCAGTGTGGATTTTCAACTGAGTAGTAGTCATATTATGTCTGTTCACACTTCAAATACTTTTAAATATTGCTTCATCGGTCAACAGAATTTTGTTTATAAAATTTCTGTTTCCGCAATCAAATTACGCATAATTTCAGAAAAATTTATTCTCTTTCGAAAATCTTCGCCATGCAATTCTTGATGTAATTTTAAATGGTATGGATGAAATCTATGTTTCAATATCATCCTGTTGACACTGCTCTGTGAAATATCTGTTTGCCGAGAAATTTCCCGCGTGCTTAAATTCGGGTTTTCTTCTAACATTTCACCAATACAGTAAACCATGTTGATTAATTCTTGCTGAGTAAAATCCATTTTTGTATCAAGTAATTAAACACCAGCGAGATAAATAACTGTCTCACTTTAAAAGCATTGTGGCAGCCGCCTATTTGAAAAATAGATTTTTTTGTAATAATACATTTTTTTGAAAATCTCGAGAAATCTTTTAAATTTGCTTTACAAACCGCATATCATTAGAAAGCTTATCAAAAATGCTATTGATAGGTGTAAACAAATGCAGGGTGTTCCATTTGAAAAAAATGAGTTATTCAACTTTTTGCGTTTTGGCACACCCTGTACTTTATCTGTGTTTTAACGAAAAGTCCACTATTTGCTAAAACTACAAGTTTTTCTGTCGCAAATTTGTCGAAAAATATTCATTGGCGGCATAGTGATTTTTTTAAATGTGGGTTGTTTTAAGCACAAAAAGTTGAATAATTTTGAAACAGAAAAAGATAGGCCTATAATAGTTTATACAAAGTACCATTATTTTTTTACGTAGAATCTAATTATGCAAAAATATATAGGGTGTTCCATTTAAAAAAAGATAACTTTGGTTTATCACCCTGTATACAACATCCGGTATAAAATATAAATATTTTTACTTTGTGGACTTTAAGTTGATCTATCAGATAATAAAAACGGCATCGCAATATTTTCAATAGCAAAAAAGTTATAGACCGATTACGCACCCCTGGGTCACTCTGTATATTATTTGCACTTTCTGTGACAAAAATATCGGTGATTTCTTTAATTAAACCAGGAATTTCGCCGATTATTAATTGCGGCAATCTATCAAGGCCGTGAAGCAATTCATGAAATATTAATGAATTCTTTGAAAGTTTCCTGAACATTGTTGCATAAAGATTGGCGCGATTTATCCTGAAAATACGAACTTGATTGTACACAGCAACACGGCGAAGCATTTGATTGAGGGATTTAATTGAATAAAGGGGAGCCATGTCAGGAATACCAACTGGGTGCATTTCATAAGAAGTGCCCTTCCATAAAGTCCATTTTACACTCCAACAACGCGCGTTTAATCCAATTATTCTGTCAAAACCGAATTAATTGAACGAAATGGCTTCAGAATTTGATTTTTATTTTAATTGTGACGGGAATAATAACGAGTTTCGGTTTGTTTCAGGGATTTACAAGGAAACAACATCACGGTGCTGTTCGAGTCGGATTTCCAGGACCTGGGGAAGCTCCGGATACTGTAAGTAGTTTGAAAGTGTGATAAGGTGGTCATCGGTGGCTGAAATTTCAGGCAACTCACCGACAACCAGATCCATACAATTGAAAGAGACGCTTTTCAGGATCTTGTCAATTTAGAACGATTGTAAGTGGTGAATAATGACGGGAAAATACTAAATCGTTTCTTTGTAGACGGCTTAATGGAAATTATATACGGCACATTCCAGACAACCTGTTTTCCACTACGCCTAATTTATTTCGATTGTAAGTACAAAGAAATACAAAAACCTCTCATTATTTCACTTATTAATCAATCACTTCTGACTTACTTCCTGCTCCAGCCTCTCTTTATTAAGCTGAAAGCGTTATTGCATGTACAGCAACCCTAATTATGCTAATTTCGCTTTGCCGTACTTTGATTTTGAGTAATTCATCTTCAACAACTCGATTAACGTCAATATTAGAAGTAATTTGCTTACATGCGATTTTTTCCAGAGATATCAGCCATAACTTGATATCGGTGATCGGGAGGAAGACCCTGAGGGGCATCACAGCCATCAAAAATTTGTGAGTTATTCATTATTGCAAATTTCAAGCATTCCAAATGATGTTTTCAGACAACTTGACAATAACCGAATCACATGCATCGACGACCAAGCTTTGAGGAGCTTCAAGGACCTCGAAATTTTGTGAGTATCGAAATTCACGTAGAAGATGATTTGTGTGTTTATGGTAATTTCGCGGTGGAATACATCATCTCTGGCTACCGGAATGTGGTCTGTTTAGGTCAGGTGAAACCGCTCAAATGCGCCTAAGAGACCACTAAAACGTGATCAACTCATCGTGGGTATAATTCACATAGGGAGTTTCAGTCGATAAATTCCATCAACGGCGCAAATATACCAATAAAAATCTCATATTACCGGCAAAATGCGCCGGAATTTCGATTTATTCGAATCGATTTACTTGTATTAAAATTACATGAGTTTTCATTTATCGGGTTAAAGCTGGTTTACGTCCGCGGATGAAACATAACGCAATAAAATGAACCGAAAGGACACATTGTGGACAGGAATTTATTATATACGGAAGGATAATGGCAAACAGAGTTTGTGCATTTCGAAGCAACAGGTGTATTGGTGCAACATTAGCACAGGAAATGGACACGATTTTGCAATTGCAATTGTACTAATTTCTAATTAAATAATTCGGATAAAATCTTTGTAATTAAAAAGTGGACTGAAATTTTCATTAAGTCGAACGGTGAAAAAATGTCGTGTAATATAAGCTCTAGATATTGTGTTTTGTTCTCTTTAATGAAATTTTTAATGTCCCGATTCTCCCTCGAAAGCGTCGCCTTGTTTGCTCTAATTAAACAAAAAAGCAAAAAGATACTCCATAAATAAATTAAGACGATTCTTCATTTCGCAATTTTTACTTTGCTTTCCTTCTCTGATTTATCTGGCTTGTAATCCTTACAATTTGAACCCTAGAAAGGATTTGTTCTATGTTTAATCACACATTCTGATTTTAATAGGAGTGCCGAAATTTCAATATATATGATAGTACAAATCTAAAGATCAATTTTTAAAGGCTTCAGCAACTTAAAAAACAACTTTGTCTTAAGTAATAGTACTGAACGCTTATTACAGTAGTGAAAACCATTTTTCTGTATCTGCTCTCTAACTCAAGTTATTTCGATTTAGAGTTGGAATTATGACGTCATAACCGCCTTTCGGGTATTTGATCCAATTTTAAGATCAAATGGTTTTTGACTTTACAAGTGTCACTGATAGAGTTTATCAAAACTTGTCAAAATTTCTCAGATGTTTTCGCGAAGTTCAAGATAAAATTTAGAACAGAAAGAAGTCCAGAAGGTAGTTAATTTTTTATTTTGTGAAAGATGGATGAAAAACGTTCAAATATCTGTCAGGTTTTTGGTGAATGAGAAGGTTCAGTGATAAGAGGATTCTGTAATGAGAGGCGGTTGTGACGTCAAGATTTCTTTCTTTCGAAGCTTATTTTTCATCGCAGGAAATTTTGAAAAGAATTACTGGTACAGAACGAACGATATTTTCAATTTCCGTTAAAACATAAAACAGGTAAAACAAGTTGCCAATGCCTTTAAGCAAATGTTTAGATAATAAAACGTTTATGTAGGTACTTTTTTTTATTAATTTTTTTCGCTGGCTGTTTTAACAAATTTTAACTCAGTTTTTTTAAACAATGGTGCATATACTCAGAGTACAAACAATAATTCTTCAGAAATATCGCACTTTCTCAGAATAATATCTCGACGATAGTTGGACATCCTTTTTAAGGATAATACCTCACAATTTTAAATAACATGAGATCGAAAATAAACTCAATTAGAGCAAGCTGTGCCTGCAGAACTTTAGCCATATTTTATCCGTTTATTTACGAAGTTATGTTGTCTTATATAGGTTTTACACGGCATATGATGTGGCTAAAGTTACACTTCACTTTCAAGGCTTGCTCTAATTGAGTATATTTTCGATCTCATGTTACTTCACACACAAAAAATTATTTTTTGGGGCAGGATCTTCTGTAATTGTAAATGTCCGGCAAAAGTATGGAACTTGGTAAATGTAGGTAGTAATTATTTTTTTCGTAAAGTAAATAGTTTAGGCAAAAATCGGAAGGTTCCATACTCCATGTTTCTTTTATTTATTTCTATATTTTGTAAATTTTACCCATATTTTCATAAAGCTACTGGTTAATTAATTTCTGATTTGTAAAGACCGCAGATTGTAGCACACTCGACAAAAAATATTTAAAAGCAGAACAATATACAGGGTGTCCCACGAGGTAGTGCATATATTTTAACCATAGATTGAGCATTAAAATTAAATGGACCCATATTTTTTATTTTGTTCCAAAAAAATTTTTTTGGGGAATTATTAGCCCCAAAGTTACCCCAAAAATACAGATTATAATTTTTATCTCTAATAATACTTATCCAATTTTTATAAAATTTGGTATACAGACGTTATTTTAAACACTCATTTAACAATGCAAATTGTAAGGTTGTAAGGCATTGTTGAAGGGGGCTACCAGAGTCCCCTTGACATAAATTGTTTCATAACTTTGTAGCACACATTAATTTAGCTTTGGTACTAATAGAATTTGGAAGCTTATTCCATTTAGAAACTTTTTTGTCTTTTTTAAATTTTTTGTAAAATCTACTGTTTTCGAGTAAAATAATAAAATGTGAAAAGATGCAGTCGGTATCAGCATCAGTATCGCACCTAAACGGTTTTGATTTCAAACCTGTCAAATTTCGTTTTCAAATTCCTGGCTTGTAAAATAAGCAACCATAACGGAAAAAGTGTGAAACGAGATTTGACAATAATATTTGCACCTGTAACAGGTCTGAAGTCAATGCCGGTTTGTTTAAAAACATTGTGGCTGTGCTGATATCGACTGCATCTTTTCACATTTTATTATTTTACTCGTAAATGGTACACTTTACAAAAAATGTACAAGACACAAAAAAGCTTCTAAATTCAATAGCCTTTTAAATTCTAGTAGCACCAAAGCCAAACTAATTTGTGCTACAAAGTTATGAAACAATTTATGCCAAGGGGGTCCCGGCAGCCCCCTTCAACAATGCCCTACAAGCTTACAATTTGCACTGTTAAATGGGTGTTTAAAATAAACACCTAATTTTATCAAAATTGGATAAGTATTATTAGAGATAAAAATTATAATCTGTATTTTTGGAGCAACTTTGGGGGCTAATAATTCCACAAGAAAATTTTTTTGGAAAAAAATTAAAAATACGGGTCCATTTAATTTTAATGCTCAATCTATGGTTAAAATATATACACTACCTCGCGGGACACCGTGTATAATAAGAGAAAAAAAAGTTTAAAAACTAAACGGTTTGATGATTTGGTCAAAATTTCCAAAGCCCCAAAATAGAGGCAGTGGAGTGAGTTTCACGATTAATAACAATCATCAACCATGCAAATAGGTACATAGAAAGACACACAAACGTACAAATTGCGCTCTAAAAATATCGTGCCGACTTCACAGAGAGCGCCTTGAGAAAAACTATCAAAGTAAAATCGTACGGCGTTCCTCCTCTTTGATGTCCACTGAATCAATTTTAATAAACTCAATTTACTGTCAACAGGACTCTAAATAACAACAACCTCACATGGATCGGTAAAGATATGTTTAGTAACATGTTTCGACTGCGAACATTGCGCCTCAGCGACAACCTCCTCCACTGCGATTGTCAACTGTCGTGGTTGGCAAGATATTTAAGACATTCACCACGACTTGCCCAATACACTAGATGTCATTCACCCAACCATCTCAAAGGACAAAACATCGCTGATCTGCAGGATCAGGAATTCAAATGTTCCGGTGAGTGGAACGCCGATGGGTTAGGCAACCACTTATACAACCAACCTGTTGATCGACCGCATTCCCTCCCTGGCATTTTCACCCTCAACCCTCAAAAAACCAACTTTTTTATTACAACAGTTCTAAAACGGGGAAAAAATGTTGCAGGTTTGGCCGAACGTGCCATCAATGGGGAATGCATCAGCGAACCCGAATGTCCGCATCCGTGCAGATGTGCGGATGGAATTGTAGATTGCAGGGAAAAAGGACTGACGAAAGTTCCGGATCATCTTCCGGAAGGAACCACAGAATTGTAAGAACTTTATCGATTTGGAACTTTAGGCGTGTGACGCCAGATAGCGCTCCATGTTGCGTTTCACGACTGAAACAAGGACGCTCTCACATTTATAAACGAGGAGCGATCGAACACTTTCAAAAAAGGGTGCTTGCTACTTTATAGCACATGAGGCTAACCGCCTTGTGGGGTATGGCAATCAAGACATACCCAGCACATAATTTTTGTTCCCGTGGAGCTGTTTCTTGGCATTGTTCCAGAGGCGCTCCCTCTAATTCAATCAAACACACATCACCTTATTTTTCTAAGAGAAGTTATTTTTTTATTTAGGCTACTTTCCCATTTTGGTAATTTATCTGTGTTGGTCTTCTCAAAACTTTTATAATATTCTTTGGAATTATTAATTCTAATAGCAGCAAGTAGAGATGGGAACATCGAAAAAAAAGTTTCGATGTTTGACGACATCGATAATCGAAAGCGAAATCATCGATTCCCGATATATCGCTATTAAAACATCGTTTTTTTTAATAGAAGAACAAAATCATTCATAATTTATTTTTAGTCCTACAAAAAATAAAAAATTCAAAAATTAAAGATCATCTTTGGTATAAATTACACGTTCTGACATTCTGTCACCTGTCATTTATACACCAACGCGCGTGCGCACAACCTCATTTTTGTTATTTAACCCCGAATAGTTATCACATCGAATCACTAACCCTTAAAAATTAGAAAATAAAAATTAATAACAAAACCATTTAAACAATTTCAAAACATCGAAGTAAAAATATCGATATTTAAAAAAATATTTATATAATTTTAAATCGATGTTATTACATCGATAAATTTGACCAATCATCGATGTTTGAAAACCATCGATGTATATAATTGTTAATAATTTCAACAATTGCCATTAATTTTATTGAATATTTTTGTTTAGGGATTTAGGTCTTTTAGTTGGAGGTATATTTAAATATAGGAGAACGGCTTCTTTAAATTCTTTCTCAATTTCAATTTTATAATTTTGATGGTCACTAAAATTGTTTGAAGTTGTATAAATATTATTTTCACAACTATCTAAAGCAGAATTGGTGATTGTGATATTAATACCCATATTATTGATATTATTATTATTTTCAGAATCAGTGACATTTAAAGTACTGATTATTTCAGAGTTGTTGTTTACGTTAGGAGATAAATCTTCAAAATCTACGTCATTTGAATTTCATTTTGTATTAGTTAAAACCTCATTTTTAATTTTTTCTAAAATTTCAACCGGGAGATATTTATTTTTAATTATCGCTCGTCTTTGATCTGCAACATTTTGTACAGATACATTAGAATCAGGGTACTCACGGCCAAATGCTTCATGAAGGGGTTTCCTGTAATTATTTACATCATTCTCACAGTTGGTAATTTCAAAATATTTGAGCATTATATAAATATTTGCGCTTTGTAACTGATTTTCTAATGGTATGATGAGAAAGCTCATTATAAACATTAGAATTACAAAAAAGATTGATGTTGTCTCTCATTTTTTAGAAAAGAAATTTTTTCTATGGCGATTCAATTACATATCCAGTTCAAAAAATTTTGCTTCAATCTTTTTTCCCATTTTCAAGAATCGCGTAGACATTATTCCCCAAATTTTATTATCTTTTATTATATTATTTATATATATATTATTATTATTTATATATTATTTATATTATATTATATTATAACGAAATAAGACGAGTTTGAGTTACGAAGGTCCGAACTTTGTTGATATTTTGCAAATCTGTTTTAAGTATGACTAAAAGACAACAATATTTTTGTAATATTTTGTTTAGAAAATAATGATTTTGTAAGACTAAGCGTGAACGTAAGTTTTTTTCAAAATTAGAAACTCTAATTTTTAACCCGTTAAAGTTTTGTCCATCCAATGTTACTGTCTTTTTCCCCCATTTTTTTTCTAAAACTTTACTTCCACATAACTTAAAGTCCGGGAGCTCGTGATTTTTTTTAATTGCTTTTAAATAGAAACCCAAGAGCCAGAACGAAGCACTATTTTAACAATTTTGTTTAATAAAAACCACCCCTTTAAAAATATTGTCTTCAAATTTATGGAAAACACTTAGAATGAAATGCTGGATTTATTTTATGATTTTTTATATTCTTTTATGTTTAATATTAATTTGTAGACTTGTAGAGAAAAAACGATTGATGGACTTATCTCATTACTGCACAAAAATGTTCAGTGTTATAACAAAATTGTTTAATAACATTTAAGTAAACCAATCTATTACAAAACCAATTATTGCATTTGGAAGAGAAGATTTTATGGCATACACTTTTATATTTTTCACAAAATGACTAAAATTGAACTTATTTCGTTATAGGCTTTGATAATGAAGAATGAATCTAATGAAAAGTATTGTATTTTATAAAATCCCGAACATTCTCCAGTTAAATAGAACTTCGTGGGCATTTTTCCCACTTTTTAGAATCTACCCATGTACCCATGTCTATAACAAAAAAAGTTAACCATGTTATTTCTCAACCTCTTTCTGAAATTATCAATAAATCATTTTTAGATGGAAAACTCAAAACAGGCAAAATTATTCCGATATTTAAAAAAGGTGACAAAAAAATTGTGGAAACTACCGTCCCATCACATTACCTTCAAGCTTCTCAAAAATATTTGAAAGAATAATTTATAATAGATTATACTCTTTTCTAACAACGAATAGAATTCTGTCAAACACACAGTTTGGATTTTTACCAAATAATTCCACTGAGCAAGCAGTTTTCAAAGCTATATCTGAAATTGCCAAATCTATTGATCTAAATTACAAGGTGTCAGGAACTTTTTTCGATTTGTCTAAAGCTTCTGATACCTTAAGTCACGATATTTTAATACATAAATTGGACTTTTATGGAATTAGAGGTCAAGCATTAAAGGTTATTAAATCCTTTTTGGACAACAGACAGCAGATCGTCGCAATTAATACGGCCAAAATAAAATGGATATTTAAAATCTTTTTATTCTAGTAAATCAGTTAATCTACGAGGAGTACCTCAAGGATCTGTATTGGGGCCTCTATTATTTCTTATTTATGTCAATGATTTGTCTAAATATATAAAAAATCATGCCATTATACAGTTTGCGGATGATACAACTTGCATTGAAATAGCTAATTCACTTCCCGAACTATCTGACTTATGCACAAGGACTATCACAAGGTGTAATCTAAATCAACTCACTCTAAATTGCAGTAAAACAAATCTTTTATTATTTATTAGTAATTCAAAATCAAATGAATTATTGGATATAAAATATAGAGATATAAACATTACAAATACTGATTATGCAACATTTTTGGGAGTAAATTTAAATTATCAACTCAATTGGAAAAATCATATTGACAAAATTTTAACTAAACTTAATTCATCATTATTTATTATTCGTTTTTTAAGGGATCAAGTATCATTTGAAGCGCTAAAAACATATTATCAGATTTTATGACATTAAACTTTATTATTATTATTATTACTATTTATGCTTTTGTAATAACCGCTCACAAGTTTATTTCGCTATGATACTTCATCCCCTTGTTGTATTATTAATTTTTTATCCTAAATAACCCTAATAACACAATGCTGCAAGATTTATATTTCTTCCCAATTTATCACCTATTTAATGTTACTTTTCGTACAAAGGGTGAGTAATTATAATTGCTCTGTACAAAATACACTTTCTACTTTAATTTTTTCAAGTAAATAAGCCACTGAATTTTGCAGACGCTTAGAGCAGAACGAAATTGTGGAAATCCCGACGAAAGCTTTCGCGGCCCATAAACGCCTCAGACGAATGTAAGTCACCAAATCCAATCCGAATTTTTCTCATCAACTTATTTCAGAGACTTGAGTAACAATAAAATATCAAAAATAGCATCGGATGCATTTCAGGGATTAAAAGCGCTGACCTCCTTGTAAGTACGTTAAAATCAGCAACTTCGATTCAACAATCCTACTTTTCAGAGTTTTATACGGGAATAAAATTAAAGACCTCCCGGCTGGAGTTTTTCAAGGTCTGGTTTCATTGCAACTTCTGTAAGTTAAATCGCATTTAACGAACTTAATTACGATTTTTAATTGTTTTCAGTCTACTAAACGCGAATGAAATTACGTGTATAAGAAAGGACACGTTTAGTGACTTGCACAGCTTGAGTCTACTGTGAGTGAACGAGTTTAATAAACATGAAAATCAATTGTGTTTTTAGGTCGCTGTATGATAATAACATCCAATCGCTGGCCAATGGCAGTTTCGATTCCTTGCGAAGCATCCAGACACTGTAAGTAAAAAGCTTGAAAGCACTTGCTGAAAAAATATTTTTTCAGGCATTTGGCCCGGAACCCTTTTATATGCGACTGTAACTTGAAATGGCTCGCGGAATATCTCCACCGAAACCCAATTGAAACTTCTGGGGCAAGATGCGATACTCCAAAGCGGATGCAGAGGCGGCGGATTGAAGCCTTGAAGGACGAAAAGTTTAAATGTAAGGGTAAGCACCTCCACTTGATTAATTCAGTGGCGATGGTGTTCATTTTTTAACCTTCCATACCATATTCATTTGTATTAACATAAATGTCATTGCAATTTTTTGACTAAGGTGTGAGGTAATTGCAATTTTAGGCCAGGAAGAATTTCGGACCAGGTTTGCAGGAGAGTGTCTCATTGATAATGCGTGCCCTTCTGGGTGCACTTGTGACGGGACAGTTGTGGATTGTTCCGGGAAAGGTCTCAAGGAGATACCGCGTGATATTCCAGTTTACACAACTGAACTGTAAGTCGCACAAAATTAAATAAACTGGGCTAAAATTCTTTTTCAGTTTGCTCCACGATAATGAGTTGGGTCGAATCAAATCCGATGGTCTTTTTGGCCGACTTCCGAATCTAATTCGACTGGATCTTCGGCGAAATCAAATCACCGGAATTGAGGAAAACTCCTTTGAGGGAGCTTCACGAATTTATGAACTGTAACATATCCATACAACACTTATTTGAGTTTAACTTAACCAATTTGTGTTCTAGATTACTGTCGGAAAATAAATTGCTCGAAATACACAATAAAATGTTCCTAGGACTCCACAACTTGAAAGTCTTGTCACTTAACAACAACCAAATAACTTGCGTCATGCCGGGCTCTTTTGACCATTTGACATCACTCCACACTTTGTAATTTTTTCCCAAATAATTGCCATAATTTTTTAATTGAATTTTTAGGAATTTGATGCAAAACCCCTTCATGTGCAACTGTCACCTGGCTTGGTTTTCCGAATGGTTGAAAAATAAAGGCTTAAGTGGGTCACCACCAAAGTGTGCAGGCCCAACTAGAGTTAAAGACGTCCTGATCAAAGAACTACCCAAAAATGAATTCAAGTGCACAAGTAAAATTTTATTTCTTTTTTTAATCGATTCCTTAGATCATTTTACAAATTGTATCGGTTTTTCGCAAGATTTAAAATTTTGAAATTTTTTGCTTAAAATTAGGGTGCCTTATTCTTTAACAAAAAATTCGTAACTCAAAAGCTATAAGTCGTAGAGCTAAACGGTTTGTTTCATTGAATTCTGCGGCCCATTTTGCGTGTTATACCAGCATTTCACGAGATTTAAATTTTTTTATTTTTTTGCTAAAAATTACCTTCACAAAAATGAAAAAAAAAATTAAATTCACTCTAGTAAAGTTTTATTGACTTCTCTATGCCTTTACACCCTTTCGAGTTGTTAAAATTACAAAAAAGTCAATAGGTCCGATTTTTTAAATTTTGATTTTTTCAATTTTTGTCGCGATTTTGGTCGATTTCCGGTACCCGGAACATTTATCGAGTAATAACTCCGGAACTATTAGAGATAGCCCCATGAACTTTATTATCGTTGGAAAGCTCTTTTTATTATCTATCTTTTTCAAAAAAGATTATTGTTCTCCGACTAATAGTTTTCGAGAAAATTGCGAATAAAAGGAAAAATATGTAAAATTTTAAAAAATTTATAATTAAAAAACTATTGGGAATTTTGCGATTTTCTCGCCGCCAATCGATTCCCCGGATCATTTTACATAGGTTTAGACTAAAATAGTTCCACTTTTTCGAATAGTTTTGCCGTAATGGAGAAAATAAAAAAATAGAAAAATTTGTTAACACCCCCTTAAAAATGGCAAATTTTTAAAGTGTCTCAAAATCAATTAGAACCCATCCTATCTGATAGATTTTGATGTGCTCTTTACGATGGAAAAAAGCATTTTCTCCTAGCTCATTTAGTTTCGCCGCAATCGACGTTTGAAAATTGAAATTTTTTTCGCGAGATATCGCCTTGAAACCTATGTCAGTTTGTAACGCTTTTTATACCGGTTTTAATCGATTTTTCCGTTTTTCTCTAACTCTAATAGTTTCGCCGTAATGGGCGTTTAAAAATTCAAAAAAAGTGAAAATGGCAATCTTTTTTTGCGTTTTTCTCGGAAACTATACGACTTGGAGCAAAAATCAATAAAGCATCGGATAGCGCTTGAAATTATCTATTTTCTCGTCAAAACCCGGAGGCGCTCCGGGCAACGGTTCCGTAAACAGAGGCATTCAAAGTTTTACACTAAAAAAAATCATAACTTAAAAAGTAAAAGTCGTAGAGCAAAACGGTTTGTTCCAGTGAATTCTGTGGCTCATTTTACATATTATATCGGTTTTTCGCAAGATTTAAAATTTTGAAATTTTTTGCTTAAAATTAGGGTACCTTATTCTTCAACAAAAAATTCGTAACTCAAAAACTAGAAGTCGTAGAGCTAAACGGTTTGTTTCATTGAATTCTACGGCTCATTTTTCGTATTATACCAGCCTTTTTAAAACACTAGTTTGCTCGAGAACAAATTTTAAAAATAATTTTAAATTGAAAAATGGTGGATGCGCCAGGTTATTTATTAAAATTCATAATTCAAAAATTAAAAGTCGTAGAGCAAAACGGTTTGTTCCAGTGAATTCTGCAGCTCATTTTGCGTATTATACCAGCTTTTCACGAGATTTCAATTTTTTTATTTTTTTGCTTAAAATTTTAATGGTCAAGGCATTTTCACAAAAATGAAAAAAAAATTAACTCACTCTAGTAAAGTTTTATTGACTTCTCTATGTTTTTACACCTTTTCGAGTTGTTAAAATTACAAAAAAAGTCAATAGGTCCGATTTTTTAAATTTAATTCTTGTCCAGATTTTGGCCGATTTCCGGTACCCGGAACTTTTATTGGGCAATAACTCCGGAACTGTTAGAGATAACCCCATGATGTTTATTATCTTTGTAAAGCTCTTTTAATTATCTATCTTTCTAAAAAAAGATCATTGTTCTCCGACTTATACTTTTCGAGAAAATTGCAAAAAAAAAACTAAAAACCATTGGGAATTTGGCGATTTTCTTAAACAAACACAAATTTTTGTTTTAGGTGATAATGATCAAGGGTGTTTGGGTGAAAACTACTGCCCCCCTAAATGTTCATGCACTGGGACTGTCGTCAGGTGTTCGAGGGCAAAACTCACGGAAATTCCCCGGGGGATTCCCCCGGAAACATCCGAGTTGTATTTGGACATTAACGAAATCACCACAATTCAAGCGGACCGGATCAGTCATTTGAAATCACTGACCCGACTGTATTTCCAATTTGTTTTATTTAATTGATTTGTCATAATTGGATTATTTCAGGGATTTGAGTAGCAACCAAATCGGGATGTTATCAAACAACACTTTTGCCAACCTATCGAAACTTTCAACCCTAATTATCAGTTACAACAAGCTGCAGTGTGTCCAACGTAACGCCTTGACCGGGCTCAAGTCCCTCCGTATATTGTAAAGAAAAAAAAAACACTTTTTCGTAATTATTATTTGACAAGAGTTTTTCCAGATCCCTCCACGGTAACCAAATCTCAATGATCCCTGAAGGCACCTTCACAAATCTCAAATCCATCAGCCACATGTAAGCCCAACTACCCCCTTCAATGGCAATAATATTTCCAGTTTTTTCCAGAGCTTTAGGCTCCAACCCCCTTTACTGCGACTGTTCCTTGCGCTGGCTCTCCGACTGGGTCAAAGTCGATTACGTCGAGCCTGGAATTGCCCATTGTGCTGAACCTGCAAACATGAAAGACAAATCTATTCTCTCAACACCCTCCACAGCCTTCCAATGCAAGGGAAAAGTCAGTAACGAAATTCTAGCAAAATGTGACGCTTGTTTCACGTTCCCGTGCAAAAACGGCGGTAAATGTGCCACACAACCGGAGCGAGACTACGAATGTAAATGTGCACCAGGATATCATGGAAAAAATTGCGAATTTATGATCGATGCCTGCTATGGGAACCCGTGCCGAAATGGAGCCAGTTGTAAGGTGCTAGAGGAGGGAAGGTTCAGTTGTGTGTGCGTGGCTGGATTCACAGGATTGAGGTGTGAAACGAATATCGATGATTGTGCGAGTAATAAGTGCCAAAATAATGCCACGTGTGTCGATTTGGTCAACTCGTACCAGTGCAAATGTCCAGCAGGGTTCATGGGTAAGAAATCATTCAGAAAGAGAAACAATTTCTAAATGAGAAGATAAAAAATTAATAGATAGATTAACAAAGTTTTGCAGCGCTAGATATTGTTTATTTCAACTAATTTAATATTATATTATATTATAGGTGATAGAAATGCATCATTATATGCGAGTGAGAATTTTGGCCCACGAGTGCGATTGCGCTCGAGTGGGACACTTATCACGAGCTTTATAATGGCATTTCGATCACATTTTATCTTATCTTATCTTATACCATTGTACAGTCACCCAAAATGAAAATGACGCCTCCATAAACGAACGCCTACCGTGCAACTCCTGCTATAAATCATTAGAGATCGTGTTCCATATTTCATTTATCGGCTTTTGAAATGTTTAAGGATTTCTTGATGGAAATTGTTGGTTATCCCAAATGTGAAATAATACAATTTTTAAGTTCTTTGAGAGAAGGTCACAAAAATAAAATTGTTAGTTGGTTTGTAAATTTAATTTATTATTTGGTTGATGCAAAATAAGTTTTAGTGTGCAATTAAAATCTGCATAATAAAAAACACGACAAAACATGGATTCTTATTTCATTTTGTTTAAATTATCATTAAATTAAATTTCGCGGATTGTGATGCGATCGCGAAACGATCACTTTGATATCCATTGTCCAAAAATTATTTCAATTTAAAATAATTATTATATTTAAAATCTGATTGTCACAAACTGTAACTAAAAATTTGATCGTCTTTATAGTTTATTTCTTAAGAATATAAAACTTATTGCAATAATAGTTGTGCATAAAACAAGATAAAATAAAAATGTCGAAATCCAATTGTTATTCTAAACTTCAAGCAAAGACGTCTACATTCTTAATGGTTTTAATTATTAATTGCACAATCGTTTTTGTGAACATTTTAGTTTATTAGTGCCGGTTTATAGAAAGCTCCATTAAATTTTAGTTCGTTGTTAACAACGTGTTAAATTTTAATGGAGTTTTTTTATAAACCTGCCGTTAATGTTTTGAAAATTAGAATCGCCAGAATAAAAGTTATCAATAAATGTTTCGGCAATTCATTCATGGGAATACCCGGATTAAAATTCCGACTATTACCCGCAAATAAGATTCACGGGAAAATAATTAACAAACCCGTAACACCACAGAGGATAACTTAAGCCCAAAACTGCAACGAAAGAATTTTCAAATTCTTCTCCGAATTGATAAACATTTATTAATTTTCTTGGAAGACAAATGAGAAGTAAAAAAAGTTTCATGTTCGTCGCCACGTTTCGACACTTTGAGAAGTCAAAGAAAATCAATTTATGTTTTGCAAATTTAATTTACTATTTAATTGATGCAAAATAAGTTAAACTAAGTTTATTATAATAAATAAACATTCCAAGTCTTATTGATATTAGAATACCATTTCGAAATTTGAATAACATTAAATATTACAAGTAGTTAAATTTTAGTGTTTTCTGCATTTGTTTAAATTTTAGAAGAACCCCACAACAAGATCACTAAAAATGTTTCCCTCTTTAAATTGAAATTACCACTAATTTTTGTTAATTACAACTTCTTTATCTTAAGATTTTCGTAGTCAATCGTGTCTTAATTAAGTATTTACTATTAAAATTAAAATGTCTTAATGCAATTGTATTTCAAATTTTAAACAAAGACGTTTCAAAAAATTGGAATAATCAGAATAAAAGTTATCAATGACGTTACGGCAATTCATTCATGGAAATACCCGAATGAAATTCTGACCATTACTGCAAATAAGGTTCACAGGAAATGACAAACAAACTCTTACCGCAGGGGATAACTAAAGGCCAAAATTTCAAGGAAAGAATTTTCAAATTCTTCATAACATAAACATTTATTAATTTTCTTAGAAGACATATGAGAAATAAAAAAATTTTCATCTTCGTCGCCACATTTCGTCCCTTTGAGAGGTCAAAAAAATGTATTTTTTTTTAAATTTAATTTATTATATTTTAGTTGATGCAAAAAAAAAACAATGTTATAATACTACTTCCAATTCATGAATAAAATTAAATACTTATTATAAGTAGTTTAGTTATTTATTATACAACACGATAAAATTAGATTTTATTTTTGAGAGCGGTTTCAATTTTTGTAATTTTAAGATTACAACTTATTTTCGTACTCAATCTTGTCTTAATTAAGTATTTACTATTAAAACAAAAATTGTAATCCAATTGTATTTCAAATATCAAACAAAGACGTTTAAAAAAATTGGAATATTCAGAATAAAAGTTATCAATGATCGTTAGCTTTTAACAAGGAAACCGGCACTAGTAAACCAAAATGTTCACAAAAACGATTGTGCAATTAATAATTAAAACCATTAAGAGTGTAGACGTCTTTGCTTGAAATTTAAAATAACAAATTTTTATTTTATCTTGTTTTATGCACAACTATTATTGCAATAAGTTTTATATTCTTAAGAAATAAACTATAAAGACGATCAAATTTTTAGTTACAGTTTGTGACAATCAGATTTTAAATATAATAATTATTTTAAATTGAAATAATTTTTGGACAATGGATATCAAAGTGATCGTTTCGCGATCGCATCACAATCCGCGAAATTTAGTTTAATGATAATTTAAACAAAATGAAATAAGAATCCATGTTTTGCCGTGTTTTTTATTCGGCAGATTTTAATTGCACACTAAAACTTATTTTGAGTCAACCAAATAATAAATTAAATTTGCAAACCAACTAACTTAAAAATTGTATTATTTCACATTTGGGATAACCAACAATTTCCATCAAGAAATCCTTAAACATTAAATGTGGAACACGACTCAAAACTAGTTTACGATCTCTAATTATTTATAGCAGGGGTTGGTTGCGGTCAAGGGATCGGGGTTGCACGGTAGGCGTTCGTTTTGGGTGACTGTACATTATACCGTTGTTTTCGGTGAGAGAAATCAAATTTCTCTCACAACAGAGATAAAGCTGTCAGATTTACTCACTTGTGAGAGAAATTTGATTTCTCTCACCGAAAACAGTGGTATAATGTACCTAAAAAACTGCACCTGTAAGATAAATGTTTTTATAAGATTTCTAAAGTTACCAGATAATTTAATATTGGCCTTTTGTAGATCTTAGAGCAGTTTTTTTTAGGACAATTTTGCGAAACGAAAATTCCCTTTTGCACTGACCAGTACAACCCGTGCAAAAACAACGCCCGGTGTGTGGACCACGACACTTACTACACTTGTGAGTGTTTACCGGGTTTTAAGGGCGAAAATTGTACCATAAACATCGACGATTGTGAAAACCACATGTGTCAAGTAATTCGTATTAAATCATTTTGGAACTTAATAAAACTAAAATTTTAGAACGGCGCGACTTGCATTGACGGCATTAACGAATACAAATGTAAATGTGACGGTGAATTTAGCGGCAAGTTTTGTGAAATCACCCCACTGGTTGCAATGATGTATCCACAAACCTCACCTTGCCAACATCACGACTGCGTCCATGGTGTCTGTTTCCAACCTTCGGGCTCAAACGACTATCTGTGCAAATGTGCCCCTGGATATTCAGGTTTGTTGTGCGTTTCTGAAACAAACGTAAACACAAGTTTTAGGGAAACGTTGCGAATATTTGACTAGTCTGAGTTTCGTACATAATACGTCCTACGTTGAGTTGGAACCTTTGCGGACGAAACCTGAAGCTAATGTTACTATAATTTTTGCAACATCGCAAGAAAACGGCGTTTTGATGTACGATGGACATCAGGAACATCTAGCTGTTGAGTTGTTCAACGGCAGGATCAGAGTGAGCTACGATGTGGGTAATTACCCCGGTTTCAACAATGTACAGGTAACGCATAACAAGTCACAATAAAACGAAACAATAAACGTGGTATTGCTAGTTTTGAGATGGTCTCTGATGGAATATACCACATAGTTGAGCTGATCGCAATCAAGAAAAACTTCACTTTGAGAGTCGACCGTGGGCCAGCTCGCTCAATAATAAACGAAGGTTCTAAGGATTATCTCAGGTTGAGTACGCCAATGTACCTTGGGGGAATCCCACCAGAGCCGGGCCGGCAAGCCTTCACCCAATGGCACTTACGCAACTTGACCAGTTTTCACGGTATTGTCTCTCTAGACTCGACAATTTTTTTTTTAATTAATACTTTCTGTGATAGGTTGTATGAAAGAAGTGTGGATTAACCACAAACAAGTCGATTTCGGCAACGCCCAAACCCAGCAAAAGGTTCAACCAGGTTGTGGTATGATGGAAACCGACCGAGACGAAGAAGAACAAGAAGACGAAATGGATGAAATGGTCAAAGAACCGGCAGCACCACCGGTTGATCCCTGTCTTAACCATCATTGTAAACATGACAGTAAATGTGTGCCCACTGTTAACGGCGAGTATGTTTGTAAATGCAGACCTGGGTTTAAGGGGAAGTACTGCGAGCAAGGTAAGGAAGAGTGTAAGTATAACCCGAGGTGACTAACTGGCTTGGTAAGCTAATGTGGGGCTTGGGCTAGGTGGAAAACAAAATGGACTTATTTTCTATCACTGCTTTAAAACTGCTCAATTAACAATAGCAAAACGGTTTGTTCAGCCGAATTAACACCTAACATCAGTTTTTACAATATTTAAGACAAAACCCTCCTCAGTTAGGACTGTACGATTTTAAAATTTATTATATATAAGATTTACTATCGTATTCAACTCGTAATTTTCCGTCTAGGAAACCGTATTTGAAATGTCTCAATGAACAATTTTTGTTTTGTAAGGGTTCTCAATATACAGGGTGATTCACGTAATTGCAAGCGTAATTGTCACTGATATCAGGGGTGTCCGGATTTCATGCTAATTAAACATAACTAAGGATATCAAGTTATAAATGAATAATGTATAATGGGTCGCATTTAAAGTTTGTCAGGGTCGTAAAGTTATGTGAATCAGCTTGTATTTGGTATTGGTAATATAAACTATATATAAATTATGCCTAAATTTGGATAAAACAAAGTATATGCCATGTGAATCTAAAAACTTCAAGGTATAACACGTAAAGTTGATACTTACCCATCATATTAGAACGGCTCTACTTGAAAGCGGATGTTGTTATCAGTGCCTTAAATTTTACAATTCTGTGCCATTTTTGAAATACAAAGAAATGCCATTTATCTTGTTTAAAAGAGAAACTAAAACGATGTATTTTTCAATATGTAATTTTTTTAACTTGTGTGTTCTAGTGTAATGTTATGTGAACTGTTTTTTTGTGTTCTCATGACGCAAATTACACATAATATGTATGTACAGGGTGCTGCATTTTGGGTTTCAAAAACTAAGAGGTTTAGAGAAAAACGAGTGACACATTCTCGGGCCCGTTTTTTGAGAAAATAATTTTGGTCAAAACCGCATCCCGCTATCGTCTTTTGTTTTCAACTTATAAACAAAAGTTGACATTTCAACGAAATCTTAAAAAATTCATATCTTCCTTATTATAAAAGATACACATTTGAAACAAAACATTATACAGGCACTTTTTTACAGAGAATCTAATAATGTTATCAGCGATTTTTTTTTTAATCATTAGTTTAGCTGTAATAACATAAAGTTGTATTTTTTTAAATATGAATCATAGGCAGCTGTGATATTTTTGAAAAGCTTATTTTTTTCTGATTTGGTATTTCTATTTGTGTAATACATTATTTTTTAATATTTAAAAAAAAACAACATTTCGCTTTTTCTTTGTAGTAGGCCATGATAAAATTTTGGATTTTCAATTAAAACTATGAAAAATGTATTACCCAACAAGTATTTATAATTTAATAATTTTTTAAACACTAATTAATTCAAAAACAGCATAATAATTATTATTAGATCAAATTTTTGCAATTAAAAATTATTTGTTTTTAGATTTAAAATGGCAAGCTTACTTATTGCTATTCTATTTTCTAATTAAACATGCAATGTCGGAAAAAGAAAAATCTTATTAATTGTGTGTCAATAAAAGATTATTTTACAAAAAATGTCAATCCAACCACCAATATCAAATCTCATCTGCTGTAAAAAAATACATAACATTATCAACGTCACCTCCATTGCACTTCACCAAATCATAAAAAAGTGTTATTAAATGGTAGTGACACATCATTTTCAATTTTCTGCACATTTCTTATGTAATTAAAATCTGCACGATCGTATATTTATTCAATTAAAAATAACTTTAACATAGCTATTTTTATAATTTCACATTTTTTACTTTAATAACCGTTCACAAAATTTCTAGATTATTCACACCTTTTATGTGAAATAATTTTTCCATGGCCAACTACTTTCAAATATTTTAATATATTTTTTATCAAAAGTATATAAAAATATCAAACTGCATTTATATTGTTTTTAGTTAAAAAAAATAAGCTTTTCAAAAATGTCATAGCCAACTGTGATTCTTATTTAAAAAAATACAACTTTATGTTATTATAGCTAAACGAATGATTAAAAAAAATCGCTGATAACATTATTATATTCTCTGTAAAAAAGTGCCTGTATAATGTTTTGTTTCAAATGTGTATCTTTTATAATAAGGAAGATATGAATTTTTTAAGATTTCGCTGAAATGTCAACTTTTGTTTATAAGTTGAAAACAATGTCTTTATTTCAAATGTGTATGTTTTATAATAAGGAAGATATAAATTTTTTAAGATTTCGCTAAAATGTCAACTTTTGTTTATAAGTCGAAAACAAAAGACGATAGCGAGATGCGGTTTTGACCAAAATTATTTTCTCAAAAAACGGACCCAAAAATGTGTCACTCGTTTTTCTCTAAACCTCTTAGTTTCGGAGATCCCCTATTCGGACATCCAAAATGCAGCACCCTGTACATTCGGTTCACTTTCATAAAAACCATTGTGGTGCAAATAGCTTTTATACGAGTTGTCATGGTACCAGCTTAGTCATTTGCACCACAATGGTTATTATCAAAGTGAACCGAATGTATGTATTAATATGCCACTGATATTAATAAACACTGTTATTATTATTATGATTATTATTATAATACCTTTTACTTTAATATAACTCTTATAAAACTAGCACTCATTTAAGGTGATAAAAATTGTTCATTGGCCGTTTTACGACCAAGATCAATTTGTTCAATTTCAAAATTTTTGTTTTGCCTTAAAAGTTTAATTTATCCGTGTTTTTTTGCATAGAAGATCCTTGTCCTGCGACTGATAGTTTCCGAAAAAATTGCTAATAAACGCATAAATAAACAAAACTTTTTTTTTTACGTAGATAACTTGAAAACTATCACGAATTTTGTGTTTATGTCACAGGTTTACATTCGTCTAAATAGTTGAAAATATTTCTTTGTTTTGTCAAATATTTTTGTTGTAAACAAAACGGAAAAAAACGCTTGATTTTAATAATGTCCCACGATTTAAACAAATTTGTTCTTATAGATTTCGGCGCGCTTTTTGCACTTGAGACTTTTTGTCCTAGTTATTTTAATTTCACGTTTCTAAGTCTTGCGAATCCTCTAGAGTCCTTAAACTTGTAAAAACCATCAATTGGAGTCCAAAAAATATTTCAATGTCTTTGATAACTTGCTTTGTAAATATTAATAAATTAAAAAAAGAACAGAATGAAGATGTGACGGTAATCGATTATTTTATTATAGCGCCAACGTGCCGCAAAGAGCAAAAACGCGAGTACTACACCGAGAACGACTGCCATTCTAGAAAGCCTCTGAAGATGGCAAATTGCACGGGCAGTTGTGCCAACAGCTGCTGCCACGCACGAAAAAGTAAAAGAAGAAAGGTGGGTGATAAAATAACAATTCGCCGACTTTATACAGGGTGTTCCGTCTAAACCCCACATTAGAAGTATTGAAAGTTCTAATAAAGATATTTATCTGAGAGTTGGTACTCAGGCATAATCCGTTGAGTTATGTTCAATGAAAATATTTTCAAGATGGCAGCACTTCCGGTTATACCGGAAGTCGCTATTAACTTTCTTATTTGTTATGGAAAGCTATGTTTTTCACTGCGTTTTTGGATTAGTTGAGTTATTTTAAGGGAGTTTTTATCAGCTTTCCCTATACCCAAGTTTAACCGTTTTCGAGATATTTAGGATTTTTGAAAATTTTTGAATTTGCACCTGTCCCTTAAAAAATCGGTAACTCGCTTAGTTTTAGAGATTTCGAAATAATGTTTGGAGAATTGAAAGAGAAAGCCTATATCTGTTGTTCAGTGTGATCAAAATTGGAATTGAAGTTAATAAACCCAAAAATTTTAAGGTTAAGTTTGGACAACTTCAAGTACGCAAAACTTATTTTTTTCAAATGGGATGTCCCAATTTTTATTCTACTAGATGGAGGAGAATTTTTTTCTGCATCAATCTGCATTAGCATTCCCTATACCCATCTGTGATAATTTTCAAGTTATGTTGTTTTTTTTGTTAATGTAGGAAATTTCTTACTAACCACAGCTATTTTTGCACAGTTTGCTATAAAAACATTTCTGATTAAACTTAAACGACAAACTCTGTTCAAAATTGTGTTATCAGACTGTGAAAACAAAATAAATTCAATGGGTGTTGGTTTGAAAAACTTTAATTTCTCACCTTTTTTCATTCATTTCCATGAGAAAAAGCCTATGGCTAATGAATTTCTCAATCCCAACAAAAAGGTATTGTAACTTGAAAACTATTAAACATAAGTATAGGGAATGTTAACACAGATCGAAGCAGAATTAAATTCTCTACCATCTAGTGAACTAAAACTTTTGTCATTTCATTTGAAAAAAATGAGTTATGGGTGCTTAAAGATTTGCAAACTTAATTTTAAAAATTTGGAGTTTGTTATTCTTTTTTAGAAATTTGAAAACACCAATGGAAAGATCTAGGCTTCTTCTTTCAAATGAGCTCAAAAATATTTCCAAATTTTTAAAAATCGCAGAGTTATCGATTTTTGAACTGGAAGGTGCAAATCCAAAAAAATTTTAAAAACCATAAATATTTCGTAAACGGTTAAATTTAGGTATAGGAACAGCTTATGGAAACTAACTTGAAAACTATTAAACATAAGTATAGGGAATGTTAACACAGATCGAAGCAGAATTAAATTCTCTACCATCTAGTGAAATAAAACTTTTGTCATTTCATTTGAAAAAAATGAGTTATGGGTGCTTAAAGTTTTGCAAACTTAATTTTAAAAATTTGGAGTTTGTTATTCTTTTTTAGAAATTTGAAAACACCAAAAGAAAGATCTAGGCTTCCTCTTTCAAATGAGCTCAAAAATATTTCCAAATTTTTAAAAATCGCAGAGTTATCGATTTTTGAACTGGAAGGTGCAAATCCAAAAAAATTTTAAAAACCATAAATATTTCGTAAACGGTTAAATTTAGGTATAGGAACAGCTTATGGAAACTAACTTGAAAACTATTAAACATAAGTATAGGGAATGTTAACACAGATCGAAGCAGAATTAAATTCTCTACCATCTAGTGAAATAAAACTTTTGTTTTGAAAAAAATGAGTTATGGGTGCTTATAGTTTTGCAAACTTAATTTTAAAAATCTGGAGTTTGTTATTCTTTTTTAGAAATTTGAAAACACCAAAGGAAAGATCTAGGCTTCCTCTTTCAAATGAGCTCAAAAATATTTCCAAATTTTTAAAAATCGCAGAGTTATCGATTTTTGAACTGGAAGGTGCAAATCCAAAAAAAATTTAAAAACCATAAATATTTCGTAAACGGCTAAATTTAGGTATAGGAACAGCTTATGAAAACTACCTTAAAATAACTCTAGTAATTCAAAAACGCATTAAAAAATATAGCATTCCATTTAAAATAATGTATAACCAGAAGTGCTGCTATCTTGAGAATATTTTCATTGAGCAGGACCTAAAAGATTATGGTTGTACACAAATTTTCAGATGACTTTGATTATTAGAACTCCCAATACTTCTAATGTGGGGTTTAGACAAAACAGCCTGTATTAAAAAACACTTCTTCAGGTGCGTATCGTCTGTTCGGATGGCACCCGCTACACCAAAGACATAGACATCGTGCGCAAATGCGCCTGTACGAAAAAATGCTACTGACTGACAAACGCCGCTACTCACAATTCTAACACGCACTCTCAGGCCGAGATTGCGACCAACCAGCTCGATCTCAATCAGCACATACTTAACTTGAAACCATCCATCGCCCCTCAGCCCCAACACGAACCTTACAAATTGACGTTCTTCATCGAGAACGAAACCGATAATAATGCAAGACACTTGCAACTGACTGATTTTACCGAATCTCAAAGCCATAGACAAACGTATAGTAATTATTACGACGACGTTGTCGTAGAAAGTTACGACAGTCCTGTAGATAAAACGAAAATTTCGAGGTACGGGAGACATGAATCGTATTGTGTCCTTTCTGCCTTACTCTACTTTGTCACTGTTACCGCTTTCGTTTATTTGGCCATTGTGTGGATCAAGCAGAGGATGTACATACGGATGGAGCAAATGCATTGGTGGTAATTGTATCGACAAATTTATAGATATTTAAATATTTATTTATACCGACTTATACGCTTTAACGTACGGCAGAGTGGCCATTTTACACCTTCGAAAGCATTTTTATTGAAAAATTGCCATTCTGTGTGCAATGGGTAACAATCTTTGTTGCATGCTTTAGAGATATTCAACATGTGTATTAAGCGCCTAAATAGTATTACATTTACTTACAGGTGGTTCAAAATTAGTTAGCTTGATTTTGAGTACATTTCTTGCCTAATTGCATTAAGATCTGAACATGACACGATAGAGTAGCGGTGTGATCAAATATAAGGTACTATTTTGACATGACAACCTCAGAACTGACTTTAAACCCGATAAGAATTTGTTAGAATTGTGACTAGCGGCATGGCCCTTGACTTACAAGGTTTACTAACTTAGAATAGTTTAATGTGTAAAACACTTCGAAAACTTTGTACGTTTACGTAAAATATTTCATTTCAAACGTTTAAATAACATCACGCAATACATTAAGATAGAGATAATAACGAATTGGGTTTCTCATTTGAACCAACTTTTTGTATAGATTATGTAAAGTGATAGAAATCTCTTAATTGATATAATTTATTTTAAGACTTGTGTAAGATTATATCGTTACCATTTTACTGCCATTTCGGTCACTTTACATTTATTTTATCAACCGCAAAATTCAAGGGGCGCTCTAGCTTTGCAATGGTAAAGTAACAAAAACACTATCATTGTGTAAGCTAGAAATTCCCTCTTCCAGTAATTTATTTACCTCTCAAGTGAACGTGAGAATAAAATTTAAAGATTGTATATTATAATTATGAATATAAATGTATTTTAAGTTCTACCTGTTGTAATTTAAGTTAGATTTCCACTTTACTCATAGGCCAATAATATTTATACATACACCAAGTTTTGTAACACAAATGTTAATTTATGCCTAATAGTTGTAATTTATATCTAAACTTGTGTATAAAATATATTAAATTTATCGTAAAATGCGTTTTTCTCACCTTCGTTACATCACCCCAAAAAACTTGACAGTTGCATAACCTCAAATTTCTAGCCACCGACTGGAATGCCAATTTCTTCGTTTAAAAAAGGTGTAAACACCACAGAATGAATATGTGGTGGTGTTGAAATTGTGATTAGGTCACACATTTTGTGGGTAAATTGCAAAAAATATGAAATAAATAACCAACGGCTAACTTCACATCCTAGATGTCGACATTTACTAACTTCACGCGATTCGAATGTCATAAATCTGTCAATTAAAAATCATCAGAATTGTGTTTATTTTTGTGTCCGGATTAAATTACGAACCAATTATGTTGGGATTGACTTATTTTAATAAATTTAGTGCCGGTTGAAACATTTTTAAATTAAACCATTGTTTTTAAGTGTTGTCATGATTCAAGTTTTAATTTTATGTTAATAATTTACATTTTAACGTTTTATTCAAAGAAACGGTATGGGACAGACTGCCAGCGGCATACCAAGTAAGGTTAATTCTTTATTTGCATGCTCGCTTCTTTAATTCTTTCTTATTAACTTGCTTTCTTTTTTATGCACCCGTTTTGAGGTTATGCATTCAATTAATTGTATCTCTTTTTGTAATTATTTATGTTGATAAAGTGCATGCATTTAGAATAATTGATAAGTTTGATAATTGCTTTGATAAATCGCCGATTTTTGAAGGAAGCAGACTGCAATTCACAAAGGTTAAAGGTTACTTCACATATTTCTGCTATTTTAGAAACGCGTTATATAACGCAGCTGGGGCGCCGAGCCAATTGTTAGCTCTCAAAGTGTCTCTTTTTAATAATGATTTTGATTTTTAATTAATATTAACTAATTTAATAACAAATAACGATATGCACGCACCACACGCGGGTGTATTGTGTGTTGCATACATCAACATGTTAGATTTCAAAAGATTTTTTTTTTGTGGCACCATCTAATAAAAATAATTCCATACCGCCTCAATACATCGCCTTACGTCATACGTTTTTAATTATAATTAAAGCAATAAATCAAATTTAACTGATAATTATGATCGTAGGAAAAGTTACGATAATTGGGTTTTACTTTACCTCAATTTTGAAGAAAGCTGCTTGGAAAATTTTATGTTTCTTTACTTTAAAAATGAAGACATTATTTATGCATCATTAATTTTTATTAGCGTTTGATAACAGGGAATAAATTAATTTACATGGTCGTCGAGTCTTGACTTATTTGCAGTGTTTTATTCGAACTTTTTGTCGTTATTCTTGGCAAGAACTAATAAGGTAATTCCTGTAACATGCTTCAAAGACAACCGACTCCTAATTTACAATTTCTGTAAGTCGGGAAAAGTAAAGTTGTTTGAAATCCTTATTTTAATATTAATCTGATGGTTGTCGCTAGCATTTAAATTTCCAAACGAAGGTGAATCACCAATGAGGCTATTTATCGCTGTTCGAGTAATTAAAAATCGTGAAAGTGTGATTAATGTAGTACTATCATTATTGCGTTTAACACCCACACCTCCATCTGAATCTTATTCTCACTTAATAATGGGCATTACATGAATTAGACTTGAGGTCGTTACCGGCTAGAGCCCGACCTCTGACCGTAATCATCTCGAATTGGATAATTGAAGCCAGCAATTGTCAAACATGTTTCTGGACGAACGTGACCGGACTTTCCCATTGCGGTAATTTTTCAGTTGTAAACCCAGATGGGAATTTTCCCTCCTGGAGGTCCGTACATGTGTTTCGAAATGGTTTATTACTTGATTTGCTGGCGTAAAATTCTTGATTGTTCCAGTCACGTATTTTCCGTTAATCAAATGGTGATGGGCACTGGACGTTCTCCACATAAATTTGTATCTATTCGAACCATTTGACGAATATCTACCTGTCAAACGAAAAGTGTAATTGGGAATTTTATGGCGTCCGCAACAATAAAATTCTTATGGGAACTTGGGTTTTTTCAAATTTCAATTTTTGCCGGTATTTATCAGTTGTAGTGTGAACTGGTAAATGAACCGAAGTCGTCCGGTTCGTAATTACTAGGACTGTATTGCCATAAATTTTCCAAAGCTAGTTGAATCATGCTTACATGAAAGCTATTCAAGAATACAACAAATTATTAGCATAGAAATTGGTACTGGTTGGAAATATTTATTTGCCTGGAAAAATTTTATTATAAGATGGGTTGGGTGTACTTATTTGCATCTCATAAATTGTTCTAATGGTTCAAGTTTGAAACTATTAATTACGCTAAGTGCATATCATTTGAATGCATTAAAACCGCAATTATATGCAATAACATACAATCGTGAGCAATGAACAAGGCCTATTAATCGAATTCCTCTTCACATTAATCGAAGAAAAATTTGAAATATTTATCCTGTGTTATAGAGGGCTGCAAGTGAAGAAACAACGCCCACATTTAGTTTCTCCACATTATGAAATAACTAATGTCCAGACACCACTTATGGTTTATGCCCACGTTGATTAAAACGCGCTAGACCGCTTCCGGTCTTGACCATAATCATCCTGATTCATTCATTATTCTCATAAACGCACCACGATACGCCTTTCTTAATTATCCTGTTCATTTATTTAAATTAAAACTACTAATTACACCTCTTCCTGCGGCTTCGAATTAACTCGACTTTAAATAATCGTGTAAGAAATTACGTATGCGCTGTTTTGAATTCACGCAAGGTACACAAGTGCATTAGCTGTACGGTGTTTTACAAGAAAGGGGACAAAATACTGTAATATTTCGAAAAAATATTAAGCACTTTTTTGTGCGCTAATTTTTTTAGTTTTTGAAGTGAACAGCTGAGTGGAAAACGGCAATAAGTAATAGTATAATAAAAAAAAATATTTCACACTCAAACAATTCTTTGTCAAAAAGTTCATTAGTGTTCTCTTTTATCAGTGTAATAATAACAGACAAAAATCGTTATATCATTATGCACTATGGATAAAATATTTCATTGGGCATGTTTTTTGATGTGTTAATTTATTATTGTATTCTTGTGCTATCTCGAATTTTAAAAGCTTTTATTTAACTTACAATGTTATCTGTCTGTCGGTTATTTTTTACAAGTTTACAATTTCTGAAAAAAGAGTTTTTTATTTGCAGGAGGACATTTTTTTGTCGAAGTTCAGAAATTTATAGCACTTTTGTAATACAAATAACCCTTCAAAATTTTATATGTTCCTCTTGTGCACCTCAAATGAACTGCTAAACTGCATAACTGCTCAAAAATGTTAGGGATATTGATGTGTTAGTCTACAGTACTCTACAACAATTATGAAGGATTATATCAAGCAAATCTTTTAATATTCTTTTAACTTCATTCTTGTCATCATTTGATTTTCTCTAAAATTCAGAAATTTTATTTGAATGATGAGTTTTCTAAAAATGCAAGATAGTTCTGAAAATTAAATTAAAAAATTTAAAAAGTTCTTTGTAATGTCACCAAACATTACTAGATTTTTAACTATCTTCTTTATTTTCTAAATGATATTAATGATATTATTAAAAAATCAGCCTGTATTTATTTAAAAAGTTTTTGTTTTCCAATAGTAATTTTTACAATTGTTTTCTATAATACTATATTGTCGCTGACTTTTTTCAAAGACATTTTTCTGTATTGTGTAGTACTCAGGCTTTTTCTATCATTATTCATTGTGAATTTTCTATAGTAAGAATTGAAATTATCAAAAACATTGTGAAGAGGTATCCATTAAGTGTATTTATTTAAAAAGTTGTTGTTTTTCAAAAAACGTAGTAATTTTTACAACTTTTTCTATAATACTACATTGTCGCTGACTTTTTTCAAAGACATTTTTAAAAGCTTATATTTAACTCACAATGTTATCTGTCTGTCGGTTATTTTTTCGGAGCCAAATTTGAAAGGGTTCTCGTTGTCCCACTGAATTGAAATTTTGCATACTTACTTAATCTGCGTGACAATGCAATCCTATTTAGTTAAATGTCCCCTAAGGGGGTTAAATGGGGTTTTGAAGTTTTAGGTTATGTTTACAAAGGGGTTCTCGATTTGTAAATTTGAGAGGGTTCCTGTAGTCACAATGAAATGAAATTTCACATGCTTACGTAATCTGCGTGACAATGCAATTCTATATAGTTAATTACCCCCTAAAGATGTTAAATGGGGTTTTAAAATTTTAGGTTATGTTTAAAAAGGGGGTCTCGATTTGTACATACCGTAACTTATACCGACATAGTCGGTATGTTGGTCATTTGGACGTCACGGTAAATGCACAGTGTAATCTATGCAATAAATAGACTATAAAGCAAAAAATAAAAATATATAAAAAAATGTTTTTTAAAAATAACTTTTATTTAAAAGATGCACTAAAAAGTAAAAAAATTATATATTTCAATCACAGGAGAATATTTTTTCTTACAGGTTAAAATTTATAAAAGCTTGGAAGTTATAAAACTACGGCATTACAGAATTACTTTGTTCAGTTGACAACTCCCAAAGCTTTTATGAATTTTAGAATTTTAACCTGTAAGAAAAAATATTCTCCTGTGATTGAAATACATTATTTTTTACTTTTTAAATAAAAGCTTTTTTTAAGAAAAATTTTTTTCTATATTTTTATTTTGTTTTATTATGTTATGTGACTTCTTAACTTAATATTTCTCTTAAAAGAATTGAAAAAAATGTGTATTGATTGGTAATTTGTGACTAACGAAGGAAAACACTTTATGGCAAGCTAAACGCCTTTTTAATTAAGTAAATTTCCCGAAAAGTGAGTTTGTTACGCAATGCCATTTTGTCGCCAATTGCATCATAATGAAGCAAAAATATTTAAATGGGAATAAAATACTTGGTTACAAAATTAAGTTTTCTGCGGTTCACCACCAAGTGAATTCTTACCACAAGAGAAGATCGGTTCATTGTATCACTGGATTGTGTTATTTTATTCTAAAACATTATTTAAATAAATAAAAGCGACTTGGCTCGGTGTAATTTGTTGCCAATAAAATTTAACAACTCAGGGATGGAATTTCCAATCAAATAACAATTTGTGAGATTTGACAATCTATTTGGGTGCACAAATTGGCCACTGGCCAACGTAAACTCTGTGCCACCTGACTTAAATACAAATTAAATTTTCAACATAAACATAATTTATTATTATTGCCTTCATTGTGGTCGGTTTCCTCTTCGTATTATTGTGACCCAATTTAATACTTTCATTGTTCGATCCCGAAATAGAGCGAATTATTTCTCAAGAGAGCTCTACTATAGCACAAATCTTCTGTCTAATCTGGAACGGCAGATAAATAAGAGGAGGATTCCAACCCCTTTATTTGGTGGTAACTGAATTGTAAAGGCTTTTGTTTTAATGTAGGTCTTCGTGTAAACAGGCCGACAACTGCTTCCGTACCTAAACATATTTTGTACATTATACCAAGTTTGCTATCCTTTCTCAATTTCACCCTTCGGCCTAATCGCCATCTGCGCCACTGGGAATAATTATTTTTGTTGAATTGAAAATTATTTATTATATTCAGCACCAAACCGTTAAATGTTTATTTATTTATCGAATATTTGCGCATTCCTGTGGGGTTTTCGACCGGTCTTGGATTAATTGGTGATGGAAGCAACAGCATCTGTTACAATTCTCCAGCCAGACAAAAGCCCCCAGCATCCGAATGTGTGGAAATGCGAAATGTGTGTATAATAATGCGGTTGATTGGATGGGGTGGTTTTGTTTGCATGCTAACGCGTGTCCGGCAGCTGGTTATGAACCCAGACACAACATTTCGACGCGTGTGCAACTGTAACATGAACCAATCAACTTCCTAACTTCCGTTTGCCAACCTTAATTCAACTACAATTTTAACGGATCAAAAATATACGAGGTTTTGTTGCTAGTGAGTGGCACGCAGATGGTACACAAAAGGCATAATAACAGTAGTGAAGAGGCGAGATGTGCGGATAATAGTAATAACAGCACCCACTGACAATGCGATACTTTGATTAACGGACACCTTTGTAACGATATTTTTGGCCGTTATGAGAGGTTGTCTGCTAGAGCTTTCGGGTAATAATATTTCTTGATTGTTGGTTTTATAAAAGAGACAAAAACTTATTGTATTAATAGGTGTAATACAATAGCTAGAAGGCACTCCGTGGGAATTTTCAATGATCAAAAACGCTTACACGATAAGTGAAATTTTATCTCGATGTCCTTCAATGTAGGTTTGCAAATATTTTGTCAGTATGTGAGCTATCTATCTTTATTTATGTCTTACTCAAACATGTAGGTAGGTATTTTAAATAGTATTATAAAGTTCTAAAACAGTTACAAATCATTCGGTATTTGAAACTTTCGTCACAACAGCAAACTTTTGAAAATTTATACAATCGTAACAGAAACTGTGTAAATGTAAATTTTAAAATTTTAACCTGTAAGAAAAAATATTCTCCTGTGATTGAAATACATTATTTATACTTTTAAATAAAAGCTTTTTTTAAAAAACATTTTTTTATATATTTTTATTTTTTGATTTTTAGTCTGTATTTATTGCATAGATTTATTGTTATTACACTATGCATCTACCGTGACGTCCAAATGACCAACATACCGTCTATGTCGGTATAAGTTACGGTATGTACAAATCGAGAACCCCTTTGTAAACATATCCTAAAATTTTAAAATCCCATTTAGCACCTTTAGGGGGTAATTAACTATATAGAATTGCATTGTCACGCAGATTACGTAAGCATGTTAAATTTCATTTCATTGCGACTACAGGAACTCTCTCAAATTTACAAATCGAGAACCCCTTTGTAAACATAACCTAAAACTTCAAAACCCCATTTAACCCCTTTAGGGGGTATTTAACTACATGGGATTGCATTGTCACGCAGATTAAGTAAGTATGCAAAATTTCAATTCAGTGGGACAACAGGAACCCTTTCAAATTTGGCTCCGAAAAAATAACCGACAGACAGATAACATTGTGAGTTTAATAAAAGCTTTTAAAAAAATATATAAAAAAAATGTTTTTTAAAAAAAGCTTTTATTTAAAATTTGCACTAAAAAGTAAAACATAATGTATTTCAATCATACGAGAATATTTTTTCCTACAGGTTAATATTTTAAAATCTGGGAGTTGTCAACTGAACAAAGTAATTCTGTAATGCCGTAGTTTTATAACTCCCAAAGCTTTTATAAATTTTAGAATTTTAATCTGTAAGAAAAAATAATCTCCTGTGATTGAAATACATTATTTTTTATTTTGTAGTGCATCTTTTACATAAACGCTTTTTTTAAAAAACATTTTTTATATATTTTTATTTTTTGCTTTTTAGTCTGTATTTATTGCGTAGATTTATTGTTATTACACTGTGCATCTACCGTGACGTCCAAATGACCAACATACCGTCTATATCGGTATAAGTTACGGTATGTACAAATCGAGAACCCTTTTATAAACATAACCTAAAATTTTAAAAGCCCACTTAACACCTTTAGGAGGTAATTAACTATATAGAATTGCATTGTCACGCAGATTACGTAAGCATGTTGAATTTTATTTCATTGCGACTACAGGAACTCTCTCAAATTTACAAATCGAGAACCCCTTTGTAATCATAACCTACAACTTCAAAACCCCATTTAGTCCCTTTAGGGCGTATTTAACTACATGGGATTGCATTGTCACGCAGATTAAGTAAGTATGCAAAATTTCAATTCAGTGGGACAACAGGAACCCTTTCAAATTTGGCTCCGAAAAAATAACCAACAGACAGATAACATTGTGAGTTGAATAAAAAGTTTTAGAAATATATTTACAAATAAAATCATTGTAACATTCTAAATATGGATAGAAAAATATATAAATGCTCCTCTGGAGGTATTCTAAATTATTCACCATAAAATCAAAGCCTTATTATACATTTTGTAAATTAAAACAGCTTTTTAAGTTTTTTTTTGGTCATTGCCAAGCTGCGTCTAATTTTTTAACACAGATACTCAAAATAGTGAAACAAAAAAATCTGGTATTAAATTCAAGGTTAGTAGGTAGTGGAGTTACTAAAATATTAGCTGAAAAAAAAACTACGAAAACTCCAAAATAACAATAATTAGACTTTAATTTTGCAATTTCAATTTAACTTTGACTACAGTGGCCATGTCTGGAGTGATTTTTATAAGGCTAACTGTAAAAAAGGCCCAAAAATTGGAAAAAAAAATCAAAATGAAACAAATTTCAATACGTACACGTGTACGTAAAATAATGTAAAAAAATAATAATGGAGCGACACACATAATCATCTTGTAGAAGGATACTATTAAGGTTTCTTTATTTTCTTGTTTCTTATTATTATTTCTATTATAGTCGTCTTCCAATTAAAGAATATTTTCATTCTACATGTCTTAGAATTGTTAAAATAGCAAACATTTGATAAAGATGCATTAAAGTGAATGAGGGACCACATTGAATTTTCAAATTGTTCGCCAGAGAAATGGTACCTGTATGTTGTCCCAGATGGTCTATAGAAAGCGTTCCCGTGCCTCCAGACATTTTACCCAACCACAAGTCCCTCACGTCTTAGAAAAATAATAAAGGACTAAATAGCTGGAAAAACATGAATGACGGACGACTACAAGACGTTTGTCCGTCTTGGAACGTGTCCTTTTGAAATTCGATAAATTTATGGTGCAAACGCCACCTTACCTCACCTGCGCATTTTTGTGAATTTTGCCCAACTTATTTCTCATACAATTAAACGAAAATTCTTAACAATACGTCTCATATGGTATTAATTAAACCAATCGAAAGATTTGTTGCGATACCTTTGAATGAAGTAACCCTGAGCAATTTATCTCTTTGTGTAACCAAATTAACGGTGGAAGTGTTTTTGTCGACAAAAAGCAAATGTTCCGATACATATCTCCACCATTAAGATATTCTAATTCCATTTCCTTCATGTTCACTATTTGAAACCAGCCTTTGATATCTCATAATCAGCAACATCGTTTTTTAAAGCTTTTATGTAACTCACAATGTTGTCTGTCTGTCGGTTATTTTTTCGGAGCCAAATTTGAAAGGGTTCCCGTTGTCCCACTGAATTGAAATTTTGCATACTTACTTAATCTGCGTGACAATGCAATCCTATGTAGTTAAATACCCCCTAAAGGGGTTAAATGGGGTTTTGAAGTTTTGGGTTATGTTTACAAAGGGGTTCTCGATTTGTAAATTTGAGAGGGTTCCTGTAGTCGCAATGAAATGAAATTTAACATGCTTACGTAATCTGCATGACAATGCAATTCTATATAGTTAATTACCCCCTAAAGGTGTTAGGGGTTTTAAAATTTTAGGTTAAAAGGGGTTCTCGATTTGTACATACCGTAACTTATACCGACATAGACGGTATGTTGGTCATTTGGACGTCACTGTAGATGCACAGTGTAATAACAATAAATCTATGCATTAAATATAGACTAAAAAGCAAAAAAAAATGTATAAAAAATGTTTTTTAAAAAAAGCTTTTATTTAAAAGATGCACTAAAAAGTAAAAAATAATGTATTTCAATCACAGGAGAATATTTTTTCTTACAGGTTAAAATTCTAAAATTTATAAAAGCTTTGGGAGTTATAAAACTACGGCATTACAGAATTACTTTGTTCCGTTGACAACTCCCAAAGCTTTTATAAATTTTAGAATTTTAACCTGTAAGAAAAAATATTCTCCTGTGATTGAAATACATTATTTTGTACTTTTTTTAATAAACATTTTTTATACATTTTTTTTTATGACCAAATTTGGGGCAACCAAGAGAAACCCTTGGGCAAAGTGTTAATAACAGTGGAGGAATTCTTCCACGGCCACATGTCAGGCGCGTGCCAAACTGGCGAGAAAGCAACCAACCATTAAAAAGCCCATATGTTTAACTAATATTTAGAATACCATAGTAATTTAAAAAAAGTACAAATGTGTTATTGAAACTTGAGGTTTAAGAAACATAATAAGACCACCCTTACTTTTAATAGTGCATTGTAAGGCAAGGTGGAACAATTGCCCATTATTGTCATTGTTATTTTGTTTTTCTAAACCCATTGAAAACTTAATTACGTGTCCCATTTAAATTACACGTCTTACGATAAAACAATTTTGTGAGATAATGAAATGGTGGTGCAACTTGAAACTCACCCCAGCTTCCGCTCATACAGCATCTGTTCATATCCTCTTTATCACTTTCTAACGTTCGATAATTTACCTGAATTTCGTGCCGCTCGACTCTCTCACCCCCTAAATAAGACCCAAAATTGCAAATCACACTTTGAAATGAATCACCCCTAGAGTTTTCCCCCTCGATATTGTTTTCATGTTTTCGTATATGCATTTCGATTTTGTCACCTGGACCGGTGGTTTTATTATAATTTTAAACTATAACATAGATATTTTTCAAATTTATGCGAACATCTGTTCAAGGGTTGCAGCTCGGGAAATGTGAAATTCCGAACAATAGGCAAATAATTGTAAACCGGTAATTTGAGAGTGGCTATATTCTTCGAGTTTGTTTCGTTTAATTTATGACAGTCACGGATTGGTAATGGCTTTTGCAATCGCGCCCAAATAAATTCCAGAAATAAAGCAATTTCGGGTTGTGGGAAATTGTTTATTGTTTCACAACAGTTATGAGTTATGACATTATTTTTAGTGTTTCATTTGGAACATTATTAAGGTGGCGAAAGTCGATGAGGACGACACTTATTCCCGCACAGGGGTCGCTCAAATCAGAATATTACCTAAAATGATTTATAACAGGGCTGAGTTTCTCTGTCTAATAATTTACAACCCCCAACAAACGTTGGCACCTTTATCTCAAGCAGGTACTTCGGACAGGGCTAGTGGCTTGTTATGAATCGAAATATTCAAAATTTCGTTGTGCAATGTTCGATTCAGAGAGGCTTACGAAATATTGAGAGTTTATGCAAATTTTTGCTAATTATAATTATTAATTTTTAAATTGTTATTATTTAATTTTTAATCAAATAGAAAAAGAAGATAACTGTTGGCAAAATTTGTTATAATATTCCTAAGAATATTATAATTTTTTTTTCTTTGTGAATGATAAACTAATGCAAAATGAGGGAAAAAATGTATTCTAACTAAATACTACCTGTGGAAATGTTTTTATTTGACTCCTCAGCTTGATAAATTATGATAATCAGCGTTTCCATACAAGCTAAAGTATTATTATTATTATCGATAAAGTAATAATTATTATTATTTATCGATAGACTTCGTACAAAACAGAGTGTGAGTAAATTAAAAATTATTTTGATAAAACTTTTTGTAAACGTTGTATCCGCAGGGTTCAAGCAAATTATAATGACCAATGACAACCCGTTTGAGAAATGTTTTGGAAAATAATGTTCTTCTTTGTCGAATCTCGTGTAGTATTTGATGAGTAATTTTTTGTTGTTTCAATAAGACACTTTTTCGATTTTTTAAATTTGTCATAGTACTACCCATGTTTCAAAAATTTGTAGGTTTGGTTGAACAAACGTTAATTAAAAAAATATTCCAAAGAAGTTCCTTATCATTTTAACTAATTTTTTACATTTGTCAACTTTATAAGAGTTATTTTTTTAGAATGCTAAAAAATTGACGTTTTACTAACTGAAACAAGTATAAAAACATTTTCTAATCGAATTTCACAAAAATCCAAAAAATCAATAGTTACAGCAAAAAATTAGTGGTAGAATCTGTTAAGTAAAAAATTACTACTAGGGGTCGGTCAATTTATAGAAAGTGAAATTAAAATTTAATTCAATTAAAATTTAATTTTAACACGTATGGATTTTAAATCCGACCCAGGCGGAATCAAAATTTTAATAATGAATTTGAAATTTGATTTTATAAATCAATGTAAATCCTTTTCTAAAGATCAAGCAGTGAGTACCGAAATCATCTTATTTACTCAACAATGAAGACAAATAAAATTTACAATGAGGGGTTGACTCTCCACTACCTGAAGGGACCCGAGGAGATATTTTGCCTTAGACAGCTCAAATTTGAAGCGACAACTGGTGGCCGGTGCCAGAACTAACAAAAAATTGTTTTTTGAGATAATCTCGAGAACGAACAAACATTTTTAAAAACGGCAAACACCAAATCGTTTCAATCGACTATATCTAGTGAGATTACCAATTTTCTACAACAAATTTCGTTTCTTTCACAGAGGTATCAAACGTATTTTTTTAATTAAAAGTCAATTTTTTTCGGAAGTGGGTAATGTCACTAGATATTTTTGTGTGTTTTCAAATGATCCCAGTCCGATTTATCTACGTATTATGGTTCTTAAGATTATCTCGATGAAGTGTTGAAAACATGGATATTTTGTGATTTTTTATGTCAATTGTTTTTTTATGTACATTATTGAAATTTGGTAAATACTTAGTGAAAGATGTTAACAGTCACATATACAAAAATCAAAGTCGTATCTCTTATAGTTTAGTAGATATTGGTAGTTGAAGTTGACCAAAATCAGCACTTTTTCGCAACTACTTGTAAGGAGAATTGACGATTTTTTGTATCTCGGTATTACGAATAAGTCCAATTTTGTTCCGAAAGCCCCGCATAATCACTGAAAAAATTGCGGATCTACAATCTGTTTCAAAACTATAAAAACGCCAACGTCGCATTTTACAGAATTATTTTTTTAAATAAGATTAATAAAATTCTAAAATAGTTATCAATGATTAGATCTCTCACTGAAAGTATAAATTACATTAGCTACTACTTTTCTGAAGTGCATGAATAATTTAAAACAGCTAATTTTGAGAGAAAATGCAACGTTGGCGTTTTTATAGTTTTGAAACAGCTAATAGATAAGCCCACATTGTTCCCTCCATTTGAAAAAATTGCAAATTTTCCACAGATTCTTTCCTACTTTCCCGTTTACCGTCGAGATGGAAGCAGCTGAATTACTCACCTTGCCTCAAAGAACGCTCCAGTAATAATTTTGAGGCACCTGTTACGAGAGCAAGTCATTTCTTCAACCAACAGGTGTATGATATAACAGTTCCTGATCTTCCACCGAATTAAATTTCATTGTTTTGGTCTACCTGGTCAATGTCTCCGAGTCCACAACCGGCTTTTGCAAGCGTTTAATTCTTGAGAATCAACGAGCGAAACATTTAAGAACTGTGCAATTTTTTAAACGTAATTTCCATTTATTTGATGAATTGATAAATTGACTCGTTTTAATTACAAGCAAAGCGATTTCTTAACACACGTCACCTGCTTGGTGCCAATAATGTTTTGCACCAGGTCGTTAATTCGAAAGATGCGGGTTGGTGAAAAAGCAGGTGCGGAGTGCTCTCAAGAGCGAAAATTTGCTTATAATCTCATTATAAAGACGGGATAAGTTGGATATTGCAAGCGACATGTGTCTGGAATTTTTCCAAGACTGCAATTATAATATTCATCCTAGCAAACGTGTCTCAATTTTATTTTCTCACGGTACAGAGCCGTAAAACCTTTTTAAAAGTACTCGGGTTTTCCAGACCCTTTCAGATGGCCGCCATGTGCCTAAAAGTCCCATTTTACAGATGATAGGACCACCAAACCCAGCTGGTTCTGAAGAAATGGCCAAATGTTCGTTTGGTTGAAATTATAGTCAATGACCAAAACTTTTGTGCAAAAGACCTGTTCATTGTCTTGATTAATTATCGGGCTTGTTAAGGAAACGACTTTTCCGTTTCCTGTTTTTTAATCAATTCGGAAATAGTTCAATTTTTAGCGTTTTAACGACGTCCTTTTCACTTATCTCCGAGTAATATTTATGGGCTTTTTGGGGAATAGATAATTGTGCATATGGCGTCCGTCACCTGCTGCACCTCCAGGAGATGCTGTGCTGACCATGATGGTGGCAGGTGGTGCTGGTTGATTTATTGAAAATTTGCATCCGTTTGTTTATTTGATTGCAATTTGTTAAGGAATGAAAAGTGTTAGGTTAATTATCTGTTATAATGCTAAATGGGTACTTTGTCAGAAATTGTTGCCATTCTGTGTTAATTATTGTAATATCGCTGACAAATCACTTCTCGGCATTTCCTGCACTTTTGTTTTAATTGCATTTTATGTTTGAATTTCATTGAAAACAAATTTATTTCGCTTTGCATTTAATCTTTTCCTTTGGTATTTACATCTAATTACGCGGAGTCAAGGCTTCACGATCTCTGAAGATGGGTTTCCGGAACGAAAAGACTTACCGGAAATTCTGCTTTAGAAATTATTTAAAAGAAACGATAATACATACAATAATTTTTTAGCATCCCTTTTAGTTAAAAAAGTGCAATAGAAAACACGTAATTTCTCCTAAATTTCTAAACCTGGACTTTCGATTTTCAAAAGGTCAAAATTCATTGCTATTTGGCATTTTAAGTAAAGAAAGGACTACTATCACAACAGAAACGAAAGTGGTGAACTCTCTTCAGTTAAAAATGTCAAATTTTTAGTGTTAATTTTATGTTACACAAGGTCTCAAAAACTATCGTTAAATAGATATAATAAAAACCAATTTTCTTCACTGAAATAATAGAATTATTCAAACAAATGTAGCCCATAGCTGCTAAATAATAATTATGATTTTTCGACTTTTACGTGGAGCTATTCGTATTTATTAAAAGCTTTTATTTAAGTCACAATGTTATCTGTCTGTCGGTTATTTTTTTGGAGCCAAATTTGAAAGGGTTCCTGTTGTCTCACTGAATTGAAATTTTGCATACTTACTTAATCTGCGTGACAATGCAATCCTATGTAGTTAAATACCCCCTAAAGGGATTAAATGGGGTTTTGAAGTTTTAGGTTATGTTTACAAAGGGGTTCTCGATTTGTAAATTTGAGAGGGTTCCTGTAGTCGCAATGAAATGAAATTTAACATGCTTACGTAATCTGCGTGACAATGCAATTCTATATAGTTAATACCCCCTAAAGGTGTTAAATGGGAAAATGGGGTTTTAAAATTTTAGGTTATGTTTACAAATAAGGGATTCTCGATTTGTACATACCGTAACTAATTTTGAGAAAAAATGCAACAAAAAAGCAAAAAATAATATATAAAAAAGTGTTTAAAAAAAAGTTTTTATTTAAAAGATCACTAAAAAGTAAAAAATAATGTATTTCAATCACAGGAGAATATTTTTTCTTACAGGTTAAAATTCTAAAATTTATAAAAGTTTTGGGAGTTATAAAACTACGGCATTACAGAACTACTTTGTACAGTTGACAACTCCCAAAGCTTATATAAATTTTAGAATTTCAACCTATAAGAAAAAATATTCTCCTGTGATTGAATATATATAAAATTGCTTGGCCTGACTGACAAATCAACGCACAGCCTAAACGGCTAAGGATAGAAACTTGAAATTTTTACAGTAGATAGCTTTTGTAACGTAGAGGTGTACTAAGAAAGGATTTTTGGAAAATCACCCCCTAAGAGGGTTAAATAGGGTGTTAAAATTTGAATAAAAATCCGTCATTTTTTAAGTTATATCTTTGAAAATTAGTATTTGGGCTTTCGGTTAAAAATAAAGAAAGACGTGTTTTCAGGATTTTTGGAAAATCAACCCCTAAGAGGGTTAAATGGCGTAATAAAATTTGTATAAATATTCGTAACTTTTGAATTTATATTAATTGAAGCTGGTATTTGAGGTTTCAGTGAAAAGTGAAGAAACACGTGTTTTAGTTGGAAATACCAACCCTAAGGGGGTTGAACACGGATTAGAATTTGTATAAAAATCCGTAATTTTTAATTTGTATCCATGCAAATGGTACTTGAGCTTTCGGTTAAAGATGAAAAACGTGTGTTTAAGAACATTTGGAATTTCCACCCCTAAGGGGGTTAAATATAAAAATCCGTAATTTTTGAACTTATATTTATAAAAATTGGTATTTGGGGATTCGATGAAAAATAAAGAAACAGCTATTTTATTATTTTTAGAAATTCCACCCCCAAAGAGGGTTAAACATAAAAAATCGTCATTTTTGAAGCTATATTAATAATGAAAAATGGTATTTGATCTTTCGGTTAAAAAT